>JAUIMM010000471.1:1732500-2332500 GCA_031769625.1 Taudactylus pleione
CAATAACAGTTGAATTGCGGTCGCATGCAATTATTCGACTTCGACACTATCTATCTCATATATATATATATATATCTATCTCATAGCTATCTATCTATCCATCTATCTCATATCTATCTATCTATCTATCTATCTCATATCTATCTTCAATCCATCTATATATCTATCTATCTATCTCATATATATCTATCTATCTCATATATATCTATCGATCTCATAGCTATCTATCTATCTTATCTATCTATCTCATATCTATCTATCTATCTATCTATCTATCTATCTATCTCATATCTATCTCATATCTATCTACCGTATCTATCTATCTATCTATCTATCTATCTCATATCTATCTATCTATCTGTCTATCTGATATATATCTATCTATCTAATAGCTATCTATCTTATCTATCTATCTATCTATCTATTTATCTATCTATCTCATATATATCTATCTATCTCATAGCTATCTATCTAGCTATCTATCTATCTATCTATCTATCTATCTATCTATCTATCTATCTATCTATCTCATATCTATCTATCCATCTATCTCATATCTATCTTCAATCCATCTATCTATCTATCTCATATCTATCTATCTCATATATATCTATCTCATAGCTATCTATCTATCTATCTATCTATCTATCTATCTATCTATCTCATATATATATATATATATATATATATATATATCATAGCTATCTCTGTCTATCTATCTATCTATCTATCTATCTCCCTCTATCTATCTATCTATCTATCTATCTATCTATCTATCTATCTATCTATCTATCTATCTATCTATCTATCGTTTTAGCAAAGACCTAAAAGTTTATTTAATTCTGTGTCTACCACTGCAATGGGATGACGCTATTTGTTTTAATTAATGGTAATAATTTTCTGCATCTGAAAGTGACCTTTTCTGTACATGTTTAATGCATTATCCATCAGAATGACAACGCAGCGTTCAACATTTTAATTGCTTCTAAAAAGAAACAATAGGAAAAGCCGCAGACATTTATTTATTTTTTTTTTTTTTGTATAGTTACTGCCTTGTTTATTTCTAAATAACTCCTGGGGATGTGTATTAGGTAGATGAGTAACGTGGCTGTGTACATCATCCAGAGAGGTCGTGTATCTCTGTCTGCATCAAAGCTGAAACATCCTTCACATCATTTGTAGGGAGACATTCAAAATAAACATCCTTTATATGGCATCAGGACTCCTGTTATTTACTGCTCCCAGATGAGAGCGATATACAGGTTCCACAATATCAAGAGGAGCAAAAGAGACAAGATACAAATAATAATTAGTTCCAAATTTATTTACAATAGTCTCACTATGATGTCAGCTCCGAAATATTTGCATAGCGAGAGATATACTGTAGTCTTATCAAGGATATATGCAGTTACTAATAATACACATTCCTACCAAAAATGTAATAGAATGAAAACCATGTGTGGTTCCTTTTTGCTGTGATAAGAGGATGATCACCACTTGTGGGACAGATATTTAGTTAATTTTTTCTTTCTTATTATTATTGCTCAATGTAAACTTACAGCAACTCCACTGAAAGCTTTGGATTCGTGGGGAAGTGTATCAAGCATTTCAGAGAAATAAAGTGCATACGGACCCTGAATAAGGGTTCCGTATGCCCTAGACTGGTAGTGCCCCCTGTAATGCTCAAACACAGAGCACGGGGTCTATGCACGCTCAGGAAATCGCCATGATCTTGGCTTCTAATGATGTTTGTGGAGTATAGGCTACAGTTTGACTTCAGGTGGAGTGTGAGGAAGGCTCCAAAGATTTATTATTATTATTATTACCAGTTATTTATATAGCGACACATATTCTGCAGCGCTTTACAGAGGATATATGACCATTCACATCAGTCCCTGCCCCAGTGGAGCTTACAATCTATGCTCCCTACCACATGTACACGCACTTACATGCTAGGGTTAAATTGTGTTGGGAGCCAATTAACCTACCAGTATATTTTTTGGAGTGTGGGAGGAAACCGAAGTAAACCCTCAGAAACACAGGGAGAATATACAAACTCCACACAGTTAGGGCCGTGGTGGGATTTGAACCCACAACCTCAGCGCTGTGAGGCAATAATGCTAACCATTACACCGTCTGTGCTGCCCAAAGATAACTTCATGCAGCTCTCCAAGCTACCCAGGTGCCACTATACCACAATGTACATATGGTAAAGGTTTTAGCTGTAAGGGGAAGATGTATCAAACCTTTGAGGGGTTTATTTACTAAGCAGTGTTAGGAGACAGAGTGAAAAGTGATAAGTCAGTGATAAGGTGCCAGCCAATCAGCTCCCAACTGTCATTTTTCAAACACAGCCTGTGAGATGGCAGTTGGGAGTTGATTGGCTGGTACCTTATCACTTTCTTGTCACTTTTCACTCTGTCTCCTAACACTGCTTAGTAAATAGACCCCTGAGAGAGATAAAGTGGAGAAGTTGAACATAGTAAATCAATAATTTTCCAACCACCATTTATCTAGCACAGTCTATGAAATGACAGTTTGAAGCTGTTTGGTTGCTATGGTCAATTGCTCCACTTTATCTCTCTCAAAGTTTCAAGTCATTTACCCCTAAGTAACAGCACAGTCAAGCTGCACGGCCACCGCCAACATGGAATGAATTATGTTTTTATTTTATTCCCCGGCTGCAAACTGTGGGGCGCCCCCAACTCCTGGCGCGTCCTAAGCTGCAGCCACATCAGCCTAATGGTTCATCAGGCAGTGCTGGGACTGGGCATTGCCAACACACTGCGCGTTTGGATAAAGCCAGTGTAGAAAGTATGTACAGCAGGAGACTGGTAAGGACCATTGTATGATCAGGGCCCCTGTCTGTTCAGGAAAACGGGTATGCCAGGAGCGAAAGCTGCATTTCATTCGTTAGATAAACTGTATACTCTGCCACTCTCCATCTTTATTTATAAAAGACTCCTATACAGAGGTGTAGCGTGTAGCCATGGCACACGGAGCGTGTGTGTGCTACCCTGCCCCCCCTCCAAATGTGCCAGGTAGTGGTGGTTTCCAGCATGTAACAGTAAATTATAGGGAAAATAAAAATAAATGTTAGGTGCAGCTGCAAATTGAAGCATGGAGGGCTAGGTATATTCCAACTCACTACGGTAATTCCACTAATGGAATATATACAACAGCAATAGAACATTAATATAAGCAATGTTACATTATATATAGTATAATATAATGTCCCCAATTCACATTGAGTCACATATAGTGGCAAAAATGTCCATGCTACGCAATAGTGCCCCCAATTCATATTACACTGCACAGTGGTGTCTTATTCTATTATGCTACACAGTAATGCACACTGGGCCTGATTCAGAGCCGGACGCTATTTGCGCTCACTCGTTCAGAAAAAGGGGCCGGCTATTTAAATTGAGCGCTCGCTCTTTGCGGTCTGTTGACGCCTCTATGTCTGAGCGAGCGAACGAAACATGCGCACGCTATTTTGTAAAGACGCCCCCTGGCCGCTCGCATCATACGTCATCTCCGCTATTTATTAGATTAATCGAGTACATCGAAAGGCGTATGAACTGCTCGCAGTGCTTGTGGTTGGATTTTCCTACCGCAATCATGTTCAGGCTAAGAGACAACCAAGTGACTTTGGCCGATGACGCTGCTTTGTTAATTATGCACACCCTTAAAACGCCCGTTTTGACCGTTTGGCACGCCTGCGTTCGGATCTCCACTCCCCGTTTTCAAGCACCTTCCCCTGTTACCACCCACAAATGCCTCATCCTGTCACTCAAATTAGCAGGCACTCGCTATTTTGTGAGCGCTCGATTTCCGACCGCAATGACTGGTTGGCGCATGCGCATTATGACCCATACACATGCGCAGTTGTGCGAACATCGCTCGTAGCGAACGAGCGGCCGCTTACGAGCGGCTCTGAATCAGGCCCACAATGCACGTTATGCCACACAGTAGTGTCCCTTATTCACATTATGCAACTGTAGTGTCCCTTATTAACATTGTGTCAAACAGTAGTGCCCCTATTCACATTATGCCACACAATAGTGGCCATCAGAGCCGTAGCTAGACTTTTTGGTGCCCTGTGCCAGAAAGAGCATTGGCGCCCCCCTCATTTTTCAAAGGGACATAATGCACCCAAAAAAGGGCCATGGCTTTATGGGGAAGGGCCAGGGAAGAGATAGGAGAGGCCAGGAGATGCTGGGGATGACATAAGAGGAAGCTACAACCAAGAATGATAATAAACAGAAATTTGACAGGCCCAAACAGTGCCCCCTGGCCTGTGGTGCCCTGTGCGATGGCACCGGCCGCACTACCCTAGCTACAGCCCTGGTGCCCATTTTTCATTTTATGAAACATTAGTGTTGCTTATATACATTATGCCACAGTAGTGCCCCTTATTGGCATCTGGCATCAGAGCAGTCAGACATGACCTCACCAGACTCACCGCTGAGGCTCCTCCCAGTGACGGGCACTGCGACCTGGGCTCTCAGCAGCAGCACCCGGCTCAGGCCTCCCCTCAGCAGCAGGGATACAGTCGCCATGTTCTCTCTTCCTGTATGACTGATGCTCAATCTGTGCGACCCAGGCCGGCTGAGGTCAGGACCAGGGTGGGAAGTGGGACCCAGCGCAGTGGAGGCAAAACCTAGGGGATGTTTAGAACCTTCCCCCCAACCCATGTGTCCATAGGCCCCCATTGTAAAATCACTTCACACTCCCCATGATACATAGCTCCCCCCCAGTGGCAAAAGATCCCGAGCATTATCAACCCCCACCCCCCTAATATATCCCCAGATTTTTATGGGTTTCAAAACCCCCCTCCCAGTGGCAAAAGTTTACATAATTCCCTTTTGAGCACTTTCGCTTTAGGCGCATGCACCCCAGAGTGCCTTTCGAACTGCATTTTGGGGCAACATTCCGGCAACAACTATATGGGGGTCTGGGAAACCAGAGGAGATCCATTCTGCACTTGTAAAGAGCAGATTTCCTCTGCACAGGCCGGGGGGACACAGCAGGTCGGCCTGGTCATGTGATGAGACCTTGCCAGCTGAAGCACTTGTGGCTCCAATTGCATCACATGCCACCATGCTGGTTAAGTGGGTAAAGGGTGGCTGAGTTCCTGGTAGCATTTGTAGCTGTCTGCAGTGCACTATGTGTAATATAAATGTATATCTGGGAGACTGATGAGGTGCATGCATGTCTGTTACAGTAGGAAATGGATGTCTCTCTCTGTACACCTGAATGGCTGAGCATGGGAAGAATGCCTGCGCTGGTGTGGAGATCTATCTAAGGTATCTGGTAAATAGCATTAACGTGAAGACTAATGTGGTCAGTTCTCGTGTCATCTGCTTACATCCCACTTTAGTTTGGGGAATTGAGGTAACATGTGAGTCCAGCCATGAAGTGGAGCCGTGTGCACCAGTAGGGGTGTAGTAAGGTATTACCTTATGTACAGGACCTCATCAGATGGGTTCCTAACATTCCTAAGTTTAAATTACAGAACATGGCGATCCATAACACCACCAGTGAGCGATACATAGCAGTTTAATGACCCCATTTATAAACAAACGAAAATACAAGAGGCAATGTTCGTTTAGTATCACTGTGATACAAATGAAATTGCCACTAGTATTTATCAATACTTACTCCTCCTGAGAGGTCCAGCAAAGTCCTCCTCGTCGGCGAGGTCCTCCGCTCACCTGACGCTGCCAGCGCCAGCGGCGGTGTAATGCACATGCGTGACGGTCCGTCTGCGCCGCATCCCCATTACCGTAAATTGGGACCTCATCACTCTCGCTATCTAAAGATGGCGAGAGTGATGCTGTATTACCGCTGTTTGTTAAATGCAGAAAGGATGACATAACCCCTTTAGCAAGCGCTGAAGAGGTTATGCTTCGTTAATAAATGGGGCCCTGGGTGTTAAAATGTTTTACATAAGAAGTAGCAGCAACAGGTGTTACATTAGTAAAAGGTAGCAATTGAAGTGTTAAAAGTGTTATGTGCTAAAAAGTGTTATATTGGTAAGAAGTGACAGTTCAAGTGTTAAATTAGTTTACTCACAATGATGTCCTGAAGCAGCCCAGGGGGCTCCATGTTCTGGACTTGAACCTTAGAAATGTTAGGGACCCATCTGAAGAAAGCCCACCTACCAGGGGCGTCTTTAGAGAGGAGGGGGCCTGTGTGCACTCCCCGTCCGGGGCCCCCTCCTCTCTTCCCGGCGGCCGGCAACCGACTAACATGGCTGGCCAGCCACCAGAGCATTAGTAAGCTCTGGGCACTAGAGCGTGCCCGGAGTCTACTGTGCATGCGTAAGACACCGGAAAAATGGCTTTGGTGGCCATTTTTCCAACTTTTTGTACAGCGCTGACCTCGAAGAGGTACGTTTTAAGTAATATGGGTGCAGGGTGTGCGGTGCGGGCCCCCCCTGGACCCATTATAGATACGCCCCTGCCACCTCCCACGTCACCGTGACCTTATCAGGTGGGTTCCTAACATTCCTAAGTTTCAAGTCCAGAACATGGGACCCCCCGGGCAAATACAACCAAACTGCTCAGGGGCGTCTTTAGAGAGGAGGGGGCTCGTGTGCACCCCTTGTCAGGGGCTCTCTCTTGTCACCCCGGCGGCCGGGCTGCCGTGTAATGCGGCTGGCTGGCCACCACAGAATCAGTAGACTCTGGGCACTACAGTGTGCCCAGAGTCTACTACACATGTGCAGATCGCCGGGGAAATGGTGCGGCCGCCATTTTCGCGGTGATTCCCTCACAACGTGTGCAAAACACCAGAAAAGTGGCAGCGACTTGCATTTTTGGGCAAACGTGCCAAGAATCTTATTTGTACTCCATGTTAAATTGAAGAGTTTATAATATTTGTTCTGATTATCAGTATTCTCAGTGCTTAGAGTGTGCACCTGCATTTTCCTTTGTCCTGTGTTGCACTAAAAATCTCAGCATGGTAGCACCTCCTATTATGTTTAGAAACAGGGTGCTACGTTGCGTATGAAATCACAGCTGCAATCGCCTTAGCGTCTATCTCTGAATCAGGCGCACTGTCTGTAGGGTGTAAGAACACTCTCTAATTATATTTCTGGAACACAAAATAAAATCAGTTCTTTTTTTTCACACAAAACAAGCTCCGTGCTGAACATCCAGTACTTGGTGTAACAACTTCAGCTCAACTGTTCACTTTTCTCTGTGGTTGACATCTTGGTGATAACATTTGTACCAAGATCCTAAAAAGAAAAACTTAAAGACCCGTTATAATAATCCTCAGATGTATTGTTACCAGTGCCGTGCGCTTGTAATTAGATGTGATAAACGGCGGAACACTTCTGCTCAGAAATTATGTGTTAAAAGGATTTTTTAAAGGTCTTCATAGCTAATTATCCTAATGATTTTTGTTCAGGTAACACTTTATACTCTGTGCAAGTTGAAGAGCTGATTTTAATTGAAAGATGTAGATTTTCGGTTGCTATTGCAACTTCCCAGTCATTTGGAAATTGCCCTTAGGGGTAAAGTTACTAAGATTCTAGTCTGATCGAGTTTTTTCCTTTTTTAAACTCGATTTGCATCACCGAATCTCGGGTGATTTTCCCATTTTTAATCTCGCAAATTTACTAAGAAGTGAGTTTAGCTGAAAGTGAGTTTTCCGATGGTGAAGCAGATCGAGATTTCTCTCCCGAGTAGCAAGTTCAGATGAGATTACTCACCCGAGATTGCAGTGTTTTCTCTCTGCAAAATTCTCCCGAGCTAGCAGCCTGCACATATCAATGAGAAGGTTGCTTGTGTGGTCAACCTGTTAAAGAAGGGTTAAATCATAAAAAAAATTACGCAGGGTCTCCCTCCCAAAAGCATAACCAGCCCCTGACTGGTCAGCCAGTCCTGGTTCCAAAAATTACGGGGAACAAAATGTGTATGGTTCCCCTACAATTTAGGAAGCAGCACCTGGCTGCAGTGCCAGTGTTGGTTTTAAATATAGGGGGGAAAAATTGCATAGGGGTCCCCCTATATTTAAAACCAGCACCGGACTCAAACCAACCGGAGTGTAATGCCACAGCCAGGAGACGCTATTACCGGGTCTCCATAGCCAAAGCAATCACACCCCAAGCTGGTCAGGCCAAGCCGGGGATCTTAGGGAGGTTGGGAACTGCCAAAAAAGGGGTCCCCCCTCTCCTGAAACCTCAGGCTTGGTCTGAAGCCCAGGACTCTTCTCCGCACCCCTGGGCTGTAGCTAGAGCGCACTGAAGCTCTTACGGCCCGCTGGAGCATACTGAGGATGATCCAGGCAGTGCTGTAATTCCCAGTATGGCCGTGCCCGCCCCCTCCACATGACTGCATGCTATCAGGTGCTGGCCAGCATGGGGAGCAGAAAAGTCCTGTTGCATCACTGTCAGTGAGACATTGTGAATCTTACTGCTGGTGCAGTAGACCACTTAATATTTCATGTGTGATATAAAACAAGCTATTTCCTGAACATCCAGTACTTCTCTAAACATCTGTGCTTGACATTTTGAAAAATGCATCATCACCTACAGCACCTATAGTAGGAAACATTTCACATTAGGTGACGCCTCCCTGTAGCATAGGACCCGGGGACTGCAACCATTTTTCCTAGTGCTCCAACTTTTCTCTCGCAGCTCTGGCTGCAGCAAGGCCAAAGCAAAAGGAGGCAAATTAAATCCCCCAATATAGCTGTGATGCAATCAGGAACGGGCAACACTAGTCACTGTTGACAATATTACAGCAAAATGGGAAAGTTTGCAAAGGGCACAAGAATTGGCAGAGGAAATAGTTTAGGAAGGGTGTAGTTTGGCAAAACGGGGGTTGTGGTTTTATTAAAGATGTACTGTATGTTAACAGAAGTATCCATGTCATTGGCTGCATATATGGACTGCATGGCATACTAGCCTAGCAACGACCTGCATACTGTAGGGAAGATGTGTCAAACCTTTGAGAGAGATAAAGTAGGGAAGTTGGGCCATAGCAACCAATCATTTATGACATTTATCTTGCACAGTCTACACAAAATTAAGATGATACTTAGAAGGTTCAACATAAACTCTGTGCTTTGAGTTAGTGACCACATACTGTAGTGTGTACTGTAGAGCAAATAAATATATACTTACTGCAATGTCACCAGAAAGACGTACTATACCATCTAATAAGGCCAAAAGGTTGCAATATGCCAAGTAATATGCACACAGTGTAATATTCTAAGCCAGACATAATATATGAAGTACTGTACTTATTACATATCATGTGCATCAAGGTGCAATATACATTTTTAACATGCCCTGCATGACATCCCGTGATGTGTCCAGCATAAGTCTGGGGCTGTGCGCAGTAAGACACCCAGGTGCTCCAGAGAGGCCCAAAAATTTGCCTCAACAGATGACATTATTATGCATAAACTAGTACAGGAGGAACACAATTTTTTCCTTAAAGGAAATAAAGTTTGTGTTGCTGTCATGTAGAGTTTATTGTCCGATATAAAAGATTATGTGACTTTGGAATTGTTACACTCACTTGCAGGGGAATCGGTATTAAATACCGCCAGACGTGAGCCCGGCGGACCTAATACCGACGCCGGAAGTTAGAAGATGAAGATTTTTTGCTATCGCTAACCTCTCTCCCCCCCTAACCCTCCCTTAGGGATGCCTAAACCTAACCTCCCCCCTAGTGCCTCGCCCTAACCCCCCCTAAGTGCCTAAACCTAACCTCCCCCCTAGTGCCTCA
Source organism: Taudactylus pleione (assembly GCA_031769625.1). Lineage (NCBI taxonomy): Eukaryota > Metazoa > Chordata > Amphibia > Anura > Myobatrachidae > Taudactylus > Taudactylus pleione. Next base: position 1,742,250 of record JAUIMM010000471.1, read on the forward strand.
CCCTAACCCCCCCTAAGTGTCTAAACCTAAACCCCCCATTCCCGCAGCCTAAACCTCCCGGGGGGATGCCTAACCCTAACCTCCCTACGGGGGTGCCTAACCCTAACCCCCCCTTTCCTAGCCTAACCCTAACCCTCGCGGGAGGGTGCCTAAACATAAATTCCCTCCAGGAGCCCCTAACCCTCCCCCCCACTGCTCTCCGCACCCGTCGCCCGGCTTAACTTCGTTAGGTATGCTGGGCGTCGGGCTCCCGGCGTAGGCATAATGACAGGCGTTGGGATTTCGACGACTGTCATTAGTCCCCTGCCGGGATTTGAGAGTCGGGAAGCCGGTGGTCGGCATTTAGACCGCCAGCTTATTGACTGCATCCCCTTGCAGGGAGGGCAATCCTTTGTGTCTGACACCGGGTGACTGAGTTTTGCCAGGGCAGGAGGTAGTAGGGGGTATAAGCGCAGGATTGCTCACCCCCACCTCTAACTAGCGCAAGCCTGGCGAGAGTCATGAGAGGCATTTTTTTACCACATTAAAAAATCACTGTAAGTCACTCACTGTGAAATTAATTATAATTAATGTACTTTACTCTTGCCACTATAGACTTCTTTACATAAATACATTGAATGACATACAGATGTCGAATGCTGCAACATCAATTTACATCATTGACAAGAAAGCATCGATAGTTTACACCATTGATGAACATCGCTGCTTGTGAGACTCGGTGGTGGCGGGTCAATTTGGGAAAAGGGGGTGACAGCTAAGCGAGATGTTGGGAGTCAATCAGGGAAGAGGGGATGGGCATAATGGAGAACCATCGGTTCTCCACCATCGATGACAATACCTGACCATTGATGGCATAGCATTGAAGGTTGATAACCATCGTCAGTCAATGGCCATTTCTACAATGACATGTACAGAAGATGTACTGTAACCACATATTCATCCAGAAGGTCCCCCAAAACAAACCCAGGCCCGGAAGTAACTTTCTCATTGCCCAAGTAGAACCCAGGGAAGACCTTGTTGAAGTGCTGTGAGGAAAGGCAGTAGAAACTGTTTTCATGGGCCAGGAGCTTTTTAAGAGCCTGCATCCGGCATAACGACAACATAGGAGCTGGGCGGCTTGCTGCCTGTGACCCACCCCCTTCACTGTGTTGTTTATGACCGGCTCTCTGAATCAAGTGCCTAACTGTCTGTGAACAGGCACCATTGGGGCAATTGCAGACAGACATGGCCGCCCCGCTGGTAGTCCGGCATTGATCACAGTGCAGTTAGTTACTTTCAAAACAATGTATCTGGGCAGACATTGTACAAATATAAAAATATTATTATTAGACTGGGGCATAGGGAGCTGTATTCAGGGTTAGTGCTCACAGGTCATAGCAGTACCTGCACCACTCATTGGAGTCCCGGACCACGAATGTGCTGTATGTTCTCGTCTGTGGTAGAAGCCGGTAATTTGTTTTGTTATGTGGGCAGATAAGCAGATTGAAACCAGTGTTCAGCGTGGAGGATTGATACATTTCACTTGGCAATATGGTCCAAATATGGAGAGAGACTGAGGTCATAAGTAGCCTGCACACAGGGCAATCTTCCTTACAATGACTGCACCTTAAAGCCCTATATTAACAGTTAGCTGTGTAAACGAACAATTCTCTCTCTTTTTACTACCCCGGGACTTCCTTTGGATTTTTTCTTATTCTTATTGTTTAGATTGGTACATAGTTGCTATCCTTTTTATAGAGTGCAACACTATTTACTCATTACTGGATAATTTTACACACACAAACCCTGGAAACAAACACACAAACCCATGTACCAGCCACACAAACCCAGGGAACAGACACACAAACCCATGGAACACACACACAAACCCATGGACCAGCCACACAAACCCAGGGAACAGACACACAAACCCATGGACCAGCCACACAAACCCAGGGAACAGACACACAAACCCATGGAACACACACACAAACCCTGGAAACAAAAACACAAACTCATGGACCAGCCACACAAACCCAGGGAACAGACACACAAAACCATGGAACACACACACAACCCATGGACCAGCCACACAAACCCAGGGAACAGACACACAAACCCATGGAACACATACACAAACCCATGGAACACACACACAAACCCATGGACCAGCCACACAAACCCAGGGAACAGACACACAAACCCATGGACCAGCCACACAAACCCAGGGTACAGATACACAAATTGAAGGAACAGACACACAAACCCAGGGAACACACACACAAACGCATGGACAAGCCACACAAACCCAGGGAACAGACACACAAACCCAGGGAACAACCACACAAACCTAGGAAACTAACACACAAACCCAGGGACCTGCCACAGAAACCCAGGAAACAAAAACACAAACCCAGGGAACACAAGGCAGAAAAATCATGACAGATGTTTTCATACTTTCTAATTAAAGTGTAATATAAAACAGCTATTAATACTTTCACATAAAAATTCAGCAATTTATTCTTCATTAAAAAAAAAAGTAAACTGAACATGTCACTGCTGCTTATGGGTAAGTGAGGCGTTCTTTGTCAGCGCTGCAGTGCGCCACTCACAGAAACACAACTATATAAAGATCCTGGCTCACAATACACCAGGGGATTCAACAACTTTCTCTTCATTGCCTGATGGATTCTGTTAATAATAAAAGTTTTGCTTATGGTGTGAAACTGTAGGAAACAAAAAAATCATCTGTAATTAATTACTTTCTTTAAAAAGAAAAAGAATATGACATTTACCATATGCATTCGTTGTGTACTTTATAATTTATTTGACAACATATTTACATGGTAATAATGTAGTTGGTTTTTTTGTATCAGAACAAAATGTGCAATCATTTATCTGGTGTCCTGAATAAGTCACATTTGCACATATGCACCAGTTGGTTGGATGGCATAAAATAGGCTATACAGGGCTGGATAAAGACCTCTAGGGGCCTATTCATCATCACTTGTAGATGAAGCAGTTGAAAATGAACATTTTTACCTGCAATTGTAGAAATTAAGTTATCGGCCATTTATTGAGAAGATAAAGCAGGAATCATAAATATCTCTTGCTTACCTTCCCACTAGCGCACGCAGGGGGGGTTTCTAAGTACCCAGACTGGAGAGCAGGCACCATCTTCTTAAGCCCCGCCCCCTTGCTGCAAAATGTTGTGTTTTGCGGGTCAATCGGGAGGAGGCGGAGTTCCTTCCGCTGGACGTCAGTGCTCTTGTGCGCATGCGTGACCTGTAGGTCACGCATGCGTACTTGTTACACAGCTCTGAAAGGATCAATGAAGCGCTTCAGGGGGAGACAGCTGATTTTCGGATCACGCTTGCGTCGAGAAGAAACACAGATAATTAACATGTTAAATAGACCCCTTAGATTCCCTAAGCACTTAAAAGATTTTGGTACCCTCGTATATCAAAAAAATTTCTCTCCAAAGTTCTCGCCAAGGACTATAAAAACCTCCAAATTTGGAGAAACCTATGCCCATCTGGCAACACTGTACTGAGTCCGGCTGCACTCACTTTCAGTGGATTGCTGAACGGAACAGGCGACATGACCAAGACAAGAATGACCACGTGAGCCTCGGTGCACCGTGTGGCAGTTTACCAGATACCAGATTTTAATTTTGTTGTATTCCCCAGATTAATGTCTATCATTAACCTCTTTTATTACTATTTTATTATTATTTGTATTTTTGTGGAACTGGAACCTGGTTCAGCTGCAGCATTTGCAGTTTTGCACCATATGGTCCATGGTAAATCCGGCAATGGAAAATTTCTGTGGTGCCCCGATTCCCTTGATGCCCTAAGCATGTGTTTATTTTGCCTAATGGCTAATACAGCCCTGATGCTATGCTTTTATACAATACTTTTTTTCTTGTAACTAGAAATAGGAAGAATTTTGTTTATAGATGTTTATAGTAGTGATCAGACCCCCGTTGTTTTTGTTTTGGATCCGAATTCATCTTTGTGTTTTGGTTTTGTATTTAACAAAACAAATAAAAATAACATCTAAAATGACGTCATTTAGCATGCAATCCAAAACCAAAGTTCAGTTTTAAAATCTGAATTCCGAACCACGGGATGATCCAAACCGGGATTTGATTCGACTCGCTACCCCAAAGTGATTCCAAACTCAGACGCGGTTCGACTCAGAACCCCTAAAATCCGTTGTTGTCGGGTTCCTGAAAACCGGACCTGCACATCTCTAGAACGAATCATTTAATTCATTTCAGAAATAATTAAAATAAGCATCTGAAACTGTATCCAGAGTATAAAAACCTACTATGAATCTACTATCATCTTGTAACTTTAGGTGAGTACCAGCACCTTTTTCCATTGTAAAAAATCACTGCTTTTATATAACGCGATTATATATTAATTAACAAGATCAGTACTCGAAGTGGGAATTTAGAGGTGGGGGTATGGAGACTGAATTTTCCCCCCTGGGCCCGTGCTTCCATATGACCCCATTGTATGTCTCTCACCCCACCACCACACTTCTTCCTGCCTGCTCTCCTCTCTCACATCCTGCCCTTCTCACGGAATCCCTCTCTTCCCTCACCCCCTACAATACTGCCTGCCTCCCTCTGTCTGCCCCTCTCTCTATTCCCTCATCCTCCCCTCTCTCTACTTCCCTCTTACCTGCGGTCCTGCGCTGCTGGAACGGAGCTGCCAGGAGCACCGGATCTTCGTTGCTGCTGCAGTAGTGCGAGCCAAAGAGAAGCTGCCACTTGACAGCTTCTCATTGGCTGGCGGCCGCGAGCCCCGTGATTGGCTGGCGGCCGCGAGCACCGTGATTGGCTGGCGGCCGCGAGCCCCGTAATTGGCTAGCGGCCGCGAGCCCTGCAATTGGCTGTGCACTGCTTACAATGCAGCCGGGACCAGATGGCTGCTTTGTCCCGGCTACATACCAGCCGCTGATCGAGATGTGTCCCCTGTCATACTGCATCCCAGCGCTGGTGCATTCTCTTCTGCGGCTAAAATGAAGAGGGGCCGGGAAGTGGCGGTATGTCATACCGCCGTATACCGCCCCACTTCGACCACTGAACAAGATTAAAAAGACAAGCAGAAGCCAAAATACAGGACATTCATGATGCATACATGCATCATGAATGGCAATACATTAAGTATAATAATCTATAGCACACATCAGCGCTGTAACATGGCGATATTCTGCCCTTTACTGGCCTCGCCCGGCAATACATTAAGTATAATAATCTATAGCACACATCAGCGCTGTAACATGGCGATATTCTGCCCTTTACTGGCCTCGCCCGGCAATACATTAATTATAATAATCTATAGCACACATCAGCGCTGTAACATGGCGATATTCTGCCCTTTACTGGCCTCACCCGGCAATACATTAAGTATAATAATCTATAGCACACATCAGCGCTGTAACATGGCGATATTCTGCCCTTTACTGGCCTCGCCCAGCAATACATTAAGTATAATAATCTATAGCACACATCAGCGCTGTAACATGGCGATATTCTGCCCTTTACTGGCCTCGCCCGGCAATACATTAAGTATAATAATCTATAGCACACATCAGCGCTGTAACATGGCGATATTCTGCCCTTTACTGGCCTCGCCCAGCAATACATTAAGTATAATAATCTATAGCACACATCAGCGCTGTAACATGGCGATATTCTGCCCTTTACTGGCCTCGCCCGGCAATACATTAAGTATAATAATCTATAGCACACATCAGCGCTGTAACATGGCGATATTCTGCCCTTTACTGGCCTCGCCCGGCAATACATTAATTATAATAATCTATAGCACACATCAGCGCTGTAACATGGCGATATTCTGCCCTTTACTGGCCTCGCCCGGCAATACATTAAGTATAATAATCTATAGCACACATCAACGCTGTAACATGGCGATATTCTGCCCTTTACTGGCCTCACCTGGCAATACATTAAGTATAATAATCTATAGCACACATCAGCGCTGTAACATGGCGATATTCTGCCCTTTACTGGCCTCATCCGCCACATTTGACGCCCTGACGAGGGGGCGGGTCACCTACACCAGGAAGAAGAGCACTAACTGGAGCAGCCTAGGGAAACTTCAGGTGGCTCTACAGGCTGCAGGGTGGCACTCCAGGCACCCTCTAAGCCAAATGCAGTTGTCTTGAGTAACCAATAGTGCCGCACCCAGGGCTCTGTGCCCTTGCCGTTGGCACCACTTGCACGACCCTCGTTACCGCTCTGGGACAGATGGACAAGTGGGAGCAAATTAGAAGTTTTATCACCTATCTCTCTCCAATAACTGTCTAATATAATTCCTAATGCAAGGCTTTACTTTACCAACTCTGCCATGTACTAGGGAGCAAGTTAGGGCCCGAATAATCAGTACCCCCCTCAGCCCCTCTCAGCACTAATCAGTACCCCCCTCACCCCCTCTCAGCACCACTGAGTTAACAACAACTCACACATATCTTACCTACCTCTATACCGTATACTTTACCCGCCGTCAGCTCCAAGTGCTGTACAGCATTTCTATCTATTCATGCCCTCTATAAATTGGAATTGCTCTATATTCTTCTAAGTCCTGGATGCCACAATGGTTAGATGGGTGGGGATGTGCTGAGCATAGGACAGAGACGGTCCAGCTGTAGAGGGGGCGCTAATTATTGCAGAGAACAGCTGGAACCCTTTAGTGCTCTGTGCAATAACCAATGTTCCCTCCGCAGGATGATGGCATCTGGCAGGAAAGGAGAGAAACAGGTTGTAGTGACGTCATTGCACTTATCTATCTTATTCTTTAACACTGGAAAGGAAGAAAGAAAATCTGTACAACAGGGTCTATTCCTATGCTGATAACATGTTTTGGAATTTGTATATGAAAGTGGAAAAAAATAAATTGGCAAAGTTATTTTAATTTAAACAAGCAAAAAGCAGTCTATCTGCAAATGAACAATTCATTTCAGCAAATACAAATACATTTATAGAGTTATTCCTTATAGTAAGTACAAAACATACACAATTACTGCCTAAGTTGAAGTAATACAGTAACAATAATTAGGACAAATGAATCCTTGTAGTTATGTGGAACACGAACGGATTGCTCTGAACATGTCCCCGTTGTCCAATCTCTTATTTCTTAATCTCTTTGCTGACAGATGTAATGAAAGCATTCGTGTGCCGGATGATATTGTGAAATCACACAACTGATAACAGATGTTTGTAGATACACGAGAATAGTATCTTTTATAGAAATATGTTCTGTAGATGACATCTGCATGGTTAGCTTCAGCTGAAATAAACCTGATCAATCCACAATTTATAAATAAAATCCTACTTATCAGTGAAGTTTGCTGTCACTTTAGCTTGAGTCGTAAATAGAATCATAGGGCAGAGTTAGGAAATAGGGGATATTCTATTATTCTGAAAACGAACTACATGTGGCATTCCAAAGACTCGCACGGCATGCTGAGATACGGAACTGATTGGATGCACTTCCTGTCCAATAAGATGCTGTATTCATCACACACCTCCATTCCTGGCATTATAATTCCATTCACTCACTTCTCTCCATGGCAACGGAGGCATTTTCGCACAGGGGAAGGGTTGTCCAAAAGGGGACAAGAACTTTTAAATTGATAGAATAAAATGTTTTAAGAAGAAGCCTCAGTGAGGTCTAAATAAGGAAATAAGGGTTGAGTATGAAATCCCGGGGGCTTTTCAGCCGCCGGGTGAGAAAGCCGACGCCGGAAGCCCAAAATACCAGAATCTCGACAGGGCAGGTATGTATACTAACTCTACCCTTCTCCTCCCACTAACCCTCTCTTAGGGGTGCTTAACCCTAAAACTCCTGCTGTGGTGCCTAACCCTAAGTACTCCTGGGTTGCCTAAACTTAATCCCCCCCCCTTCCCGCACCATAAACCTAACCCTCCCGGGGAGGTGCCTAATCCTAAACCTCCTTCCCCCAGCTTAACCCTAACAATCTTGGGGAGTGCCTAACCCTAAGTCCCCCTGGGGGTGCCTAAACCTAACCCCCCTGCGGCTAATGCTAACCCTGTAACCATGTCCCCGCTTACCTCTGTCAGGATTCCGTCATCGGGTTAAAGATAGGCATCGGTATTTAGACGCCTATATTTTGTACTGAGTTGGGATTTCGACACCAAGATTCCGGCAGGCGGCTTCCCGTGCATCGGTATTCTAACTACATCCGGAAAATAATTCACGGCTTCTGTTTTTTACTTTTTCATTTAGAGGAATATTTGTTGTCGATGTTTCAAGAAAACAGTTTCAAGTTGACATACTGTATTTCTCCCTGACTTATGGATCTGGAACCACTGTGTATGCAGAACCACTATATTTCCTAAGATGGTCGCACACCTGCCCAATGTATCCTACCGGACCATGGACTACACAAAAAGATTAGGCTTTTAAGTTAAAATCATCACTGGTACGTTTGGCCTCAGATCCAGAGTTTCACCTACTGTATACTAGGTGCAGACTCTACTTCGCATCGGAGTGCAAGGTCCACTGTACTCCCTGAAAAAAGGAGGATAGGCAGGGACGAACACACTGTAAAAGACAGACACACAGGTTCTCACCGGAGATGCTCTTGTTCTTCGTCCTGCTTGATCCCACACACCCTGTACTGTAGGAGAGAGAATACGCTGTGCATGGCCCTTTCCTGCTCTAACAGTGTCACACTAATCCACTTATCCACATTAATATCGGCCCTAACTAACCAGCCTAACAAATTTATTAATAACAAATTTGTATTATAATTAAGCCTGGTGGTGAAATAAGCAGTGCCACTAGGCCCACAGCCCATATAACGATTAAAAAAAAAATACATGAAACAAGACGGAATTTGAGTGACCCAGATGGAAGTGAACACCACCTGTCTTTTTGAGGTCAAAAGTGAAAATAACTCCAAAACCCCCCTACTGCGGGTGGCCTGAGTTTCCCAAAGAACAAACTGGCAGGGAGCTAGAAGAATCAGAAGATTCATCTGAATGCGATAACGGAGCACTAAAACTAGCAAAAATGCTCTTCTCACCTGATCCTGATGTCGAAGGGACCACCGTTCCGACCATACCTCTGATGTACAGTAGAAGCCTGTCCCTCAATGCACGGTGCACCCACTACCGTACAGTACTGTATGTCTGCAACTATGGATGTAGATGTTGAAGCAGCCACTACTACTGTACTGTATATGAACCAAAGGAACCTGAAAACTTGAAACATCTGCATTACAAACAGCAACATCAAGCGCAGTAGCAGAAACTTGCAGCAGCACAATCTGTGACGATTCCATTGCAGATGGCTGTGATGGCAATGCGTGCCTTGGAACAGGGGGCAATGTACAGTAAAGTAGGTGTACTGTAGGAGCCAGTGGGAGGGGTGGTTGAACCATTAACTGTGGCCTTGCACACTGACTAGGCACATACTGTACAGTATTGAACCTGCTGTGCATAAGGGTTAAACAGTGTAGGGGCAGTGACATAATGCTGTGAGATTTGTCCTGGGCCATGAGGAAAGGAGGGGGCACAAACCTACTGATTAATCCCCAATAATTGTGGTTGCAATGACCGTTAGAGGTCTTGCGGCTTTGACCAGGTAGCGGGAAGGGGGAGCACTGCGGTGGTGATGGGGCATATCTGTGGAATAGGGTTAAATATTGTATGAACAGAGGTGTGTGACAGGAGAAATGCGAGGACAGGAGGGAGAGTAAGAGAAATAATAAAATGAAAGAATGAAAGGCAAAGAGGAAAAGTACAGTACTGTACAGTAAATAAGGTAAGGGAAAGGTATTGTAAATAAAGAGCTTATAAAAGAAATTAGGAGAATACTGTATATACTGTAGGGACAGAAAGCACAACCACAATACTGGACATACAGTACAGTATGGACACAGTGTACAGTACTTAGCAGCCTGGACCACAAACTGAAAAGAGGAAGTTAAACCCCCTCCTCCACATTACTAATTATATACAGTACAGTATAAGCTACATAGCAGTTGCTTGACCGTTTCCTTCTATGACAACTGGTAAGACTCTATACAGATGATCAATATAATTGTTACACTGGGCACGTGTCAATACTGTTTTCCAAAACTTCATTATCCCATCCAAAAGTTCCTGTTTAGTTTTTGATTTCACATCAGACCTGATGAACCTCTTCAACTGGGCACAGACCAATTCAATGGGAATCATGTCCGGTGACCTACAGGAAAGTAAAAAAAAAAAAAATATTCAGATACTGTACTGTACTTTAATTATAAGTGTACTAGAATAATTACTGCATGGTACTGTACATACTTTATTGTACAATAAACAGTTAATACAGTACTATAGGACAATACTCACTCTGGTGGTGTGCATTGCCAATTTATACCTCTCTCTTCCATGAATTTTGCTGAAGCCGAATGTTTTGGATAATTATCCTGGAATAATCAATGTCCTGATGGAAAACATTTTCTCACAAATGGCACCATACAGCAATCTACTATTTGCTCTTGGAAGTAGGTCTTATCCATGATGCCTAAAGAGATGAGAAATTATTGTCAGTAACAAGCGTACACTGTACAGGACTGTAAATAATTTTTACAACAAACATTACTGTACTGTACCTTCAAAAATGAAGATCGGTCCTGCACCCCAACAAGATATACCTGCCCATACATGGACCTTTAATGGATGCTTCAGATGTGGTTTAAGTGAGAGATGTGCATGGTTCCGGAAGGACAGTCTTGAGAACCTCTTGAGAGAAACCGAAGTTTCATCTGTGAAAATGACGTCATTAAAATTCTCTCCACTCTCTATCCACCGTCGTGCTTGTTCAACTCTCTTTTCTTTATTAACATCCCTTATCATGGGATTTATCCTATGGAATAAAAACAAGTTTTAGTTTACAGTCATGTAAAACCAGTGCATTATTAAGGACAGTGTACTGAATAAAATAGTGCACTGTAGAGTGCATTTGTGCGTTTTTGAACACTATAGTATTGTATGTACAGTACCTTGTAGGGCCAAAAGTCCATCCCAGTTCCTTATGCATCCGTTTGATGCTGGAACAGGAGATGTCCAGGTCACATTCTGCTTTTAGAATACATTTTATTTGTAAAGCTGTACGCTTATCATCCTCACAAGTTAATTTGTGCACAATCTTTTTGACGCTCCTACGGTAGAACACATACAGAGCATATCGAAATTATAGGACAGTTAGTGTTGAAATTTGAACACAATACAGTAGCAATCTAGCAACATACAGTATAATAAAAAAAAGGTTGCTGTAAAGTACCTACCATGTGCATTTAGAGGGAAATCTATTTCTGGTCCGCGTTCTCTCAAATGCATGATAGAGCACAGTCTGTAAACTAACAAGAACACCACTCTCTTTCAGCCAGGCCTGGATCTGTCGTGTTGTTTTGTGTTCTTTTTTAATGTTTGCAATTATCTTGCTGATGGCTTTGCTGATTTTTGTCATGTTTGATGACAAAAACTGTGGAGAGAACAAGAGAAATACAGTACAGTACAGTGTACACACAACCGTATACCACTGGTCGATTCCTAGCCTCCCGCTGCCCCTTTTAGTCTCCCGTGAGTGACCGTCTTGTCCTAGCGGCCAACTTGTGTTCACCAGTGGCCATTTTAGTTGCAGTCACAATATTGCTTTGTTTAATGTCCCGCTGCCTCAGTATGCCCCATCCTTTGCCCATCCCTGTAGACGCTTATTTGCATATAGATTTTTTATCACACACACCGTATACCGTATACATTGGTTAGGGGATTATTATTTGTTATTCACACTGGGACAGTTCTATTTTGGAACTCTTTGGAACCGTGTAAGCCTACAAAGGAAGGTCCGGACCCTGCAACTTTGTCACATGTTATATATGACCCTTGTCCGGATTGTGGATAACAGCGCATATATTATTGTTTTGACGGATGTGCGCTACCTAGGGTGTAAAGATACCTTTATATATTTGACCTTGCTTTCTTATACTGTGAGTGGGGTATGACATCCATCTAATTGTGCAAGCAATTTCCTGCAGACTGTAGTTGACCACTTTAAGTAATACAAGTTCCACCTTTGTCTTTTGTTTTCCATATAATGACATCACATGAGAATCCAAAAAAAGAGTGGTACAGCACAATAACATCTAAAAGAAATGACTCATGGCTCCCTAAACATCGTAAAACACAATTGAAAGACTAAGTATAAAAGACAACCATTTTTTTTACTGGATGTGCACTTATATTGTTCTGTTTTAAGTATTACCAACGCCATCTCACCTGTAGAGTGTTTTTTACTTTATCTAACTCTTTATTACTACTGAAATGTCTTGTAGCACCTGAATCAATATACCAGCAATCCTTTTTGTGATTGTCTGTGACACTTAAAGCTGATTAATTTTTTCCACTGCACTTCTTACTTTATGTGGCTTATACATTTTTTCAGTTTACATTCATTTGCTTTGTGTTCTATTTTGTGACATACATAACACTTGTATTTGAATTTTCACAAAATTTTTCAACATGTCCTGTGTGAGTTGTTATCCGTCTTTAGACACGGCTGCTGTCAGGGATATGCCCACATCTGCCTAAACACCCCCCTGTTACCCCCCAGGAACACCACTAAATTCCACACTCCCTGTTTCCGAATTTGTCCTGTATTGCCATGCGGTAATCATCGGGACACATGCGCTGTGCGACTCGGATGCATTTTCCACCTGTCAGCACTTGTGGCCAAGACCTGGACACTATAAAGGCCTTCACATTAGTAAGGAAAATTATTTTAGAACACAATGGGGTCTATGTACAGTACTAAGCCTTGAAGATAGATCAGCTTCTATCTGTCACTGTTACAGGCTGTGCTTGACAAATGATAGTTAGGAGCTGATTGGTTGGTACTTTATCTCCATCCACTTTCTCTCTCTCCAAGGCTTAGTACTGTACATAAAACCCCTAAGCCACTATAATAAAAAATACATATTTTTATAAGAGTGCAATTTATATTTAATTCAGTCTTACTTTGTTAAGTGTCCTTGATTGTCAGTGACTCTGACTCAGCATTAATTCAACTGATACTCACACAAGCATGTGCCTAACAATCAGTTGTCGCGCATGTGCAACTGGACTAAAACAGTTTCTAGGGCTGCACAGACTGCAGCCCTTAGAAGTATAATAAGGCTGGCTAATCAGTAGTGTGGACTGCTAATCGCACATTTCGGACTGGCAGTCCACATGAAGGAGTTTCCTCCACCCCTAAGACTGGCAGAACATTGGTGCATTATTACTGGGGGTGCAGTAGTCTTTTCAGAGGAGTTGGGGCCATGCACTGATGTTGGTATGTGTGCTACATGTAACACTCATAAAAATTTACCTTCCGACAAGTGTAGCCAGGACTTAGGCGAATGCACGCGAAAAGGGGCGAGACTTCATGTTTCACTAGACCACACTCCCTGATGTGACATTTCTGAGGCATGGCCATTTTTTGTCATGCTGGGAGCGAGTCCAGCACTCCGGCAGCTGCTGGGCAGTAAGAATGGACATCGGAAGCCCACCATCAAATGATGGTTGGGCTTCCACCATTGAAACTTTTGATGTAATGGTAACTACCCATTGCATCAAAAGTATTCGATGGTAAAAACTATTAAATGACTGGTGGTAGGGGGCAGAATCCACTGTGAATGGATGGCACCCCCGTTTAAATCATATAATATATATGTATAGTCTAGAAAGGGATCTGAACACCAATTTCCCTGGAGGCCCAGCAATCACTTACCTGGTCCTGACGGCTGCAATAGCTTCAGCGCAGCTTCTGGGTCCCGGTGGTCATGTTACCATCACTTCTGGCAAAAGCACCTGATGGAGTAGCGGTTAGGGTGAATATTTTCTGCCTATCCTTAACACTAACCCCTATCCATAACCCTCTACTCTTAGTCTAAACCTAAACTCCCTCTAGTGTAATTAACGGTCCTCTAGCTGCTGTGGGACTGCACATCCCAGCATGCCCACCACAGTTTTGCTATCAGGGCATGCTAAAACTGTAGCAGGATATGCTAAGATGTGTAGTTCAACAGTAGGTGAAAGGCTGCTTATTGCACATCCTTGCTTTAGTGCCTATCCTTCACCCTAACACAGCCGACAGCACCTAAACCTAACCATCAGCATTCTGAGGGTATCAACTTGATGCATGTCGACATGTTGAATCCATACTTGCCGACAATCAGCTCCCTCCTTCCGGGAGGGAGCTGATTGTCAGCTAACAGCGGGGGGCGTGTCCGGGCATTTATGTCACATTGGGGGTGAAGCCAGGGGCGGTGCCATACTATCACGTCATCGTGGACCCACCCCATCTTCACAATGCCATTATGCGGTGCCACAATGGGGGTTGCTAACCTATTCAGGGGGTAGGTCGGAAGGGTTGGTGGCTTCTGGGAGGCTTGCCTGCCTTTCCGGGGGGCCGGGAGTGGCACCCAAAAATCTGGATCTCCCAGCCAAATCGGGAGGGTAGGCGAGCCTGGTTGAATCATTATGACATTCTAGTATCGACATAGTGGTGTCAATAGGGTAACTGTTGACAATGTGACTGAATCACTGAGCAATGTGGGTAGAGAAACACTATTTTTTCATATTTATAAAACACACTAGGCACTCTAAAATAGATAAATAAAATAAATCAAGTAATTCTTCTCTTCCCATAAATATATTAATGATATCATTCATTCCAACATATACCCAAAGGGCTATTTAGGTACTGGGGCCAAATCATTTATTTCTGCAGTACATTCAATGAGACCATCTCAACATATTTTTATTTATTGCAAAATATGTTTTTCAATATTAATAAAATTAGGAGGATGCTGGTGTTTTTTAAAGAGACACATACTATGAATGAAAAATGCATCATTACATTGCAAAGTAAGTTTGAACACAACCCTTTTGTATGTACAAAGAACACAAAGAAATTCAGATTGCTGTTAGACAACTACAAACATACTGTATATATATTCATTAGATACAAATAGTGCACAACACAATCAACACTCACATGACAATACAATGTCACATAACAATACAATGTCACATGATAATACAATGTCACATGACAATACAATGTCACATGATGATACAATGTCACATGACAATACAATTTCACATGATAATAAAAAAAAATAATCGCATACAGTATATTGCACAATGTATGTAATGAAGCAGTATTTGTTGGGCTTTGAACTGTGGGACACTTGTTGACCCAGGTTATACGACTCAACTTTTTAAGCTTAGATTGAAATTTCAGACCATGCTTCAGCACCTCGAGGTTTTAATGGTTCATACAGAAAGGGTACTCTTATCATGAGCTTTGGGTGTTAAATATAACAATCTTAGTTTGCATGCAATTCGTGATAAGCAGGTTCCAAAAAAAGCTTTAAGGCCTCATCAGCGACAGGACTCGCGGGATGCCGGCATTGGCGGGGACCGAGCTGCATTCAGCAGCATGGCCCTCGCTAACGATGTTACCCGTCGGACCTGGGCAATGTCGCTGACGACACGCGGGAGCTCACAACATCAGAGATATAGCGGGTACAATTAGACGATGTGCCCGATATGTAGAGATGAGCGGGTTTGGATCTCAGAGATCTGAACCCACCTGAACTAAGGGGATCCGAGTCGGCTCGGGTGTTCCCGTCTGACTCGGATTTGAAAACGAGGCAAAATGTCATCATCCCGCTGTCGGAATCTCGCAGGTTTTGGATTCTATAACCGATCACCGCCATTTTTCATTCCAGCTGTGGAGAGTGAAGAGGGAGGGAGCTGGGAGCTGTGCTGCGCTGCTGTGCATGCTACAGTTGTTGCTTTTAATGTCCATAGGGTCTGGCTGGCTGTTGTCCATATAGAGGTTGGCTGTTGTCCATAGGGGCTGGCTGGCTGTTGTGACTGAGTCACTGAGGTTGTCCTGTGCATCCTTTGGGGCTGGCTATCTGTTGTCCATTATATAGGGTCTGGCTGTCTGTTGTCCATTATATAGGGGCTGGCTGGCTGTTGTCCATATATAGGGGCTGGGTGGCTGTTGTCCTGTCCATAGGGGCTGGCTGACTGTAGTCCATAGGGGCTGGCTGGCTGTTGTCCACTCCATAGGGTCTGGCTGGTTTGCTGTGTTGTCCAGGGGGTGCTCTGTCCATAAGGGGTGCTCCTCACCCCCCGTGTGAAAAAAAAAAAAAATTTCTGTATGCGTGTTAGCCACACTTGTCATCAGGTAGGTGCACAGGGGTGCTGTGCTGCTGTCTGTCAAGGGGCTGCTGCCTCTTTCAGGGGTTCAACCCAGTGTGAAAAAAACAAACAATTTTTTGGTGTATGCATGTTAGCCTTCTACACCACCAGTGAAAAAATAAAAACAATTTTTGTGTGTGCGTGTTAGCCCCATTTGTCATCAGCGTAGGTGCAGAACCACAGGAAAGCCGGTCCAAACAGAGGCCCCGCAGTGAGATCGCGGTAACCAGAGACGTGGCAGCCAGACAGGATAGCCTAAATGGTATTATACCAGAAAGGATTTCAACAGCACACAGTTCCTTTTTATCAAGTTTCCCATGACTGTATCATCTGCAAGCTAACTTGAAATACAGTCTAAAGGAGAACTTTCATATTGATGCCAAACTGCTATCAACAAGTGGGTGACCTTTTTTTGTTGAATTCAAAGTATTTTTATATTATGCCGGCGTAACAAAAACCATATCAGATATTGCATCGATTTGATCCTCTAATGAGCTGTATAAATAACATTAAAGAGACAAGATAACTGAATACCCTGGACTATATCCTACTGGGTTTACTAGTATATACTGAACGACTCTGATTGTGTTGGCTTAGGAACAATACAAGTGCAAACACATAAATAACATAAATGTATTATTTATAAATCACCAAAACGGATACATATCATAATACAAGTTCAAAAACGCAAATATATGTGTATATGTGTTTTAAAAAATGTAGGATAATTTTTCTAATCCTCGTATGTGTATTTTTATTTATATTTAATTTATATATGTGTATATTTTGTTATAAATGTGTTTTTTTACATTTAATTTTGCCTTTTTTAAATGTTTTAATGTGATCCGCATATTTGTTTTTTGCACACCATTTTTTTATTAAAACATAATATTAATCTTGTAAGAACTGTTAATATGTTGTATTAGCACAGCCAATTTTCCACATACCCTTTTAGTTTTCGAAGTATTTGCACAGTCTTCTTCTGTCTTTTGGCAGCAACTTTTTTACAACAAGGTCACAATTAGGGAGCGCTAACATTCAAGAGTAATTTTTTCAACTTTTATCCTCTGTAATTTTTGCAAGTAATTGACAGTAAAGGTCTTTCTCGTAGAATTTCTAGTTCATTTTGATGGACATCATCTTTTCCACATTTTGGGGAGGTAGTGGCCGATCACTGACAAGGTTCTTGAAAACTCTTTCTGAGTACACCTTTGTGTAAGGGCCTCCAAGGAGTATATTTATTTAATAAACTTTCTAAATATGAAAAGTGTTCATGTTGCCCATAGCAACCAATCAGATCCTGTCTATAATTTTCTACAATGCAATAGAGAAATGATAACTACAATCTGATTGGTTGCTATGGGCAACATGAACACTTTTCTTTTTTAGAAAGTTTAGTAAATATACCACCAAATTGCCTCTTTTTCCAACCAGTAATTATTTACATGTACCTCTTACTCTTCAGATCTGTGTCCGTTGGGAAGAAAAAACAATGTCTTCATCCCTTCTGGGATGAAAAGCCACTCCCAGCAAGCAGGCATGGCGCTCAAGAATTCCCAAGATAGACACAATGTAAAACTTAAACCTTAGACTGAAATGTTGCATTTAATGCTCTGTTCCACTTGTTAACATATCTAAGTAATATGGTTAAGTGGACAGTGGGAGCAATGGTAGTTTGAAGGCCACTAACTAACTCTGTTTTTTTAATGTCCCTATACAGGTTGGGAAATGCCTTTTACAGAAGGTTTGCAAGGATTATTTAAGTCAATTGTTTTTGGAAGCACTCTTCCTGGTCCCCTTCTGGGATGAAAATCCACTCCTAGCTGCAGAAGCAGGTGCAGGATTCTCAAGAAAGACACAACGTAAGGCCTAAATCAGGGGTAGCCAAACTCGGTCCTCGAGAGCTACTAACAGTTCATGTTTTCCAGACCACCTAGCTGGTGCACAGGTGTATTCATTACTCACCAATACATTTGGAAAGATCCACAGGTAGAGTAAATTATTACAGTTGTTGACCTGGAAAACATGCACTGTTGGTAGCGCTCGAGGACAAGGGTTGGCTAACCCTGCCTTAAGTCATAGATCTTACGCTTGAGGCCACTAACTAACTATGTTTTTTTAATGTCCCTGTACAGGTTGGGAAATGCTTTTTCATGTGAAAAGCACTACTAGAAGTCTTCCTGGTCCCCTTCTGGGATGAGAAAATCCACTCCCAGCAGCAGCCATGCTCAAGGATTATTCTGTGGCAAGGACTCAGGTGAATGTATACATTTTTTTTGTAAATGCCTCTTCCCCTCCCCTTCTCCCTCATAAATTTTCTTCAGAATCAAAAAATTAAGTTAAATTTACTACCAATCAACCCTTCCTGTCCCTGCCGTGCCTTAAAACTACATACATACTCCAACTCCCACAGGCCTCTCTTGAATAATAAAAGTGTTTCCTGATGTGCCATGTTTGAAGTTGAACTGCCATGTGTTTGTGCCGCCCACTGCTGCTGCTTAGCTTAGTCAGCTAGCCAGCTTGGTGTAAATTTTGGGCCTAAACTGGATGAAAACAATATAGTGAACTGTGAGGTGGTCAAAATTGACTGAAAATGAGTGGAAATAAATGTTATTGAGGTTATTAATACTGTAGGAACAAAAACAGGCCGGTTTTATGTGATTTTTAGTTGCTTTCATGATTTTTTAAGAAAATATCCAGATCAAAAACCAAAAACAAAACACGGAGGTGAGGTGAGGTTTTGGCAAAACCAATCCAGATCCAAAACCAGGGGAGATCCAGATCCAAAACCAAAACACGGGGGTCAGCGCACATCTTTACCGATATGTTGTCTGATCCAGTCAGATTGGGCGACATTTCATCTAGAGTGTACCTGACATTAGTCAGGCATCTCCGAAATATACAACTCTCATCTAATGGGGCATCCGATTGAAGAGCTACTGAGAGGATAATACATCTGTGGCGAGCATACCTTGTCTTACTGCAAATTACTACATACTGTATGTGTTTAGCTGATGCCTATTGTGAGTAACATTATGCACAAAAACTTATGACTCTAGTATTATTATTATAAATAATAATTTTTATCATAACTCCCAACGATTTCAGCGGGACAGTCCCACTTTTTGTCCATTGTCCCACCTGTGGGCCGCAGTGCCCCTTCGGGCAGGAGGGGGAGAGGTGTAGGTTGGGGGACACTCTGTCACTGCCTCTTTAAAAATAAAACAATAAAACAAGTTTTCCTATGACTGTGGTCTACGACACTTAGAGTGCCCATGGCTGTTCCCTAAACTCAAAATCAAATGAGATTTCCAACAAGTGTGCTGAGAAGCCTCCAAAATCAGGACTGACTTGCCAGGATCAGTGCAATAGTACTTGGTGTAATTGGTACAATGATGACAGTGAAATTGGTAACTGACACTCTGTTTTGTCTCATCTATCTCAGGATTAATGATATTTGGATTTTATGATGCTAAAGGAACTTTTTATTTTTCAGTTATTGCATTTTATTTTGCAGAGTAATGTTATAGACATGCTTTGATATATACTAATGTCCCGTACAGACTCTATCATGTGTTATGTCTGTGGTATTGTATCATACATAGCTGTGGGGCGGCCCAGATTTCTGGCTCTTAAAAACAGTGGATCTTAGTAAATTATGAGCGTTGTGAGGTCCCAAATTATTTGCACTTTATTTCTGCTATAAGAATATATATATATATATATATATATATATGCCATGTGTATTGACACTGGCCCTGATTCAGCAATGATTGCAAATGCGATAATACATGCAATCGGCTGATTGTTCTGCGCATGCGTATGCTTTGCAGTATGCGCTCGCGAACCAGCCACTGCGATCAGGACTGCGATCGCAGTGACTACACAGACCCATCGCAGAGTAATTGACAGGAAGTGCCATTTAGGGTTGGTGATGGGGGGCGGTTGGCGAAATGCAGCTGTGCCAGGGTGTTTGAATGCCGTTGCAGCAGCATGTATAAATTAGCCACTGCGATGCCATACGCAGCTTGTGTACTCACTGCGTGCGATGAGGTTAGCAATTCCTGAGTAAGGTCAGAGATTGTGCAAGCGTGCGTGAGGCTGCGATGGTACTCCATGTTACCGATGGTTTCACAGTCTTGCTAAGTATTACGGATGTGTGTAAGGTGACGTGGGCGTCCTTATGTTGTGCTGCGACAGCATAGCGATCGCTGTGGATTAGCATAACATCGCAGTGAGACTGTGTGCATAATCGCTATGGCAATCGCAGTTGCGGTCCTTACTGAAACAGGCCCATTATCATAAAAATTAATAAACAATTGTAAGATTACAAAATATGCTCCATACAGTAATTTGTGCTCTTCACAATCTCATATGACTCCAGGAGAACATGTGAGATGAAATCGGCCTGCGAGACCCAACCAAGGAAAGGACCGTCAGTCGTTCAGCTAAAACTGAGATAATCTAACTGCGTCTTCCATAAATGAAGTACTTCCCAGTAGCCATACTGGATAGATAATGGATATTATGCCACTGTATAAGTGGACTTATATAGACGTCATTCACAAAACCCTGATTGTAACATGAAACCGATAGAGACTTGCAGAACAGGTCAGGGAAGGTTTTGTATTCACTAACAATACAGAAATAAATATTATCTTATAGATGCGCCAGTATTGTAAGATTTCTGCATTACAAGAGACTCTGGGGCCTGCGTAGGCTCGCGACCGCCAGCGTAGTCTTATGACGGTGAATATATACAGCTGAAATCGAATTACGCAGCTGAAGCACGTCTCCAGCCGTACGTGTAAATGTTAGTAGGAAACGATCTCTCGCGTGACGACTGCTAACTTTGCTGTTTTTTACCGTATTATGCACATTGATGGATACTTAGCAACAATATTGTGTTACCCTGCCAAGAACAAATTCATTTGTGGCCCCTTCAGTGACATCTCAACCACAATTAGCATTGAGCGGAGGGAACACATCCTGGAGTATTATGTAACACGATTCTACGTAATTGAATTACATAGCAGAGGTTCCAGACAAACTGTCTATTTAACATTATAGAAACTTGGTGATTCTATGTCTCGCACAGCTGGTGCAGTGAGGGCAAACTATAAGCCACACCAAGGGCAGTATGTAACTCAGCAAGTGTCACAATGACAAAGGGATAAATTGCTTACAGAATTATGGGCCGTATTCAATTAGAAGCGGAAAGTCCGTTGCTGGACTTTTCGCCGTCATCGCTGGTTTTGGGTACGAAAAAGTATCACGCTCATCCCCGCGTATCAGCGTATTCAATTCCTAATCAGTGAAAACGGGACTGAAATCAGCGAAAAATCCTGTCAGTTTTGGGGAAATCAGCCTGACAGATGCACTGACATGGGGGATCACTCTGGATACCCCCGAATAGGCCTGCTGAAGGTATTTGGACACTTTAAATGGTCTCAATAGGTGCTGTTTTGTGTTTTTTTAAAAGTGGTGAAGAATAGTATTTTGGAGGTTTTTTTGGAGAAAATAACTAGTCCCATCAAATTTGGGGTACATGAAAATGGGAACTAGCATATTTTGAAGTTGCTAATGTGAAGTTTTAAAAAATGTGAAAAAACCACCTTCCGCAACTACCTGCAATCATAAAAACACCTGGGGCATACTTGGGGACCCCCCTGGAGTCTATTTCTCTAGTTTTTAACTTTGTACCCCAACTTTTGTTTTTTTCGCCCCCAAAATGAAAGTACTTTGGGGTGTTCTTAATTTTTTTTTTTACATAGTTTACCTTTGGGGGGCTGTCCAAAGGGTGCTGGGTGGTTTTCCCACGTTTGCACCCCAAAACCCCAATTCTGCACTTTTTTCCGCCTGCTATTCATAGGCGAAACTTTTTCACTGGGTCCATTGCATTGACTTTCCGCCTAGGCGAAAAGCATTTATAATTGAATACGGGGATTAGTTGAAACCGGCGAGAATGACGTCATCGATGAAAAAGTATCGCCGAAACGGACGTTTTGCTTATAATTGAATACGGCCCTGAGTCTCAGAGCTCTAAGTGGTAGAGGGATATCTTCCTAATGTCTTCAATGAGAGTACTCACATGTCTGAGATGTTACAGTCAAAATCTCTTTTTTTGAAAAAATAAAGGAAGAAATCAACTTTGAGTAAATTGTGTAGGCATGTGAAAGCAGTGTGACACGCCAGCAATCTCCTCTTCAGAGACAAGAGCCATCCTTGGATGACCTCCGAATAAGGTATACAACATCATATTGTGATATTGCTAATACAGATATTTTAATAAAATGATAGAAATAACACTTATGGAGCATACTAGGGGTGAGCGGGTTCGGATTTCAGAAATCCGAACCCCACCGAGCCCCCCCGATCCGAGTCCAATCCGAGTCAGGCTCGACTTTTCCCACCTGACTCGGATTCTGAAATCGAGGCAAAACGTCATCTTCCCGCCTTCCGAGTCTCATGGGTTTTGGATCCTATATAAGGTACCCACGTCGGCGCCAATTTCTCACTCGGCTGTGGACAGTGAAGAGGGAGGGTGGGAGTTAGGCCTGGCTGGGCTGTGTAGTGTAGTGTAGTGTAGTGCTGCTGTTGTCCACTACTTCAAAGTCCATAGGGGCTGGCTGTGTTGTGCTGTGCTGCTGTTGTTAATAGGGGCTGTGTCCACTACTTCAAAGTCCATAGGGGCTGGCTCAACTGTGTTGTGCAGTCAGTTGTCCATAGGGGCTGTGTCCACTCCAAAGTCCTGTGCAGTGTCCCAGTCCTAAAGGGGTGCTGTACTGTTGTCCAGGGGGTGCTCTGTCCATCAGGGGTGCTCCCCTCAAGTGCTAAAAAAATAATATTTTTTTTGTGTTTGTGAATTGTGTGCGCAGTAGCCGCACGTGCATCAACAAAGTAGTGCCAAGCGTGCGCCTGTGTCATAAGTAAAGGGCCGGCTGGCTTGACCGTTAAAGGGTGCTGTAACCCCCAAAGTACACTCCAGTCCAAACCAAAAAAAAAATTATTTTCTGTGTTTGTGAATTGTGTGCGAAGTAGCCGCACGTGCATCAACAAAGTAGTGCCAAGCGTGCGCCTGTGTCATAAGTAAAGGGCCGGCTGGCTTGACCATTAAAGGGTGCTGTAACCCCCAAAGTACACTCCAGTCCAAACCAAAAAAAAAATTATTTTCTGTGTTTGTGAATTGTGTGCGCAGTAGCCGCACGTGCATCAACAAAGTAGTGCCAAGTGTGCGCCTGTGTCATAAGTAAAGGGCCGGCTGGCTTGACTGTTAAAGGGTGCTGTAACCCCCAAAGTACACTCCAGTCCAAACCAAAAAAAAAATTATTTTCTGTGTTTGTGAATTGTGTGCGCAGTAGCCGCACGTGCATCAACAAAGTAGTGCCAAGCGTGCGCCTGTGTCATAAGTAAAGGGCCGTCTGGCTTGACCGTTAAAGGGTGCTGTAACCCCCAAAGTACACTCCAGTCCAAACCAAAAAAAAAATTATTTTCTGTGTTTGTGAATTGTGTGCGCAGTAGCCGCACGTGCATCAACAAAGTAGTGCCAAGCGTGCGCCTGTGTCATAAGTAAAGGGCCGGCTGGCTTGACCGTCAAAGGGTGCTGTAACCCCCAAAGTACACTCCAGTCCAAACCAAAAAAAATATTATTTTCTGTGTTTGTGAATTGTGTGCGCAGTAGCCGCACGTGCATCAACAAATTAGTGCCAAGCGTGCGCCTGTGTCATAAGGAAAGGGCCGGCTGGCTTGACCGTTAAAGGGTGCTGTAACCCCCAAAGTACACTCCAGTCCAAACCAAAAAAAAAATTATTTTCTGTGTTTGTGAATTGTGTGCGCAGTAGCCGCACGTGCATCAACAAAGTAGTGCCAAACGTGCGCCTGTGTCATAAGTAAAGGGCCGGCTGGCTTGACCGTTAAAGGGTGCTGTAACCCCCAAAGTACACTCCAGTCCAAACCAAAAAAAAAATAATTTTCTGTGTTTGTGAATTGTGTGCGCAGTAGTCGCACGTGCATCAACAAAGTAGTGCCAAGCGTGCGCCTGTGTCATAAGTAAAGGGCCGGCTGGCTTGACCGTTAAAGGGTGCTGTAACCCCCAAAGTACACTCCAGTCCAAACCAAAAAAAAAATTATTTTCTGTGTTTGTGAATTGTGTGCGCAGTAACCGCACGTGCATCAACAAAGTAGTGCCAAGCGTGCGCCTGTGTCATAAGTAAAGGGCCGGCTGGCTTGACCGTTAAAGGGTGCTGTAACCCCCAAAGTACACTCCAGTCCAAACCAAAAAAAAAATTATTTTCTGTGTTTGTGAATTGTGTGCGCAGTAGCCGCACGTGCATCAACAAAGTAGTGCCAAGCGTGCGCCTGTGTCATAAGTAAAGGGCCGGCTGGCTTGACCATTAGAGGGTGCTGTAACCCCCAAAGTACACTCCAGTCCAAACCAAAAAAAAAATTATTTTCTGTGTTTGTGAATTGTGTGCGCAGTAGCCGCACGTGCATCAACAAAGTAGTGCCAAGTGTGCGCCTGTGTCATAAGTAAAGGGCCGGCTGGCTTGACCGTTAAAGGGTGCTGTAACCCCCAAAGTACACTCCAGTCCAAACCAAAAAAAAAATTATTTTCTGTGTTTGTGAATTGTGTGCGCAGTAGCCGCACGTGCATCAACAAAGTAGTGCCAAGCGTGCGCCTGTGTCATAAGTAAAGGGTCGGCTG
The DNA here is from genome assembly GCA_031769625.1 of Taudactylus pleione. Lineage (NCBI taxonomy): Eukaryota > Metazoa > Chordata > Amphibia > Anura > Myobatrachidae > Taudactylus > Taudactylus pleione. The sequence goes on from JAUIMM010000471.1 coordinate 1,767,236, forward strand.
GCTTGACCGTTAAAGGGTGCTGTAACCCCCAAAGTACACTCCAGTCCAAACCAAAAAAAAAATTATTTTCTGTGTTTGTGAATTGTGTGCGCAGTAGCCGCACGTGCATCAACAAAGTAGTGCCAAGCGTGCGCCTGTTTCATAAGTAAAGGGCCGGCTGGCTTGACCGTCAAAGGGTGCTGTAACCCCCAAAGTACACTCCAGTCCAAACCAAAAAAAATATTATTTTCTGTGTTTGTGAATTGTGTGCGCAGTAGCCGCACGTGCATCAACAAATTAGTGCCAAGCGTGCGCCTGTGTCATAAGTAAAGGGCCGGCTGGCTTGACTGTTAAAGGGTGCTGTAACCCCCATAGTACACTCCAGTCCAAACCAAAAAAAAAATTATTTTCTGTGTTTGTGAATTGTGTGCGCAGTAGCCGCACGTGCATCAACAAAATAGTGCCAAGCGTGCGCCTATGTCATAAGTAAAGGGCCGGCTGGCTTGACCATTAAAGGATGCTGTAACCCCCAAAGTACACTCCAGTCCAAACCAAAAAAAAAATTATTTTCTGTGTTTGTGAATTGTGTGCGCAGTAGCCGCACGTGCATCAACAAAGTAGTGCCAAGTGTGCGCCTGTGTCATAAGTAAAGGGCCGGCTGGCTTGACCGTTAAAGGGTGCTGTAACCCCCAAAGTACACTCCAGTCCAAACCAAAAAAAAAATTATTTTCTGTGTTTGTGAATTGTGTGCGCAGTAGCCGCACGTGCATCAACAAAGTAGTGCCAAGCGTGCGCCTGTGTCATAAGTAAAGGGCCGGCTGGCTTGACCGTTAAAGGGTGCTGTAACCCCCAAAGTACACTCCAGTCCAAACCAAAAAAAAAATTATTTTCTGTGTTTGTGAATTGTGTGCGCAGTAGCCGCACGTGCATCAACAAAGTAGTGCCAAGCGTGCGCCTGTGTCATAAGTAAAGGGCCGGCTGGCTTGACCGTTAAAGGGTGCTGTAACCCCCAAAGTACACTCCAGTCCAAACCAAAAAAACAATTATTTTCTGTGTTTGTGAATTGTGTGCGCAGTAGCCGCACGTGCATCAACAAAGTAGTGCCAAGCGTGCGCCTGTGTCATAAGTAAAGGGCCGGCTGGCTTGACCGTTAAAGGGTGCTGTAACCCCCAAAGTACACTCCAGTCCAAACCAAAAAAAAAATTATTTTCTGTGTTTGTGAAATGTGTGCGCAGTAGCCGCACGTGCATCAACAAAGTAGTGCCAAGCGTGCGCCTGTGTCATAAGTAAAGGGCCGGCTGGCTTGACCGTTAAAGGGTGCAGTAACCCCCAAAGTACACTCCAGTCCAAACCAAAAAAAAAATTATTTTCTGTGTTTGTGAATTGTGTGCGCAGTAGCCGCACGTGCATCAACAAAGGAGCAGCGCCAAGCGTGCGCCTGTGTCTCATAAGTAAAGAGCCGGCTGGCTCATTTCTTAAAGGCTGGTGTAACCCACAAAGTGCACTACTCTCCAGCAAAAATAAAAAACTATTTTCTGAGTTTAGCCGCACGTATATATCAAATCGATATAACATAAATGGAGGACCAAACTTTCTCCGATAAAAATAAAATAGAGAAAGATCAAGAACCACTTCCTCCTAGTGCTGAAGCTGCTGCCACTAGTCATGACATAGACGATAACATGCCATCAACGTCGTCTGCCAAGGCCGATGCCCAATGTCATAATAGAGGGCACATACAATCCCAAATGACAAAGTTCAGGAAAATGACCTTGAAAAAAACATTTAAATCAGCTGAAGAGAAACGTAAACTTGCCAATATGCCATTTACGACACGGAGTGGCAAGGAACGGCTAAGGTTGATCCCTAGTATGTTCATGACTAGTGGTTCAGCTTCACATGACAATGGAAGCCCTCCTCCCACTAAAAAAATCAAAAGATTTAAGCTGGCAAAAGCACAGCGAAGAACTGTGCTTTCTAAGAAGATATCACAAATCCCCAAGGAGAGTCCAAGTGTGGTGGTGGTTGCGATGCCTGACCTTCCCAGCACTGGACGGGAAGAGGTGGCTCTTTCCACCATTTGCACGCCCCCTGCAAGTGCTGAAAGGAGCACCCACAGTCCACTTGCTGATATGCCAATTGAAGATGTCACTGTTGAAGTACAACAGGATGAGGATACTGGTGTAGCTGGCGCTGAGGAGGAAGTTGGCGAGGTGGATTCTGATGGTGATGTGGTTTGTTTAAATCAGGCTCCGGGGGAGACAGTTGTTGTCCGTGGGATGAAAAAGCCCATCACGGTCATGCCTGGGCAGAAGACCAAACATTCCACCTCTTTGGTCTGGCAATATTTCTATCCAAATCCGGACAACAACTGTCTTGCCATATGTACCATATGTAAAGGTGAAATAAGTAGGGGTAGGGACGTCAACCACCTAGGAACATCCTCCCTTATACGGCACCAGCAGCGCGTTCATAAAAAGTTACTGTCAAGTTCAGAAACTTTGGCTAAGACCGTAAGCAGTCCAGGGACACCTAAATCCCGTTGTCCTGTTGTATCCAAGCGCCTGCAAACCACACCGTCAACTCCCTCCTCGTCAATTTCCTCCTTAGTCAGGATCGGAAGTAGTCCTGCAGGCCATGTCACTGGCATGACTGACTCTCCTATCCGGGATTCCTCCGGAGGATCCTGCATTGCTACGCCTACTGCTGCCGCTGCTGCTGTTGCTGCTGCTGGGAGTCGTTCATCATCCCAGAGAGGAAGTAGGAACACCACTACTTTTACTAAACAATTGACCCTCCAACAGTCCTTAGCGAGGAGGATGAAGTACGACAGCAGTCATCCTGAAGCAAAACGTATAACTGAGGCCTTGACTGCTATGTTGGTGTTAGATGTGCGTCCGGTATCCACCATTAGTGCAGTGGGATTTAGACAATTGAAGGAGGTAGTGTGTCCCCGGTTCCAAATCCCGTCTAGATTCCAGTTCACTAGGCAGGCGATACCGACACTGTACAGAAACGTCAGAAAAAGTGTCCTCAGTGTCCTGAAAAATGCCATTGTACACAATGTCCACTTAACCACGGACATGTGGACAAGTGGAACAGGGCAGACTAAGGACTATATGACTGTGACAGCCCACTGGGTCGATGTATCACCTTACGCAGCAACAGCAGCAGCGTCACCAGTAGCAGCATCTCAGAAACGCCAGCTCGTTCCAAGGCAGGCTACGCTGTGTATCACCGGTTTCAGTAAGAGGCACACCGCCGACAACCTCTTAGAGAAACTGAGGGAAATCATTGCCCAGTGGCTTACCCCACTTAGACTCTCCTGGGGATTTGTGATATCTGACAACGCCACCAATATTGTGCGGGCATTACATCTGGGCAAATTCCAGCACGTCCCATGTTTTGCTCACACAATAAACTTGGTGGTGCAGAATTTTCTGAAAAGCGACAGGGGCGTGCAGGAGATGCTTTGGGTGGCCCGAAAAATTTCTGGCCACTTTCGCCATTCAGCGACTGCGTGCCGAAGACTGGAGCGCCCGCAAACACTCTTGAACCTGCCCCGCCATCACCTGAAGCAAGAGGTTGTGACGCGGTGGAACTCAACCCTCTATATGCTTCAGAGGATGGAGGAGCAGCAAAAGGCCATACAAGCCTATACATCCACCTATGACATAGGCAAAGGAGGGGGTATGCACCTGACTCAAGCGCAGTGGAGAATGATTTCCGTGTTGTGCAAGGTTCTCCAGCCCTTCGAACTTGCCACACGTGAAGTCAGTTCAGACACTGCCAGCTTGAGTCAGGTCATTCCCCTCATCAGGCTTTTGCAGAAGCAGCTGGAGAAAGTGAAGGAGGAGCTAAGACGGAGCGATTCCGCTCGGCATGTGGGACTTGTGGATGAAGCCCTTCATTCGCTTTGCCAGGATTCCAGGGTGGTCAATCTGTTGAAATCAGACCACTACATTTTGGCCACCGTGCTCGATCCTAGGTTTAAAGCCTATGTGGTGTCTCTCTTTCCGGCCGACACAAGCCTGCAGAGGTGCAAAGACCTGCTGGTGAACACACTGTCAGCTGAAGCGGAACGTGACACGTCAACAGCTCCTTCTTCATTTTCTCCCGCAACTGGGGCTGCCAGGAAAAAACTTAGGTATCCTAAGCAACCCGCTGGCGGTGATGCAGGGCAGGCAGGACCAAGTTTGGACATCTGGTCCGGACTGAAGGACCTGGCAACAATTTCTGACATGTCTACTGTCACTGCATATGATACTGTCACCATTGACAGAATGGTGGAGGATTACATCGGTGACAGCATCCACGTAGGCATGTCAGACAGTCCATACCTGTACTGGCAGGAAAAAGAGGCAATTTGGAGGCCGCTGTCCAAACTGGCTCTATTTTACCTGAGTTGCCCCCCCCTCCAGTGTGTACTCCGAAAGAGTGTTTAGTGCAGCCTGGAACCTTGTCAGCGAAAGGCGTAGGAGGTTGCTTCCACAGAATGTGGAGAAGATGATGTTCATCAAAATGAATTATCAGCTCTTCCAGGGAGACCAGCCTCCAGAACGTACAGAGGGACCTGTGGTGGTGGATTCAAGTGGGGACGAGTTAATACTTTGTGAGGATGAGGATGTACACATTGAAGAGGGTGAGGAATCGGTGGATGAGGAGGATGAGGATGACATCTTGCCTCCGTAGAGCCAGTTTGTGCAGGGACAGATTAATTGCCAGCTTGTTTTGTGGGGGCCCAAACGAACCAATCATTTCAGCCACAGTCGTGTGGCAGACCCTGGCGCTGAAATGATTGGTTTGTTAAAGTGTGCATGTCCTGTTTATACAACATAAGCGTGGGTGGGAGGGCCCAAGGACAATTCCATCTTGCACCTCTTTTTTTTATTTGCATTATGTACAGTTTGGGGCCTAGTCTTTCAAACTGCCATCCTGTCTGCCACTGCAGTATCACGCCTAGATGGGTCACGTGTTTGTGCCGCCCATTCGTGTCGCTTAGCATAGTCATCCAGCTACCTCGGTGCAACCTTTTGGACATAAAAACACTATTGTGAGGTGTGAGGTGTTCAGAATAGACTGGAAATGAGTGGAAATTAAGGTTATTGAGGTTAATAATAGCATAGGAGCAGAAAAACCTACAAATTCTGTGATTTTAGCTGTTTTTATGCTTTTTTTCAAAAAAATACAGATCCAAAACACAAAACCCAGAACCCAAAACACGGAAGGGTGGTTTTGGCAAAACCAATCCAGATCCAAAACACGAAGAAAGATCCAGATCCAAAACCAAAACACAAAACACGAAAAGTGGCCGGTGCACACCCCTAGAGCATACACACGGTCAGATGTGTCAGATGAACGACTGAACGATGTGACCAACGATTTGAACGATTTGAACTACAAATGATTTTTGACTGCATTAAAATGACTGAAATCGTCCGAAACTGACTGCAAACACATCAGATTTCAGATATCGTTATCTGACCATCGGGAACGCGCATCGTTCATAGTTCATCATTCAAAAAATGTCAGATGTGTCAGATTTTCCTTCAGATATTATGAACGATTTTTGAAAAATTCAGATCTGAATAAAAATCTGACCGTGTGTATGCACCATTACAATATGAAACCTTGGGCCTGATTCAGAGCCGTTCGCTATTTGCGGTCGTTCGTTTAAAAACAAGGGGTGGCTATTCAAATGATCCGTACGCACATTGCAGTCTGTTCACACCTCTAAGTCTGAACGAACGAGCAAAACATACGCTCTTTTATTTGTTAAAAACGCCCCCTGGCCGCTCGCACCATACGTCATGTCCGCTATTTATTAGATTAATCGAGTACATCGACCAGCGTATGAACTGCTCGCTATTCTTGTGGTTGGTGTTTGCTACCACAAATTTGTGAGCAGTTCTGGCTCTAAAATAACCCAGTGACGTGGTCATTGACGCTGCTGTTTTAAATATACACACCCATAAAACGCCCGTTTTGACCTTTAAGCACGCCTGCGTTCGGATCTCCACTCCCCATTTTCAAGCACCTTCCCCTGTTACCACCCACATACGCCTCATTCTGTCACTCAAAATAGCAGGCACTCGCTATATAGCGTACAAACGATTTTCGGCCGCACTGACTGGTTCGCGCATGCGTACTAAAAAGCGTACGCATGCGCAGATGTGCAAACATCGCTCGGAACGAGCGTACTGCCGCTAACGAGCGGCTCTGAATGAGGGCCCTTGATTGTTATCTTGTCTGGATATATTCGGTAAACAGGAGATATATGTAATTCCAGTATCTCCTTCTGAAACCAAGGCAACCCATTAAAAAAAATAACCCATTACGTTTTTTAGTTTTTTCTCTAGTCAATTTAAAACAGTCAACATTTTTGGAGGGCCTTTTGGTTATAAAAAGTTTTTTTGTCAATTAATAGAAATAGACTCCCAGATTAATCTTTATTGTACTCCTAAAGCCTCTAGGATTAGTTTTGCCTCTACCCTGAAGTAATCCAAGGTTTAAGAAAAAGAAAAATGAAAATAGCTAAAGACAGCATCATCCCTCTGATTGGCTGGAGTGTATGAAAAAAATATGTATGTGTTACCACACATAATATTCAGGCGCACATATATAACTCTTAATATAAAATGAATAGTGTATGTCTTCAAACAATAAGCTGCTCCTAATAGTGATGCATCCGTATCAAACACCCTAATCAAACATAAATAAAGTCTAGATCTAAAAGTCAGTCAATTAGTTTAGCATCCATTAATCAATGGTATATGCCACACTGATGATTAGATCAGACAAGGAGCGCTAAATAGAACTGGATTTCATACATATAGATGCGACAAAAGAGATTTATTCACAAATTAGACATACACTTGAAATATAATACACACACAACGACACAAATACATAAAAATCAACATATAAAACAGACTGGATATATGATATTGCTTTAAAAAAACAACCCAGGAGATACACCCCTGCAGAAGGTGTCTCCTATTTGATCGTTACATATAGATATTGCCAATAGTAGATGGTTCCATACAGTCACTGACAGCCGGGTGGAGGATATACATAGATCATCAAAAATAAGAGATCTTGTTGTTGCACAGTATTCTATGCAAATATTGGATTAATAGAATAATCTGTTTAAATCTCCGGAAAGTATGTAGCCTCTAATCATACATATATAGAGCACTGTTGGAATCGATTATGAATATCACTCTCTCGATAGGTAAGTGATTGTAAACCACCGTTAAGCACTCTCTGGCACAGTTCCAAATAATGTGGACTAAGGTCTTGATAATAAAAAGACAGCACTGTCCATGCAAATACTGAGGTGGAGACTAATTCTCATTAATCAGTCTCCATAATAATACTTTACCGCCGGCCGGCTTCTAAGGAAATGCTCTGTCAATCAGGCACAGATGTATTCCCGCAGGTCCCACTCCCAAAGTGGTTTAGGCTTTATGCACCAGTTGTGGGAATCCCCTGCATGGACCTCCAGTGCTGGCTACATTGCTTGTCAGTTGCCGGACCGTTTATCAATTTGGCATAGTAGATGACCAGCTGATGATATATGAAGAAATACCTTACGCGTTTCTCCGCTACAGATCTTTGCAGTTTCGTCAGATTGCTCTGATTGGCTATTCCCCTAGACCTCATGTGCGTTGTGAATGGACGGCACTGTATCAATGTATCATTATATTTCAGTGTTCATTAGGAAAACTTGGGTATTAAGAGGAATAAGGTACTTCCACTGTAACTGATAGCGGGTATTCAAAGTCCTCTCAGATCTGTTTCAGACTAACATGGTCTAGTACATACTTGCCCACACTCACAATATTGCCGGGAGACTACCGTAATTTGCGGCATTATTTCGCAGGGGTATGGGCAGCGATTCTGTGATCCATAGAGCCATGACCCATCCCTCCTGTGATCTTGCATGGTCTCGTAATTGCAGTCAATTTATTCAATATATATAGAAATACCATTCATCTTTTCTGTTGTTTTGCTATATATTAATATGATATTTCAAATAAAATATTCCCCTTCTACCAGTAATTTAATATTTCAAGCATGTATGATCAATATATGTTTCGCCCTCTGCTGGTGAGGAGAAATGTTACATCTATTCTTGGCTCGGGAACCACTTAATACAGACATACACTATGTAACTGTATAGTAGATAATAGCACATCCAGGCTCTTCTTCAGATCCGAGGCTAATAATCCCATATCAGATTACAAAATAAACAGATTATACCGTCTTTCAGCAATTATTTAAATTGGCTATTTATATCAAAGCAAAAATCTATTAGCAGCTAATAAAATTAAAGATGAAGCTCCGACATTTGTGCCAGTTAAACCGCGTGTTCCCTGGGGGACAATATTACGGCTTTGGATACTTTCCACACTAATCCTATGAGAGGATGAAAATAAATACACTGTAAGCAAACAGACACTACAAATTAGCTGGAGCGAGAGAGAGAGAGAGAGAGAGAGAGAGAGAGGGAGAGAGAGAGGGAGAGAGAGAGAGAGAGAGAGAGAGAGAGAGGGAGAGGGAGAGAGGGAGAGAGAGAGGTAGGGAGAGAGAGAGAGGGAGAGAGAGAGAGGGAGAGAGAGGGAGAGAGAGAGAGAGAGAGAGAGAGAGGGAGAGGGAGAGAGGGAGAGAGAGAGGTAGGGAGAGAGAGAGAGGGAGAGAGAGAGAGGGAGAGAGAGAAGAAAACAAAGAGAGGGAGAGAGAGAGAGAGGGAGAGAGGGAGAGAGAGAGAGAGAGAGGGAGAGAGAGAGGGAGAGAGAGAGAGAGAGGGAGAGAGAGAGAGAGAGGGAGAGGGAGAGAGAGAGGGAGAGAGGGAGAGAGAGAGAGAGAGAGAGAGAGAGAGAGGGAGAGAGAGGGAGAGAGAGAGGGAGAGAGAGTGAGAGAGAGAGAGAGAGAGAGAGGGAGAGAGAGAGAAGAAAAGAAAGAGAGAGGGAGAGACAGGAGATGGAGAGAGAGGGAGAGAGACAGAGGGAGAGAGAGGGAAAGGGAGAGAGAGGAAGAGAGCGAGAGGGAGAGAGAGGGAGAGAGAGATGGAGAGAGAGAGAGAGGGAGAGAGATGAATTCTGGAGAGTGGGCTTAAGCAACCTACGGCTCTCCAAATGTTATGGTGGGGGAACTATAAGTCCCAGCATTCTCTGCCAGCTTCTGGCCTATTGCTCTTCAACTGCTGTGACACCACAAGTTTGAGTGGCTGATAGGGAAGGTCGGACTATGTCTCCTCACAACAGCTGGACCACCATTACCTACAATGGAGAGATGAAATTAAAATAGGATTTAGATGGCAAGTACTTTGCACTTAATTTATTCAACTTGTGTCAGAAATATATAGATATGCAAAAGTGGAAAAAATAAGCTTGGGTTCATCAGTTATTCTGCTTTACTTAGATATACTGTATTATAATTATTTATGTTACATTATATTACACTACAGTAGGGGCGTCGGAACCATATTATTTTGTGGGGCCTCTCCTCTCTCTTCCCCTCCCCACTATCTTACTTAAGCGGCGGCCGCGGACTGTTATTGGCTATGCTTTATAGTAATAGGCTGCACAGGCTCTGCACCGCACGGAGGAGGAAGCTGCACAGCCCTGAAGTCTGTGGCTGCCACTCCTTTGAAGTCCGAGCTGTCCACTTGCCCTCCCTGCTCCGATGCCCATGCACTACAGTATATATATATATATATACATATATATTGTGGTGAGCGGTTGCCTCTCACCTGAATTGCCCACATTCCTGTGGGATCAGCTCCCTCCAAGGAAGTCTAGAGTGAAGCCTGTCCAGATTGCAGCAAGGGAGATTTGGAACTCCAGGTTTTCACAGTTACACACACCCAGCTGCAGTTCATCACTCAGGAACTGGAAGAGTTTAAAACTCTCATACACCCACTGCTCTAGGCACTGATGCCTGTTAGAGGCCAGTTAGTAGGCCAAAGTGACTGTAGTACCTGGGACCAAGGGCTATACTAGGAGAGCACGGCCGATTGTGGCTGCAAGCCACTGTTGACTGCTAAGCACGAGGAGTGCTGGGACCTTTTATGTTCACTTGTTTATTTTCTGTATGTACCTGTGTTTCCAGGCCTAAGCCTGAGTATGCTAAAGTGCAGTGCCTGCTGCCATTAAAGACACTGCTTTACTGAGTACCCGCCTGTCTTGAGTCTTAATTTCTACACCCCATGTTACATTATATATACTGTATATGCACATATATATATATATACTGTGTATATATATATATATAGTATATACTGTATATATATATATATATATATATATATATGTATATATGTAATTAGAGATGTGCACCGACCCACGTGTTTTGGTTTTGGATCTGTAGATCCTTTGAGGTTTTGGATCTGGAGTTGGTTTTGCAAAACCGCCCTTGCGTGTTTTCGTTTTGGATCTGTATTTTTATTAAACAATTATAAAAACAGCTAAAATCACATAATTTGGGACTGTTTTTGCTCCTACAGTATTATTAACATTAATAGCAATAATTTTCAGGCATTTCCAGTCATTATTAACCATCTAACAGCTTACAATATTGTTTTCACTACTTTTTTTCATCAGTATAGGCCAAAGGCTGCAGCGAGCTGGCTGGCTAAAGTAAGCGCCAGAGCAGCAGCACAAATGCACAGCAGTTTAAAAAAATATAAGACATCCATGAAACATTGCCACACAGCAGTGGCAGACAGGATGGCAGTTTAATAAACTATAATAATGTCAGTCAGCAATGCCCCAAACAGCGCATAATGCAAAAAAAAGAGGTGCAAGCCCACACACTCTTACAAGTCCTTGGTTTGTTTGGGACCCCACAAAATAATTTTTGGAAGGATTACCTCCAATTATTAAGGAGGAGGTTGATGATGAGAGTGTTGGTGGTGGAGATTCCAGGTGATACTGGACTGCTTCTTATTAATTCACAAATTATTATAATTTTGATAAATAAATGGTGCCTAGATGGTTAATGTCCCTTCATCTGCAAATGATACAGATACCTTCACAACTGTTGTCAAGATTTGGGTTAAAATAATTCCACACCCAAGACGTGGCTTTTCTGGTCTTATGCCCAGGCATGACAATGACTTTCTTTTATCACGAGCGAGAACTGCTGCCACTGGTGGCTGATTTACACAAACAACATCCTCATCATCAACATCCCCATTAGCGTTAGATAGGACACAAATTTCCTCCTCATCCTCCTTTTGCACTTCATCCACACTATCATCCACAATTTATATTATTTCACCATCCTAATACTAGCACAGCCGTCATGGCATCAGTGATCCACTGTGCAACTGGGTGACAGCTGTTATACTTGCTTCCTCTATTGTTTAACAGTCAATTTTTAAAAAACTACTACTAGTAGTCTACTTGGTCCCTTCCTGGAATGAGGTTCCACCCCCATCAGCACCAGAAGGCCTAGAGCTCAAGGATTCTTCTGAGGAATACTGGATAAGGGAGGAGTCACCTAGCCTTATCCTGGATCCAGAACTAGCTCCAATCAATAGTGAGGATATCGATGATGAAGGTGTTGGCGGTGGTGATTGCAGTTGCTGAGATTTAGGTGAGGGAAGAAAGCTAACTGATGCTGCCAAAAGCACCAGTTTCTGATTTTCCCAAAAATGTTCCATGAACTCGCTGCAAATTATGTAACAGAAAGGAGGTACCTAGATGGTTAAGGTCCCTACCTCTACATTACTCTGGCTTTACAAAGGGTTCAGATGGATTGACAATTGTTGTCTGGATTTTGGTAGAAATGATTCCACACATAAGAAGTGGATTTTTTTGTGTTATGCCCAGGCATGACAATGGGCTTTTCCTTATCATGGGCAACAACTGTTTTCAATGGTGCCTGATTTACACAAACAACATCCTCATCAACAACATCCTCATCCTGGTGCACTTCCACAGAAATATCCTCGATTTCTATGTCAGCATGTTCACTTGTGTTGCTCATCCCCACATTTGCAGAGGATGCACAAGTGCTGGAAGAAGGCTCCTCTTCAAGTACAGTATTGGAAAGGTCAGGTTCACACATGGCACCTGCAAAAACACTTAGGACCTCATTCACAGCCGGTCGCTAGCAAGCGGCCGCTCATTGCAGACGATGTTTACTAATTTTCGCATGCGTGTAGTTCGCAGTGCGCATGCACAAACTAGTATGAGTGATCAGAAAAATCATGCACACCCAGCAAAGACAGCCCAATGGAATGAGTGACAGGAGATGCCGTTTGTGGGTGGTAACAGGGGCAGGCCTGCAGTAATAATGTAGGAATGGAGTTGCGGACGCAGGTGTGCCAGAGTGTTTCCAAGCCGTTTCTGGGGTGTGCTTAATTAACATGCAGCGTCATAGACACATCACCTGGTTGATTTTTACACTGAAGTGCTCGCAGTGCTTGTGGTAGGGTACAGGCAACCGCAAGCGCTGCGGTCAGATTTGATGGAAGCTGATGTACTGATGGTTGTATATTCTTCCTGGAGATGACGTACGCAAGTGGGCAGCTAAAGAGAGGCTGGAGGGCATCTAAAGACACAAAATGATCGCTCGCCTAGACATAGTGGGCATGCTTATACCTTGCTGTGCGATGGCTGCCTTGACGTCACATAGCTGAATTACCATATGCTGGGAGCGAGCGGCTGCAACTAGCAAACAGGTCTGAATCGGGTCCTTAGACTCTCCTCGGGGATTTGTGACATTGATCAGCACACAGTTGGTTCCTGTGCCTTAACGGTTTTCCTTTTTTTTAAACATCTACAGGGATAAAGGCTTACATCATCATAAGAGGAAGAACCACCAGTCATAAATGAATTAGCCTTTCCTTGCCACTTTGTGTGGTGAAAGGTATATTGCCAATTGTATGTCTTTCTGCAGCTAACTTTCCTTTTGATGTTTTTTTCTAATATCCTCATGACTGGTGTCACTGGCAGCAGCTCCAGCACTAGTATGTGGTACCGGATCTCCTCTCAACTGATCGTTCTCCATATCAACAAACACGAATGAAGTGGGGTACAGCACACATGTCAATTTGTACCAATTTTAAATATTATTCTGCGGTATCAATGACCTACAGCGTCATGATGTTTTTATGAATATTACACTACAGTATTACTGACCAACAGTGTCATAATATTTGTATGAATAATAGTACACTTCGATCACAAAACGTGTATAAATATTACAGTATGGTACCATCTACAGTGTCACAATACTTGGATGAAATTGGGGTACCACCTACAGTGTCACAATACGTGTATGAATATTACATATGAATATTACTTTGCGGTCTCACCAGCAGTGTCACAGTAAAAATAATATAGTACACTGGGGTACAGCACAAAAAAAATATATATTATTTTTTTGAAATTGTATTAGCTTTTACTTTTTTACACTGGGCACCCTTGGACAGACACAGCAGCCATTTGATGGACAGACAGAGCACCCTTAGATTGACAGAGCACCCCTGGAGGACACAGCAGCCCCTTGATGGATGGACAGAGCACCCCAGACCAAAAGAGTACCCCTGGAGGACACAGCAGTCCCTTGATGGACATACAGAGCACCCCTAGATGGACAGAGCACCCCTGGAAAACACAGCAGGGAATACATATGAATTACTGCCGGACAAAGTTCCGGTGGTTCAAATCCCGACAGTGGCAGGACGACACGGCTGAAAATCCCGATCGTCCCCAGGTAAGTATGAACTAACCTAATCTAACCCCCTTAACCCTCCCAGTGCCTAACCCTAATCCCCCCTCTAAGTGCCTAAACCTAACCCCCCCTTCCCCGCCACCTAAATCTAAGTCTCCCAGGGGGGTGCCTAACCCTAAGTCATCCCCGGGGGTGCCTAACCCTCCATCCCCCTAGCCTAACCCTAACTTCCTGGGGGGATGTCTAACCCTAAGTCCCCCCCGGGAGCCCTAAACCTAACCCTTCCTCCCCTCCCCTGCGGTGGCGCCCAGCATCACTTCGATCGGGATGCCGGGCGCCAGTATCCCACCGTCAGTAAAATGACAGGCGTCTAGAATTAGACGCCTGTCATTTAACCCTCGCCGGGATAAAGCAGTCAGGAAGCCGGCTGTCAGACTTACATTCGCCGGCTTCCCAATTGCATACCCACAGCAGCCCCTTGATGGAAGGACAGATCACCCCTGGAGGACACAGCAGCCACCTGATGGATGGACAGAGCACCCCTAGACTGACAGAGCACCCCTGGAGGACATAGCACCCTTGGGCGGATACAGCACATCTGTTCACTACAGTCTCCACAGCTAGAGTGAAATGGCACCAATGACCGGGGACCTTTAAAGATTCCAAAACCCGCGAGAAACCGCCAGCGGGAGGATGACGTTTTGCCTTGTTTTGGATTCCGAGTTACAGTAGCCGGGAAAACCAGAGCCTGACTTGGATCATACGCAGATCCTCTGTGTTCGGGTTGGTCCGGTTCTCTGAGAACCCAGCCACGCTCATATCACTACCCACAAAGGTTTTGCCAAAAGCACCCTCAAATGTTTTGGTTTTGGATCTGGATTTCTCTAAAAAAAATTATAAAACTGCTTTTGTTCCTACAGTTTTATTACCATCAAGAACATTTATTTCCAGTCAGTTTTGACCACCTCACAGCTCACAATATTACTTTCACCCATATTGGCCAAAGGCTGCAGTGAGCTGACTGGCTAAACTAAGCTACTGTACAGAGCAGCAGCACAAACACATGGCAGTTTAGAAAAGAAAGTAGCACATATAGGAAACATAGTGGCACAGCAGTGGCAGATAGGATTGTAGTTTAATATAAACTATACAATGCTATAGAATGTATTAATTAATCAAAAACTAGATCAGAGGTCCGAGGCCAGCACAGGTTAATGGAGGAGTACTATTTAGTGAAATCTAGGTAAAGCATTGATTAATTGATTGATTGATTGAATATCTGTGAATGTGTGTGTGCTCTAAAAACTTATCTGTGAATGTGTGTGTGCTCTAAAAACTTGCCATTTGCAGGCATTCTGTTTAATGAGGATTTATTTTAAGGAAATATTTCAAAATTAGGATTAATACGCAAAAGTGTATTTTTGTTATCAACTGTTTTTGATGTAACAAAATTACTACTAAATTGAATTTATTTTTTTTAAGATGAAGCTTAATTGGACTACCTTAACTGAGCACCTTTAGTAGATGTTGAAGTACTATGACTGGCAGCAGTCTCAGCACTAGTACTAGGTTGCTGTTCGTGCTCTTCTATCGACTGATCTGTGATTGGTTTTATTTTTGACACCAGAACAGGAGTAAAGCTACTGTTGTTCAACTTATCTGCCACCATACCAACTGAACGTACAACCACCAATGAGATAAAGAAAGGAGGGACTGTTACCTTTGTAATGCAGTTTTATTAAAAGAATGGAGTTTTGACAGCAGCCAAGAAATAATTTCTTTAGACTTGAGAATCTTTTTGGGGAACCACCGCACACTGGACCTCATTCAGAGCAAGCGCTCGCACTTTGCGAGCGGCTCTGAATGAGGTCCAGTGTGCGGCTGCTTCTATGTTCAGAGTCAGCCTCCTGGCCGCTCGCTAGGCTTGTGGTAGGGTCTCGTCTACTGCAAGCCCAAGTGAGCTTTCAGGTCTATTAGAGCCGGAAGCTCACCACTGATGTCAGTGAGGCCGCCCCCAAACGGCAGGCGTTCCGTCGGGAACGCCTCCATTTGGCCAGCCACTCCCCCGCCCCACCTACAAAACGGTGCAAACTGTCGATCACCATCGACAGCCGCTCCTTTTGTAGTGAGCCCCGGAGCGAGAGAATTTCTCTCTCGCCGCCGGGGCTTGCGCACGCGCAGGGCCTCAACATCGACCCACTTGCAAGCGCATAGGCGCTTGCGAGCGGGTCTGAATGAGACCCACTGTCCCTTAGATTGACACAGTGCTGCACCTGTGCGCTGATGATATAAATTTCAACAAAATGATTATGTGTGTGTGAAATGCATAATGTAGCAGAAGAAGCACCTGACACATGTAAAATCAGCAGATGATGTGTAATAGTTAATATTGTGATCTTATGTCACAGAAGTCCCGATATTGATATCAGAAAGTCCCACACACTTGGGGTCTCATTCAGACCTGCTCATAAGCGCTGAGCGCTCGCAAGCGGGTCAATGTTTAGGCTCTGCGCACACGCAGCGGCCACACTGCGCGTGCACAAGCCACGGAGCGAGAGAGAAATTTTCTCACTCCGGAGCTCTTTACAAAAGGGGTGGCTGTCGATGTTGATCGACAGCTTGCCCCGTTTTCTAGGCGTGCCAGAGGGGTGGTTTCACAAACTGAGGCGTTCCTTAAGGAACGCCTGCCGTTTTGTGGGCGGCCGCACTGACATCAGCAGTGATGTCAGTGGGGAGCTTCCTGCTTGATTAGAGCAGGAAGCTCCATGGGGCTTGCGGTTGCCGAGACCCAACCTTAGGGTCTCGTCGCAAGCCCCGATGGTGGCGATGGTCTTGACCATCGAGACCATCAACCTGGTCGGTCGCTAAAGCTGTGGGTGATAACCCACAGTTTAGCTAGCGACCAGGAGGCCACACTTCAAAAGAGAAGCGGCCGCTCACATTCAGAATGAGTGCTCGCATTATGCGAGCGCCTCTGAATGAGGGCCTTGGTGTTGGGGTGCCTATCTCTGAACTCCTGCTATCACAGGAATGATAGGACATAGATGAGGCTTACCGGTAACTTTATCTTTGGTTTCTGGCACCCCTCCTTTCAAGGGTATACAATCAGGAAGCCTGCTGCCTTAATACCGACAGCCGACTTCCCGACTGTCATATCCCGGCGAGGGTGAAATGCTGGGCGTCTAGATTTAGACGCCTGACATTTTCCCGACACCGGGAGACAAGAGCCCGGCATCCCGATCGAAGGGATGCCGGGCGCCGTGAGCGGACAGCCGCGGGGGGGGGGGGTCAGGTTTAGGGCACCCGGGGGGGACTTATGGTTAGGCACCCCCCGGGAGGGTTATCGTTATGCTATGGGGAGGGAGGGTTAGGCACCCCCGGGGGGGGGACTTAGGGTTAGGCAACCCCCAGGGGACTTAGGTTTAGGCAGCGGGGAAGGGGGGGATTAGGGTTAGGCACTTGGGGGGTAGGTTAGGGTTAGGCACCACTAAGGAGGGTTAGGGTTAGGGGGTTAGGTTAGTAAGTACTTACCTATCGACGATCGGGATTTCCAGCGCTTTCGGGCTTCCACTGCCGGGAACTTTGCT
Source organism: Taudactylus pleione (assembly GCA_031769625.1). Taxonomy (NCBI): domain Eukaryota; kingdom Metazoa; phylum Chordata; class Amphibia; order Anura; family Myobatrachidae; genus Taudactylus; species Taudactylus pleione. The sequence continues at coordinate 1,784,491 of JAUIMM010000471.1, forward strand.
ATTGTCGGCGAGGCGAGGCCAGGAATCGAACCATGCGGCCGGCGGTATTTCATACCGATTCCTTTTCAAGCACTATTCTCAGACAAAAGGGGAAGGGTGGGGAGAACTTGTACAGCCGGGAATAGTAGGGGAGTAGATGGAAAGGAAGAGGTGGATCTGAAAGAAGAAAATTGCAGGAACTCGCTTGTGACTAACCACTAATCCCACATGAGGGGACCAGATGGTGTAGCCATAGGAATTCTGCAGCCAGGGGCATTTCTCCAACATGGGCTCCCTCCTCTCCGCCTGGCGGCCGGCAGCTCACTGAGCTGTGCGCGGCCAGCGCCAGAGTTATAGACTCTGGGCACTAGAGTGTGCCCAGAGTCTATAGTGTATGCACAGATCCCTGGGAAAAATGGTCGCGACGGCAATTTTCCCTGTACTGCTGCATGCGCAAACGATTGGAAAATGGCCGCCGCGGCAATTTTCCAGTCGTTTTACAGCGCAGGACGCTAGCGCCGACGTGGGGCTCCGGAGAGGTAATATAATGGGTGCAGGGTGTGGACCCAGGGGCCTGTGTTCCCCGCACACCCTGCACCCATTATTGATACGCCCCTGTCTGCAGCACATAATCTCTGGGAGACCTGAGTAAGGATCCCTCCCAGTTTTGTATTAACAAAACAATGATTTGGTCTGGGTGACAGCAGTGTAGGGCATTCCCCTGGCTGCATACATTGCCCTTCTCTGACTGGCAATCTGAGCTCTTTTCAGGCCTATTTATCATCAAATATTTCCGGTATATTTCCCGAAAAACACGTTTTCAGTGGGGGTTCCCGCAAATATTAAGGATTAGAGTTACTGTCACCTTCCCATCAGCTGGATCTAGTCTGACCATTCCTCTCTGACCTTTCACATTAACAAGACAATATGGACCTCATTCAGACCCGGTCGCAAGCGCTGAGCGCTCGCAACCGGGTCGATGTTAAGGCCCTGCGCACACGCGCAGCGGCCGCACTGCGTATGCCCAAGCCCCGGAGCGAGAGAGAAACTCTCACGCTCTGGAGCTCACTACAAAAGGGCCGGCTGTCAATGTTGATCGACAGCTCGGCCCGTTTTGTAGGCGTGGCGGGAGCTTCCAGCTCGATCAGAGCAGGAAGCTCCCTGGGGCTTGCGGTTGCCGAGACCCAACCTTAGGAGTCTCCCGAATAAAGGTGGGAGCTCCCGCTACCCCGCAAAGTAGGTTGAATCCCTCGCATTCCCTCTGCCCTGTCTAAAAATCCGGACTGCGCATGCGCGAGTCTGGGGGTAAAGGGGGTGGGGCCTGATCTTAAGACGCAGGGGCATACTCACCGGGTTCAGGGAGGCAGGAGTGTGCTGCTGCTGGCCCGGAGGTCACCTGGGCATGCCTTCCCCTGCTCACACACTTCTGCTCCCAGCATTCCCTGGCCAGCCTGTGATGACAGAGGACGGAGGGGGGAGGAGCCGACGCTGGAGGACACTGAAGACAGTGACAGAGGAGCTGCCTGAGACGGTGAATGTAGAGGTCACTGCAGCCCCTGCTACATGTATAACTCATGTCAGTGCCGTGGGGGAAGAAGGGAGATCTATCACTGTGTGTGTGTAGTAATGTGATGTATGTGTGTGTGTGACTGTGTGTGTGTGACTATGAGGGGTATTCAATATGAAACTGTCGAAGTTAACGTTTCATATCGGAGTTTTTTCCTGCGTTAAGGAATGGTGCGCGCTCCCGCTTATCCCCGTATTCAATATAAAATTAACGAAAACGGGAAACTCCGAAGTTGGATTTGCGTAAAGTTACGAATTTTTCCTTAAAATAATTGTAAAACCCCCCCAAAGTTGTAAAAACATGGGGGAACACTATAGGTACCCCCGTTTTAGCCTTTAATTGAAAGTCGGGGATTTAAATAGCCGCAGCAGGTGTTTTTTCCTGACATTGAAGAAGTGATGCAAAAGAGCACTTAGGTTATTTTATTCGTTTTTTTAAGTGGTCCTATCAAATTTGGGGTACATGAAAATGGGTACTAGCATATTTTGATGTCCCTAAAGTAAGTTTTTAAAAATTCTGCATTTGTGCACCTGCCGCGAAGGAACGCCTGCCGTTTAAGGGCGGCCCCACTGACATCAACAGTGATGTCAGTGGGAGAGCTTCCGGCTCTATTAGAGCCAGAAGCTCTCTGGGGCTTGCGGCCACGAGACCCTACCACAAGGGTCTCGTCGCAAGCCCGATGGTCTTGACCATCGCGACCATCAACCTGGCCGCTCGCAACAGCTGCGGGTGGTCACCCACAGCTATGTGAGCGGCCAGGAGGCCGCACAAAAAAAAAAATACGCCCTGATTCAGAGCAAGCGCTCGTTCAGAGCTTCTGGCTCTGAATCAGGCCCTTAATTCTAAATTTCAGTGTAAAAACAAAGCTGCCCAGTACAGTACAGTGCAGGCAAATTATCTCTGCATGCAAAAAAATTCAATGCATCTGCACGCCTTGTGTTGCAAGATGGTTTGTCCAGGAGCAAATTGCGCCTTTCTTTTTATTTGCTTGACCCTGTTTGTATAAATCTCCCCATCATTACTCATTAATTTGCCACCCGAGACCAAGCCAACATTAACATATACATATACAATTGGACAGCATGGTTGGTTTAATGGTTAGCATTTCTGCCTGATACCATTGAGGTCATAGGCTTGATTTACACCACGGCCCTTACTGTGTGGAGTATACTGTATGTATCCTCCCCGTGTTTTGTGGGTTTCCTGCTAATGTCACAAATTAACCCTAGTGTGTATGTGTTTGCATGTACATGTCGTAGGGAATACAGGGTCTCATTCAGACCCGCTCACAAGCGCCGATGCGCTTGCAAGCGGGTCGATGTAGAGGCCCTGCGCACACGCAGTGGCCACACTGCGCGTGCGCAAGCCCCGGAGTGTGAGGGAAATTCTCTCGCTCCGGGACTTACTACAAAAGGGGCGGCTGTCGATGGTGATCGACAGCTCGAACCGTTTTGTAGGTGGGGCGGGGGGGGCGTGGCTTGCCAAACGGAGGCGTTCCCGATGGAACGACTGCCGTTTGGGGGCCGCCCCTCTGACATCACGAAGGCTCACTGAGGCTTGGGGCAGACGAAACCCTACCACAGACTTGCCTACCTTTAGGCTGTCCCTTCCAGGAGGAGACAGCCTGGACGAAAGTCTGTACACAGCAGGTAGGCAGAGCGGGGGGTGTGGTGGCTCAACACGTCATCGTGGCCCCGCCCCCTGCTGTGCAGAGCCCGTAATACAGGCACTGTACTGCGGGGGGCGGGGCATCGATGACGCGATTTAACGCGAATCGCGTCATCTGATCCCCCGGGCTGCATACTAAGTGGCCGGCAACGGGGGATGCGGGATGGCTGCAGATGGTTCCGGGAGACTTGCCTTGCCTTCCGGGTTCGGGAGCGGCACCCAATTTTCGGGAGGCTCCCAACCAAATCGGGAGGGTAGGCAAGTATGCCCTACCACAAGGGTCTTGTCGCAAGCCCCGATGGTCGCGATGGTCTTCACCATCGCGACCATCAACCTGGCCGCTCGCTAAAGTTGTGGGTGGGCAAATTTCTCAAAGTGACACCACAGGAAGTGATCGCTCATCAAGGCATAAGCACGTCCACCATATCTTAGCGAGCAGCCACTTTGTGTATGCGTACGCCCAATCGCACAGGCAGAGCCGCCCACCAGCAACACATAATTTCCAGGAACCGTATTAAAACATTGGTACATCAAGCACCATCGGATGTGAACGCAGTGCTTGAGGTAGTTTTACTCTACTGCAAGCATTGCGAGGAAATCAGTGTAAAAAAAGGCAAGTGACGTGTACTATGATGCTGCCTGTTAATTATGCACGCCTTTGAAACGGCGTTGGAACACTCAGGCACGCCTGCGTTCGCATCTCCAACCCCTTGTTATTAGTGTCCTGCCCCTGTTACCACCCACAAACGGCCTCTCCTGTCACTCATTACCCTGGGCTGTCTTTGCCGGGCGAGCGAGAGGTATGCGATCGCAGTGAGTAGTTCGCGCACGTGCAAAACGAAGCGTGTGCATGCACGTATGAAGAACATTGGGCCGCTTGCGAGCGCACGCATATAGCAAATGGGTCTGAATCAGGCCCGTAGATTTTCAGCTCTACTGGTTCAAGGACTGATGTGAATGCCCAAATATTCTCTGTAAAGTACTGTGGAATATGTGTGCGCTATATAAATAACTGGTGATAAATAATAATTGTCTGCCCTGAAGGTCCTACCAGTCACTTAAATGGTTGCCGGATGTCTGGGTGCTACACTCGGGCTGCATTGTACAGCGGAGGTAGGAAGATTAGGAGCTTGGCACTATCATACCCTTCACCTGAGTTACGTCTTGTAGTTGTAACCACTGTCATTTTTTAAAATAAATGTTTTAAATTCATAAGGAGAGCTGTGTGCAGCAGGGCTGTGCCGCCAGAATCGGGAAAGTTGTCAAACAGTGTGCTTCTCTCACTCTGGGCTCTATTTATTAACATTATTTTGACTAAAATAAAGAGAAAAAGGGTGTTTTGTGTTTTAAAAACCCTTTTCACATTATTTTAGTATCACCTATAGTTATTACAGGGCAATTGGAGTACAATTCGTAAAATTCTACTCCAACCCCTAAGTATCACTTATTTTTAGTAAAGCAGATCGCATTTCCCATAATTGTAATGGGAAATGTGATCTGACCAAAGTTACTAAAAATAAATTGTAAAAAAATACCGGGGAAAGTCCTGTGATCTTCCCTGGTTACCGGACTCCTACTCCGCTCTAAAAGGCAGAGCAGAGCCGGGAGTCGGTCCCAGTGATCAGCTGTGTGGTCTAAAAAAAATTTACTTACCTGACTCCAGGGCTGGTGATCGGGGCTCCGGTGATGACTCCCCTTCGGTCAGCTGGTCTCCTATAGTGCACTGCTGCCCGGTCATCAGGTGATCGGGTCCCAGTGCAGTATGGGAGATCACCTGACCGGAGGCATGGAGAACATCACCGGAGGCCCGGATTATGCAGGTATGTGTAATTGAGGGAGAGGGGGGGTTGCGGGGGGTTCGCGATCGCGCGGGCGACGGGGCTTAGCGACCAGGGGCGATAGCAGCGGCGGCCGGTCGGCGCATGTGCGGGCACTTTGTCACGGTATTTTGCAATGTGAATTCAGTTATTAATATCACACTACAATCTGCATTCAATATGCGGATTGTAGTAAATAGAGCCCTCTAGGAGATGTACTAAGCTCTGGAAAGTGATAAAGTGCAGAGTGATAAATGACCAGCCACTCAGCTCCCAACTGTCATGTCACAGGCTGTGTTTGAAAAATGGCAGTTAGCAGCTGATTGGCTGGTGGTTTATCACTCTCCAATGTATCACTTTTCAGAGCTTAGTACATCTGGCTGAGTTTGTCATGTAGCTTTCACTCTCTGCTGCTCCTGGCGCTTTAAGTTCTGTTGCTGCTTGGCCAGATTGCGGAAAGGAATAGGTGTTAATTACCTAATGGAAAGCTGAGCAATAAGTGACTGATCTAGGGGCCGGATTCAGGTTGGATCGCAAGGCTGCGGATGCACGCAACCTGTCGATGTTCGCGACAGGAAGTTTTGCAGTTTGTGAGTCAGGTCAAGCTCAACCACAACTGTGTCCGATGTTACCCGATGTTTTCGCTGACTTGCGGATGTATGTAATGGGAAGTGGGCAGCTTTATACAGTGGTGGTATAGTGCTGCCATTGCACTGCGATCGTATTTATTTGCATATTTTCGCAGCAAGCAGGTGTGCGTGCGATTGCAGACGCGATGCGTGCTGAATCAGGCCCTATGTCCCTTTCTCTCCAACCAGCACCAACATTAAATCAATAGCATCCACATTTAATAAATTGCTCCACAATGAGCCCCATTATTTAGTATGAGGCCCCACATTTACAACAGAAAACCCACATAGCTTTATTAGACATTAAAATACAATAATAGGCCCCATCTCATACATGCCTACTCTCCTGGGAGTTGCGGGAGGGTCCCGATTTTTCGGATAACCCCCCCGCACCCCCGGAGGAGTAGGCAGATATCCCGCTATCCCGCCCACTTCCTAGTGAAGTGAGCAGGATGGGAAGATTTTCCAAGAAATGTGCGGGGCCGTATTGAGGGACCGGGGCTTAAACACGCGAATTGCGTCATTTAGCCCCGCCCCTCCTCATGGAGCTGCAAATCACAGGGATTTACTGTAAAGGGGGTGGGGACTAATGATGGCTATAGCCTGGCCCCGCCCCCCGAACCTGAGCACACCAGGTCCTCTCTCTGGCTGCTCCCGGAAAGGACTACTTAAAAGTCGGTAAGCATGCCCCATCTATAGGAAAAATCTGTGTGTACAGGCCTGAATATATAGCAGAGTTTCCATACACAACAGCGGATGCCTAACAACTATGAACAGTCCAGTTACTTATCTAGTGGAGTGGAGCAGGATGTCATACATCTGTAAGCAGCTTGCGGGTAGCGGTGCAGGATGCTGGAAATGCTTCTGGATGCCGAGTAATTCAGGTCTCACTGGAGCTAATTAGAAGACTACTGTCTGCCACTGTGGAGCTGTAACACAGAGACAAGATGGCGCCACTCATGTACAGTACTTAGGTCTGCGGCCATCTTGGAACAGGGAATGAAGCCTCCCTGAAAAAATCATGGAGTCTGTGCAGTAGCGCACTACATTTTCAACACCATCACCCCATGTTATATTAACATTCCTGACTTTTAATGAAAAAAGGGATCCTATATCAAATGGATACCTCCCACTATCCACTACATTACATGAGTTGCCCAATCCCCCTAGTTACATTGATTCCACCTCCAAATTCTATGAATACATTCAACATTATTAATACCACCCACCACATATTTTAACCCCTCCACCACACTTACCTATGGGGAGAAAATGCTGTGAGAGGCAGACATTTCTATCTGACTCATGCATGTTCTGTACGGAGGGTGCGGAGCTGGCTCACACAGAAAGAAGTTTGTGACAGACCTGGGGGGAGTTTTGGGGGAGCTGTATAGGAAGGCAGGGGAGAAGCGGAGGTGGAGTAGTTAGGAGAGGGGGGGGGCAATGGGGAAAAGTGGTATATTTGCCAAATCTCAATGATATGTCTCTGGTAGAATCTCTGGTGGGGGGCAGCCAGGTGGAAGATACAGGGGGTATTGTGCAGTGATTACCTCATCTTGACCCTTCTCCTTGCTATCCAGAGGTGGACAGGGCCACAATGACGTCATTCAAAGAAAATAACATAATCAAGCCCCTCATCTGCACACTTCAACAGGGAGTAGGGATGGACATCGGTGGGTATACAATTTGTGGTTATCATCGATGGTATAAGACCATTCAAAGGGAAACCATCAATGGTCATTCCTGTTCTATGACATACTGGGATGCTGGACAATCAAAACCGAGGGTCGGGGCTTCACAGTTGTGTGATTGGATGTGGACCTAGGCTCTGTGTCCTAGTATTAACTCAAAAGAAAAAAAACACATGGGGGGCTATCTGCCATCGATGGTGGAGAACCAAAACTATTGGGCATTGGCTATTAACCATCGATGTTTTGTAATCAGGAGGCTGACCTACAGTACTTTTCAAGAGTCATGTAGAGCCATCTTTAAATTCAGGAGTCTCCTGGACATTCTGTAAGAGTAGGTAAGTATGTGGAATGGAGGTGATCTGCCCACTGTCCTGCCTGGCTGGGCACCCTCTCCGACAGCAGCAGGACATTGAAACCCCACGTCTATGCCAGTTAACGGGATGACATGGTGCTGCTGTCCTTGCTCTACTACTATCTGACAGCCAGAGACTTAAGTTACACGGGACCATCACAGAGGGAGAAATGTGACAGTGCCCCCTCCTGGCAAGCCTAGAAAAGACGTTTCTGCTAATCATTTGCAGGCCTACAGTATACCTCCTGTACAGCCTCATTGGAGCTACCCCCCATAAGCGTAAATGCTGTAGGAAAGTCTATAAATGCAGAGATGTAAGTAGACTTTTTGGTGCCCTGGGCCAGAGAGAGCATTGGTGTCGATATTTCTGACTGATGGAGCAACTGTCAATGATAAGAGTAGTAGCTCCATAATAAAATGTTTGTTAAAAAAAAACAAAAACGAAGCATTGTGCCCTGGTTGCAGCTACGGTTAAGCAGAGATACAATCTCCTTTTTATGATAGTGTCATACATAGATATATCATCAGTAACTTCTGTCAGAGACAGATCGCTTCTCAGACAGCTGTGCACCAGGCACAGAGAGCCAGAGAGCCAGGAGCCCGTGCATTGACAGACAGGGATCATTACTACTAAGATGAGCTTCTGATTCCAGAATTTTAGGTACGATTTAACCCTGCAGTTGCTGGTTGGGACTCGACAAGAGAACAAGGGCCCTCATTCAGAGCCGTACGCTCTGAGCAGAGCGCACGCTCTGAATGAGGGCCGGGCTCCATTTTCATGGAGCGTCCTCCTGGACGCTTGTATAGCTGTGGGTCACCACCCACAGGCTATACGAGCGTGCATTGTGATGGTCGCGATGGTCGAGACCATCGCGACCATCGAATTTGCGAGCCGGAGCCTGCGGTTGAGGTTTTCAACCGCAAGCTCCGGAGTGATTTTGGCTCTATCAGAGCCAAAATCACTCCCACTGACATCACTAGTGATGTCAGTGGGCCGGCTTCTGACGGGAGGCGTTCCTGTGGGAACGCCCCCGTCAGGGAGGCACGCCCCCGGCACGCCCACCAAAGGGGGCGTGCTGTCAATCAACATTGACAGCACGCCCCCTTTGATCGGACACAACGAGCGAAGGACTTTCCTTCGCTCGTCGCGTCTGGCGCATGCGCACGACGGAGCTCCCTCCGTCGTGCGCATGCTCAGTCCATAACATCGACCCACTTGCGAGCGGACAGCCGCTCGCGAGTGGGTCTGAATCAGGCCCAAGGAGTATAAAAGCCTCAGTGCAGCTCTTATTAAACTGAGACTATAGTCTCTTGATCATTTTGTTCCTATAACATAAAGATGGGCAGGAGAAGTAAATGTTTCCATCTGATATACATTCCAGGGAGCGTAGTTCAAACTCCTGACTGTTCTCTCGCAGCCCCACACATGGAATATCACGCACGGGTGACAGGCAATCATTTTAATATAAATAAGAGATGGTCTGTGGCCGGGTCCCCCCTTACCCCACAGCAAAACGGAAACACATAAATCAGTGTATAAATGTGAAGAAGGCAGCGCACCCTGCGCATAGTAAATGCAGAAAGTGTATATTTGTGGGGGATGAGGCCCAGTCACTGAAAGGGATACTGTATGTCTGCGTTGGTGCTGAATGTCTCCAGGTCCAGTTCCTGTGTTTCAGAATGTGTTTTTCTGTTGCCCTTTTCATAGGGGATGGTGTTACCTTGACAACCACATTCTTTTTGCTCAAAGGTTACTGGCCCAATACATGTCGGAGGTCTACCTGTGTAAATGAGGACTCGTGGGAGAAATTATCCCAATGATGACCCATACCTGCGCAGACGTATACCGTTACTAGGAGATCACAAACTGATGTGACCTTTTATACAATACATTTTAGACATCTAGTCGGCAGCTGCTCGATTTCGGCAATTTAGCCATTAGATTTAAAGTGGCCACGATTTAAAAGGCAAAACCAAACTGGATTTTTAAAGCGTCAAATTATTGCCATTTTAAATCTACAGGCTAAGGAGTCACATGTGTGACTTTATGTTAATGCTAGTGTTAGCCCTTGTATATAAGTGTGCGTCTGAGTGTGTAAGGGCTGGGACGCTCACTTTGTGTTACTTTAGATGCAGCTATCGCTCGCACCATTGAAAGTTGCACATGCCCCATGCTAGGTGCAGATTGTCTGTTAGATTATGGCGCTCAAATAAAAGCATTAAGCGTCTGAGGGCCTAATTCACTGCTGATCGCAACTGCGATTGTAATAGCGATTACGCACGCAGTCTCACTGCGATAGTATGCTAATCCATTGCGATCGCTATGACGTCACAGCATAACACAGTCGTCCCCCCTTACCTTATACACACCCGTAATGTTTAGTAAGACTGCAAAACCATCGGTACTATCGAGTATCATCGCAGCCTCACGCACACCTGCACAAGCTCTGACCTTACTCAGGAATTGCTAACCTCATGTCAATCACTCTGCGATGGGTCTGTGTAGTCACTGCGATCCCAGTCCCCATGGCAGTGGCTGTTTCACGCACGTGCACTGTGAAGCATGCGCGGAACACAACAATTGCCCGATTGCGTGCGTAATCGCAGTTGTGATCTGTAATGAATCAGGCCCTAAGTTTGCAGTCAGTTCAGCAAAACGCCTATGACACTCCCATTATGAGGTGCATCTGAATAGTCACTGCCCAGGAATGCCCAATACATTTCACACAACATTGTGTCTCAATTACAACTCTGGGCCTGATTCAGACCCGCTCGCGAGCGCTGAGCGCTCGCAAGCGGGTCGATGTTGCCCAAGTGCGCATGCGCATGACGGAGGCGGCTCCGTCATACGCATGCGCGAGACTCGAATAACGACGGCCAAGCCGTCGTTATGGGTCTCGCACCAAGGGGGGTGTGCGGTCGATGGTGATTGACAGCACGCCCTTTGGTGGGCGTGCCGGGGGCGTGACTGCCCAGACGGAGGCGTTCCCATGGGAACGCCTACCGTCTGGGGCCGGCCCCACTGACATCACTAGTGATGTCAGTGGGAGTGCTATTGGCTCTGATAGAGCCAAAAGCACTCCAGGGCTTCCGGCAGCGAGAGCCTACCGCAAGGGTCTCGTCGCAAGCCCGATGGTCGCGATGGTCTTGACCATCGCGACCATCATTTTGGCCGCTCGCTATAGCTGTGGGTGGTCACCCACAGCTATGCGAGCGGCCAGGAGGCCGCTCAAAAAAGTAAGAGGGATGGCCCTGATTCAGAGCGAGCGCTCTGTCAGAGCGTCCGGCTCTGAATCAGGGCCACTGTGCGTACACACAGGAGGGAATCCAATTGTGGATGGGAAATTTAAAAAACCCTGTGGCGCAGGGTATTTTCACATGGGTTGGGTATGAAATCACGGCTGTTGGGATGCTGCTGGTCAGAATACCGACAGCCAGGATCCTGACACCCATAGAGAACAGCAGTGAGTATTTATATAACCCCTACAGTAACCCCCCCTCCCCGGTGACTAACCCTAACCTATCCCCTAGTGCCTAAACCTAACCTCCCCCTCCCCGCTCCCTGATCCTAATACCCCACGAGTGATATCAGTAGGGCCACCCACAAACGCCAGGTGTTCCTAAGGGAACTCCTGCATTTGTGCAGCCACCCCCCCTCCCCGCCTACAAAACGGGGCGAGCTGCGAATCAACATCAACAGCCGCCCCGTATTGCAGCGAGACCCGTTGCGATGGAACTGCCGTCGCAGTACGGGTCTCGCGCATGCAAATTCGGGGACCATGGACACCTGCTTACGAGCGCTGGGCGCTCGCGAGTGGGTCTGAATCAGGCCCAGAGTTTGTTTAGATTTTTGATGCAACTTTATATTACCCCTTTAGAAGATGATTATAATGAAGTAAATTGGCGCCAGAATATATTGTCGTTTAAACTAAGCAAAAGATCACTGGCACAAAGACATGGCAGTATAACAGAATATAGGACATCTAGGATACAGAGTGGCACTGCCGTGGCAGACAGGATGGCGGTTTAATATAAATCATACATGCATACTCTCCAGGAAGTTGCGGGAGACTCACGATTTTTCCTGATTTTTCGGCTATCCCCCCGCACCCCCGGAGTTGGTAGATCTCCTGCATCTTGCTCACTTCCTAAAGAATTGGGCAGGATGGGGAGATTTCATGAGAAATTTGCGGGTCTGTAGGGCGGGTGCGTTGGAAAAAATGACGCAAATCGCTGTGTGGACATAAAGAACATGTCGACATCCACGTGTCGACATTGCGAATGTTACCATGGTCAACGTCGACATAATATACCGAACCTCCTGCTCAGAACACTTTATTCAAACTTCCTATTAAAGTGAATGGTGAATTCATTCTTGGATAGAAGTTCAGAAGAGAGGGACTCATGCACATGTAAAGTTTTCAGGAATGGTCTGTTACAGTTCTGCTGTTTCCTTCTATGTCGACATGGTCATAATGTTACCATTGACCATGTCGACACTTATCATTCAGACACTGATGAAATGTCGACATGGTAGCATGTCGGCACATCGTCCCTGGTGGCCCAGTGATCACTTACCTGTTCCCGGCAGCATGTGATCAACAGTTCCGGCAGAGTCATCTGATGCTCCAGCGTTCCGGTAAATACAGACCCCCCCTAACCCTAATCCCTGTCCCTTAAACTCCCTCTAGTTCCTAACTCTAATCTCCCCCTAGTGCCTAACCCCTAACCCTCCTGTCATGCAGCCTATCCCTAATATTGACATTCTGACATTGTTGCCTGTCATCATTGTAATATCAACATTATAAATGTTAAAAATCGACCTAATGGCCACATCTACTATGGGGGAACCCACAGGGTGACAGACAGGTGTGATTTTGTATTTTAACTTATCTTCCTTCTTTGCACACAAAGGCTAAGCATGGACGAGGTTTTAATAAACATATTGACGAGGACCAGTCTTTTGTTTTTCTTTCATAAATGTAATAATCCTATATCTAAGATTCTCCTCCTGGGATGTATTGTCTGTTCCTTAATACAAACAGAGTTTTGGGAACAATCAGGCCCTGTGTTTAGACAAATAAGTTTGCCCGATAACACAAATGGAATTGATCTCAGATTCAGTGGCATCAGCAATCAATATAAAACAACCGATCTTGTGAAATGATTGTAATCTGATTATGTGCAATTCACAGAAAACTTTCATGTTTTACTGACACTTGCTGACATTCTGGCTACCCCCTCCTTGTGAGTTGTATTTACTACAGCGTATTTTGCCTTTGTAATTGACATTTTGCAGATTATCACTACATATTGGTTATCCATGCACCCTTCCACGCAGGGGCTGGCTGGCAACTTCCAGCCTGGGGGGCAACACAAGCAAGTGGCCCAGGCTTTCTAAAAAAAAGAATAATGCAATTGTCCAGACCAGTGAGTGTCTCCCTCTAGATGTCTAGGTGGGGGAGGGAAGATGTGTAGGGGGTAGGACAGTAGATGTGTACGGGGAGGAGGGTAGATGTGTGTGCAGATGTGTAGTGAGAGTAGTTGTGTAGGAGGGTAAATGTGTATGGAGAGGATGTATTGCGGGAGGAGGGTTAATGTGTAGGGAGAGGGTAGATATGTGGAATTCGGTATGGTTAGAATCCCGACAGTGGCTGCCTGACATGGATGAAAATCCCGATCGTCCCTAAGGTAAGTATTCACTAACCTAATTCCCCCCCTAACCCTCCTTAGGGGTGCCTAACCCTAACCTTCTCCCCTCTAAGTGCCTAAACCTAACCCCCCCTTTCCCGCCGCCTAAACCTAAGTCCCCGGGGGGTGCCTAACCCTAAGTCCCCCCCGACAGCCCTAAACCTAACCCTTCCCCTCCCCCAGCGGCTGTCCGCGTTCGGCGCCTGGCATCACTTCGATCGGGATGCCAGGCGCCGGTCTCCCGGTGTCGGTAACATGACAGGCGTCTAGATTTAGACGCTTGTCATTTAACCCTCGCCGGGATAAAACAGTTGGGAAGCCAGCCGTCGGGATTACGTCTGCCGGCTTCCTGACTGCATACCAGATATGTAGGGGGGAAGAGGGTAGATGTGTATTGAGGAAGAAGTGTAAGAGCAAGGGTGGATGTGTATGGGAGGAGGGTAGATGTGTAGGGGAGAGGATGTGTTAGGGGAAGAGGGTGGATTTGTAATGGGGAGGTGGGAGCATGTGTGAGGTGGAGGAAAGGGATTTGTAGGGGGGAGATGGAAAATGTGTAAGGTAGGAAGGTGGATATGTAGAGGGGGGAATAGATATGGCAGGGAAGAGATAAGATTTACGGGAAAGGAGAAGGTAAGAAGGGGAAAATAGAGGAGACCGAAAAAGGAGGAATATTGACAGAAGCATGAAGAGGAGAGTGAGGGGAGGAAGAAGACGAGGGGGCAGGTGGGACAAGAATGTCAAGGTGATTTGTAGGGGTAAGAGATGGAGTGGTAGTGAGACAGGAGCAGACAGGCAGAGGTGAGACAGGAAAGGGCTGCAGTGTTAGATTATGGGTATAGGGAAACCATCTCGACCCCCATTTCATTTATCACAAAATGTATACATACATATATTGGCATTGGCTCGGCACTCCTCATTCCAATCAACAACATGCCTCTGTGCCCTCCTTAGTAGAAAACTGATAGCAGATAAACGAGGCGGCACTAGAGGACTTAGGGCCTGATTCAGACCCGCTCGCGAGCGCTGAGCGCTCGCAAGCGGGTCGATGGTGCCCTAGTGCGCATGCACATGATGGAGGGAGCTCCGTCGTGCGCATGCGCGGGACCCGCATGGGTCTCGCACCAAAGGGGGCGTGCTGTCGATGGTGAGTGACAGCACGCCCCCTTTGGTGGGCGTGCCGGGGGCGTTGCTGCCCAGACGGAGGCGTTCCCATGGGAACGCCTACCGTCTGGGTCCGGCCCCACTGACATCACTAGTGATGTCAGTGGGAGTGCTTTTGGCTCTGATAGAGCCAAAAGCACTCCTGGGCTTGCGGCCAACGAGACCCTACCGCAGGGTCTCGTCGCAAGCCCGATGGTCGCGATGGTCTTGACCATCGTGACCATCTTTTTGGCCGCTCGCATAAGCTGTGGGTGGTCACCCACAGCTATGCGAGCGGCCAGGAGGCCGCTCCAATTTTAGGTAGGAGGGCCCTGATTCAGAGCAAGCACTCTTGTCAGAGCGTCCGGCTCTGAATCAGGCCCTTAATCCATTTTAATGGTAACCAACGTTTCAGGGCCTCTGCCTTTTGTCAAGTTCATATGATATGACCTTGACAAAAGGGCGGAGGCCCTGAAACGTTGGTTACCATTAAAATGGATTAAGGGCCTGATTCAGAGCCGCTCGTAAGCGGCCGCTCGTTCGCTCCGAGCGATGTTCGCACAACTGCGCGTGCGTATGGGTCGTAATGCGCATGTGCCAACCAGTCAGTGCGATCGGAAATCGAGCGCTCGCCAAATAGCGAGTGCCTGCTAATTTGAGTGACAGGATGAGGCGTTTGTGGGTGGTAACAGGGGAAGGTGCTTGAAAACGGGGAGTGGAAATCCGAACGCAGGCGTGCCAAATGGTCAAAACGGGCATTTTAAGGATGTGCATAATTAACAAAGCAGCGTCATCGACCACGTCACTTGGTTGTCTCTTAGCCTAAACTGTTCGCATGATTGCGGTAGGATAAACCTACCACAAGTACTGCGAGCAGTTCAGATGCCTTTCGATGTACTCGATTAATCTAATAAATAGCAGAGATAACGAAGGATGCGAGCGGCCAGGGGGCGTCTTTACAAAATAGCGAGCGCATGTATCGTTCGCTCGCTCAGACATAGAGGCATCAACAGACCGCAAAGAGCGAGCGCTCAATTAAAATAGCCGGCCCCTTTTTCTGACCGAACGAGCGCAAATAGCGTCCGGCTCTGAATCAGGCCCTAAGTCCTCTAGTGCCGCCTCGTTTATCTGCTATATATATATATATATATATATATATATATATATATATTAGGGGTGTGCACCGGACACTTTTCGTGTTTTGTGTTTTGGTTTTGGATCTGGATCTTTCTTCGTGTTTTGGATCTGGATTGGTTTTGCCAAAACCACCCTTCCGTGTTTTGGGTTCTGGGTTTTGTGTTTTGGATCTGGATTTTTTCTTAAAAAATAAAAAAAAAACGCTAAAATCACATAAATGGGCCTTTTTTTGTTCCTACGCTATTAATAACCCCAATAACATTAATTTCCACTCATTTCCACTCTATTCTGAACACCTCACACCTCACAATATTGTTTTTAGGCCAAAAGGTTGTACCGAGGAAGCTGGATGACTATGCTAAGCGACACAAGGGGGCGGCACAAACACGTGGCCCATCTAGGAGTGGCACTGCAGTGGCAGACAGGAAGCCAATCAGCGTTATGGTGCCCATTTGCATGTAGCACGAACCCGGGAGATCCGTGCTACATGCATCTGTGTGATTGGCACAGAGCAATGACAGGTCCGTGAGACCCGTCTGTGCTGCTGTGGTAAAAAAAAAAAAAAAAAACCTGTGTAAAAAAAGAAAAAAATGGCGTGCACCCCCCCAAAAAAGAGCAACCAGCCCCGGGCATTAGTAACCCAGTGCTGGGTGTGCTTAAATACAGGGGACAAACGACATAGGGGTCCCCTGTACTTAAGCACAACCAGCACCGGGCTAGTCAGAACCAGCGCTGGTTGCCAAAATACGGGGGACAAACGACGTAGGGGTCCCCTGTATTCTGCGCAACCAGCTCTGGGCTCTGATCCGGTCCTGGTTCTGGAAATATAGGGGACAAAAAATGAGTAGGGTTCCCCTGTATGTTCCAGAACCAGCACTGGACTTTTTCTAGCGGGGGGCTGATGCCACAGCCAGGGGAGCCCTTTCACCGGGCCCCCCAGCCGCAGCATCAACCCTGACCGCTAGTCAGCCCAGGCCGGGGATCCCTGGAGAGCTGGGGACCCCCCCAATAAAGGGGTCACCCTCTCCAGGGCACCCCAGGCCCAGGCTGATAGCCCGGGGCTATCCCCGCCACCCCTGGTGGCGGTGGGTGGCGGGTTGATTGTGTGGTGTGGTGTAAATAAAGAATATCAAACATTGTCTTTACAAGTAGAACTGCAAGTCCCAGCTAGCCTGCCCCGCATGCTGGTACTTGGAGAACCACAAGTACCAGCATGCAGGGCATTAAGGGCCCACTAGTACCTGTAGTTCACCTGTAAAAAAAATGTTTAAAAAAACACAGGACACACACACCGTGACAGTATAAGTTTATTAAACATACATACACACACACACATGTACACATACTCACCTATGTAACCTGTAGCATCGGTCCACTTGTCCGGTAAAGTGTCCCTAGGGGACCTGTGAAAAAAAACATACTCACCATCTCCTATGCGAGGTTCTGTCCTCTTCGTTCCAAAGTAGGCATCCCCGGACTTGGCAAAAAAAAAAAACGAAAACGCGATCCACGAACTTAGTACCGTTCTATAGAACGGTACTTCCCGAATGAGAGCTTAGCGGCGGGGTATCACCATGGAAACCCCGCTGCTAAGCGTTCATTGGCTGAGAGAGGTCATCTCCCGTCTCTCAGCCAATGAACGGCTCCCTCCATTGTAGTCAATGGTGGGAACCGCAGGGTAAACTTTAATAACCTTGCGGCTCCCAGCATTGACTACAATGGAGGGAGCCGTTCATTGGCTGAGAGAGACGGGAGATGGCCTCTCTCAGCCAATGAACGCTTAGCAGCGGGGTTTCCATGGTGATACCCCGCCGCTAAGCTCTCATTCGGGAAGTACCGTTCTATAGAACGGTACTAAGTTCGTGGATCGCGTTTTCGTTTTTTTTTTTTTGCCAAGTCCGGGGATGCCTACTTTGGAACGAAGAGGACAGAACCTCGCATAGGAGATGGTGAGTATGTTTTTTTTCACAGGTCCCCTAGGGATACTTTACCAGACAAGTGGACCGATGCTACAGGTTACATAGGTGAGTATGTGTACATGTGTGTGTGTGTGTGTGTATGTATGTTTAATAAACTTATACTGTCACGGTGTGTGTGTCCTGTGTTTTTTTTAAACATTTTTTTACAGGTGAACTACAGGTACTAGTGGGCCCTTAATGCCCTGCATGCTGGTACTTGTGGTTCTCCAAGTACCAGCATGCGGGGCAGGCTTGCTGGGACTTGCAGTTCTACTTGTAAAGACAATGTTTGATATTCTTTATTTACACCACACCACACAATCAACCCGCCACCCACCGCCACCAGGGGTGGCGGGGATAGCCCCGGGCTATCAGCCTGGGCCTGGGGAGCCCTGGAGAGGGTGACCCCTTTATTGGGGGGGTCCCCAGCTCTCCAGGGATCCCCGGCCTGGGCTGACTAGCGGTCAGGGCTGATGCTGCGGCTGGGGGGCCCGGTGAAAGGGCTCCTCTGGCTGTGGCATCAGCCCCCCGCTAGAAAAAGTCCAGTGCTGGTTCTGGAACATACAGGGGAACCCTACTCATTTTTTTCCCCTGTATTTCCAGAACCAGGACCGGATCAGAGCCCAGAGCTGGTTGCGCAGAATACGGGGGACCCCAACGTCGTTTGTCCCCCGTATTTTGGCAACCAGCTCTGGTTCTGACTAGCCCGGTGCTGGTTGTGTTTAAGTACAGGGGACCCCTATGTCGTTTGTCCCCTGTATTTAAGCACACCCAGCACTGGGTCACTAATGCCCGGGGCTGGTTGCTCTTTTTTTGGGGGGGGGCACGCCATTTTTTTCTCTTTTTACACAGGTTTTTTTTTTTTTTTTTACCACAGCAGCACAGACGGGTCTCACGGACCCGTTAGTGCTCTGTGTCAATGACACAGATGCAAGTAGCACGGATCTCCTGGTCCGTGCGTGCATCTGTGTCATTGAAATACACAGCAGCACAGACGGGTCTCACTGACCCATCTGTGCTCTGTGTCACTGTCAATCACACAGATGCATGTAGCACGGATCTCACGAGTCCGTGCTACATGCAAATGAGCACCATAATGCTGATTGGCTGAGAGCCGTGACAGACGGCTCTGTCAGCCAATCAGCACTTTGCCCATTAAAGGCAAAGGCATTTTTTTTAAAATGGCCGCTCGAGGCAAAACCTCGAGATCCGACAGCAGATCTCGAGGTTTTGCCTCGGGAGAGGGATCCGGGGCAGACAGGGAGATCCGAGCTTGGGCTCGGATCGCCCCGGATCCCCGAAGTTCGGGTGGGTTCGGTTCTCAGGGAACCGAACCCGCTCATCCCTAATATATATATATATATATATATATATATATATATATATATATTGCACTCACAGTCAAATGGCTAACAGCAGGGGTGCACTCAACATATGTGTGCTTAATCCATGGAGGGGGAGAGAGAGGTAGATAGGTAAAAATACACTGTCACTTACCACACATAGCTGACTGTCACTGATGATGCAGGCAGTGTCGCTCAGGGTCCTCTCTTCTACTTCTTCTGTCTCATGGGTGGGGAGTGTAGTAGGTGCCAGGCCCCGTGGTACTGCTGTAATTGATATGCGGAGCGGGCAATGCTGCATGTTGCTGCTTGTGCCCGGTTACTTTTACCCTCGCCTCCACCTGCTCCTCCTAGGTAACCATGGTTACAGAGGGGCAGCCGCAGAAGTCAATTCCGGCTTCGGGACGCTGTGCTGAGGTCCCAATTATCTCATGGCCCCTCTGAACCTCTAAGCGCCGGGGCCAGTCACTAGACTGTGACGTCGGAGCCCTGGCAATTAGCTGCGTCAGGGAGGAGGGGGAGGAAGCAGGAGGGGTCACCTTCCTACATCTGGACCGCCTCCTCCTGCTGCTTAGTTACAGCCCGCGGCCCGGCAGCAGCGTATGAGTCAGCCAGACTCATTATTAGTAATGCACGTCAATGCCACTGCAGGCCACTTCAGTACCCCGCTGACGCTACTGTCTGTTTAGGGTTAAAAAAAGTGCAGATAGTCCCCCTCTGGATCCGCCACTGCTCCGGGGTGTCTAACGCAACTGGCGGCCGTATAACAGTAAAATCATACCGGCCCGGGGGGCAGATGGCATTCTGCCCCCCGGCCCAGCCCGCCACTGCTTCCACGGAATTTGCAGGGCCGGCTCCAGGGCTAATAGCGCCCTGTGCTGGCCGAGTGTTCTGCGCTCCTTAAATCCTCAGAAATTGGGGGCATGGCCTAATTACCATAGGCCACGCCTCCTTACGTGACGTTATCTGAGGGGCGTGCCCACATGGCACACCTCCAAATAACGTCAGGCTGGGGGGAGCCTCACTAGCTGGGCTTCCCCCAGCCCTCTCATGGCACTGAATGGATGCCACGCGCATGCACGCAGCATCCATTCAGACTCCGGGGTCCTGGCGGTGAGGGTCCCCAACCCCCCGATTTGACCACCCGCGGGCCACTTTGGCCCACGGGTGGAACAGCTGGACAGTACTGGCCAGCTGAAATCGGGATGCTGGGGAAGGGTGTGCCCTCTATGGGTGGTGCCCCTGTTCGACCGCTCAGGTCGAACACCCATAGAGCCGGCCCTGATAATTTGAATAATTTAACGTACAATTCAATATAGCAAGTCTGACATTTTTCAAGTTTTAAAAGTGTTTACATTAGAAAATTGCTGGGTTGTTAAATTGCTCTCTGAATTACAGTATGATTGGGAATGGGCCATTATAGTAAGCTGACTGTTGAAGGTTGATGGTCCTCACATTATTTCCTGCTTGGAACTGTTGTCTGGCCAAAGTGCAGATTTTTTATTTTTTTTTACTTTTTTAATTGCATAAAACTTATTTGCAACCATTATTCCTACAGGACAGGACTCTAAGGACCCCATTTCTAAACGAAGCATAACCCTTTTAGCACTCGCTAAAGAGCTTATGTCATCCTTTCTGCATTTAACAAACAGTGGTGATCTAAGATCAGCATCTTTAGATAGCGAGAGCGGTGAGGTCCCCATTGACTGTAATGGGGACTCGGCGCTGCCTTTCCGGCTTCAGCGAAACCTTCCAGGCTCTGCCGGGTCCCTGTGTCATGCACGTGCGCAGACAGGCTGTCACGCATTACACCGGCGCCCGGCGCTGACGGCGTTAGGCTGCCAGCAGGTGAGTGGAAGACCTCGCCAAGGAGCAGGACTTCGCAAGACCTCGCCGGATGGGTAAATATCAGTGGCATTTTCGTTTGTATCACAGTGATACTAAATGAAAATTGGCGCTGGTATTTACGTTCGTTTATAAATGTGACCCTAAATTTGCTGCTATGTCGTCCTGGACCAGAGCCTTCATTATGCTTTATGGATGATCTGATGCATTCTGAGTTTTGAAGCTTCTGTACCTTTTCTGCACCTTCTCATGTGGCCGTCACTCTCATAGAAGTTACACTTCGCTTTCAACACTCAGGAAAATCAGAAAAATCCACTGGTATCTAATAATGGACCTTAGCACGCTTCAGTATAGGTTTTTTTTAAATTTGATAAAGAGTTTTTACTTCTTGGGGTTTGTTCAGCGGTCTAACTGCTGGAGGTGATTTCTCCATCCGTGCTGTTACTTGGATTCCGAAGTTCTCTCCTAATCCAGCAGCGACTTTTCGTGTACTGGGAAAATTATTTTCAGCACATCTCTAACTACACCACAGATTTGACTCTCAAACAGCTGTCGCTGCGCATTTCTTGGCTGATTTTCAATTTGGCTGGTGTCTTCTGAATATTTTATAATATTCCCAACAGTCGATTAGGAATTTTACTGATCTTTTATTGCAAGTTTCCTTGTTTGTAAAAGACAATTCCACTGCAGTGCCAAAAGTCATGGGACAGATGCCTAGTATCGTCTTCTAGCCCGGCGAATTTCAGCAACTCAATGTGGCATCGATTCCACAAGTGGACGGAAGACCTCCGTAAAGATATTGAGCCATGCCCTCTGGATAGCTTCCCACAGCTCACTGATGTTTGTAGGTGCAGGATCTTGGTGCTCTGTGCCACACCCGAACCCTACCATCATGTTGCCAGTCCTCCAGGTTCCGACTAGCCATGTCACAAGCCCAAGTAAGGCGCTGTGGCCCTGATTCAGACCCGCTCGCTGCCGGAGGCAGCTGATAGGTCTGAAGGGCGTTTTTTTTTGTCCGGCCTTCTAGCCGCTCGCTAAGCTGTGGGTGACCACCCACAGCTTTTACGAGCGGCCAGGTGATGGTCGCGACCATCGGGTTTGCGACGAGACCCTTGTGGTAGGGTCTCGTCCATCACAAGCCCCAGTGGACTTCCTGCTCTAATAGAGCAGAAAGTCCACCTACTGACATCACTTACTAGATTAAGACCTCAGG
Organism: Taudactylus pleione; assembly: GCA_031769625.1. NCBI lineage: Eukaryota > Metazoa > Chordata > Amphibia > Anura > Myobatrachidae > Taudactylus > Taudactylus pleione. The sequence continues at coordinate 1,806,521 of JAUIMM010000471.1, forward strand.
GCCTGATTCAGAGCCGCTCGTAAGTGGCCGATCGTTCGCTCCGAGCAATGTTCGCACAACTGCGCATGCGTACGGCTCATAATACGCATGTGCGAACCAGTCAGTGCGGTCGAAATTCATGTGCTCGCAAAATAGCGAATGCCTGCTAATTTGAGTGACGGAATGAGGCGTGTGTGGGTGGTAACAGGGGAAGGTGCTTGAAAACGGGGAGTGGTGATCCGAACGCAGGCGTGCCAAACGGTCAAAACGGGCGTTTTAAGGGTGTGCATAATTAACAAAGCAGCGTCATTGACCACGTCACTTGGTTGTTTCTTAGCCTGAACTGCTCGCATGATTGCGGTAGGAAAATCCAACCACAAGCACTGCGAGCAGTTAATTTGCCTTTCGATGTACTCGATTAATCAAATAAATAGCGGAGATGACGTAGGATGCGAGCAGCCAGGGGGCGTTTTTTACAAAAAAAAGACCGCATGTTTTGTTCGGTCGTTCAGACACAGAGGCGTCAACAGATCGCAAAGAGCAAAAGGTCAATTTAAATAGCCAGCCCCTTTTTCTGGATTAGCGAGCACAAATAGCGTCCGGCTCTGAATCAGGCCCTCAGTTCATGTGACCAATCATGACGCCCAGAGGTCTTAATCTCCTAAGTAGTGTTATAAAGCGGTGTGCATGCAGATACTGGAATGATGGATACGTGATTAGGATGCATTGTAGTTATTATGAGCAAGAGATATTGACACATTATCACATTTGATCCTAGTGAGATCAATGTTATAAACTATATGAAATAGAATTATGTCAGGAGGCCTAGATTGAAATCTATATTTAAACCTGGCGGAGTCATGGTTTTGAGTAGGGGTGTGCACCGGCCACTTTTCGTGTTTTGTGTTTTGGTTTTGGATCTGGATCTTTCTTCGTGTTTTGGATCTGGATTGGTTTTGCCAAAACCACCCTTCCGTGTTTTGGGTTCTGGGTTTTGTGTTTTGGATCTGTATTTTTTTTAAAAAAAGCATAAAAACAGCTAAAATCACAGAATTTGTAGGTTTTTCTGCTCCTATGCTATTATTAACCTCAATAACCTTAATTTCCACTCATTTCCAGTCTATTCTGAACACCTCACACCTCACAATAGTGTTTTCATGTCCAAAAGGTTGCACCGAGGTAGCTGGATGACTATGCTAAGCGACACGAGTGGGCGGCACAAACACGTGACCCATCTAGGAGTGACACTGCAGTGGCAGACAGGATGGCAGTTAGAAAAACTAGGCCCCAAACTGTACATAATGCAAAGAAAAAAAAGAAGTGCAAGATGGAATTGTCCTTGGGCCCTCCCACCCACCCTTATGTTGTATAAACAGGACATGCACACTTTAACAAATCAATCATTTCAGCGCCAGGGTCTGCCACACAACTGTGGCTGAAATGATTGGTTCGTTTGGGCCCCCACAAAACAAGCTGGCAATTAATGTGTCCCTGCACAAACTGGCTCTACGGAGGCAAGATGTCATCCTCATCCTCCTCATCCACCGATTCCTCACCCTCTTCAGTGTGTACATCCTCATCCTCACAGAGTATTAATTCGTCCCTGCTGGAACCACAGGTCCCTCTGTACGTTCTGGAGGCTGGTCTCCCTGGAAGAGTTGATAATTCATTTTATGAACATCATCTTCTCCACATTTTGTGGAAGCAACCTCCTACGCCTTTCGCTGACAAGGTTCCCGGCTGCACTAAACACTCTTTCGGAGTACACACTGGAGGGGGGGCAACTCAGGTAAAATAGAGCCAGTTTGTACAGGGACCTCCAAATTGCTTCTTTTTCCTGCCAGTACAGGTACGGACTGTCTGACATGCCTACTTGGATGCTGTCACCGATGTAATCCTTTAACAGACAGACGCACGCTTGTCGCTGCTGCTTTGAGGATTCAAGTGCGGCTACAGCCCACACAATTCACAAAGACAGAAAAAAAAAAAGAATATTTTTATTGTTTGTGGAGCACACTTTGAGGGTTACACCACCCTTTAACAGACAGACGCACGCTTGTCGCTGCTGCTTTGAGGATGCAAGTGCGGCTACAGCCCACACAATTCACAAAGACAGAAAAAAGAAGAAGAATATTTTAATTGTTTGTGTAGAACACTTTGAGGTGTCATCACCCTTTAACAGACAGACGCACGCTTGTCGCTGCTGCTTTAAGGATGCAGGTGCGGCTACAGCCCACACATTTCACAAAGACCGAAAAAAAAAGAACAATATTTTAATTGTTTGTGTAGAACACTTTGAGGGTGTCACCACCCTTTAACAGACAGACGCACGCTTGTCGCTGCTGCTTTAAGGATGCAGGTGCGGCTACAGCCCACACATTTCACAAAGACCAAAAAAAAAAGAACAATATTTTAATTGTTTCTGTAGCACACTTTGAGGGTGTCACCACCCTTTAACAGACAGACGCACGCTTGTCGCTGCTGCTTTAAGGATGCAGGTGCGGCTACAGCCCACACAAGTCACAAACACATTAAAAAAATAGTTTTTTATTTTTTGGAACACTTTGAGAGTTACACCACCCTTTAACAGACAGACGCACGCTTGTCGCTGCTGCTTTAAGGATGCAGGTGCGGCTACAGCCCACACATTTCACAAAGACCAAAAAAAAAAGAACAATATTTTAATTGTTTGTGTAGCACACTTTGAGGGTGTCACCACCCTTTAACAGACAGACGCACGCTTGTCGCTGCTGCTTTGAGGATGCAAGTGTGGCTTCATCGCACACAAGTCACAAACACATTAAAAAAATAGTTTTTTATTTTTTGGAACACTTTGAGAGTTACACCACCCTTTAACAGACAGACGCACGCTTGTCGCTGCTGCTTTAAGGATGCAGGTGCGGCTACAGCCCACACATTTCACAAAGACCGAAAAAAAAAGAACAATATTTTAATTGTTTGTGTAGAACACTTTGAGGGTGTCACCACCCTTTAACAGACAGACGCACGCTTGTCGCTGCTGCTTTAAGGATGCAGGTGCGGCTACAGCCCACACATTTCACAAAGACCAAAAAAAAAAGAACAATATTTTAATTGTTTGTGTAGCACACTTTGAGGGTGTCACCACCCTTTAACAGACAGACGCACGCTTGTCGCTGCTGCTTTGAGGATGCAGGTGGAATCTAGACGGGATTTGGAACCGAGGACACACTACCTCCATCAATTGTCTAAATCCCACTGCACTAATGTCGGATACCGGACGCACGTCTAACACCAACATAGCAGTCAAGGCCTCAGTTATACGTTTTGCTTCAGGATGACTGCTGTCGTACTTCATCCTCATCGCTAGGGACTGTTGGAGGGTCAATTGTTTAGTAAAAGTAGTGATGTTCCTACTTCCTCTCTGGGATGATGAACAACTCCCAGCAGCAGCAACAGCACTAGGAGGAAGAGGTTCTTGATCTTTCCCTATTTTATTTTTATCGGAGAAAGTTTGGTCCTCCATTTATGTTATATTGATATATATACGTGCGGCTAAAGCGCACACAAACACAGAAAATATTATTTTATTTTTGCTGGAGAGTAGTGCACTTTGTGGGTTACACCACCCTTTAAGAAATGAGCCAGCCGGCTCTTTACTTATGGGACACAGGCGCACGCTTGGCGCTGCTCCTTTGTTGATGCACGTGCAGCCACAGTGCACACAATTCACAAACACAGAAAATAAATTTTTTTTTAGGTTTGGACTGGAGTGTACTTTCGGGGGTTACAGCACCCTTAACGGTCAAGCCAGCCGGCCCTTTACTTATGACACAGGCGCACGCTTGGCACTACTTTGTTGATGCACGTGCGGCTACTGCGCACACAATTCACAAACACAGAAAATAATTTTTTTTGGGGTTTGGACTGGAGTGTACTTTCGGGGGTTACAGCACCCTTAACGGTCAAGCCAGCCGGCCCTTTACTTATGACACAGGCGCACGCTTGGCACTACTTTGTTGATGCACGTGCGGCTACTGCGCACACAATTCACAAACACAGAAAATAATTTTTTTTTGGTTTGGACTGGAGTGTACTTTCGGGGGTTACAGCACCCTTTAACGGTCAAGCCAGCCGGCCCTTTACTTATGACACAGGCGCACGCTTGGCACTACTTTGTTGATGCACGTGCGGCTACTGCGCACACAATTCACAAACACAGAAAATATATTATTTTTTTAGCACTTGGGGGGAGCACCCCTGATGGACAGAGCACCCCCTGGACAACACTACAGCACTCCTTTAGGACTGGGACACTGCACAGGACTTTGGAGTGGACACAGCCCCTATGGAGAACTGACTGCACAACACAGTCCAGCCAGCCCCTATGGACTTTGAAGTAGTGGACAACAGCAGCACTACACTACACTACACTACACTACACAGCCCTAACTCCCACCCTCCCTCTTCACTGTCCACAGCCAAGTGAGAAAATGGCGCCGACGCGGGTACCTTATATAGGATCCAAAACCCGCGAGACTCGGAAGGCGGGATGATGACGTTTTGCCTCGATTTCAGATCCGAGTCAGGCGGGAAAAGTCGAGCCTGACTCGGATCGGACTCGGATCGGGGGGGCTCGGGGGGGTTCGGATTTCAGAAATCCGAACCCGCTCACCCCTAGTTTTGAGCAGGAAGATCCATTTCATTTCTGCTCTGTTGATTATGTCAATATGGTTACCTCCTCTTCAGTTGAGTTTTGGTTGTTCAAGTGCAATAAACTCTAGGGTGGTGGGGTCAGATTTGTGCCACTCCTTAAAGTGGTTGGAGACACTATTATGAATACCCTTATTGTGGTTCCAACGCACAAAAGTTCTTATTGCAATAACAGAAAGTTACACGCTTTCATCTAGCACAATTAGCGCAAAGACAATAAGATACAGAATACGATACAGCCCAATAATTACGCGTGCGCACTGGTCCCAGCATACAGTCATCAGTCCAGAAGCCTGTGGTCATCCAAAAAGAATGGCTGTATACTAGAAACAGTATGCAAGCTATATACCCACCCAGAACAAAGAAACTAGTTAACGGGTTTCCATTGGATCTTGCTCGTGGACATTCTGGTACGATGCAGGTCATTGGACAGTTCATATAGCATCACTAGGGGTATGTCCCAGTTCCTCAGATGTTGCTTTGTGTGGTTTTCCCGCCGAAGAACTGGTTTAAACTAGTAAAAAACACTTCATACAGTTCCATATTCTAACCACTATTTTCATATTGTTCATATCTTGCGAACGCATGAAGCGATTTCCTTGCGGGTCGAACCGGAAATCTGCAAACAAACAGTGCTTTAGAATGGTACCAAACATGATATGTCTACTAGCTTATGTACCTTAAATATCGTATACATTACATTTCACCACATAAGTATTCGCTAATAAAACCTCTGATATTAAGCTTTTAATGTGAGGGAACCTTTTTATAAGTTATGACATGTGTAAGTGTGAGAATATTGCGCATAGTCGCTAATGTGCGTGGTGCATTTATGTATAGAGTGCTTTGATAAACAGAGCAACTGTGCGCTGTGCGTCTTGTATATTATATGTTTTAATTAATGTGTGTATGGGGTATGGTAGGACTTTTAACAATATGCGGTAGCAATGCAGACGCACGATGCTAATAATCGCATATTAGCATCGCACACAATGATTTCATGCTGATGACGCAAGATGGCGTCGTCACGGACAACACAAGATGGCATTGCCCGATATTTATTTAAGATCTGGTCTCAGCCAATCATCCAGCTTCGACACTATGGTTTGTGTATCCCATTTGATGTTACGGATTCTTGCTTTGAGAGCCCTCGTGGTTCTCCCTACATATTCCTTTCCACACCCGCATCTCAGTAAAAAGATGACTCCTTTGTAGTCACAAGTCAGAGCTTGCTTTAATCTGTATGTTTCGTTGCTTGTGGTTGATGTCAGAGATGTGATTTTTCTGGATGCTATCTGTGTCATCCTACAGCCCATACATCTACCGCAGTAATGGACACCTTTCTGATGTGTTATAAAGGGGAGTAGGGACTGTGGCCCTGATTCAGAGCCGGACACTCTGATAGAGTGCTCGCTCTGAATCAGGGCGTCTTTTTTTTTTATGGAGCGGCCTCCTGGCCACTCGCATTGCTGTGGGTTGCCACCCACAGCTAATGCGAGTGGCCAGGATGATGGTCACGATGGTCAAGACCATCGCGACCATCGGGCTTGCGACGAGACCCTTGTAGTTGGGTCTCGTGGCCATAAGCCCCAGAGAGCTTTTGGCTCAAACGCCCCCAAATGGTAGGTGTTCCCATGGGAACACCTCCATCTGGGCAGCCACCCGCCCAACAAAAGGGGGCGTGCTGTCACTCAACATCGACAGCACATCCCCTTTGGTGCGAGACCCGGAGCGACGGATCGCCCGTCGCTATCCGGTCATGCGCATGCGTTCTGGGCCACCATCAACCTGGTTGCAAGCGCTCAGCGCTCGCAACCGGGTCAGAATCAGGCCCTGTGTCTGAACTATGGGCTCAATATGATTTTTAACTAATTTTTGTTTGATGTTTGGGGCCTTTCTAAAGACCACTTTGGGTTTATCTGGGAGTATGGTTTGTAAATCCTTATCCTGGAGAGGAATATCCCAGTGTTTGGATAAGGCCTTTTTGATGTAAGAGGAATGGTTATTGAATTGTATGATGAAGTATGTTTCTTGTGCACCAATTTTTTGTTATATCTCTCTGCTGTCTTAATAGGGTGTTTCTGGCAATGTTTTCAATTTCTTTGAATGCTGAATGAATGAGTGTTTTATTATACATTTTGTCAGAGAATTGCGGTTTCATGATTTCACCGTGTTTTACGTAATCCTCTTAATTTGAACAGTTTCTTTTAATTAGTTTAAATTGACCTTTCGGAATATTGTCAAGCCATGTTTTGTGATGTGCGCTTGTGGCCAAGATGTAGCTGGTCACGTCTACTTCTTTCCTGTATGCTCTGGTCTGTATAGAATCTTTCTCAATGAAAATTTCTAAATCTAAAAAATTTACTTTCTGTTGGCTAATGTTGGAACTGAATTCTAGCTTCTTGTTATTGGTTGAAATGTATCTAAAAAATACAGTGTTGATTCTGATGAGCCTTTCCATATACATAGTATATAATCTATATATCTCCACCATATGATCAAATTAGACCCCGAGTCATGCCCCTTCCATATGCAGTCCTCCTCCCATTTGCACATGAAAAGGTTGGCGTAACTCGGAGTCACCTTCGATCCCATGGCGGTCCCTGTTGTCTGTAGGAAGAACGTGTCTCCAAACCAGACATAGTTGTGATGTAAGATGAACCTGATAGATGCTATTAGAAAGTCAATCTTCTCTGTAGGTAAGCTATTGTCTTTATGTAGAAAGTGCTCTGCACTAGAGAGTCCCTGTTCATGTTGTATTATTGTGTAAAGCGAGTTCACGTCACAAGTAATTGACCAGATATCGGGTTGCCATGTTACTTGCTGGAGTTGTCTGATAATGTCTGTGTTATCCTTTATGTAGGCTGGTTGTCTTTTGACTATGTCTTGGAGGTAGGAGTCTACATATTGGGCAAGATTAGCTGTTAATGATTTTATGCCGGATATTATGGGTCTCCCTGGTGGTGTTACTGGGTTTTTATGTAGTTTGGGAAGAAAGTAGAAGACTGGTATTCTGGGATTCGTGTTGTATTGAAAGTCATGTTTCTTCTTGGTCAATATGCCTCTCTCTAGACCATGTCCTAGTAGTTCTTTGAGATCTTGTTGGAATTTTTTGGTAGGGTCATCTCTCAGGACCTTATATGTTTTGGTGTCACTTAGAAGTCTAGTGGCTTCTCTGATATAATTGTCCTTTTCCATTATTACTATGGCCCCTCCTTTGTCTGCTGGCTTTATGATAATATCTTGATTCTGTTGTAATTGCTTGAGTGCTATTTGTTCACCCTTAGTTATATTATTGGAGTCTAGTGTGGGTTTGTATCCATGTTTTTTTTCCCTCCTGTGCTGTGTTGATATGATTCTTTGTGATGGGATTTGTTGCGAATAATTTTATTAAAGTAAGTTTTCTTATGAACGATTGTAGATCACAGTACATGTTAAATTTGTTTGGCTGATTCGTCAGGTCAGATTTTAGGCACTTTGAGAGCACACTTTTCTGGTCAGATGTTAATGTGGTTTTGCTAAGGTTGTAAATGCAATCTTTTGTTGTATCATCTGTTTGTGATTTTTGTGTTTCTGTTTCTGTTTTTTTGTATATGTTGGTGTTATGTCCTTGGCCCCCTCTACACCCTCTTCTGTATCTGTGTATTCTTTTCACTGCTTGTGAAGGGGTGAGGAAGGTCTTTCGGCGTGCCTCCAAGTCTAAAAAAGAATCCTCCCATGCCGTTTTGTCCTCCCTTACGTTATCCTGTGTCTCAGAGGTATGTGTATGTTCAGGGTTATTATTTAAAGCGTTGATTGGTTTTGGAGTGCTACTGGCAACTGTTGATAGACTCTCTCTGTTAGTTGGGTCTGGAATATCGTGCTCAAAAGATAAATTAATCAGATCTTGTAAGGAATTGCTGCCCTCAGTATTGTAGGTTGAGAATGATTTGTCCGAAGTGGTATTGGGAGCTGCTGTCTGCGGTTCTGTCCTCAGTATTTGTTTGAGTTTTATTTCTTCATGAAGTTGTGTCATGTATTGTTGGTAAGTGAGTCCAACCTTCTCGTGTTCTTTCTTTTGGTGGTTTATGTGTTTATTGTTTTTCTTTTTTGATTTTTTTGAAGCATAATCTTTACAGCATCTCTGTGTCTGTTACGATTGTGTGATATGTTACTGTTATTTCTAGTTCTATCCCTTATGATTTTCTTCACCTTCCTTTAGTTGACTTTATTCTCATATGCTGATAGTCTGGTTGTGATCTGCTGTTCTAGAACCACATATGTATCTCTATCATTATGTGTATCCAATATGCTCTTAGTTTGTTTGATGTCTTTAGAAAGTTTCTCTAGACAGATGTGTTCTTGAAATCATTAATTTCAGTGAGCATTCTGACAATGTATTATTCCATTCCAACAGGAATGCTGTATCTTTTGTGTGGTGAGCCAGATGCTTTTTAATCACTAGTCCTTTAGGTATCAGATTCTGCGAGATATACCATTGAATTGTATTATTGTCCCACCATATACGTGTCTCCTTGTTGATGAGTTTTTCTAGGGATCGATATGTGTTTTGTATGTCATGGGATGGTATAGGTGGAAGTGTATACCTTAAGAGAGAAAATTCTATGTGAGCCCTGTCCGTTCTATTCTCTCTAATGTCCAAAAGACCCATGCATGCACTCGTACTGATTACAAAATGTGAAAAATTTATGAAAATACCTGGCTAGTGCTGCTCGTGAGTGTACAGGACCAACGTCAATTGGTATATGATAAAGAAGACAAGAGCTCTAAGATGTATTAAATGATAGTTATTGAGGAAAGAGGGGCAGCCTGATGACGTGAGTCGTCCTAAACTCACGTAATAATTGGTAAAATAGTAAGGTTGCAAACATATAAGAACCCAATAAAATGTGTATATATATATATATATATATGCGTGCAGGTTCCACCGGCGCACCCACCCTCATATATGTGAAAATACGTGTGCCAAGGTAACGGTTATTAATCACATGGTGGGATGTAAAGTTGAATGGTATCTGTCGGCAATGATGACCGGAGATAAATGGTCTGTAAAATAATGTCTTTAATTGTATTATTAATAGTGGAGTCACAGTGCTCCACTGGTATGCGCACAGTATTAACCCTGGTGATTCAGGCTGTCTGTGCTGGAACTGCAGTGGTAACTGAGCGTTATACTGAAAAGAAAGGGTGGGGGGCAAATTATAAAATGAAGGTGGTATGAAGAAATCTGATAAGCACAATGGGATCAGTAAAATGAGCTGAGTGGAGTAAAAGTCTTGGTCTGTGTCTATGGAAGATGCGCAAGGTAAGTGGGTCGTGTCTGGTGGGGCGGCGTCCCGACTCCCCCAGGTACACTAAAACTCACCCTTAAGCGTCCTTTCGGTCCACCTCTTGGTGGACTCCGGTGGATGGATAGATGGCCGTATTCCTGAAGTCCTGTGTAACTCTGCGTGCAGCGCGCCGTCCGTGCGCTGTTGGGAAGAGAGCTCCACACTGCCTGGACGCGAGACTTCCGGGTCCCGCGATCTCGCGAGATCTCATGGTCTCCGGGCTGCGTACTTCTGTGCAGTGGCTCGACTCAAGGGGGGAAGCTGAGAAGACTTCTGGAGATGGAGCGAGCTAGTGTAGTGCTCCAACGCGTTTCAGCCTTCTGAGAGGCCTTTATCAAGGATAGTATGATGTTCAGGGTACTGATGCTTTATTTGCAGTGAGGCCCAATCACATGGGAGGAGATAGAAAAAAAAGGGCGGGTTGTGCCACATAGGGCGTCATGATTGGTCACATGAACTGAGGTCTTAATCTCCTAAGTAGTGTTAAAAAGCGGTGTGCCTGCAGATACTGGAATAATGTATATGTGATTAGGATGCATTGTAGTTATTATTAGCAAGAGGCATTGACACATTACCACATTTGATCCTAGTGAGATCAATGTTATAAACTATATATTGAAATCAAAATTTAAACCTGACGGAGTCATGGTTTTCAGCAGGAAGATCCATTTCATTTCTGCTCTGTTGATTATGTCAATATGGTAAGGTTACCTCCTCTCCAGTTGAGTTTTGGTTGTTCGAGTGCCATAAACTCTAGGGTGGTGGGGTCAGATTTGTGCCACTCATTAAAGTGGTTGGAGACACTATGGTTTGTGTATCCTATTTGATGTTACGGATATGTTCATAGATTCTTATTTTGAGAGCCCTCGTGGTTCTCCCTACATATTCCTTTCCACACCCGCATCTCAGTAAATAGATAACTCCTTTGGAGTCACAAGTCAGATCTTGCTTTAATCTGCATGTTTCGTTGGTTGTGGTTGATGCCAGAGATGTGATTTTTCTGGATGCTTTCCGTGTCATCCTACAGCCCGTACATCAACCACAGTAATGGAAACCTTTCTGGCGTGTTATAAAGGGGAGTAGGGACTGTGTCTGAACTATGGGCTCAAAATGATTTTTAACTAATTTTTGTTTGATGTCTGGGGCCTTTCTAAAGACCACTTTGGGTTTATCTGGGAGAATGGTTTGTAAATCCTTATCCTGGAGAAGAATATCCCAGTGTTTGGATAAGGCCTTTTTGATGTAAGAGGCCTTTTACTCCACTCAGTTCATTTCATTGATCCCATTGTGCTTATCAGATTTCTTCATACCACCTTCATTTTATAATTTGCCCCCCCCCCTTTTTTTGTCAGTAGAAACGCTCAGTTACCACTGCAGTTCCAGCACAGACAGCCTGAATCACCAGGGTTATTACAGTGCGCATACCAGTGGACAGTGGAGCACTGTGACACCACTATTACTAATACAATTAAAGACTTTATTTTACAGACCATTTATCTCCGGTCAACATTGCCTACAGATACCATTCAACTTACATCCTACCATGTGATTAATAACCGTTACCTTGGCACACGTATTTTCACATATATGAGGGCGGGTGAGCCGGTGGAACCTGCACGCATATATATCCATTTTATTGGGTTCTTATATGTTTGCAATCTTACTATTTTAAGCTTCAACTGTGTCATCATAGATCTGCTTAGCCAGATATGTATGTTAGCTGTACTATGTCACACTGTAGCCTATACTTTGCATACTGTATAACTTCACGCTGTTTGCATATTCCATGTTATGTATATGTTTGCCTTGCATTTCCATGTGCTTATTGTAATTGCTTTTTATTGTTTACATTTACAGTTTTACCGCTCACACTCGCTCATACGCACGTATCTGTGTACATTCACGCAAGTTCATCTATTGAATAATAAATTCCATTCTTCAGACCACATCTGATTGGATTATTGGAAGATAGAGTATTGGTTATGCTGTCTGCTCCAAATTTGTCAGGCACTTAGTGAGGGGCAGAACATCCGGCGTTTGGGAGCAAATTGCTGATTGTCATTTGCTGTCATACCTTACCAGATTTTCATTCCAACCAATCAACTAGTTGGATGGTTGGACAGAAAATCTTTACGTGTGTATGCAGCTTTAGGTTTATAGATAAAATTTGCTAAAAGAAGAAAGAGTTTTGAACCCTCCTGTAGACTTATCATAGCAGAGACTATTAGGGGTAAATTTACTAAAGTGAGAGTTTTTAGAAGTGAGTTTTAAAAGTGATGTTGCCCATAGCAACCAATCAGATTCTACTTAACATTTAACTAGCACCTTCTAGAAGATAATAGCTAGAATCTGATTGGTTGCTATGGGCAACATCACTTTTAAAATTCACTTCTAAAAACTCTCACTTTAGTAAATTTACCCCTTATAGTGATTTGGGGGAGCATCTGAAGCTAGAGTCTATATTGTTATCATTACTACACTAACCATATCCTGGGGCTGTGATCCACCTTTAGAAGGAAGATAAAATTGTGCTCACATGGATGCTGTTCAAGCAACACTATAATTTGGAGTCAGTATTAAAATTATTTTATTTAGTCACTTTGCATTTGCAACTGTAACTGCAAACTCCATTAGGAAAAGAAATGACTGAATCAGATTATTTGTTATACTACCACAGCTTTAGCACAAGACACTTACCAGCTCCTGATGAGGAATTAGCTACCGCTCATCAGTTCTACATCCAAGAAGAGCAAATAATATAAATCAAGCATATAAGCGAGACTAGACATATAAGGATAAATGCAGTTATTGACTTACACATGGAAGTACATTCCTATAGCCAAAAAGAGGATTGGATCATAAATTATTTGTACTTAATATATTACTTTTAAAAGGATACAAGCCGACTACCATCTGGGATCTTTTATCAAACTAAGGGGCATATGTATCAAAGCTTGATGTGAGATAAAATTGTGAAATATATATCACCAACCAATCAGCTCCAAACTATCATTTCTTAAACACAGCCTGCAAGATGTAAGTTAGAAGCTGATTGGTTGGTGATATATATCTTACAATTTTATCTCACATCAAGCTTTGATACATATGCCCCCAAAACTGCTACCGATTGTTATACTGTATTTAAGCTTCTTTCGTTATACTTTGTGCCAATCCTATGTTGGAACAGAGGAAATATGTTAAGTTAATATTGTTGCTTTAGGAAAGAGTTATCCCAAAGAAACCAGAATATCCCGCACAGGAATAATAACCAGTGTTATATTTCACATCTATAAGTAAAACCAGCAATAGGTACCATCTATATCATATCTTATATCATAATTTTATCATAAGATAAATTATATGCTGGAGGTGCTCCCTGGAATCGAGTAACTAGAACTCAAAAAGTATCAATAATTGGAAAAACCATCATCAGTATAGTGATTCCTTCGTGGGGCACTCTTTTGTACATAAATTATTTTTTAGTATAATTAAAAATTAGCTTTTAATATATCTCCAATAAAAGAATAGGGATTTGTTGTGCTCATTTATAAAATATCTAATTGAGCTCCCTTAGCAATTAATCTCATGAATTTATAAAAATAGATCTATTATAAGAATTAGCATAAAGTATGTGGTGACTATGCTTGTTTGAATTCATATGCTCATATAGCTCCTGATGGGTACATAATATATTATAATAGTAGGGTCAGGTACAGTTCGTATGACATATAAAAATTGGAAATAATAATTGAAAGTAACTCATAAATTAGAACTGTATGTAATAATAACTACTCGGTCATTTGAGATAAATCTATACATTGAGTGTGATAATAGCATGTCTACTGAGTATCATCCCAAATTCATATACCATGTACGGCCAAACATAAACACATATGCAAATGATCCCCGGCTTGCAACAAATTATTTAATCCTATTGCCGGGTTGGATACTACCTCAATGTAACCAAAAATATATAAATATACACATGAAATGCTAGCAGAGTACTCTGAAAAAAGGGGAGAGCAAAGACCACCCTGTAGGCATAAATATCCCAGATGACCTGATACTGATTTATATCAGGATAGCAATCCCGGATGACATACTTAAATATTATAAACTACTATAGGCAGATAATATCATGTTGTGTCACATAACCCTATAGAAATTATAATAGTAAGTACGGAGTACAAGTACCTGGTCCCCTCTGCTGTCCAGGGACTTCTATGAGCGGACACCTGGATGAGAGAGGGATCAGGAATAACTCCGATAGAAAATAAGGGAGAGGTGGGGGACACCGATCCGTATGTGGTGTTAGGCAGTGTCTGTTGCTGAAAGCATTGCAGAAATCTGAATGCGCCACCGGACCAGGTCACGACCCACCCGAAGAAGAGTACCTGAGTTAAAATGACAGAAGGATTGTGCCTGACACCCTGCTGCTCCCTCCTGCAGTGGGGAGTGACTGACTGGACACCACAGTTTCACCACAACTGGCTTGTTCACCATACAGCCTGACTCTGCATATCCAGGTCTGTCTTAAATAGGCTTCTAATGTCGGATTATTCACAGCATGTGAGAATGGTCTGGATAATTAACCAGCAGTTTACATAAATTATAATGAAAACAATAGAACAAAAATGTTCTTATATCATCATATACAGCAAGTGTGGAAAACTATTTGCTGTGTTTAGAATGGTATAATAGAAATGTAACATTCATCTTGTAAGCTTGCTCAAACATTTAAAACAACATAAATTGGCAATCAAATAATCACTTAAATAATCATGTGATCCAAATTTGTTAGGTAGAGAGAGAGAAAAGGGTTTTGCAATGGTATCCTGTTCTTGGACATATTATATAATTTGCATCTAATGCAATCTTACTTTCTGTTATAGGTCACAAGGAAAAAAAAAAACTAATTAATATTGTGAAAGAAACAAATATCATTTAACTGCCAAATTTAAACAAAGTACATGCAGAATCTACCCTATAATGGAGAGAACACACCAATTATACAGCAGCTGGTAAATAAAAATAAATATAAAATTCAATTTTTTTTTTTATATTTTGAATAAATATAAAAATAAATAAATAAGAATAACAGTAATAATGATAATCAGTTTGAATCCCATTGAAACCAGAATCATACATGAACATCAGATCATTGATATATCAACATAAATTTAAATTTCACATGTTTGATATACCATATGTTTAGTAAGATGAAACAATGTTCCATATATTAAATATTAATCCTATAAATGACTAAACAATATACTAGAAAAAATGTAAATATAAGAATATGAATAATAATAAGAAATAATAAAATATATATATAATACAATATATAACTTTTATATTAAATTGATAGGTATAATTGGCATAGAGTTTAATTCCACTTATCTCAAATTGCTGAGTTCTAATGATAAAAAGAATTCAATATTTATCAATGTAAAAATTAATCAAAATTATTCGTATATATAGTGAAAAAATAAAAATAAAAAAAAATAAAAAAAAATTTTGTGACAGGGTGACTATATGTAAATATATATAACCTAGTACAAGTACAATGCATATTATGTATATACATAGCAATATGCATAACACATATAATGTGAAATCACAAATACCAAGTGCTATAGTGTGAATCTCCTATTAAAGGGTACAGTATGTTGATTATAGACATAGGTAAATAAATCCATATGTCTAAATAGTGTAAGGTGTCGAATAATGAAGAGGTTGTTGTTACAATGTGGAAAAGTATGGGAATAGTGATATAAATGGTCAAAAATAAGACGTGAAACCAAACACTAAAAAAAAAAAAAAACTATATAACCACAAAAGTAAATGGATAATACTGAAAAAGCAAAAAATTTATTAAAAAAGTGATTTTTTTTTTAATAATAATAATAATGATAAATGTTGCTATGAAAGACACGTCAAAATCCCAGAAAAAAACCTAATATTTGCAAAAATCTGTGAATGATAAATACTAAATATATAAAGTGTATAATTGTGGTGGATTGGCAAAGGGCAAAAGATGGTCTATCATAGGTCAGATCACACTCGTGATCAACATAAATAATAAAATTGATAACAGAAGTCTTACATTAATATTAAATAATACTGACTTGTACCAAAAAAGGGGAGAGATAATGAGGATACAGGGCATATATGCATTATAAAAACACACTGTAGTTTATGTGTTCATTGAGACCATTAGGTGAGAGGGAACCTAATTTAAAGGTCCACTCACTCTCTTTCCTCACAAGTTCGCTCATATAATCTCCTCTTATACCCAATTTAATTTTTTCTAAACAGAACACTTTCAATTTGTGATCATGACGTTGATGGTAGAAGTGCTTGGCCACAGTGGTGATTTGTTTCATATTTCTCTTATCTCTATCCACATTTCTGATATTGCCCACATGCTCCAAAATCCTGTTTTTTAGCATACGAGTGGTAATACCAACATATTTTTTGTTGCATGAGCATGTCAAACAGTATACCACATTGGTGGATTTGCAATTGAAATGATCCCGTATATGATAAGTGTGGCCAAATCTATCTTCTATAGATTCCATGGACGTGATGTATTGACATGCCTTGCATGCCCCACAAGGGAAAGTTCCCCTGATACCATGTTCTGATGTTTTTTTCTTCTTGCTGTAGTGACTTTGCACCAAGGTGTCTCACAAATTGGTCAATCTCCTCCAACTCATGGATACTTCATTACCTAATCTTGCTGCCAGGTCTGGGTCTGATCGCAAAATCGGCCAGTATTTTTGTATGGCCTTCTTAAGTTCTTTCCATTCATTGCAGAAATCGCCAATGAATCTAATTTCATTCTGTAACTGTTCCTTGTGACCTCCAAAGATTAATAAACCTCTGTTTATTCCCCTCAATGAGTTTTTAGATCTTTTGATCAACCTGTGGCTATAGCCACGTTCCCTCAATCGTGCTGTTCGTTCTATATATTGTGTATGATATTGTTCTTCATCTGAACAATTCCGTTTTAATCGTAGGAATTCTCCCTTTGGAATGTTTGTGATGGTTGGAGGGAAGTGCGAACTCGAGCTGAGGAGAACACTATTGGTTGCTGTCTTTTTCCTGTATAATGCTGTTGCCAGCATGTTATTTTTGTCACGATAGATATTTAAGTCCAAATATGACAATTTGTTCTTGCTGTGTTCTGAAGTCAGTATCAAATTGATATCATTCGTGTTCAATTTCTGCACAAATTCAAATAGGAGATCCTCTGTTCCATCCCATATGATGAAGATGTCATCTATATAGCGGAGCCATGTAACTACATGGCAGGTCCAGGGTTCGTTATGATCTTTGAACACCAACTCCCGCTCCCACCACCCCAGGAAGAGGTTGGCATATGTGGGCGCACAGGCTGCCCCCATAGCCGTTCCTCTTACCTGGAGGTAGTAGCGGTCGTTGAATACAAAATAATTTCTGTTCAAGATAAAATGTAAGAGTTTCAGAATAAATGATTGAAAGTTTCCAAGGCCTTCCATCCTAAGAAAATATTCCACTGCAGAGAGACCCAAATCATGTGATATACACGTATATAATGCCTCAACATCCATACTCACTAGTAGTTGATGGTCCTCCAATTTAATATCATTTATGCTTTGTCTTAATGTGGTCTCTAAACAATTTTTATAATGTTTGTACATAATGTTAAACAAAATGACTGTATAGGAGTGGAGTGGGTTAAACCTCCTAGGCTGGGGGCGGACCTGTGTGGGGAATCATGTGATAATTAGGGTCCTGTGGGTTTTTAGGGTTGTAGATTTTAGCAGGGATATTAGTTTGTTGGAGGCGGAGTCACCCACTCCTAAGACAGGAACAAAAGAGGCTGAGTGCTCTTACCTGAGCTCTGTTGTACGTGGCAGTTTCTTTCATAGCTCTACTTCTTTTGTTTTCATTTCTTCTCTCTTGTCCTTCTTTGTTCCTTTCTTTCTGCATCTTTTTGTCTTGTCTTTCTTTGTTTGTGCCCCCAATTGAGAGTGGGATACTGAACCCCCCCCATTGGTAGCCATGCCCCGCCCGCGTCGCGTATTGCGTACCCCCGCCCGTTACCGAGTCCGAGTGCAGGAGGAAGGTGTAGGGAGTCTTATGGAGGCTCCTGCCTCCCAAGAGAGGACAGAGGTGGCCAGCACGATTGGCACAACCCCTTGGCATCATGGGTGGGCAGGCGCGGCCGCACTGGGCGGCCGTCAACATAGATTAGACATGGCTGCAAGGAGCAGCCATGAGCGGAGGTCAGGCGTGGCTGCACTGAGCAGCCGCGAGCAGTGCGTAGTGAGCCTGCGGGTGGGCAGAGAAGCTGTGAGGAAGCCGGTGGATTTTCGCCCCCTGCGGGTGCAGGTGTCACGGGGGCGCGTGCACCATGAGGGGGGCTGTTAATAGCCCTACTGTGCCCAGAGAGGCAGTGGGGACTTTCTCCACAGCGGGGTAAGGGCTCTGTCAGGGAGGGATGCGGGTGGCCATTTTGGGACAGGGGGAGCTGCTGGAAGGGGAGCGGGGATTACAGTTAATAAGGAGGATGACTGGCAGGCCATGCTCAATTCAGTTGACAACGGGCTGACAAGTACCGTTGTTTAGCCGGATTCCATTACTGCTAGTCAGCAATCAGCGGGCAGGGTCTTTCCTGGGGCTGCAGTTTCTGGCTATGCGGATACTCAGGTCCTTAGTGGGGGTGCTAGTCAGTCCTTCGACCCTGCTGCTTATATGGCCATGATGTTATCAATGGCATCTGCTTTTGCTCCCATGGTTGCGGCGCTGGCTCCTAACCAAGCAGCTAGTGAAGGGATGAATCAGAGGCAGCATTCAGTTTCTGCTGCTCTGGGGCCAGCGGTAGAGCAGTTCATGCAAGCTTGCAGGGCTATGGGCTACGCTGCAGCTCAGTTGATGGCAAGGCCGTAGGCATCTGGGGCTCGTGCTGCTGTGTTTTCTCCTGCTGTGTTGGCTGTGCCTGGGGTTCCGGCCGAGGGGGCGGTCTTATTGTCTTTTTCAGATGCTGGTGAGGACGAGGCTATGGAGCAGGATGTCAGCGTTGAGGAGGCTTCATCATCGGTCGTTTCCAGGGGGTGAGCAGTCAGGGTCGTGAGGTGAGACCTCAGAAGATGTTGATGTTGCTGACTCTGGGCCTGATTCAGACCCACTCGTAAGCGCATTGTGCTCGCAAGCGGGTCGATGGTAGCCCAGTGCACATGCGCAGCATGCGCAAGCCCAGTAGCGAGTGAAAATCACTCGCTCAGGGGCTCGCAACAAAACGGGAGGCTGTCGATGTTGATCGACAGCTCGCCACGTTTTGTAAGCGGGGCGGGGTGGCTGAACAAATGGAGGCGTTCCCGAAGGAACACCTGCCGTTTGTGGGCGGCCCTACTGACATCACTCGTGATATCAGTAGTGGACTTCCTGCTCTATTAGAGCAGGAAGTCCACTCGGGCTTGCGAACCTGAGACCCTACCACAGGGTCTCCTCGCAAGCCCGATGGTCGTGATAATCGTGACCATATCCTGCCCACTCGCACTAGCTGTGGGTGGGCACCCAGCTTCCTCTGTCTCAGAGTTGTTGTAGTCCTCTTTGGCTTTTTATGCCAGCAGAGTGACAAAGGCGCGGAAGAGGGCTGCTAAATATGCACGCAGGGAGGCAGATAGGCACGATAAGTGGGCCAAGTGCCAGCATCAGGGGAGTAGTTTGCGGAAGTCCAAGAAGCATCAACCAGGTGTAGTGCATTGCGACAATACAGCAGTACTGCGGGGTTTGTGCGCTTGTTGCAAGAGGAAAATCAAGAAGGGCGATTACGTGGATATGTTTATTTTAACTGAGCAAGCTGAAAAAGATTTTAAAGCAGTAAAAGGTAAAGGTGGTGTGGGCGTGGAAGCTTTTTGCTCTTATGATAACTGGCTTGCAGGCTTTTGCGTAATTGCAGCATGTTACTTGAAAGACCGCCCAAGAGAGCACCTGAATGTTATCCGGTATATCCACCTGATTCACGGGATGCAACGTAAGTCTAGGGGCAATGCTTGGAGTGCCTATGATGAAGAGTTTAGGCGCAAGCAGGATGGCTCACGACTCTTAGATTTTGGGTGCAAGGACGAGGAAGTGTGGCTTGACGTCACACAACCACCTAAGGGTGGAGCGGATGCTTCGCGGCTAGGTGCGGAAACTACTAGGGTGGGGTCGGGTGTGTGGCGCCCAGGTTCTGATCCCTCCCCGGGGCGCCGGCTGACAGGCCCCAGGTGGCTTTCTGCGCAGACGACTTTTAAAGGTAAATGTTTTGCCTTTAATAATGCCACCTGTCCTCAGGGTCAGCAGTGTCGTTTTCGACACCTTTGCTTGCATTGTAACGGATCACACCCCACCTCTAATTGCTTCCGGCTATCGGCCCAACTGGCATCCAGGTCAGGGGAGGAGCTATTTCCAAAGCCAGGGGTAGCACAGGCGCTAATAGGGACACAAACCCCTGTCCGTTTGGATGCTATGTCCAAGTGGTACCCTACCAGACAAGACGCTGAATTTTTGCTGTTTGGGTTCAAGTTTGGTTTTCGTTTGCCCGTTATAGGGGAAGTTCCAGCTGGTTCCCCTAGAAATTTACAATCTGCTCGAACTTTTCCTGCAGTTCTTCAGCCAAAGATCGAGAAAGAGATTCAGTTCGGGCGGATGGCGGGTGCCTTTGCACGTGTTCCTTTGGGGAAACGAATTCTTTCCCTGGTGGGGGTGGTGCCCAAGGAAGCTCCAGGAAAATTTTGGCTGATTCAGCATTTGTCTTATCCAGCGGGGTCCTCGGTTAATGATGCCAAACCGCCTGAACACTGTTCAGTGAGGTATCAGTCTTTTGATGATGCTCTCAGTATTGTTAGGGCATATGGACGCGGGGCCCTCATGGCTAAGATGGATGTTGAGTCAGCCTTTTGTTTGCTCCATTTGCATCCTGACTCGTTCAGGTTCATGGGTTTTCGCATTGCGGGGGGAATACTTCATAGACAAGTGCTTGCCTATGGGGGGTTCGGTTTCCTGCACATTTTTTGAAAAATATAGCACCTTCCTTCATTAGTGTGTGGAGTTTTCGTGTGGGTGTCTTGGGATAGCGCACTATCTTGATGACTTTCTCTGCGTGGGGCCCGCTGGTTCAGAGCATTGTAGCGAGTTACTTGGTTCCATGAGGGCGCTGTTTTTTAATTTTGGAGTACCAATGGCAGACGAAAAGACAGAGGGACCCCTCTCTTGTTTGTCATTTTTAGGTATCGAGATTGATACATTGGCTGGCTCCTGTCGTCTTCCGTGCGATAAAGTTGACAAATTGCGAAAATCCATTTCAGAGTGTTTGGTCGCACGCAAAATTTATTTTCAGCAGGCCCAATCGCTTTTAGGTTGTATGAACTTGTAGAGTAATACCCATGAGTAGGGTATTTTGTTGAAAGCTAGAGAGGGCCACAGCGGGGGTTTCCAAACCTCACCATTTGATCCACTTATCATCAGAAATAAAAAGAGACCTGGAGGTTTGGGTCCCGTATTTTAATGGTGTCAGGGTCTGGTTATCCCCTCTTGTGGACAATGTGGATTTGCAGCTTTTTACTGACGCAGCAGGATCTTCGGGTTTTGGTTGCTACCTTAGGGGATCCTGGTGTGTTGCAACTTGCCCAGAGGAGTAGGTTTGTACGGGTTTGACAAGAGATATGCTGCTCTTGGAGTTGTTGCCAATAATGGTGGCCTTGGAGGTCTGGGGCGAGCGCATCTGCAATCGCAGCATTTTGTTCAGATGTGACAATCTGGGCATGGTGCATGCGATAAACAGTCAGAGAGCAAAGTCTTTGCTGGTTTTGCACGTGCTGGCGCAGCTGGTGCTTGCCTGCTTGCATTACAACGTCTTATCTCGGGCTCAACATGTACCCGGGGTTGACAACGGGATCCAGATGTAAATGGGGTAGGTTTCGTACTTTGGCTCCTTATGCAGACGATGATGGTATGCTGTGCCCCTCTTATGTTTGGCAGGTTATCACGCCGGCTTGGAGGGGTTAGCAGAACTGTCTATTGCCCCAGGCACCCTCAAGGCTTACCGTCTGTCTTGGGAAGAGTGTGAAGTTTTTTCCCGTAGACAAGGGCTTACTTTTATTTGGCAACTGTACGTATCTGGCTGGACGAGAGCAGTAGTATCACGGTACCTGGCAAGTATTTTGTTTTTCTCCAAATTGAACGGAATTCCTGACCTTACAAGTAGCTTTGTCATCACAAAGACCTTGAAAGGTTGGGCGCGCGCTGCGCCGGTGCCCCCTGATAAAAGACGTCCCATAGACATTTCCTTGTTACCGTCTATCCTGGGAGCGGTTGCGGACATGGCTGTTTCCAGGTTTCGAGACGCTTTTGTTTGAGTTACCTTTTTCCATGGCTTTTCATGGTGCTTTCAGGGTTTCGGAATTGGTTACTCCCTCCAAGTGGAGGGATTCAACTATGCTTCGTTCGGATGTGGAGGTGGGTGAGAGGACCTTGCTGTGCAGATTGCGTCATTCTAAGACTGACCAGCTAGGCAGGGGTCGCTGGATAACATTGGTACCCTCGGTGGATTGTCGAATTTGTTCGGTAGGCTTGGCCACTCGTTATGCATTGGTTAGACCCTCATCCGAGCGTTCATGGCTGATGCATTGTGATGGGCATCCACTGATGAAATTTCAGTTTAGCTGGATGCTGCGGCGATGTCTTTGCAGCGTGGGCCTCTCACCAGGGGAGTTCGGCACGCATTCGTTTTGAATCGGTGCTGCCACTTCCGCCGCCTCTGCGGGATTTCCCGAATCGGAGATTCAGGCTCTGGGCCGGTGGAAATCGGCCACTTATAAGCGTTACATTCAGCTAAATCGTTGAAATGTAATGTTGGGCACGCATGCTACATCTGGCTTTGTTGTGTTGTGCTGTTTGTTTACGAAGTGTCATTGCTGGTCTTGTTCGTTTTTCCCCTGTCTTTCCTACTCTGGGATTAGCTACGCGCCATTGATTTCAGTGGGAGTCCGGAGAGTTTTGACGATTTTTTTTGCCTGATCTGACGGATTTTATTTGACTATTTGGTTAATAATTATAATTATATGTCCCTCAGCAGGTTTCCACGTTTTCTCTCAAGTCAAGTTCATCTGTGTTATCCCTAAACTCCCCCCCCACCCACCTGCCTTTTATTGTTTTTAACTTATCCTCTTGTATCTTTATGTTGCTTCAAATTGGCACAGAAGCTTGTTGATCGTTCAGAAAAAGGGGCTGGCTATTTAAATTGAGCGCTCGCTCTTTGCGGTCTGTTGACGCCTCTATGTCTGAGCGAGCGTCCGAAACATGCGCTTATCTCCACTATTTATTAGATTAATCGAGTACATCGAAAGGCGTATGAACTGCTCGCTATTCTTGTGGTAGCATTTTCTTACCGCAATCATGCGACCAGTTCAGGCTAAAAGACAACCAACTGACGTGGTCAATGACGCTGCTTTGTTAATTATGCACACCCTTAAAACGCCCGTTTTGACCGTTTGGCACGCCTGCGTTTGGATCTCCACTCCCCGTTTTCAAACACCTTCCCCTGTTACCACCCACAAACGCCTCATAATGTCACTCAAATTAGCAGGCACTCGCTATTTTGCGAGCACACGATTTCCGACCGCACTGACTGGTTGGCGCATGCGCATTACAACCCATACGCATGCGCAGATGTGCGAACATCGCTCGGAGCGAACGAGCGGCCGCTTGCGAGCGGCTCTGAATCAGGCCCTCTGTGCATTAGTTCTATGGTGGCGGGGCAAGGTTTCTTTTAGCAGAACCTTGCTTTTGGCGGGAAAGAACGGCAGGTTACCTATTAGCGCTGTGAATATTGGTTCACTCTTTGTTTCGCTCACCTTCGTTGACTGTTTATGTCTGCTGGACCACCCTGCCGGGGGCAGCATCATCACCTGATCGGGTGGGTAGTCAAGGTAGAAGGCTTAAGTGTATGTGTTGTGGTTAGAGTGTTTATATTGTTAGGATTGGGCTGTTGTTAGCCGTTCTTTCTTTGCCACCATATTTAAATGAATTTAATTAATTTTAGTAACTAATTTCATTATCTGTTATTTAAATAAAATAGCTAACAAATTCTGCCAAATACAAGTCTCTTTGTCTTTATTTCAATTGAGTGTGTTTTATTGTCACTGATTCACACGCTGGTCAATCCTCAGACAATGGGAGGTTTAATGCCTATTGTTGATGCATAATTTTGTTTCAACTTGCAGGGATGATTTTTTCATATCTAATCTTGTCCGCATAGCTGTATTATGATTGTATACTGTTGCTTGGCGACGGGACAGTGTGTTCACGTGGTGTGCGCCATCTGGAGGAACGTGATGATGTCATCAACACTGGCCGAGCCCGGATGACAAGTTTGACGGGTGTCCCACTGGAACATGCCGCTGATTTCACATACGGTGTTTGGTGATGATGTATATAAGATATGGTTTTTGTGTTATGTTTTACATACTGAAGACAGTTATAAAACTGAAACATTGATCTCTCTATCTATTTATCTATCTATCTATCTATCTATATATACAGTATATATATATATCTATATATATATATCTATATATATAAACATATATAGTGTGATAGAAGCACTGGAGAAGTGTGGAATGGCTTCTATATTTGTCCCAGATTCCTGTCTTATGTCTTTTAAAACCCCCAGGAGAAGTCTGTTAGAAAAGCAGACTAGTAATGTCAGCTTCTGTGAAAAGCCGGAATGGGTCCTGGGGGTGTGGATGTGAGAAGAGGGAGGGCTCCATCCACAGGCCACTCCAGGTCTTGGGCCTTTCAGCCTTGTAGCAGGCTCATCAGGGCTTGCACCTGGAAGTGGCTAATATATGCTGGGTCTAGTTAGGGCTGAGTGTCTCATACCTGGGAGAGCAGGCCTGCAGGTTATCTTGCTCTGAGACACTGCTGGCTACAAACCAGAAGGTACTGTGGACAGAGATTTATTTAGTGTTCCGTTAGTGAGGGAACTTGATGTCTAGTTAATGCCCAGCCGGGCTAGGGTTTATTTTGTGTTTTGTTTCTTTGATTCTTGATATTGCACAATAAAATCTGGCGCCAACCAGCTTGTACGAGAACCCACGACTGGAGTGCTATTTCCTGGCTGCTGTGTGTAAGGTGGTATCCGTCTACCCCAGGAGAGGGAACCCCTACCCCAACCTTGTCACAATAGATATCTATATCTATCTACACACATTAAAAGTAAACCCTCCACTTATGCACATATTGAGTTGGAGGCTGAAGCTATACGTAAAAAAATTAAGAAAAGGGGCACTCACTCTCCTATGTCAATATCCAATATCAATCTTATATAAAGTAAAAACACCCTGTCATGGATGTCACACTTACCCCACAGCCGCTGGGACAGTGGAGGTGCAGAGCTGCAGGCAGCACAGCTTGAACTCATGTGCCTGGCGGTGGTCGGTTCCTCCTCCCTTCCTCCTTGCTGTTCCTCGGTGGATAGACAGGGACAGTGGCGGTCCAGGGACAGAGGGGCGGCGCAGCGTGCAGCACCACGCGCCGGTGCCAAAGTACACTCAGTACTGACTCAGGCACGGGGCCACCGGGTTAACTTTTGTGAGGGGGGCGGGGCCAGAGGGGGGTATGGATGTCTTTACAATTCACATGCCAGGTGTGGCCGTAGGAATGGGACGGTCAATTTACTATTGTTTCGGACCCGTGGCAGTTTCTGTTTGTGCCCCTGAGCCCTCTGAACCTCTGGGCCCCTCTGGACCTCGGGGGCCCAGCACAGGTGTACTCCTTGTACCCCCCTGTCGCCGGGCCTGACACCTACCCTATAGCAACAAAACATACGCCTAACAGGCGCATATGCGCATCATTGCATTTGTGTGAACCCAAAATCTCTGATCTCCTATGTGAGAATGCGCCTTCCCAGCCCCATTCTCCGTCTCTGGTCACCAGTGAGGATACGTGCAAACAATGCCGATTTCTGCAGGCTTGCATTCTGAGCATGCCCGAAGTCAGCTAACACTGTGCCGCCTGGCCTAGTACGATACATCGCCCCATAGATGTGGGAACTTTTGCTAAATCCGAATGTAACCCTTTAGTTCCATGATCAAGAATTCATTTTGAAAACTGAAAATGTAATCTGTGTCCTCCGCTATTTATTCCCAACAGTATATATTGCAATGAGCATCTCCAGTCCAAACCTTACCTCCTCATAAATACGTATCATATATATCAGGCATGACCGGTGCTTCATGTAACCATTATGTATGACTCATCCTTCACAAAGCCAGGCTGACACTGTGTTATCAAATTATAAAGGAGATATAGAGCCATGACATCAGTACTAATTAAGTGACACACGAGAATGCACTTACTATAATTCACAACTGCTTGGATAATAGTGATGGAAAGGAAATTGGCTCGCTAACCATAAAGATAACGGTATATGGATATTTTTTTTTTTTAAATTAAGAATTCCTAAAGCTTAGTGGATAACTGTGGTTATATCTATAATATATAACTTCCACTGATTATCGAATGATCTGCGAAGGTGGCTGCGTATTTCTGCATAGCTACTATGATTTGTGATAGCATCGGTGGTCGTCTCTACATATCCTGGTGTCTGCAACATTTGCATATTTTTGGACATCCGCCGTGTACGAGATCGCAACTGCGATTACGTCAACAACCATCTAAGAAACAGACACTGGTCGAAAAATTACGGATAAGGCCCCTACACACCATACGATATTTTTAACGATTTGGCCGATTCCAACGCTTCGGAACGGCAAACCATTCTAATTGCCAAGTGTGTATGCACTAATGCGCACTCCCGCAGCGTCGTTTGCCGCATCTTCAGATCTTCTCTACATGCAGGAAGATCTGTCGATCTCGTAAACGATTCCCCTCAGATGGTGCAGTGTGTACGCACTACCAAACGACCAGGCGATATGGTTACATCATATAGTTAACGATCTAACCAGCAAACGATGCAAGATATATAGTTTGGTCGTTTGGAAGATTACACAGTGTGTATGCACTACAGTATATCGTTTGCTCCTGAGTTCAAGGGAAAACATGGATGACATTGCATCGTTTGCAAGTCGTCTAGTGTGTACCTAGCTTAAGGAGCAGATTGGTCGGTACTTTACCTCTCTCCAAACTTAGATAAATCCCCCCTAAAGTACCAACCTTCTAACTGTCACTTTACAGGCTGTGTTTGAAAAACGACAGTTAGCAGCTGATTGGTTGGTACTTTATCTCTGTCCACTTAATCTCTCTCCAAGATTTTATATATCTCCCCCTTCAGTTATTGAGCTGAACCCTAATGCAGCCGATCAATTCACTCGGAACCAGTGGTGACATGGACACAGGCTGCTCATTGGTTAATGCTAGATGCCATCACTGTGTGCAGGCTCCAGACAGACTTTAAATGATTATGTGCAGGAACTTTGTTTGCACTAAGGGGCATATTCAATTAGGTACGAAAAGGCCGTTTCTGCGGAAAAGTATCGCCGGTGACGTCATTTCGCCATGCGAAAACTTATCCCCGTATTCAATTCCAAAAACGTTTCACCGATGTGGAAAGTCAGTGTCTTGGAAACGGCGTAAAAGATTCACCTATGAAAGCTGTCGAAAAAAAGTACAGAATTGGAGATTTGTGGTGCAAACTTGCGGAAACCACCCTGCACCCTTAGGACAGCCCCTTAAAGGTAAACTGTGTCAAAAAAAAAACCTTACGAATACCCCAAAAAATTAGTTTGAAAGAGGGGGCGAAAAAGTTCAAAGTTGGGGGACAAACTTAAGAACTAGCAAAATAGACTCCAGGAGGGTCCCCAAGTATGCCCCAGGTGTTTTTAAAATTGCAGGTGCTTGCGACAGGTGGATTTTTTACGTTTTTTAACACTTCACTTTAGCAACTTTAAAATATGCTAGCACCCATTTTCATTTAAGTACCCCAAATACCTTCAGCAGGCCTATTCGGGGGTATGTATAGTAATCCCCAATGTCAGTGCATCTTTTGGGGGGTGTCAGGCTGATTTCCCCAAATCTGACAGGTCTTTTCGCCAGATCCGAATTTGCTGGGTCCCGTTTTCGCCCGATTTCTAATTGAATACGGGGATAAGCAGGGACGAGCGCAATACTTTTCCGATCATAATCTCCAAGTACAATATTGTAGCATGAAAACACAATGCACACAACGATTACTTACTGTTACTGCTAATTTCATATGTTAGTTTCAAATAACCCAATAATAACCCAATCCTGACCGTTAACAGCCTGTAGTACAGTAGGGACAGTGCCGTCTTTTCCCAGAGAAAGACCTATATGGAGAAGTTCCCAAGAGTGGATCATTGGTGCCAATTATAACTCCAATTAATGAGACATGTAAAATGCAGAATCAGGATACTATACAAAATGACCATGATATTTATATACGGGTCACATACTGTAGTTATATCTATTACATTATATCACCAGAAACCAGAGATCGGATATTTGCCAAGACCTTTACATTTAAGTTTTAGCTCCACAATCCTCAGTGAGGTTTCACTCTTGGTGGGAACTCAGGGCCTGATTCAGAGCCGGACGCTATTTGCGGCCGCTCGTTCAGAAAAAGGGGCTGGCTATTTAAATTAAGCGCTCGCTCTTTGCGGTCTGTTGACACCTCTATGTCTGAATGAGCGAACGAAACATGCGCTCACTATTTTGGAAAAAACGCCCCCTGGCCGCTCGCATCCAACGTCATCTCCGCTATTTATTTGATTAATCGAGTACATAGAAAGGCGTATGAACTGCTCACAGTGCTTGTGGTTGGATTTTCCTACCGCAATCATGCGAGCAGTTCAGGCTAAAAGACAACCAAGTGACGTGGTCGATGACGCTGCTTTGTTAATTATGCACACCCTTAAAACGCCCGTTTTGACCGTTTGGCACGCCTGCGTTCGGATCTCCACTCCCCGTTTTCAAGCACCTTCCCCTGTTACCACCCACAAACGCCTCATCCTGTCACTCAAATTAGCAGGCACTCGCTATTTTGTGAGCACACGATTTTCGACAGCAATGACTGGTTCGCGCATGTGTACTAAAACCCATATGCATGCGCAGATGTGCGAACATCGCTCGGAGCGAACGAGCGGCCACTTATGAGCGGCTCTGAATCAGGCCCTCAGGACCTAATTCGGACCCGATCGCTTGCTGAACGATTTTAGCATTGTGCGTATGCATCATCGTGTGTGTGCGTGAACTAGTGCGAGAGATCGGGAAGCGTTCGCTCGCTGCGCATAGACAGCCCAGCAGAGTGAATGACAGGAGAAGCCGTTTGTGGGTGGTGACAGGGGCTAGACATTATAAACGGGGGAGTGGAGGTGCGAACGCAGGCGTGCCTGAGCGTCTCAATGCCGTTTCAGAGACGTGCATAATTAAGAGGCAGCGTCATAGTACACGTCACCTGGCTGGTTTATACACTGATTGCTCGCAGTGCTTGCGGTAGGGTATGGTCAGCCACAAGCGCTGCGCTGGCTTCCAATGGTACCCAATGTAGCGATGGTTGCATACACTTCCTGGAGATGACATGCGCAAATGGGCATCTTAAGACAGGCTGGTGGTCATCTGCATAGCCAACCAAGACATAGTGGGTGTGCTAATGCCTTGCCGTCGATCGCCTGCCTTGCTGTGGGTTGGCCGGATTTGCATACGCTGGGTGCGTGCGAACGTATCTAGTGAGCGGGTCTGAATCAGGTCCTCAGATCCAGCTATTGGTAAGGAGCAGGTGGGCTCATGAAGAAATAGAATAATGTTTCAATCTATGTACAACAGCCACCGGCTTGTATCGTACTCACCATCACTACATTATTTAATTTAGTTAATATTACTGTTACTAATGGGTCTATGTACTAAGCCTGTAAAATGACAGTTAGGAGCTGATTGGTTGGTACTTTATCTCCATCCGCTTTATCTCTCTCCAAGGCTTAGTACATAGGCCCCTTAGTAAGTACTGTGTGCACAGTGAGGGTATGCAGTCATATAGTTGACGTTCACTATGACGACATTTATAATGACTAAACAAGAATGGCGACATTTATTATGTCAGCATGGTTAAAATGCCAACATCATAAATGTTGACACCTGGAAAACTTCAACATGGACAAAATGTCAACATATGACATGCCGAAAGTGAAAATGTTGACTTTAGGGTTAGGTGATAAGTTTAGGTGTTAGGGATACTGCCAGGGCCGGATTAAGGGGGGCACACTAGAACCCCCCTAACGGACCAATTCCCCCCTTCACCCGCTGTAATGGGGGCGGAGCCAATACAGCAAGCCCTGTCCCCATTTCACCAGCAAATTTGCGGCATTTCGATGTGAGAGGACGAGGCCTAATGATGTGAGGTGGCCATCCCCATTAGCAACCTGCAGCTGCTGCATACAAATGTAAGTGTGTCTGTGTACTGTTTTATTGTATATACATACCCTCCAACATTTTCCAGTAAGAACCTGGTACATGGGTGGCGTGGCCGCAGATAAAGGGGCATGGTCATGGATAAAGGGGTGTGTCCATTGGGGCTGGAGGCATCGAGTGCTGGCTGGTTTAGAACTAGCAGCAAGTGTTATACTGCATGTTCTGTATGCCGGCGCTGGCGACGGTCAGGGCAGAGAGGCACGGAGGTCGGAGAAGATCCGGCTGTCACTCAGCAGCGCTGCGGGAGTTCTGTGTCCCAGCAGCGCTGCTTAACTGCTTAAGAAATCTGGTGAGTGTACCAACCCGGTACAAAACGGTACAGCCCCGTTTGGCGGTACAGACCATTAAAAAATTGTACTGTACCGGCTAAAACGGTATAGTTGGAGGGTATGTGTATATATGTGCTTGTGTGTATATATGTGTATGTGCTATTGTATATACAGTTAGTGTGTGTATACTGTGTATGTGTTAGTGTGTATATATGTGTATGTATGTGTTAGTGTGTGTATACTGTATATGTGTTAGTGTGTTTGTATGTGTTTATGTATGTGTATACTGTATATGTTAGTATGTTATATATAATATATATGTTTGCTACATACATATTATATATATGTGTTTTTGTGTTTAACACACACGTGGGAGGGAGTAAGGGGTAGGCTCCGTGTGGTTGGTGGGGTGGGGGTTGGGGGGAATATTCAATTAGACGCGAAAAGTCGGAAAGGTTTCGCCTGTCATACTTTTCACCGACTTCGCGTGTTTTGGAGGCGAAGACTTTTCGTGCGCGGCTCTGCTTTTCGCCCTATTCAATTCCAAAGGACGTGAAAACAGGACCAAGCGAAACGCAAACAGGCGAAAAGTGCTGTCAGTTTTGGGGAAATCAGCCTGACACCCCCCAAAACATGCACTAAAATTGGGGATCAATGTAGATGCCCCAGAATAGTTATCACTAAAGAAATAGATATATCAATCCGCACTGGTATTACTTCTCTAACAAGTCGTGGTATACATGTATAGCCTATAAACCCTTATATCCTATACCTTAATTAATTATCAATAATTTAGAGACAGGGTGTCCTATCGTACGACAATAGATTTAGTAATCAATATGAAGAGAAGAAAGATATGTTGTTAAATGATGCACTAAAATTAAAACATAACCTTTATTATATGCATGTAAAATACATCAGTATTAAATGTTAAAACAATGAATATAAAAGATTAAATTGTGTAAATGAGAAAGAAAGTAATGTGATCTAAAATATCCGACCGCTGGAAGCTCTCCCGGTGACCTGATTTGTTATATTTGGATAATTAATACAGAACCATATTGTAACATAGAAGCAAAAAATAAACATTCTGTTTCTGGCATGTGGGAATTTAGTATTACAGGATGTCCGTCCTGAATATGAAACATTTGTGTGCATATTACTCCAAGACCATAGTTTAAAGAACATGTTTGTACTAATTTAATGAGAAACATCTAATAGAGATTTTCCTATGATTGATAGGCAACTGCTGATACAACCCAGTATGTGTATATATCTGTATTAAGGTAATTTGCAGTTTCCTCATACATGTAACAAAATGCAGTCAAGAGGGTTTTAATCAAATCCACTAACATATTGCTGAATACAATACATAGGATCACAGCGACGATATAAGGAGCACAATATTTTCTTAGATATATTTATTAGTGTGTTGAACACAAGATAATTCATTATTCATTAGGGTAATTTAGGTAAGAATAGACCAGACATTGATCTTCCTGAGGTTTCCTTGTAACAGACACAAAGTACATTCTTTCTCTAGTTTGGATACTTTGGGCCTGATTCAGACCCACTCGCGAGCGGCTGTCCGCTCGCAAGTGGGTCGATGTTATGGACTGAGCATGCGCACGACGGAGGGAGCTCCGTCGTGCGCATGCGCCAGACGCGACGAGCGAAGGAAAGTCCTTCGCTCGTTGTGTCCGATCAAAGGGGGCGTGCTGTCAATGTTGATTGACAGCACGCCCCCTTTGGTGGGCGTGCCGGGGGCGTGCCTCCCTGACGGGGGCGTTCCCACGGGAACGCCTCCCGTCAGAAACCGGCCCACTGACATCACTAGTGATGTCAGTGGGAGTGATTTTGGCTCTGATAGAGCCAAAATCACTCCGGAGCTTGCGGTTGAAAACCTCAACCGCAGGCTCCGGCTCGCAAATTCGATGGTCGCGATGGTCTCGACTATCGCGACCATCACAATGCACGCTCGTATAGCCTGTGGGTGGTGACCCACAGCTATACGAGCGTCCAGGAGGACGCTCCATGAAAATGGAGCCCGGCCCTCATTCAGAGCGTGCGCTCTGCTCAGAGCGTACGGCTCTGAATGAGGGCCTTTGTTGTTAGATACATATGAATATTATGGAGAGAGGAATATTTATTCCCTGAGAACATTAATTCTTTAAACTTATACAAACAGTATCCACAGTAACAACTAGGATCTTTGAAAATAGAAACATACGTATGTGACAAAAGGATTTGTGTTTATTTTTCGCTTCTATGTTACAATATGGTTCTGTATTAATTATCCAAATATAACAAATCAGGTCACCGGGAGAGCTTCCAACAGTCGGATATTTTAGATCACATTACTTTCTTTCTCATTTACACAATTTAATCTTTTATATTCACTGTTTTAACATTTAATACTGATGTATTTTACATGCATATAATAAAGGTTATGTTTTAATTTTTATACCCCAGTATAGCCCTACTGAAGCTATTTGGGGTACTTAAATGTTCTCAATAGCTGCTGTGATGGAAAAGACAATTTTTTCTTAAAGAAGTGTGGCCTGATACAGAATATAATGTCAATATATGTGTCTCTCTGTAGGAAGGTGTATCTGTATAATGCCATGCTAAAGTCTAATGTGAGGTGTCAAAACCCTTAGTGTAGTTCTTTGAAGCTGGGATGAATGGTAGAAGGGATTTCCTTCCCATAGCATCATAACACTTGGTCAACTGTTAAAATCTGTGGTTGTGGGTAATGAACACAATGTACATGGTCTGTTCATAGCCCCAGCCCCAAAATGCAGTAGCACACATCCAATACACTCCATTCCAGTACTGACTCGCTGACATCCTGATGCTCTGTATCATGGACCACTAGATCCCGGATCAATCTCTTCTTAGAATGATCCATCCAGGCCAGATCTTTCTGCACACACCGCGCTACCAGCTCTTCCTTCTTGAGCTTTTCGTACTTTGCGGCCATTGTTCATCAAAAAAAATAAAATAAATAAAAGGACAGGGGAGGGGAACAGAAATTGCTTTCACTGTGTGACTTTTTTCTAATATAAGCTTTGAGTTCTGGAATCTGGCGAAATTGGGTTTCAACTGAGTACTCCTTATTCACTTAAGTTTTTATAAAAATAAAACACTTTTTATCCCACTGCTGCCACCAATTGTCACGGACCGCCATGACGACTCTTTCCAGATACGACAATCTGAGAGTCGCCGCTGTGACCTTCACCAGTACCTCAGTGCTTGTGGTTATTAACTCCGGTATCTGCCACCAGCAGAAGACCAATTTAACGCTAAAGCGTAAGGCAAGCTTCTGCTCTCACCTGTACACACAACTTATCAATATTTAAACATAGGTAACATGCCAAACATGAGGCGTTTGGGTCATAAAAACACATATTCCAAGAACTAAAATTCGTTTTGTTTAATTCAAGAAATATCTTCAAAGTTATGTACAAAAATGACAAAGGAAATAAGGATTTTACAAAATGTCACAAACACAGTTAATCACAATTTCAAGTAAACCAAAGAAAATAATAAAATAGGAAGAAAACAGACCATTCTGATCATGACGGATAGAACAGCTTTGGGAATAAGGCCTTTCCCTGTGACAAAGTCAGGTGCCCTGTGTCTTGTCGACAGCCTCAAGCAGAGAATCACCCTCTCTTACCAGTGAGCCTGTATTTTATCCCTGTGTGCTCAGCTCCTTCCCCCCTCACCGTCCCTGGGGGGGGGGGGGCAATACTAACCCTCCCCACAGAGAGGGGCTGATTGGCTCACCCAAACTGTTTAAAGTTGTGGGAAAGCAAACTGATACCACTTATACAGGTCAAAGTAATGTCCTTTTTATGCCCAGCTGCACATCCTGACTCCAGGGTTTATAGACCTGTACTGGGGTTTTCCATACTGTGGGAAGTAATAGCGGAAAGTTGGACTCTGATGTGGACTCTGGTATCAATGTGAGGCCCATGGAAGCTGCCTCAAATTAACATCTTACCCATCCGTCCGTGGAGCTGGCCTGAGCTGAGTGCCTGGCAGAGAGAGAGTTCCATGGCAGAGAGGAGTTCTGCAAAACACCAAGCGGAGGGAAAGAATGCATCAGCTGGGGCTACTGCAGTAGTCTGGGATGTACCCTGCACTGGATTGTTACTTACTGCGGAAAGTAATAGAGTAACATCGGATGCAGATGTGGACTCTATTAGCAAACGGGCGTGAAAGAGCCCGACCCGGCTATATTACATATTACAGAGACTGCAGAGCGTAACGAGGAGGATGATCGCAGGCTGCAGTTGGAGTTAGCCAAACTCAAGCACCAGTCTGTGACCAGAGCCATGAATGCCAACAGACTCCATCCAGAGCATTTCCCTGTGTGGGAATTTGATGGAGAAAGCCCAGCAAACACTAGCTGTGGTTTGGGCAGTCAGACAGCCCTGGACATTATAACAGACACTAGACAGAGATCTGACCCCTCTGTTAGTTCCAGGGAGACTGCAGGACGTGTGGCAGCTAGGGAGGCTGCAGAGAGACAATCCATTGCAGCACCAGAAGTTCAGCTGAGGTGTACTTTCCAAGACACCGAAGACTATTTTACCATGATGAGTACGGAGGAACTGACTGATGAATGTTAGCTGCAAGGTCTCTCCTGCAGTAACAATACCCACAGCGAGATGATTAGGCAGCTCAGGTGGGCACAGGAGGAAGAATGCAATGCCTTCAGCCCATATCGCGGGATGATTCTGTATCTGGATCGTAAGATGAGTTCTGTGGAACTGCTGGACCACCTGGAGTATTGTTTTCACCTTGCTTTGGAAGATGCAGCAGATTGGGGAAAGCTCGATACCCCATTCTGGGAAGATCAGTGTCGCCGGGTAGATGCTGAAAGGAATCGCCTGCAACAACTTCTTTCTCCAGCTGAATAAGCAACAACCCAGCCTACAGGGGTGCCTCACGAGGAAAAGGTAACCCCACCAGAGTCCGCCACTGTTGAATATGATACCGAGTTATCACAGCCCGAGGCGCAGTGTGCTCTGCTGGGACAGGCTGTTAGTGCGAGCAGCCTACTACCTCAGGCTGCGCAGAAATGGTGACTAGAGGAACCCACCTGGAAGGAGAAGCGACCTGGAGGAGCCATTCCATTGCCTTCTACTGGAACTGCGACTCCTGTTTCAGCACCAGTGAAGCAGGTGGGGGGAAAACCGGTTTGGGCCACGGGCCGCTGGTGTTATGTATGTGATGATCGCGGGCACCTCAGTGCCAGTTGTCCAGTAAAGAAAAAGATGACATCCTCTCCTGCAGAGGCCTCACCAACAAAACCCATGCACACCGTTTTGTATGCACGAGGGTCCCAGGTGTGTGCCAGCGAGAATCTGCATGCCGTGGTCATAGGAAAGCAGGTAACTGTGGGGCCATGTGACACGGGAACAGAGTTGACTTTAGTGCATCCCACATTAGTGGACCCGAAGAAATTTATTCCCGGAAAGACAATTGCCATGTGCGGTGTCGGGGGAAATCCACTCTGAAGTAGCCATGGCCCGGGTAAACCTGGACAGGGGGGTGGGCAGCGATTTCCGGGAGGTGGGTGTGTTGCCCCATGTACCCACAAATGTGTTATTTGGGATTGACCTAGGTCGTTTCGAAGCGGTCGTACGGGAAAAGGGGCCGGATATGCAAATGATTCCCTCGCAAGTTGCGTCCCTAAGTTCGGATCGGTAGCTGGCCGACCAAAGGGAGGAAGCGGTCGGAATTCCAAAAAATACGCCCCCTTCTCGTACGCATTGCACGTCATCTCCGGGCATATAAGGATTAATCGAGACCATCGGAACTGGTCGTAGAGCTTAAGGTTGACCATACCCTCTCTTAAGCTCTACGATCATGTCAGTGTAAAAACCTCCCATGTCACATGTGCCATGACGCTACTTTGTTAATTATGCACTCCCATAAACCATATGCACTCCCATAAAACGCCGTTCGCATAATTAGACACGCCTGCGTTCGGATCTCCACTCCCCCGTTTTCAAACACCTTCCCCTGTTACCACCCACAAACGCCTAAATATGTCACTCAAACTACCGACCTGGCTGTGTTCAAGGAGAGAGAAATTTCTGATCATAGCGGCTAGTTTGCGCATGCGCATTGCGAACTGTACGCATGCGCAGTATAGCGAACATCGGTGGTATACGACCACTTCGACCGACTCTGAATGAGGTCCTGAATGTGATGTACCCAATACAATGTTGTCAGTTTTTCCCACTAACCTCATTCCTTCCCAGGTGGCAAGTGAGCCTGATAAAATAGCAATGTCTATGTGTAAGAGTGGGACAATGATGCCATGTAATGAGGAACATGTTTGTGTTGATTTATAGGTACCCAAGGAAAATGCACTAGACCAGGTGAAGGTGGTTAATACTGATACTGTTGGGGAAGATGTGTCTGTGTGTGAGAATGACCAGGGAAAACCTAGGTGCATTACTGATATGTCTGCTGAGGATGCTGCCATACTTGTGTGTGTGGTCACTACCTGGTCTCAGACCAAACATTTAAAGGGAGAAGTAGGACGCGCTGCAGCTGTGACCCCCCCCTGATTTCCCCTGTGAGAGCAGTTCACACACACAGGAAGAACTCCTCCCACACCCTGAGATTGCCTTAGAGAGTCTCGCTTTTCAGGCAGAGCTCAGGGTCGACCCCTCCCCGATGAGTCTGACAAAACTATTTCTCCCCTGGTGCGAGAGTATCTGGACTTGGAAGCAGTACGAGGCATTAGGAAGAATAGGCATGTGCCTACTAATGGTTTTCCAGGGACAGATCTGGGGAAATCATTGAATGCTCAAGATGAATGTCCTTTTACCATGATGTGTGCTAACGCCACTTCTCCTCAGGTACCCGTGGGTGCTCGTCCAGCCATGGGTAATGATACTAAGGGGAATGGTAATGGGTCTATGTTGAGAGATGGCCTGTTGAAACCGGTATGCTGTACAGAACTTTCCCCTGAGCTGGCAAATAATTCTGTGAATGTCTGTGGTATAGGTGACAATGTGTTTGCTGGTAAAAGTGTATCAGAGCCAGGCAGTCAGAGTAGGAGCCAGGACTCAGGTGATGTGATGCTGGGGGAGGTGTCAGAGGTCACACAGCCTCCCAGGATTTTTGTTGTAGACCTGTGTGACTTTGCAGATTGCCCCTTGACCCCCCCTTTTGCCATCAACTCACTCACACACACAAAAGCAAATCTCCATCCAACCTCTTGAGCCCTCTGTGACAAGCTTAGCTATTCAGGTGGATCAAGGGGCTGACCCCCCCCCCTCCCCTGAACTTCCTAAGCATACAAACGGATCAGCCTCTCAGTGCAGCCATTTATGACAAGCGGTGCTGGGAGGAAGATTATTTGTGCCAGGGAAGGGCTGGTGCCAACCCAGCCCAGGGACAGGATAGGATTGGGGGTGAAAGGGAGGTTGCCGTATGTCCGGCTGTATGTGATAAAGTTGAACCTTCT
Source organism: Taudactylus pleione (assembly GCA_031769625.1). Classification (NCBI taxonomy): domain Eukaryota; kingdom Metazoa; phylum Chordata; class Amphibia; order Anura; family Myobatrachidae; genus Taudactylus; species Taudactylus pleione. The sequence goes on from JAUIMM010000471.1 coordinate 1,844,767, forward strand.
CTCACCCGTACTGTAGCCATCCCTAGGAGCATGAACAGGGATTTGTTAGGAGCCACAGGTATACCAAAATCTGTGGCAATGGACACACTGCAGGTAGCGTCCCTGCCCCCCAGAGTGGAGGTTGTTAGATGGGTTTCCATGGGCAATGAGGGGCCTGATATAGTAACTCATGTGCTAGAATCTACTCTTGATAGTATGGAGATTGCTAGTCTAAAAATAGGGACAGAGGATTCTGGTCCCCAAGACATAATGTCTAACCCTATGGTGAACAAGCCATGTCCCCCATATGTGCCCTGTCAGGGCACGGATGCTTCCTGGAGCACCAAAAATAGCAGGTTGGCAAATGTTGCCTTGTACGGAGATGATTCCTGAGGGCGGAGACTTGTCCAGCCTCCTGGAGCTGCTAGAACAGAGCTGACACTGCAAAGAAGAATGGTGTGTCAGTGTCTCAGCCTGACACCCCTATCCCGAGCCAGCAACCCAACAGAGTGATGACCACATTGTCAAAAATATGGTATCTGGGTGTGCTCTCGATCCTGACATAGGTCCCATGGGACTAGACAGGGGCAATGTTTGTTCCCGGGTGCTAGGTAGGGAAGTGGTGAGCCTCAGTCCTGTGGAGACAGGACAGAGGGCCAAAGACACCAGGTTCTGGGTGGGCTACAGGAGACTAAGTAAGTCCACCTTGTGTGATGCCTACCCCCTGCCCAGGATGGAGGAACTGTTAGCTCAGCCCATCCACGCAGGGTACTGTCAGCTGTCAGAACACGGCATGGCAGTCTATGGCATGCAAAGCCAATGCTCCCATGCCTGTCTTACGGATGGAGGTGTGATGGAAAAATCTATTTTTTCTTAAAGAAATGTGGCCTGATACAGAATATAATGTCAATATATATGTGTCTCTCTGTAGGAAGGTGTATCTGTATGATGTCATGCAAAAGTCTAATGTGAGGTGTCAAAACCCTTAGTGTAGTTCTTTGCGGCTGGGATGAAGGGTAGAAGGGATTTCCTTCCCATAGCATCAAAAAACTTGGTCAACTGTTAAAATCTGTGGTTGTGGGTATCGAACACAAAGTACTGGTCTGTTCATATCCCCAGGGGGCCAGGTCTATAAACCCTGGAGTCAGGATATGCAGCTGGGCATAAAAAAGACCTTACTTTGACCTGTATAAGTGGTATCAGTTTGCTGTCCCACAACTTTAAACAGTTTGGGTGAGCCAATCAGCCCCTCTCTGTTGGGAGGGTTAGTATTCCCCCCACGGGGGGTGAGGGGGGAAGGAGCTGGGCACACAGGGATAAAATACAGGCTCACTGGTAAGAGAGGGTGATTCTCTGCTTGAGGCTGTTGACAAGACCCAGGGCACCTGACTTCGTCACAGGGAAAGGCCTCATTCCCAAAGCTGTTCTATCCGTTGTGATCTGAATGGTCTGTTTTCTCCCATTTTATTATTTTCTTTGGTTTACTTGAAATTGTGATCAACTGAGTTTGTGACTTTTTGTAACATCATTATTTCCTTTGTAATATTTGTACATAAGCTTTTAAGATATTTCTTGAATTAAACTAAACTAATTTTAGTTCTTGGAATCTGTGTTTTTATGACCCAAACACCTCATGTTTGGCATGTTACCTATGTTTAAATATTGATAAGTTGTGTGTACAGGTGAGAGCAGAAGCTTGCCTTACGCTTTAGCGTTAAATTGGTCTCCCGCTGGTGGCAGATACCAGAGTTAATAACCACAAGTGCTGAGGTACTGGTGAAGGTCACAGCGGCGACTCTCAGATTGTCGTATCTGGAAAGAGTCTTCACGGCGGTCTGTGACAGCTACTAATTAGCGTCTTTGCACAAGTGGTGAAGAATAGCATTTAGCAGTTTTTTGGGGGAGAAAATAACTAGTCCAGAAAATCTGGGGTACATGAAAATGGGTGCAAGCATGGTTAAAAATCGCAAAAGTGAAGTTTTAAAAAAACCTTAAAAATGCACCTTCAGCAAGCACCTGTAGTAAAAAAAAACACCTACCCCATACTTGCAGACACCCCAAATGCTTATTTAGCTACTTTTTAAGTTTGTATCCCAATTTTATACTTTTATGCCCCCTTTTTCAAAGTCATTTTTTGAGGTATTCAATTTTTATTTGGATTCTTTTGACGCAGTTAACCTTTGGAGACCTGTCCCAAGGGTGCAGGGTGGTTTCCCCACCTTTGCACCCCAAAACTGCAATTCTGCACTTTTTTCCGCCTGCTTTCATAGGCAAAACTTTTTTGCCTATAACAATGCATTGACGTTCCGCGTATGCGAAAAGTCTTTAGATTTGAATATGGGGTTTCCGCCTGTTGAAATGACGTCATCAGCGATACTTTTCCGCCAAAAGCGGCTTTTCGCTGCTAATTGAATATGCCTCTTAGTTGCCCCATGGCCCCCACAAGCCTTAATCCGGCCCTGGATACTGCAGAATTAGATTGTTGACATTGTGACCATGTGGAGATTCCCATGTCAGCATGGTTACTGTCTGCCTAATATACACCACAATATGCTGGGCTAAAGGGACATACAGTAAGTGACTCAGTTACAGACAAAGCATGCTAAAAGCTTTCCTAAAACAAAGTACTCACATGTATTTCTTCTTTTAATAATAGGGATTTAGGACCTGATTCAGAGGCGCACGCTATTTGCGTGCGCTCTCTCTGAATCAGGGCATTTTTTTTTTAGTTTCGGCCTCCAGGCCACTCGCATAGCTGTGGGTTACCACCAACAGCTTTAGCCAGCGGTCTGGCGATGGTCACGTTTATCGCGACCATCGGGCTTGCGAGGAGACCCTGTGGTAGGGTCTCAGGTCTTGCAAGCCCGAGTGGACTTCCTGCTCTAATAGAGCAGGACGTCCACTACTGACATCACTAGTGATGTCAGTAGGGCCGCCCACAAACGCCAGGCGTTCCTAAGGGAACACCTAAGTTTGTGCAACCACCCCCTCTCCCCACCTACAAAACGGGGCGAGCTGTCAATCAACATCGACAGCCGCCCCGTCTTGTAGTGAGCCCCAGAGCGACGGAGCTGCCGTTGCTCGCTGGGGCTCATGCATGCATACTCCGGAGATGGCGCATGGGCCAAACATCGACCCGCTTGCGAGAGCTATGCGCTCACCAGCGGATCTGAAACAGGCCCTTAATTCTTATTTAGTGAATTGTAGGTAGAGATGTCTTAATTTGGGATTTAGGGAACATATAAGCATATTTCCACTTTTGATTTAGTAAGGATAAAGGGGCTAATTTACTAACCAGTGGTGGATTTTATCAGAGCCCCCCCTCCCTCCCTCAGCAAGAACGTGAACTTCAAAAACAGCGTTTTACGCTTTCGCTGATACACAAGGGGCTTCATTTGGAATTAGAACTACAGCAAAAAAAAGGGAGCACATTTGCGCCTATGTAAAGCCATGTGGCATTGTCCAGGTGCAAATATGCTCCTTTTTTTTTTGCTTTGTTCCTACTGTAACTTTTCAATTTGGTGAACCATAATATAATAGTCTATAATAGTTTATCTAGCATTAGCCGTGACTGACTCACTTTTTTGCTCTCTGATTACTTATATTAGAGCATCATAAATGTGTTGATATAGTATTTTGCTTAGCCAATGTATATCTGCTACATTATGTGTACGTAGGTCCCTTTTACCTTTGTCTTGTCAGCATCTGTCAAGTTACAGGCTGTGTTTGAAAAATGACAGGAGCTAATTGGTTGGTACTTTATCTATCTCCAAGGTTTGATACATCTCCCCCATATAAGCATGTGCTAATTACATAGTGTAATTATGGATTTTTGTGAAATCAATATCTTTTCAGTTACTGTTTACTTATTTTAGTGTGTAACCTGTTGGCGCTGCGGAACCCTTATGGCTTCTTATAAGTTAATGATAATAATAATAATTCTTATCTACTCATTTAAACTTTTCATAAAGTAAACCAAGCGTATGCAAACATAATGAATTCAGATTTTTTTTTTATTCATATAAAACATATATTACCTTTGTGAAAATACATGGTGACTAGTGAGCGTTAAAAACAAAACAAAACATATCTTTTTAGAAGATTGTAAAGAATTTCCACCATGACGATAGCTTACTCTACACTGCACTTACACAGACCGCCACTGTCCCAGCGTTGTGGATCCCCAGGGACCTGTGTCAGGGCATGCTGGGCCTTGTAGTTAGACTATATCCTGAATGCCACAAGATGCCTGATATGATTTATGCCACATAATGACCACCAGATGCAATATATACACTCTCTTATCTTTTTTAGGTTGCAACAAGATCTCTGTTTAAGATTAAAAACGTCTATAACAAGCTGCACCTTTGGGACAGCACGTACTTGTAATATAGCAAATGAAATCACAAAAGATAAACTGCTTTACCAATAAATACAAATGACCAAAATAAATTTCCAATAAAATAAAATCAAGGTTTGTTAAAGAAAATATACACATATATACATGTAAACGGAATATAGTTAAAACTCTGTAATTGTTTTATTTTTTATTTGGACTAAATTAAAACACATCCCCCCCTCACACTCACTGATTCGCCACTTGCTGTGTGAGGGTGTGTTCACTAACTGAGCTATCCACCAATCACACTGAAGCAACATTAGCCACTGACCACATGAGTATTTTATATAATACCAATGTTTTATATATTGTTTTAGTTTTGTTATGTCCTTTAGATTGAAGGGAGTTCCGAATGTTTACACCATTATTGCACCTGATTAGAAGCAAACTTTAATTAACGAGATAGACCACTGTTTTTTTTTTCTTCAATTTCTTTCTACTGCTGACAAAACTACCATCGCAGCAGCCCATTTAGCAGCTGTGGGGCCCGACAGTGAAAAGGGCCCCCAGCGATATGTGTCCATCATCTGTTCTGAAAAGTCCCAAACACCTATTCTGAGCATGTGCAGTGGTTATGGCATGTGTTGTGGTGTCGTTTGGGCTTTTAGTTCCAGGACAGGAAGACATGGCCCTCCAGGGGGGTGGAAGGACAGCATTGTCTCCCCCTCTCCCATGTTACTGTGTCCCAGATGGCGTGTTACGCCCCCTGCTTGCTAAAACTGTTTTTTTTTGTTTTTGTTTTTTTAATAGATCCTACAAACACTTTGTGCAGGCAGAGAGTCAAAGTCAGTTTAATATCTATAGCTTGCACCTCATAAACCAAAAATGCAATATGTATGATACAACGCAGGGTCTAATGGCGCTTAGCGATGAGATGGCAAGTGTTTGCAAAGACCCTAATAATAACTGTGAAGCTGCCAGCTCTGCCATCCCTTCTCCCTTCCCGGGCTTCCGGACAAAAACTCACCAAGGAGAAGTCTCAAATTGCCGACCTACTTAATAAAGTCTTCGGCACCCAAGGCAATCAGGGGTCTATTTGTCAAGCAGTGTTAGGAGGCAGAGTGAAAAGTGATAAGAAAGTGATAAGGTGCCAGCCAATCAGCTCCCAACTGTCATCTCACAGGCTGTGTTTGAAAAATGACAGTTGGGAGCTGATTGGCTGGCACCGTATCACTTTCTTATCACTTTTCACTCTGTCTCCTAACACTGCTTAGTAACTAGACCCCTCAATCATGTTTAGCTGGGCCTGCAGCCTTTAACCACCGCGACTGCTCTCCCTCTGACTGTAACAAATAAGCACAAAACATTATCACGATTTTCGGCATGAAATGCAACGCAGTCAGCGAGAGAGGGACACTGATGGAACGCATACATTTCTGTCGTGCCCGGCTTTCGACCACAGATGAGTGAACACGAGACAGGAGAAATATGTTACAGTATAAAACAAGACAGAGGTCAGCAGCCTGGAATCACATTGGCGCACCCATCGATGCCCGCTTTACACTCTCAGGGAGAACTACAGCTGCTCGTAGATGTTTGGAGAGGCAGATAAGTCACAGCTCAGATTTTAACTTCATTTAGAACCTGAATTATTCAGATAACTAGGGAACCTTAGAGCTGCCTTCGTGGGCGAAGATTTTTGTGTGACGTTGCTTCAACGGAATAGGAAACACCACTAGATATTTCACGGAACGGCACACTTCACATACATGGGCAAGATGCTCTTTTCAAACTGCGTCGAGTTGTCTCAAGCTTAGCCTAGTGCCAATATGCACTCATTAATAGCGGATATCTGAAGGTCATGAAGATTCGACCTCTACGGAGCAGATTCACTAGACGCCCTGCGAGAACTGACTGACTCCATGAACTGCGTTTAGCTACACCCAGACGGCGGAGATTCTGCCATCCCTCACACCAGCCGGTGCCAGCAGCATAATAATCAGCACTGGGCTGCACGCAAAACCTATTTTAAGCGCAGATCAACATGTTTATCAGCACGGCCAAGTGGAACATAGCAGTGTCTGACTGGGGATACAGTGATAGCAAAAGAATAAGAGGACTGTACATGATAGATAGATAGCAGCTTATTTTTCCCAATGCACAGACACAGAGGAGGAATTTCATTCCTAACCTCTGTCACATGGAGAGTGTCTGGAAACCAGTCCCCAGCCGTGTCATTTGCACTCTGATTGTACAAGTTGGCATATGTTACCAGTTATTTTCATAACTCCATACAGAAACTATGGCTATGTAGCAAAAATAGGGAGTATTGTCTGTCCCAGTTTTCGTATGAATATAATGTATGCTGGCAGCACACACCTCATTTGTTGACTGCACATACAGACCTCTTTGTGACCCAGACATCCAGTCTGAACAGTGGGTCACAAATGTTTTATTTTTGTAGGACAATGATGGTTATTGAATACCATTGGGGCAAATCTGCACTGACACTGGTACAACCAATCAGCGGTTAGCTTTCATCTGTCTAGAGGACTTTAGACAATGAAAGCCTATATTTGATTGGTTGCTAGGGTTCTACTGAAGATTTTTAGCTGTCAATATTGGTGGCTAAGGGGTCTATGTACTAAGCCTTGGAGAGAGATAAAGTGGAGGAAGATAACGTACAAACCAATCAGCTCCTGTCACTTTACAGGCTGTATTTTAAAAATGACAGTTAGGAGCTGATTGGATCCACTTTATCCCTCTCCAAGGGGCATATTTACTAAAGTGATGGTTTTTAGAAGTGGAGTTACTGCCCATAGCAACCAATCAGATTCTTCTTAACATTTATCTAACATCTTCTGTTATAAGCTGATTGGTTGCTGAGGACAACTTCTCCACATTATGAGGTCTAGTTACTAAGCAGTGTTATGAGACAGAGTGAAAAGTGATAAGAAAGTGATAAGGTGCCAGCCAATCAGCTCCCCAACTGTCATCTCACAGGCTGTGTTTGAAAAATGACAGTCGGGAGCTGATTGGCTGGTACCTTATCACTTTTCACTCTGTCTCCTAACACTGCTTAGTAACTAGACCCCTATCTCTCTCCGATGCTTGATCCGTCTCCTCCTTGGTGTTTCATCTGTAAAGGGTGAACAATGAAACAATTCACTGCTTGTAGACACTGTTCAATAGCATGTTTTAGGAATTAGCCTATATAAAACATTCTCCACTGCAAATAACTAATAAATAGTAGTTACGACATTTGATAATGTCATTTAGAAAATAAAAGTAAAATACCTAACCGCATGGGGAATTTGATAGGTAATATTTTGATAAAACCTCTTAAAAGTTATGGATGCAAATTATAAGGAGTATATATTTACTAAAGTGAGAGTTTTAAGAAATGGAGATGTTGCCCATAGCAACCAATCAGATTCTACTTAACATTTAACTAGCACCTTCTAGAAGATAATAGCTAGAATCCGATTGGCTGCTATGGGCAACATCTCCACTTCTAAAAACTCTCACATTAGTAAATCTACCCCTAAGTGTTCTACTTCAGAAACACTGACTTCCATTGCTCCTGAGTTGCTGAAACAATTGCCCCAGGGTCTGACATCCTTGGTCACCTGTAAACCAAGGGCATTAAATGTGTCCATTCATCATACATATACGTTCTGTGAGCCCAATGCTTACACTACGGAGCTATACTCTATTCTGATATACTGTACTGTAACCAACCACTTTATTTTATACCCATTAGGGAACTGGCCATCAGCAGTTATTCCTTTAGAACAGGGGTCTTCAAACTTTGGCCCTCCAGCTGCTGTGGAACTACACATCCCAGCATGCCCTGCCACCGTTTTGATATAATAGCATGCTAAAACTGTGGCAGGGCGTCCTGGGATCTGTAGTTCCACAGCAGCTGGAGGGCCAAAGGTTGAAGACCCATCTTTAGAAGGTACCAGATACATAACAATAGTTTGCAGTTAGTTTAATATCAACTGGCGGAAATAAGAAACAGGTGTAACCTCCAGTGGAATGTACAGCAGGCCGAGTAACGGGCCGTTCACACGGGTAATCTTATTACCAAACTGCACCTGCGTATGAACCACAACTGCAAAATGACCCCTGGACGTTGATAGGCAATGTTGCCACAGGCAGACTGGTTGGGTCCCTCGTGAGCCATCTATAAACAAAGCATTGTTCCATTTACTAAGACATGTACAGTTCCTTTCCGAGCCATTTCGCTTGGAGATGAAGGTTTGTTAAATAACCGTCACACGGTTTCTGCAAACTGCCACAATGGTAAATACTCCAGCATATGGATCGTATCAGCAAGAGAAATGAGCCTTTGGGTATGATATAATTATATAAACACCCACACATATTTTATATGTATGTACAGTACCAGTCAAAAGTTTGGACACACCTTCTCATTCAACGGTTTTTGTTTATTTAAATTATTTTCAACATAGTAGATTAATACTGAAGACATCAAAATTATGAAAGAACACATATGGAATTATGCTGTAAACAAAAAAATGTTAAACAAATCAAAATATGTTTTATATTTTAGATTCCTCAAAGTAGCCCTCTTTTGCTTGGATGACAGCTTTGAACACTCTTGGCATTCTCTTAATCAACTTCATGAGGTAGTCTCCTGGAATGGTTTTCCAACAGTCTTGAAGGAGTTCCCAGAGGTGCTGAGCACTTGTTGGCTGCTTTTCCTTCACTCTGCTGTCCAACTCATCCCAAACCAGCTCAGTTGGGTTTAGGTCGGGTGATTGTGGAGGCCAGGTCATCTGATGCAGCACTCCATCACTTTCCTTCTTGGTCAAGTATCCCTTACATAGCATGGAGGTTTGTTTGGGGTCATTGTCTTGTTGAAAAACAAATGATGGTCCCAGTAAGCGCAAACCAGATGGGATGGCATGGCGCTCCAGAATGCTGTGGTAGCTGTGCTGGTTAAGTGTGCCTTGAATTTTGAATACATCACCAGCAAAGCACCCCCACACCATCACACCTCCTCCTCCATGCTTCACAGTGGGAACCACACATGCAGAAGCCATCCGCTCACCTTCTGTGTGTCTCACAAAGACACGGCGGTTGGAACCAAAAATCTCACATTTTGACTCATCAGACCAAAGTACAGATTTCCACCGGTCTAATGTCCATTCTTTGTGTTTCTTGGCCCAAACAATTCTCTTCTTCTTGTTGAGTAGTGGCTTCTTCGCAGCAATACGACCATGAAGGCCTGATTCACGCAGTCTCCTCTGAACAGTTGATGTTCAGATTTGTCTGCTGCTTGAACTCTGTGAAGACTTTATGTGGTCTCTAATCTGAGGTGCTGTTAAGTACCGGTTTCTGATGCTGGTAACCCTAATGAACTTATTCTCTGCAGCAGAGGTAACTCTTGGTCTTCCTTTCCTGGGGCGAGCCTCATGAGAGCCAGTTTCATTATAGCGTTTGATGGTTTTTGCAACTGCACTTGCGGATACATTCGAAGTTGTTGAAATTTTCCATATCGACTGACCTTCATGTCTTAAACTAATGATGGAGTGTTGTTTCTCTTTACTGAGTTGAGTGGTTGGTGCCATAATATGGATTACAACAGTAGTCAAATAGTGGTGTCCACTGTGTACAAACCCTACCTCTGCACAACACAACTAATGGTCTCAAACACATTAAGAAGACAAGTAATTCCACAGATTGACTCTTGACAAGGCACACCTGTTAATTCAGACTACAAAGAGTGTGCAAAACTGTCATCAAAGTAAAAGGGGGCTACTTTGAGGAATCTAAAATAAAAAACATATTTTGATTTGTTTAACACTTGTTTGTTTACAACATAATTCCATGTGTTCTTTCATAGCTTTGATGTCTTCAGTATTAATCTAACATGTTGAAAATAAAATAAATAAACAAAAACCATTGAATGAGAAGGTGTCCAAACTTTTGACTGGTACTATATGTATATATATATATATATATATATATATATACTATCTATCTATCTTTATATATATATATATACATACACACAGACTAGCGATCCAATCCACGCTGCACACGGGAGCAGTTTAGAATTTACGGCGATAGTCTTTTTAACCTGGGTCTTATAAAATGGCCTTCTAGATGATATTAGTCGTTTTTCCTCTTGACATCAGCGTGAAAAGATTTAATTTTGACGTGACACGTAAAAGGGCCACGCAAAACAGTCTCTACTTAAAGTAGGTCAACTCCAGCCGCATTAAGTGTCCGTCCCTGTACTTTAGTTATTGTCATGCCAAAGCAGGTTCTTACCGGGAAATGGACTCGTTTGAAATTAAAGAATCATTTTTCACATAAATGAAATAGGAACGGTACCAGGGACTTTATTTTATACTATGTATAGATAGATATATCAGCATTTTCTATTGATCTTCATTTCATGGAGACCGTCCACCATTGATTTATGAAATGTTATTACCAAGGAAATGTATAAAAAGTAGCAAGTTTATCATCATCAACAAGTAATGGAAGTCAATAAATCAGTGAAAATAAAAAAAAAATCATTATCATATAGGCTTGTAGAGCAACACACAGAGCATCTATATAATAATGATTAGAGTGTATGTTTTGCATATAGATAATATTTTGATTTAAAACAACTTAGCCTTTAAATATTCATTAAATCAGAGGGCAATGTGGCAAGTGCCACTTTTAATGATAATTTTGTTAATGCAGTTATTGTCTCAGCATTGTCAACATGTTGTGAAGTCTTCACTAAAAGGGAAACTAGATAAAACGCATTACATATGGCTATACTTAGTATGTTTTATGGAAATGTATAGGGAATAATGCAGAAATAAAGCCTATTTATGGGGTATATTTTACAGGCAGGGGCGTATCTACCCATTGGCCAGGATGGCACTCGCCAGGGGAGCTGGCCAAAGGGGGGGCGCCATCCGGCAGTGCCACCAGCATCCAATGGGTGGATTACCCCAGGGGCTTTAACTAGCCCCGCTAGTCCGCCGGGCCCCAAATGTAGGGCAGACCACAGTGAGAGCGGTCTCCCTACACAGTTCACAAACACACAGCCGCCAGCGACGGCTGTCTGTTTGCTATAGCAGCCAGCCAATGAGAGTCAGACAGACTGTCATTGGCTGCTGCGTCCATTGAGGGAGCCGGCTGGAGCTCACTCATGAGTTCCGCCTTCCGGCTCCCCCCCGCAGTGGGTGATGGGAGAGACGTCATGATGTCTCTCCCATCCCATAGTGCAGAGTGAGAGCAGGCCCGGAGGAGTGGACAGCGGCGGACATTGGCAGGAGCAGGGATCAGGTAAGTTGCTTTTTTTTTTCTTATTCTGGCACAGCACAGTGGGGGTGTGTGGCAACTAGGGGGCACTGTAGAGGGGGTGGCCGCTACTGCTGGCACATTATAGGGGGGATGGCCGCTACTGGGGGCACTATATAGGGGGGGACTACTACGGGGGGCACTGTATATGGGGGGACTAGTACTGGGGGCAAAGCATAAGGGGGACTACTACGGGGGGCACTGTATATGGGGGGACTAGTACTGGGGGCAATGCATAAGGGGGACTACTACTGGGGGCACTGCATAGGGTGGACTACTACTGGGGGCACTGCATAGAGGGGACTACTACTGGGGGCACTGCATAGGGGGCACTACTACTGGTGGGCACTTCCTAAAATTATGTGGGGAGGGGGGCACCAGTCCATTACCTTGCCAGGGGAGCTCGGATCCCTAGATGCACCCCTGTTTACAGGGTATATTTACATTTAAGATTTAGCATAAACGGTGGATAAGTTGACTCTGAAAATGTTTAATAAGCAAAAATGTTTTCTGTGGTCCTACAGGGTCCTTGTCTTATATCTGTATTATTAAGCTCTGGCCGTAATCACCTTTGCAGCCTAAAAATGAGTAGGTGCATTCAGCCCTGGGGCAATCCGCTTAGACGCAGCCTCCTAAGAGCGCCAGGCTTTTATAATGCACAAAACGATTAAATTTGAAAAGTCATCCTGTAACAATACCAAGCATATCAAAACCATTTACTAATCATAATGGAAATGACGCTACACCCTATTTTTGCAACCATATCCCCTGATTTATTATAAAATGGCTTCCAATTTGTTGCTATTAACTTTTCTGAAGAAGTAATAGGCATATATTACTTCATATTGAAACATTAGTTGCTTGAGCTCTCAGCCCTCTCCCCACTTCACAGACGGATAGGGGTGACTGTAAGGATTATACTTTCTTGCAACATTGTTGCTACACTGTGCAAAACAGTTATTCCTAACAGTGCCCTCATACAATGCGGCATTGCAGACCATACAATCCAATACTGCGCCGTGCGTGGCGTGAAAGCAGCCGCAATCCTTGGTCATCATCTTGCTGGAACCACTCGAGAGTGGCCTCCTAATTGCCTGTATTGCTGGGGAAAACCTGATAAGATTTCAACCATAAGGAAAAAAAAATTTTTTTGCAAAACATGTTATCAAGGTGTGACAATAAATATATTAGAAACCTCTCTAGAGGAATATGGGCAACAGCAATGAACTACCTGATTTAACAACATACAGTATGTATAATTAATAAAGTAGGGTAGTAAATGCAGCATTAACACATAATTAGTCTGACACTGAAAAACACCTTGTGATTTCTGGGATTAAGAGGGAGATTTATCAAAGCTAGGAAAGAGATAAAGTACCAACCAATCAGCTGCTAACTGTCACTTTGCAAGCTGTGTTTGAAAACTGACAGTTGGAAGCTGATTGGTTGGTACTTTGGGGTCTATGTACTGAGCTTTGGAGAGAGAGAGAGAAAGTGGACAGATATAAAGTACCAGCCAATCAGCTCCTGTCATTTTTCAAACACAGTCTGTGAAGTGCCAGTAAGGAGCTGATTGGTTGGTACTTTATATCCATCCACGTTATTTCCCTGCAAGTCTTAGTACATAGATCCCTTTATCTCTCTCCATGCTTTGTAAATCTCCCCCTAAATTTCATGAGATTGGTGTGGTGTAGCCCACATCATGTTGCAGCATTGCTGACCTCTTTCTCAGTCTTTAGCAGGCCAAGGCACCCAAGCATGCCTGTGCCCCGGTACATTATACCTGTACCCCCCTTCAGCATTATTGATTTTCTGTTCTAAAAAGGACAGGTGGAGAAGTTCCCCATAGCAACCAATCAGGTTCTACCTATAAATTTATAGAATGTTCTTGTAAAATGATAGCTGTGATTTGATTGGTTGCTATGGAAAACATCTACATTTGTGCTCTTTGGAAGGTTTGAGTTATCTCCCCCTCATAGTGCTGTTTCCGTGGGGTACAGACAGGAAGTCTCGTGTGCAGAAAGATAACACGTCTTATTTCTCTATGGTTCTAAAAGCTTCTGAAGCTCTGGCTTGTGCAAGTAAAAACCGTATTAGTGATCAATCACCACTAATATGAGGTAAATTGCATTTTTGGTTTAGTGGTTTTGAATCTCCATTGAAATACAACTATGTAAAAAGTACCCAGTAACATATAAGCACAGGATATATGTCGGAAGCATTTTTACCAATGTTCAATCTAGGAAGCTATTTGGGTCACAGACTCATGAATTAGAGCAGGGGTGGGGAACCTTTTTTCTGCCGAGGGCCATTTTGATATATATAACATTATTTGCGGGCCTGGTGCAGGCCACACCCCCTCCATGTGATGTCACATGGGGCGGGGCCACAATTACCGGTGATTACAGAAATGCTCGGCGCATTCTGAAGATGCTCCAGGGAGCTGTAAGGGCAGCGGTGTGACCATCTGAAGCGTCCTAAGGACACTACAGGTGGCACTGCTGTATAGATTCTGGCTGCAGGGTGCCATTCTAGGCACCCGGCTGGCCAGATGAGGCTAGCAGAAAAAAGCTCCAAGGGCCAGACCAAATGATTCCGCGGGTCATACGGCCCCCGGGCCTGAGGTTCCTCATCCCTGAATTAGAGGGTGACCTCGCCGACTCTCCAGAGAGAGCAGACAATTTTCCGAAAAAGGTGTCTGCAAGGTAGGCGGGGAAATTGAGTCAGTAAGACACGCCTACCACTGTGAATATAGAATGGGCGGGGCGTGATGATGCAATTAACTTCAGTATAGATCACCCTCCTCCCACTTGATGAATGATGTCATCAAGACACACCCACCTCTTTTTATACCCCTCCCCTTTGGATCTCTCCACGGGCTCTGCGCAGATAATCGCCTTCAACCGCAATGACTGCACTAGAAATACTGGATGATAGATGCAAATCAGAATAATCACCTTCATTATATTTATCTATTTTAGTGTAATTACAGGAGGATCATTTTATCTGTCCCTTACTCACAAGCAGAAACGCCACAAACTCGATACAGTGCAAACCCCAACGACATTCCGTTTTTTTCATCCATGTTATTAAGACCAAAAATCATCTAGAATCAATTTTTCCCCCCCCTACAAATATCACCTTGGTTACCTCCCTCTCTGAAAACAAAAATGCTAATAAAATGACAACATAATGACATTTAAATGTCCGTTTCTCTGAGTCCGCAGCAGTCACTTAGATCATACATTTGATGCTCAAGTTCTGTAAAGTCATTCGAGACAGCCATGGAAATCGACTCGACTTCGCTTTTGTAGGCTGCCGACATGTTGCTCTTTGTCGAGCCGTTCTTTATTTTGTTGGAGAGGCTGGTCATTTTCTCTTTCAGCTGAGAAGAAGAGTTTTGGAAAGGAGAGAGAATTTTCCAGCTATTAAAATCCATACTTTTCCGCTTTGCCGCTATCCCATGGTTACCCGGATTGAAAATAAAGGAGGAGTTCATAGAAGAGTAATCTGTATGCTGTTCTACGTCTGATCCCCTCCTGGAACTAGACATGGACGTTCTCCACTGATGGTCGTAGACCCTCCAGAGGGGGCGCCGCCTCCTGCGGCAGCGACATCGCAGCAGTCTAATAAAAGCTCTCTTGAATTCTTTGCTGGAACACGGGTAGATTATGGGATTGACACAGCTATTAAAGTACCCCAACCAGAAGATTACTTTGAAGACACCGTCTGATGGCTTCAGGGAAGGAAAGAACGAACCTGAAAGTAGAAGACAACAAGTAACATAAAAATGTGTTAGAATATCCGGAAAACAACTTGTAAATACTTTATCATGAGGAGGACATTTTACAATAACAGGGACATCATTGTTTGCTACATGTAAATGCTATATTTTAACGAGATATTGTCATACAAAACAGATGTGTCCTGTCCGCTACAGCACAGCATTGCTTCCAGTCATCTGTGTTATAAGAATAAATGCCATGTTTTAAAGGCTGGTTACAATGCAGCTGAATAACGTACATTATGTGTTAACGGCGTTTATATTTTTTCTGACAGAGCAGACAGCGTGTGACTGGCTGACTTGTAGTCTTGGCTCTGCAGACATTGGTTGGGGGATTCTTACTCAGGGACTGGGCCAGTGATTTCACAGCAGCTCAAATGACTGCAGTGCTACCTGTCTGAGCTCCCGGGACACTGGACCTCATTTAAAGGCGGTTGCTCGGGAGCGATTGGTAGCACCCAAAGTGATCGAGAATATGCAAAACGAGCGCTCAGTCGCAACGCACATCGTAAGCGCGGAGACACCCACAACAATGAAAGCACACCTCCTATCTCTACGGCCTAATTCAGATTCGGTCGCAGGCAGCAACCTACATCAGCACGATTAACACCTGTTACATTTTTAAATGCCTACAAAGATCGGATGAGGCAGAAACCATCGCCAGCACTCGCAATGCTTAAGGTAAACCCTGGACTACCCTTAGCTCTGCGAGCAGTAGCGTCGTTATTGCAACGAGATGACGTGTGTGATGGCTCGCTCAGTAATATATGCACGCCCTTAAAACGCCCTTTTTAAGGTCAACCACGCCTGCGTGCGCACCACCACACCCCCGTTCACAAGCACCTTCCCCTGTAACCACCCACAAACGGCACGAAATGTCAATCACAGCTACGACCTCGTAGTGACTAGCGAGCAAGAGGATTGCGGTCAGGAAGACAGGCTTGCGGACGCGCACTGCCATGTACACGCATGCGCAGTTGAAAAAAACATCGCTCGGTACGACCAATCGCTCCGTGCGACCGCCTCTGAATGAGGTCCACTGTCCTAAAGATGTGCGTACCATATACAGCGGGTAAAATAAGTATTGAACACATCAACATTTTTCTCAGTAAATATATTTGTAATGGGGCTTGATTTCTTTGCATGTGTGGATTAGATGGGTTGTTGCTGACATTTGGTGAAAAATGTTGATGTGTTCAATACTTATTTTACCCGCTGTATATATAATATGTGAGAGAGAGAGTGATAGGGGTCTACAGTATTTATCAAGCAGTGAAAAGTGTGGAGAAGTTGACCAGTGGAGAAGTTGCCCATAGCAACCAATCAGCTCCTAACTATTATTTGATAGACTGTACTTGATAAATGCTCCTTCAAAGCTGCTTGTCTATTCACTGCTTGATAAATAGACCCCATAGAGCACCATAGAGCAGGCCTGGCCAACCTGTGGCTCTCTAGCTCTTGTGAAACTACAAGTCCCAGCATGCCCTGCTACAGTTTTGCTACTAGGGAATGCTAAAACTGTTGCAGGGCATGCTGGGACTTGTAGTTTCACAACAGCTGGAGAGCCACAGGTTGGCCAGGCCTGCCATAGAGAGATACCGGTACACAGAAAATATACTGTATAAATTGATATGCACACATTTCTATATGTAGATTTAGATATGGGAAAGTAGTGAATCATACTGGTCGGAAGGGAGCAGCTTTAATCAAAACTGATCTTTAATCCATACTGATTACAGTTAAGCTGGGTACACAGCATATGATTGTGTACCCAGCCGACTTGACGTCGCAGTAACGATAAACCGCGCTATCCGTACACAATGCACAATACTGTGTACGACGGCGCCATGTGTCGTTCCATGCTGCATTTAGCAGCAAGGCGTCGTTCATCATATTGTCAGCAGATGGGATAATGAAATGAGCGACCCGCATTCACGTACGTTCAGCCGCATGATACATATCGCTCCGATCCGCACCGGATATCATGCAATGGATCACATACTGGGCATGATTCAGACCCAGTCACAAGGCTGCCAAAGTATGCAAATCCCACTATGTTTTGCCGTGAGATCACGGTATGAAATTAGACGCCCACCAGCCTTACACAAGACGCCCACTTTCCCTCAGTAACACACGTCATCTGAAGGAAGTGTATTAAACAATGGGTAACATCGGCTGACATCGGCCCCATACGCAGCACTTGTGGCTGACCATACCCTACTGCGAGTGCAGCTGTGTTTAATTCAGTCACGTGAAGTGTAAGCTGACGATGCGTCTTAATTGTGCACGCCCCTGAAATGGCGTTCCAACGCACAGACGCGCCTGCCTTCACACACCTTCACCCCTGTTACCATCGACCACACCCTGTCACCACCCACAAACGGCACGTCCTGTCACTCATACTTGCGGAGCGTCTGTGTACTGAATGACTGGTTCGTGCACGCACACTGCGACCTGTACGTATGCGCAGATTGCAAACATCGTCAGGCTATGTGCGAACGCATTCTTGCGACCGGGTCTGTATCAGGCCCAGTGTGTACCCAGCTTTGCTTTACCATGAATGTAGATTAAAGTTTAAATTGAAGTTGTTTAATTTTTTTTTTTTTTTACTTGGATAAACTAAAGGATATTTATATGAAATAGTTTTTCCTTTCTTATTCAAACACCGTATATGTATTTACATTAACATCATGAAATTGAGGTCAGCGACTGTCAATAGTAATATGCTGAAACCACGCTACGCTGGGGCCTCCCTGGTGGAATTGCTGTTTTCAGTTAACTTAATAAGTGACTGCGATTCACCACAAGTGCAGCTTACACGTCTATAATATATGTGAACCAGGGGCCTGATTCAGACCTGGACGCTATGCTGCGCTCGCTTGCATTGAGCGATTTTCCGCAATCTGCACATGCGTATGGGTCGCAATGCGGGTGCGCGAACCAGTCATTGCGATGGGAAAGTGCTCGCCGGTAGCTCGCAGTCGGGCCGCTATTTTGAGTGACAGATAGTGCCGTTTGTGGGTGGTAACAGGGGAAGGTGCTTGTAAATGGGGGTGTGGATGTGCGAACGCAGGCGTGCCCGACCATCAGAACGGCGTTTAATGGGTGTGCATAATTAGCAAAGTAGCGTCATTACACACGTGACTGGGTTGTATTTTAGCCAGAACTGCTCGCAATGTTGTGGTGGAAAAAGGCTACCATAAGCGCTGCGAGCAGCTCCGATGGCTATAGATGTTCCCGATTAATCTTACAACTGCCGGAGATGACGTGTGTTGCAAGTGACAAAGGGGCGTCTTTATACAGTTGCGAGCGCATAGCGCGGCCGCTCCATATTACTTAGCGGGCGGCTTTACGCGACGCAGTGCGAGCACATGATTTAAATAGCTGGCCCCTTTTAGCCAGCGAGCGGACGCAAATAGCGTCCGGGTCTGAATCTGGCCCCAGGACCATACACATGAAAAGAGGAAAAGAAAGGAAAGGAAATCTGGAGATGGTACATTTGACCTATTATTACCTCACTTATTCCAACTAACCAACATTAAACTTGTTTTAACCCTCTCTCTATCTCTCATTTTTTTTTGACCAGTCTGCCTACATTTTTGGTTTGGAGGGCAGTCAATGTTTCCATCAGCAGTTGCAACAGTATTGTGTTACTAAACTCCCTTTTTGTCTCTCTTTTTTATTTTCTAGTCCTTTTATTCATTTTGCAAAGTCGGCCGAAATGTTTTTGAAGTTTGTTTACGTTCTGAACGAGAAGCAATATTTCATTTCAAGCCATGAAAGTTATTTTATTTACTTAGAGTGCTGAAAGAGGCAAAACTGCACTAAGGGTCTGTTACAGCCCTGCACGCAGTTCCGAGTCGGTCGCATAGGACCGGTGGTTTCGGGACTGCGCATGCATTGGGACCACAGTGCACATACAGGGCCGGCTCTATGGGTGTTCGACCAGTGCGGTCGAACAGGGGCGCCACCCATAGAGGGCGCACCCCTCCCCAACATTCCGATTTCAGTACTGACCCGCTGTTCAACCCGTGGGCCAAAGTGGCCCGCGGGTAGTCAAATCGGGAGGTTGGGGACCCCCACCGCCGCAGCTGTGTTACGGCGGTGCCGGAAACCGGAGTCTGAATGGATGCTGCGCGCATGCGTGCAGCATCCATTCAGTGACAGGAGAGGGGGTGGGGGAAGCCCAGTTAGTGAGGCTCCCCCCAGCCTGACGTTATTCGGAGGCATGCCATGCGGACACGCCTACAAATAACATCACACGGGGCATGGCCTATGGTAATTAGGCCACACCCCCAGTTCCGGTCACGCTCGCGCGATGTTGGTGCGCACTGTAGAGAGCTGGCACAGGGTGCTCCGACCCCTGGAGCCGACCCTGTGCACATGTGCTGCAATGTTGCTGTCCTGGACGCAGCAGTATGACTGACATGCTGGAAGTGTTTGTGGGACGAGACAGGGAGCGTTCCTCAAAATGGAGGTGTGTATCAGCTCCAATTTGAGGGCGTGCTGAAGCCAGTGGCTGCCGCATCCTGGGACGCCATTTCACTGGCCCTGGCAGTGTAGTTTTGCCAGGCATGAAGAGGAACCTTAAGGGTTACTCAGATGTCATATGCTGGAACCGATGGTTGCGGTGTTGATCTAATGCTGCATCATAGGAAGCAGCCAGCAGATCGGTGTCTTTCTAACAGATCTGCGCCTTTTGCATATTGTCGCGCAGTCACGGCGTACAAATACGCAGCAGCGACAATTGCGTCCACCTCTGAATCAGGCTCTAAATCTGTAACAACCTGTCGTCAGGTTTTATTATATTATATTTATTATTTATATGACCAGCGCAGATGGGGGCAACCTGCTAGAATTCTGGGGCCCAACGTTGATTTTTTTTAATTTTGCTGACATTTTTTGTTGAAATATATCTGGGCTGCAGTAAGTCTTTAATAGCAGGACTGATGGTATTTCGGGACTCTATCCACAGCGTCACAGGAGGGTGCATGGCCACATAATGGAGGGGGGAGGGGGGGCGGCAGGTATTTTCCTCCCCTCTCGGGACCCCTGTCAAGAATTAGTCATTGTGATTAGCTCTGAAACATGATGCACATGCGCCTGAGCACAGGGCCTACAGTTCTCTTAGCCATGGGTAATGGTAGGTTTCGAAGAGACCAGGACCAGAGCTGGATTAAGGCAAGATACTGTTTAGGACCTTACACACACACACATTAGCTGGGGACCGCCCCTCACATTTATGTACTCACCATAAGATTCTCCCCCCCTCCACGCCTGCCATAAGCCCCCACATGTCCACTGGAAAACCATCGGGCCTCCCTACAGGCCCATCAAACCTCCCCACTTGTCTCTCAAATACAATCATGCATCTCACACACATGTATATCTTATACACCTACATGCCATGACAGCTCCTCACATACCCAAACAGACCTTCCCACATACCCATCAGACCACTGAACCTGCCCCTTACATGCCATCAGACATTGATAGATGAACCTTACTTGCCCATCAGACTCCCCAAATGCCATCAGACCTCCCATATTGCTCTTTACATGACGGTCAGATTAACCCACAGGCCATCAGACTTCATCCACATGTCACAGCAAAAAGGAAGTGGGGGGACGGGATTTTACCACCGCACAGGTGTGACTACTACACAGAGGTTGAGAATAAGAATTCAAAAGAGAAACAGGATTTAGAAAGGCTATGTCCACAAATGTTCCTAAATGAGAGAGATATCGACAACAGTACCAAAAAAGAGATCGCATGATCTGCAAGACTCTATTATGGAGCACTCTTATAGCCTATATGAACATTGAAATTAAATATAATTTTTAATGTATCAAGAAAACAGATTAAAATGGATTTATAAAGCAAAACCAAATAAATAAAAAAATATATTTTTAAAGAAAGATGTGTAAGGTGTTACGGATAGGGCTGTGAGGGATTAACCCTCGTGGGGCGGCGAAATATGAAAAAAGTGGTAAACATCATCATTATAATATTTCTCTCCTGGGTGTATTTTATATTATCTATGTGTTATATATATTTGTATATGTAATTATTTTTATATATCTGTTAACAGATATATAAAAATAATTACATATACAAATATATATAACACATAGATAATATAAAATACACCCAGGAGAGAAATATTATAATGATGATGTTTACCACTTTTTTCATATTTCGCCGCCCCACGAGGGTTAATCCCTCACTTATTTGTTTTTGTTTTGTAAGTCCATTTTAATCTGTTTTCTTGATACAATAAAAGTTATATTTTATTTCAATATTCATATAGGCTCTAAGAGTGCTCCATAATAGAGTTTTGCAGATCATGCGATCTCTTTTTTGGTACTCCATCCACATGTCATCAGACCTCTCCATGGCCCTTATAAGCCCATCAGATGTCCCCCCCATACTCCTCATATGCCCATCAGATATCCCCACATGCCACTGATATGCCTATCAGACGTTACAACACGCCTCAAATGCCCATAACATGTTCCCCCATCCCAATTATTTGCCCATGAGATGTCAACCACAGGACCCTTATATGTCTATCAGATGCTCCCATGCCCCGCATATGTCCATCAGATGCCCCCACAAAGTCTTATGTGCCCCAAAAGATCTTTAACCTCTCTCTCTCCTCCACTTGACTTGTGTTGCTGGATGCTATGCAGAGAGGCGGCAGAGGAGGAGCCCTATGACAGCATTGCCAGGACCTCCCCTGTAGCTGTCTGTGTGAAGCAGCTAACAACATTGTTGCCTCCATATACCACTGCAATGCTTCACAGTGCAGCACCCGATCACAATGCCTCCCTGCACCCAGACCCTTCCCTGCCATCAGGCCCTGCACTGTGAAGCTTTGCAATGTTGCAATGGACAATAAGGCTTGTGAAATCCTGGGCATCCTCGACATGACGGCAGAAAGCGGCAGGTGGGCCCCCTAGACCCTACAGGGCCCTAGGCAGGTGCCTGTTCCATCTTGTGGATAATCCTGCCCTGGCCAGAGCACAGGCCTGCTATTAGATTTATAAGGCCAGGTTTCCATAATTATAACCACAAATACGGGTTACAAATGATTAAACAGCTGCTGGTTAACTAACGCGTTTCACTTTCCCTGTCAGTAGTAACATACTTAGTAATATGCTCAGTAGCTGTAGCTGCCCAGCAATAATTCAGCCGCAGTAGTAATGTATAATAAAAAATGTACAGCAGTCAATGTTATGATCCCCAAATTTTGACACCTGTTGCGGTAATGCCCAGCAATGGGACATATTTATCAAACCTTCTAGAGAGTGGAAAAGAGAAGAAGTTCCCAATAGTAACCAGTCCGCTTGTAGCTAGCATTTATCAAGCACAATCTATAAAATGATAGCTAGAAGCTGATTGGTTGAATTGGACAACTTCTCCCCTTGTCCTGGATACATCTCTCCCATTGTCACATGTACTATTGCCCTATAATGTTACCAGCAATAATGCCCGATAATGTAACTAGCAAATACTGCCCAATATTCTCACTAGTAAACTGAATGCCCAATATTCTCGCCTACTGTAATAATGCCCAATAGTTTTACACATACTCACTTATCCGTGGCTGCAAACTTTCCTCTGGTGGTAACACATTGCCAATGACTGTCGCCCCTCATTTGACATTCCTGTTGAAGGGTGATGCCCAGAGGTGGGAGGGAAGGGGGAACACAGTCCAGGGAGATCATAGTGGTGACAGCCTGTATTACATCTGCCTTAGGATGGAAGACACACTTTGCCTGCTGTACTGACATCGCAGGGATAGTCCCGTGGTCACTATAGGGACTGTACTGCCCAGTTTGGCTCTGTAATTGGAAGGATTGATGTGGCCATATAAACATATCCACAAATTGTGCCAAATAGCCCTGTTTATCGTGCCACAGACTTTGCTACTTAGCCGCGCTAATGCTGAGTGCTATATACTATAAGCGAACTAAAAAACAAAGTTAAGGAAAAAGTAGCAGAATTGAGGAACAAGTTTGCAGCTTGCGAATCACACCAGGTGTCTCCTGCCACAAGGTTAGGTGTAGGAGAACCATTGTCCCATTCATGGGTGCCACATGCATCTGTCACTGTTGCGTTCAGCAGTGAACGTTCTGGTTTGAGTTTGGTTGCCAGCTTCATGATGTGGACCCCTCCTCCCTCCTGTGATGAGGCCAAAGCCCTGTCCGATTGGTATGCTAGGAGGTACGAGAGGGTTAAATAGACACATCACAGAATGAAAAGATATGGGTTATGCCATGCCATGAGGACCAAGGGCTTCCCACATGAACATCTCCAATTTTGATAAAATGGTTCATGAAGGCTGTCATATATGTCAGATTAACTTTGGGAAAATTTTAGTCCACAATATTCAATAGTAGCCAAACTTTCTTTCTCAAAGTGCGGGTGGGTGCAGTGCACAATGAGCAGTGGGGACGATCTTCAAAATTGGTCCACTTGGCATGGAATGACTCTATGAATGTGTTACCCTGCAAGGAGATTTGTGGTTGTGAAGCCTTTTGCAGTCCTCAATGTTTCAAATAGACCCCATTCGCCTGCACGTTTTAAGATAAATGAATTCTTAAAGTGTTGCTTCAATGTTTTTCATAGCACGCCAACGATAAAGGTCCATGTTTGTTCCTATCTGAATTAAATAAACCCATGTGTGTTGATGTTGGCTGTACCTTAATTCCAGAGGTTTGGCCGAACCATAACAAATCCAGAGAAAGTGTTTCAGTTTCATACTCTTCAACTATTTTACTTGTTTAACTGCTTTGCTGCTCACAGTCTCAGATGAAAGGGCCGCCGAGGACCACTCTCAGCTAACCAAATACAGTCTGTTTATCAGCTAGTCAACATGGAGCAAGGAAACAGCAAATCTCAGTAGGTTATTTAGAAAGTGGTTTCCGTCAAGAAGGGTCGTTGTTTTATGATCAGTTCTATGAAATGAGAATTTTTTTCAGAGGGGTACCTCACCGAAAATAGTTGTCTTGAAAGATAAATGCTTTGTTTTTAGGGGTGTGGATTAACAGGTAGACAGTAAAAAGGTAGACAATGTCTAGATAGACAGCAGATGTTAGACAGTCAACAGGTCAACTGGGACAAAAGGTTGACAGGAACAAAAGGTCGACACACTAAAGGTCGACGTGTAAGAAGGTCGACAGGGTCAAAAGGTTGAGGTCAGAGCTATCACCGACATCAGAAGGTAATAATACCCTCACGCCGTGTCCCTGCTGACACAAGTTCAAAGCTAGCAACAACATCAGAAGGTAATAATACCATCACACCGTGTCCCTGCTAACACAAGCTCAGAGCTATCACCAACATCGGAAGGTAATAATACCCTCACACCGTGTCCCTGCTGACACAAGCTCAGAGCTATCACCAACATCAGAAGGTAATAATACCCTCATACCGTGATCCTGCTGACACAAGCTCAGAGCTATCACCAACATCAGAAGGTAATAATACCCTCACACCGTGTCCCTGCTGACACAAGCTCAGAGCTATCACCAACATCAGAAGGTAATAATACTCTCACACCGTGTCCCTGCTGACACAAGCTCAGAGCTATCACCAACATCAGAAGGTAATAATACCCTCACACCGTGTGCCTGCTGACACAAGCTCAGAGCTATCACCGCCATCAGAAGGTAATAATACCCTCACACCGTGTCCCTGCTGACACAAGCTCAGAGCTATCACCAACATCAGAAGGTAATAATACCCTCACACCGTGTCCCTGCTGACATAAGCTCAGAGCTATCACCAACATCAGAAGGTAATAATACCCTCACACCGTGTCCCTGCTGACACAAGCTCAGAGCTATCACCAACATCAGAAGGTAATAATACCCTCACACCGTGTCCCTGCTGATACAAGCTCAGAGCTATCACCGACATCAGAAGGTAATAATACCCTCACACGGTGTTCCTGCTAACACAAGCTCAGAGCTAGCCCCAACATCAGAAGGTAATAATACCCTCACACCGTGTCCCTGCTGATACAAGCTCAGAACTATCACCAACATCAGAAGGTAATAATACCCTCACACTGTGTTCCTGCTAACACAAGCTCAGAGCTAGCCCCAACATCAGAAGGTAATAAAACCCTCACACCGTGTCCCTGCTGACACAAGCTCAGAGCTAGCCCAACATCAGAAGGTAATAATACCATCACACTGTGTCCCTGCTGACACATGCTCAGAGCTATCACCAACATCAGAAGGTAATAATACCCTCACACGTGTCCCTGCTGATACAATCTCAGAGCTATCACCAACATCAGAAGGTAATAATACCCTCACACCGTGTCCCTGCTGACACAAGCTCAGAGCTATCACCAACATCAGAAGATAATAATACCCTCACACCGTGTCCCTGCTGATACAAGCTCAGAACTATCACCAACATCAGAAGGTAATAATACCCTCACACCGTGTCCCTGCTGACACAAGCTCAGAGCTATCACCGCCATCAGAAGGTAATAATACCCTCACACCGTGTCCCTGCTGACACAAGCTCAGAGCTATCACCAACATCAGAAGGTAATAATACCCTCACACCGTGTCCCTGCTGACACAAGCTCAGAGCTATCACCGACATCAGAAGTTCGTGTTAAAAAAAAAGCCAAGATATTTATTTACTGGTGTCACTAATGGAGTCAAATTGCACTTAACAATGATTACAAGATATAATATGAGATATGGTAAGAACTTACCTTTGTTATCTCTATTTCTACGAAGTCCATAGGGTTCCACAGGATACCTTGGGGTATAGGTGATGACGTCAGGCATCGGGCACCATAGAGTTAAGTTTTCAGCCTCCCAGGATGCACTAGGGTCCCCCTCCTATACCCCGCCCCCGAGCCAAGGCATCTCAGTTACGTACCAAGCCATAGGCCGGAGGAGGAGAAGGGAGAGAGAGAAAAAAGATCTGGACACACACAAGAATCTCATTCTCACAAGAGAGAGACGGGAAAACCGGTGACCAGAGCAAAGTCCATCTGCAGCACAGGTGCGACAGGGCGGGAGTCCTGTGGAACCCTATGGACTTTGTAGAAATAGAGATAATAAAGGTAAGTTCTTACCATATCTCATATTTTCTACTTCAGGGTCCATAGGGTATCCACAGGATACCTTGGGGATGTCCCAAAGCAGTATCCTTTAAGGGTGGGGACGCTCCTGTGCTGAAAGGAGAATCCGCCGCCCGAAGGAAGCATCCTGAGAGGCAAAGGTGTCAAACACGTAATACCTCACAAAGGTATGGACAGAAGACCACGTGGCTGCCTTGCAGATCTGGACTGCAGAGGCACCACGTCGAGCTGCCCACGAAGGACACACAGACCTAGTGGAATGAGCCTTCACAGAAGGAGGAACCGGCAGGCCTTCATGAAGATAAGCTTCAGAAATAGCCATACGGATCCAGGCTGCCAAAGTTTGCTTTGAAGCAGGCCAACCCTTTTTACGGAAGCCATAGAGGACAAACAAGGCGTCCGACTTCCTAAACGAAGAAGTGCGGTCAACATAAGTCCTTAAGGCCCGCACAACATCCAAAGTGGCCTCACCCACTGAAAGGCCACTATTTCCTCGTTAACATGAAACTGGGAAACAACTTTGGGAAGAAATTCAGGACGAGTGCGCAGCACTGCCCTGTTCCCATGAAAAATCAAGAAAGGGGGTCTACAAGAGAGAGCCCCTAAATCAGAAACACGTCTGGCCGAAGCTATGTCCAGAAGGAAAACTGTCTTAGCTGTTAGCCATTTAAGATCCACTGAGCCCAGTGGTTCAAACGGCGGTCCCTGGAGAGCCCTCAGGACCACAACCAAGTCCCAAGGCGCCACAGGTGGGACAAATGGAGGCTGAATTCGCAGAACACCTTGCATAAAGGTGCGCACATCAGGGATTGTAGCAATCCTACGATGAAACCAGACAGACAGGGCAGAAACCTGCACCTTCAAAGAAGCAAGGCGAAGCCCATGGTCTAGTCCCGCTTGTAGAAAGGCTAGCACTCTAGACAGATGATTCTCCCGAGGTGCATAACCTCTCGGTCGACACCACTGGAAGAACGTATGCCACACGCGATGGTATATTCTCGCGGAAGACGGTTTCCGAGCTCTTAGCATGGTTCGCACTACAGAGCTGGAAAACCCCCTGGACCTTAACATGGCCGTCTCAACAGCCACGCCGTCAAAGACAGCCGAGTCAGGTCCGGGTGAAGACAAGGACCCTGAGACAGAAGGTCCGGTCGTAGCGGCAACCGCAGAGGACTGTCCATGGACAGACCCCGAAGGTCTGAGAACCAGTGCCGTCTGGGCCATGCGGGAGCTATCAACAGGAGCGTCCCTCCTTCCTGTTTGAATTTCCGGATTACCCGCGGAAGAAGGGAAAACGGAGGGAACAGATAAGCGAACCGGAACGTCCACCGGACGGACAGAGCATCCACCAGAGACGCCTCTTCGTCTCTTGTGCGAGACCCATACACCAGCAACTTGTTGTTGTGCCGGGACGCCATGAGGTCGATCTCTGGAAGACCCCACCTGTCCACCAGCAGTTGAAAAACGTCCGGGTGCAGGGACCATTCCCCCGGATGAACGTCCTGGCGACTGAGAAAGTCCGCCTCCCAGTTTAGCACTCCCGGGATGAAGACTGCTGATATGGCCGGGAGATTGCACTCCGCCCATACCAGGATTCGGGACACCTCTACGAGAGCCGCCCGACTTCGGGTTCCTCCTTGCCGATTTATGTAGGCCACGGTGGTAGCGTTGTCCGACTGGACCTGCACTGGGTGACCTTGGAGAACCCGATGTGCCTGCCGGAGGGCATTGAACACCGTGCGGAGCTCCAGAATGTTTATTGGAAGCTCTGTTTCTGCCTGAGTCAACCTGCCCTGGAACAAGTGTGGACCCGAGACTGCTCCCCAGCCCCGAAGACTGGCGTCCATTGTTAACAGGACCCAATTCGCCACCCAGAACGGACGACCCTTGTTGAGATGGGTCGTCTGCAACCACCAGGCTAGGGACAGGCGAACCTCCGGAGTGAGCACCATCGTCTGGGACTTTAGACTCTGAGGCAGTCCATTCCATTTGGACAGGATCAGGTGCAGCAGAGGTCTGGAGTGAAACTGGGCATATTCCACCATGTCGAATACCGACACCATGGAGCCCAGTAACCTTATCGCCGAGTGCAGAGACACCCGGCGGCTCTGTAGACAACTGCGCACCCTCAACTGCAAGGCAGAGATCTTTTCCCCCGTCACAAAGATCCTTTGCTGTCCAGAGTCCAATAAGGCTCCGAGGTGCAGAATCCGCTGAGACGGGATCAGGGTGGACTTCTGCCAGTTTATTAACCAGCCGTGCCGTTGCAGTACTGCAATGGTCAGGTCCAAGTGGCATAGAAGGAGCTCCGGAGATCCTGCCACTAAGAGAAGGTCATCCAAGTACGGCAACATGCGGACTCCCTGCAGCCGCAGGGAAGCTGCCATGACTGCCATCACCTTGGTGAAAACACGTGGTGCTGTCGCCAGGCCAAAAGGTAACGCCCGGAACTGAAAGTGGTCGCTGCGGATTGCAAACCTGAGGAACTGCTGATGGCGTAAAAGAATAGGGACATGCAGGTAAGCGTCCTGTATGTCCAATGACACCATGTAGTCCCCAGGTTCCAGCGCCAGAATGATGGACTGTAGGGTCTCCATCCGAAACTTCGGTACCCACAAAGACTTGTTGAGAGCTTTGAGGTTGAGTATCGGACGAAACGACCCATTGGGTTTCTGCACCAAAAAGAGATTGGAATAGAAACCCTGGCCCTTCTGGGAGAATGGAACAGGCACTATAACTCCAGCCTGGAGCATAGTGTGCAAGACCTTCCGCAGTTCCGTGGCTTTGTTTCCGGTCTGATGGCAGACCCATGGTGAAGAATCGAGCCGGGGGTCTGTGCCGGAAGGAGAGGGCATACCCGTGGGACCACCTCGAGAACCCAAGTGTCTGTCGTGGTGACCGACCAACACCGGGCGAACTGCAGCAGGCGGCCTCCCACTTTGGGATCCCCCAAAGGGAGGCACGGACCGTCAGGCCGCAGGTTTGTCACCTGGCTTAGGGGCGGGACGTCTGGTATTCCAGGCCTGCTTCCGGGGCTTGGCCGATTTTTTGGGCCAGCCTGTCGGGGAAAAGACTGTGCTTTAGGCCTACCCTGGGCCCTATAAGGCCGAAAGGATGACGTACCTGAACCGGAAGGAACTGCAGCAGACGGGAGACATGCCGATTTGGCTGCCGCCAGTGTGGCTACAATTTTGTCCAGGTCCGGACCAAATAGAACTTCTCCATTAAAAGGCAACGCTTCCAAGCCCTTTTTGGAATCAGCGTCCGCCTTCCAAGATCGCAACCATAAGGTGCGACGAGCAGCTACAGTTGCCGAAGAAATCCGAGACGCCAGGGTACTAATACCCAAGGCCACTTTGTTGATATAAGTGGCCGAATCCCGGAGATTGCCGATCAACTCCGTCTGTTCAGCCGAACAGTCGGAATCGAAGGACGCCTCCAACGTATCAGCCCAGCGCTCCATAGC
Source organism: Taudactylus pleione (assembly GCA_031769625.1). Lineage (NCBI taxonomy): Eukaryota > Metazoa > Chordata > Amphibia > Anura > Myobatrachidae > Taudactylus > Taudactylus pleione. The sequence continues at coordinate 1,874,792 of JAUIMM010000471.1, forward strand.
TCTGGCAACCCAACAAATGGCCATAGCTGGCCTAGCTGCCCCCCCCCGCAAAGGAATAAACGGACTTTAGGCAGATCTCCTTGCGGTCCGTAGCATCCTTTAGGGAAGACATGGATGGCATTGGCAATGTGGCACTACAGACTAGGCGTGGCACATGAGAATCCACCTGTGGAGGGGATTCCCACTTAGAAAAATAATTATCCGCAAACGGATAAGCCACCGCCAAACGCCTCTGCGGCTGGTACCGTTTGCCAGGCTGTTTCCACGCCTCCTCTAAATGGTCCACCAATTGACCCGAAAGAGGAAACACTGTGGCATCACCCTTAATATCCTTAAAAAAGGCATATTTAGATTTGGACACCGGAGGAACTTCGTCCTCAATCACCAAAGCTGTGCGGACTGCCCGAATAAGTCCAGGAATATACACCTTGGACCTAGCGTCCGTCTCTTTAGTACGGAGAGGTTCCTGGTCCGAAAGATCCAGAATCTCCCCATCATCAGACGTCACGTTGTCATCCTCATAAGGAGCAGACAGAGACGCCACCGGCCGCTTATGTGGCCGTAACACAGACTCCTCTTGTAACACGTCCGACAAGTGCTGTACAGAACTAGTCAGGGAATTAACCCACGCAGGCTCCTGAGAGACCTGGGGAGGGGAAATAGGGAGACTGTGGGGTACCATAAATTGTCTCGGGAAACCCTGCATGGGTGATGACACCACTGATTGCTGAGACAGTCCCATCTGTGAGAACGCATCCTGCGGAGCTAATTGGCCCACCAGGGTTGTAAGCGCCTTAGCGAAACAAGCCCAGGGCGGCTCCTGCACCGGTGCTGTGACAGTAATTGGCCGCGCCAATAAATAACACTGCCGGCATAGCCCCTCCGCGCTACCCTCCCCCTCCGCTATAGGTACTTTACACGTAGTACACTGAAGCTGGAGAGGAAAGTCACTCTCAGACATGATGGTAAGTATGTGACCTCTCTCACCAATACTAGCTAGTATAGCGAGAGACCACCCTGCAAGCACAGCACCGCAAGGGCTTTAGCAGAAAGAACAGGGACAGTGATAAGGCTGACAGTAAGAAATTAAAAATACAGGCAGCAGCGCTAGCACAGTCACATACAATGCACAGAAAAACGAATTCCTGTACTATCAGCGCTGATACTCAACTACACAGACACAGAGGACCTTATTCAGAGGCGGCCGTACGGTCTACGACCGCATGGCCGCCTCAATGTTTTGCCAGTGCGCATGCGCACCAGGGAGCCGGCTCCCTCATGCGCATGCGTGAGACCCGCTACGACCGACAGCGCTGGTCGTAGCGGGTCTCTTTCCAAAGGGAGCGAGCTGTCGATGTTGATTGACAGCTCGCCCCGTTTGGAAGGCGGGCGGGGGGGGCAGCCCGCCTTCCCAAGCCCATGGGAACGCCTACCGTTTGGGGGATGCCCCACTGACATCACTAGTGATGTCAGTGGAGAGCTTCCGGCTCTGACAGAGCCAGAAGCTCTCCGGGGCTTACGACAAGTGAGACCCTACCTTAGGGTCTCGTCGTAAGCCCCGATGGTCGCGATGGTCTCTGACCATCGCGACCATCACCCGAGCGGTCGTTAGAGCTGTGGGTGTTAACCCACAGCCTAACGACCGCAACAGAGGAGGCCATCAGGATGCAAGTGGCCGCCCAGTTTCTGAGCGACCGCTTGCATCCTCCGACCGCCTCTGAATGAGGCCCAGAGTCTGGTAGGACACAGCGCTGCATACACAGACCTGACCACAGCGGAGGAGAGGTATGCGGGGGGACCCAGACCACGATGCCTCCGATCATAGGCTTCCAGCAGCGTTCACCATGTGTTCTAAGATGGCCACCGAGGAGCATAGAGGAGGCTGGCCTGGGGGAGGAGCGCTGCCACAGGGCCAGTCGGCGTGTGCAGAGAGGGCTGTGTGCAGCGGGGGAGGTGCCGGCTATGAGACAGGGAAGGCGCACTCCCCTGGCATGCATTTAACCCCTGGGACTCTGCAGCGCTACCGCTCTGCCGCGGTCCGCTGTCCCAGGGGGTAGTGGAAGCGCAGGTTAATACCTGGCTCCACGCTGCAGCCAGTCCCCAGGGATCCCCCTGCCTGGGAATTTAGGGCCATGTTCAGCAGGGTCCCACCGCGGGACCCCTGCTGCTTACCTGTGATCCCCCTTAAATCCGGCCATGGCCCAGAACATCTGGGGTCACCACTAGCTGTGACCCCAGATGCTTACTAGCATCCCCGGATCGGTACCAGCGTTCTGGTACCGGCGGGGGTGTAGGGAAGACAGCATGGACGTCAGAACTGACTGTCCATGCTGTACTTCCAGATGTGCAGCCACAGCTGCAAAGAAGAAAACTTCAGGGGCTCTTCTAAGCCTCCCTCTAGCAGGTGCATTCGACTCCGGCCGGGCACCACACGAAACTGGGATGCCTTGGCTCGGGGGCGGGGTATAGGAGGGGGACCCTAGTGCATCCTGGGAGGCTGAAAACTTAACTCTATGGTGCCCGATGCCTGACGTCATCACCTATACCCCAAGGTATCCTGTGGATACCCTATGGACCCTGAAGTAGAAATCCTAGTGCTTCTGCAAGGTTCTGATGCTGAGGATAATTACAATGATGATCTTTTCAAGCAGAAGGCAGAGCTCACTTCCATTGGATAAGGTTTTGTATTCATAATACAAGTGTACAGTAGTAAGTGGGGGTTGATAATCCTTCAGTTCCATCAGGATCTCAAAATCTATGTCTTTCAACGAACTAAGGAAATCTGGTCTGCAGAGGAAGAAATATTTCCCCACAATTTTTGGGGGTTGAAGGAAGGTACTAAATATATTCCTACTACCACCATCTCCACCTCAAAGATAAGACCTGCTGATACAACACTGTTACCCCTAGAGACAGTGCTGGGTTCTCCTACACATGGCATGATGCCCTTATGGAGCCTCACTGCGCAGACGCAAAAGAGATGCCACTGCACATGCAGCAGCCATAACCTTACGCTTGCCCAATTCATGGAGTAAGTAGCTCATACAGTGCCATAGCAATCAATCTCTCCCAGCACATGCGATGTCATAACGTCACAGTCGAGGGGGCGGGGCTAGGGAGTTCCCCAGGGTCTTCCAAATTCATGTGCCACCAGAGCACCAATCTTACCGCCCCCTTGACCTTGCATCCCGTGCAAAGGATCCAGACGCACGCCCCTAGTTACCGCCCTGGTCTGGGGATTATTAAATGAGACGTTAGTGGGTCTGCAAGAGTCCATTTTTTGTCATCTGTTAAGCACGAATCAGCTTTTGACAAATTATGACGCAATTACAGATGTTCGCCGAAGTCCGTGTTTTGGTTTTGGATCTGGATTGATCTGCGTGTTTTGGTTTTAGTTTTGGTTATGCAAAACCACCCTAACATGTTTTTTGGGTTTTTCGTTTGGTTTTGGATCTGTTTTTTTTTTTTTAAATATAAATGAAAAAAAAACCCAGCTGAAATTATGTAATTTTGACCTGTTTACATGCAATTCAAAACCCGAGTTCCCATCCACGGGAATTGGTTTGACTCGGTACCCCAAAGTAATTCCAAACTCAGGATAGGTTCGACTCGGAAACCCTAAGTTCGTTTGTTGTCGGTTCTACGAGAACCAGACTCGCACATCTCTAGACTCAATTAGATAAGACTAAATTTAGCCACTAGGGGCGGGATGCATGACGTATCGCACTCGCAATGCATTCTGTAGGTCATCACATGCATGCCGGCGTTGGTAACGCCGGTGTGCATGACAATCCCCACGGTAAGAACAGATCTATGAAGGGAATTCCAGATCTATGATCTAGATGCCCCTCCAGCATCCTTCTGCGCATGAGCAGAAGGACGCAAGCATTGCGGGAGGGGGGCTGGGAGGGATCCAAATGAATCCTTCTCACAGCACTCTGCAGATAGAAGCCCATAGTCTTCCATTGGGTACTCCATCATGAAGATGGCGTTACTCACCGCGACCAAGCCCTGGAGTGATTGGTGCATATGACAAATGCGGTCAAACGCGCATTTTGAGGGGTTTAATCGCAGTGATCACCTTCCTGCATCTCGCCAAACAAATTAAATAACGATAAAGAAAAAAAGAAAAACAAAAATAGAGGTCAATAAAAATCAGAACCACTGCTGAAACGACTGCAGTAAAATCAAACAAGTGATTTACAGGTTGTATAGTGAACCCCTTACTCACAATTGCTGGGACCCGTTTTGTTTTTACTTTGAGCTCTGGACAAATTTAAAATTAGCATAATGCAAGTCGTCAGTAACTTTAAAAATTTCACCATATTCTAAAGAGGTTATTCCTGTTGGGGATGCTTTAACACAATGGCCCGTATTCAATTAGTTTTGTGTACGCGATAAAGTTTCGCCTGCCGGAGTTTTCGCCTACATCGCGTATTTTAGCCGCAGAAACTTATCGTGCGCGTACCCGCGATTTGCCCTATTCGATTCCAAAAGAAAGCAAAAACGGAGACACGCAAAGTCAGAACAGACGAAAAGTGTTGTCTGAATCGGGGAAATCAGCCTGAACCCCCCAAAAAGATGCACAAACATTGGGGATCAATGTAGTAGTGCCCGATTAGCCCTAATGAAACAGTTTGGGGTACTTAAGTTTGCACAATTGCCTCTAATTAGCGTCTTTGCACAAGCGGTGAAGAATGGCATAAAGCTGTATTTTTTGCAGAAAATAAGTAGTCCTGTCAAATTTGGGGTACTTGAAAATGGGTGCTAGCATATTTAAAAGTTGCTAAAGTGAAGTTATAATAAACGTAAAAAACGCACCTTCAGCAAACACCTGCAATCAAAAAACACCTCCCCCATACTTGCAGACCCCCCAAAAGTCTATTTCGCTACTTTTTGTTTGTACCCCCACTTTGCACTTTTTCTACCCCTTTTTCAAACTGCTTTTTTGGGGTGTTCCTCACTTTTTGTAAGGGATTTTTTTACGCAGTTATCCTTTGGGGGGCTGTCCCAAGGGTGCTGAGTGGTTTCCCTACCTTTGCACCCCAAAATAGCGATTTTGCACTTTTTTTCTCCACCTTCTCAGAGGCGAATCTTTTTCTCCTATTACATTACATTGCGTTTTCGCGTACGTGAAAAGTGTTTGCAATTGAATACGGAGATAAGTTTCCGCCTGGCGAAAAGTCGCAATCGGCGATACTTTTTTGCGGATCTCGGCTTTTCGCTTCGAATTGAGTACGGCCCAATGTCTCCAACCAGCTGTGAATTAGCACCAACGTAATGCCTTGGAGCTCGGATTACCCTTATCGCGTAATCTAATGGCTCAATCTGATGCCATTAATCCAAAGGCTCTGCTAAAGTACACAGAATTTATCTTACAGACTTCTCAAAATCTCACACTGAGGCCCAATAATACATTGAAAAGAAAAAGATGATATGTTCTCTGGTTGAAACAGTTTCAGCATAAAGCTATAAGGATCACAGCCGCTCGATAATTTGGACATTCAAACTACAGATCAGCAAAGTGTTTTGCAATAAAATCCAATGTTGACTGTTGTATTTAGCAGTAATGTCCTAGGACAAATCATTAAAGGGACTGTGGGGTCTATTTACTAAGCCTTGGATGGAGATAAAATGAACAGAGATAAAGTACCAGCCAATCAGCTCCTTACTGTCATGTCGCCGGGGGAGGCTAGTACCGGTATTTGCATATTGTCACAGCTGCGGCTCCAGCAACAGACGCAAGAGCAGATGCAGCAGCCGCCTAAGAATCAGGCCCTATAGTAACGCAAACGGCTAACTACAGTACAAATGACATTATGGGGTCTATTTACTAAGCAGTGTTAGGAGACAGAGTGACAAGTGATAAGAAAGTGATAAGGTGTCAGCCAATCAGCTCCCAACTGTAATTTTTCAAACACACCTATGAAATGACAGTTGGGAGCTGATTGGCTGACACCTTATCACTTTTCACTCTGTCTTCTAACACTGCTTAGTAAATAGACCCCTGTATTATGATTATACAACCCTCTGCCTTACAGCCAAGATGATCCTGCCCAGGAGCCGCACTCTATGATTTCATTTTGTTTGATTCTTCAGAAGTCGGACACGTTCCAAAAGACGGAGAAACAAGTCAGCCATTAAATTGGAAAGCGAACACCCGATTGCTCCGCGTTTTCACCGATGGATTTTTCAATCCACTGGACGAAATCCCAGGCTGGGCAAATAGTCATCAGCTCGATAATTGCTTTTTAACATTTATTTTTCTTGAATGAAACAATCAAAAAGGGAAACGTATCATTTCACAAGTGAAAGTGCAGAATTCGCTGCTGTTATTGACGTGCGGTCAGCGGGAACATCGAGCTTGTTAAGTGTCTCCCGTGGCAGCAGCCTGGGGAGATGTCTCTGAGGTGTAAGTAAGGAGATTGCTAAAAGCTTCATTAAAGGGCTGCACTAAGAGAACCTAATTAGACGAAGGCTGCAAAGAGGAGAAAACGATAATTGTTGAACTACAAGTAAAGTCATTTGAATACTAATTAAAAAAAAAATTTTACCTCAAAAAAAGTACAAAGTGATTTGTCTATATTGCTGTCTATTTCGTTGTTATGGTGCATCAGACTAGGGAATGGCACCAATTGCTATATCTCTTCTTCTGCTCTGGCATGTACTCAATTATGAAGAGGTTGAGTATAGAGCAATCTGTTGCCCATTTAGATCTGTTCACTCACAGCAACACAGAGCATTTCAGGAACTGAGTGTCAGGGAGGACAGAGCTGCATGTGACAGGAGCAGTGACATGATGTGAGGAGGGGAATGGAGACAGCAGGAAGCCACAGACTGAGAGTTATATAGTGGAAGGAGCAGGGTCCTCCAGCAGCACAGAGTATATCAGGAGATGAGTGATAGGTCAGTGAGGACAGGGATGCATGTGACAGGGACAGTGACATGATGTGAGGAGGGGAATGGTGGTAGATGGAAGCAACATAGTTAGGTACACTTGTAATAGCCTGCGTGTTACAAAAACTGGCAACATTTCACAGATTTATCTGTGAGATTTAAAGTGGCAAATGTTTAGAAGGCAAAACTAGGCTGGCCTTTCCCGCAAAAAAACAAAACAAAAAACTCTGCCGTTTTAAATCTCGCGGCTAAATTGATTAACTCCCGACAATTGCCATAACTCACCAGGTATTACATTTGGCCCTGACAGTAGAAGGAGCAGTGTTCTCCAACAGCTCAGAGCAGTGATATTGGGCCTCACCTCATTATATTAAATAAAATCCATACATCAGACTTTTTCTTATTGCTTAATACAATAATAACATCTTCCCCCTGGAGATTATTACCCATGGTTTATTCATTATTACAAGCCTTGCAGATGTGAAAGTATCAATACTGCTACAATCTGAGGAGGATTTATTTCAGCCGTTTTGGTTGTATGTAGAAATAGAGGCTATTACAGTTTAATACCCATGAAAATCAAATTATGTCACATAAACATTTTGTAAACAACTTTTCCAAATGTTATTAAACTAGAATTAAAATATGACTTATATAGGAAAAGCATTATTATTATTTTATTACAGACACCGTCCTTGTAACCCGTCCAAACATTGTTTGCACGAGGAATGATGTCTGTTCCGATAAACACTCACACAGAAAAGCCATTAACATCACTACTATTGTTTAGCTATTAACCAGACACAGAAATCGCCCTAAGAAGAAGCAAAGCTATAGTACTACTAAAGTTTCATTGGGTTACTGAATATTTAGAATAAGACTATGAACCCTTTATGTAATGACGACAACCGCCGGGGTCAATGATTGGACGAAAACAAGAAGGGGGATAACATAAGGGCAGGGCAGAGCGTGTGGGGGTATCAGGTGGTCTCCATGAATAAAGTACGCCATGATATACCATGGCTCATAACTGCCGGCTTTCCTGGAATTTCAGGTAGATCTCCCGCACTCCCTGGAGAGTAGACAAGCCTCCCGGATCCTGGGCAATTCCCCTGTAAAGCATACATAGCGACTTTGCTGCCCACTTTTCAGGAAGGGGGCAGCCAGGTTGGAAGAGAGTAGGCGTGATGGCCAGCAAGTGGGTGGTGCAGGGTAGGTGGCACCATGATTGCGTCATCAATGCTTAGAAAACATGCATTATATAGTGGGGGCGGGGCTACGATGAATAGCGCCATCAATCCCCCGACACCGCCCACTTGCGCTCTGTAAATGGGTGGCCGCTGGGGTGCAAGCGGGATTCAGGAGACTTGACTATTTTTCCGGCCATTTCGGGGGACTAGGCAAGTATACAGTAATGTGGGTTGCCCTGGGGCGTGATGGCGCAATTTGTGGTGACTCAGGGCCTGATTCAGCTTGGATCGCACTTGCTAATATGCACGCAATCGGCCGACTGTTGCGTTCTTCGCATGCATATGCATCCCAGAGCGCGTGTGCGGGGACAAGCTATTGAGATCGGGACTGCGTTCGCAGACCCCTCGCAGAGCGATTGTGGGTGGTGACGGGGGGGGTGGCCGGGGAAACGCAGGCATGCCAGTGCATTCGCACGTCGTTGCAGGGGCGTGCATGAATTAGCCACTGTGATGCCATACGCAGTGTGAGGCCTCATAGTGTGCGTGGTTGTCAGCAATTCCTGAGTAAGGTCAGAGCTTGTACATGTGTGCGTGAGGCTGCGATGCTACTCCATTGTACCGATGTTTTTGCTATTCCGCTAAGCATTACGGATGTGTGTAAGGTAAAGTGGGCGTCCTTATGTTGTGCTGAGTTTGTACTGCAATGGATTAGCATACTATCGCAATTGAACTGCGTGCGCACACTATATTGCCGTCCGTAATGAATCAGGCCCTCCGTCATATCATTGTGACCCTGCCCCCTTACTGCTGCACTAAGGCATAAACTGTGGCACTGCGCAGGGAGGATGAGACCCTGATGATTCAATTTGCATCACCATGCCCCCCCCCCAGAGCTCCCACTTGGACGAACCCTTCGGGATCTCGATGAGGGGAGTATTAATACGCTGGCAAGTACGTACTGCCCTATAGCACTCTAAGGGGATTGGCATCTGCTGGGATGATCCTATTTTTGCCTTTGAAAGAATTTATTTCCATGTTGTAATGTGTTGTCTGTGGCTGAGCACAGCCAGGGCTGCGATGGTGACTGAGACCTCTGGTTAGTTATCCCCCAGAAATGTGGATATTATGAACTTAATGAATTAGCTAAGGATGTGCCCTAAATCAGGGGGATTCAACCTCAATCCCCAAATACAGCCAACAGGTCATTTTTTTGGAAGTCTTTAATCAGGCACAGGTGAGCCTATTTTGTTGGGTCACCTACTTCCACAGACAGAAATTCCGAGCAGCCCGGAAAGAAGATGCTGCTGGCAGGTTTGGTGGACGGGGCCGGACTGTACGTGTTATTATGGCCCCCCTCCCCTTTCCGGGAAAAGTCTGAGATTCGCGGGTCCACAAGGACCCTACGGACCCGCAAATTCCCGTAAAATCTCTCCATCCTGTCCACTTCACTAGGAAGTGGGTGGGATGCCAGAGATCTGCCTACTCTTTCAGGATGGTGGGGGGAGGGGGTTGCTACCCAAAAAAAATTGTGAGCCTCCCACGACTTCCAGGAGCGTAGGAATGTATGGTTTATGGCGCCCCACACATACTTCCCGATTGTGTCCGTCGAAGTTGTCATTCCAGGCGCCGGCAGGGAGAAGCACACTGAAAATGCAGCGGGTGGTTTAGCGCCGAGATGTTAGCGCAGGCACGCAGATGGTCTGTCTTACGGGCGTGTTATGGACGCATTGCAGGCGTGTCAGGGAAAGTGGTTGCAGACGCTCCCATAGGAGGTCATGCTCGGGCATAGAAACTGCATCTGTCACAAGGCTGGTGCTAGCTTCAGTGGTGGCATCTTAAGACGCGTCAATCGGCAGTACAGCGTTTACGGGCGCTGACAGTGGGCGTATCGGTCCTTTCACATTAGGATGCAGGGATGTACACCAGGGAAGGGCTTTGTATTGGCATTTGCATACAGACGCAGATGGTCGACCACCAATAGACGCAGCTGCGGGCAGTTCTGCGTCCACCTCTGAATCGGTATGTTAGGTAATTAAACCATCCCAAATTCCTAGAGATGGACAACATCTAGAATCCCATCCATAAAGAAACAGACGCATTTCTCCATTACGGATGCTGCCTGTTCTAGTAATGGACTGGAGTTCTTCCATTTGTAGGAAAAAGACATTATTATGTTCTGATGCGGCGCTCAGACAGGCATGTGCCCGTATCTGGTAACAGCTCTATCAGACAGGCATGTGCCCGTATCTGGTAACAGCTCTATCAGACAGGCATGTGCCCGTATCTGGTAACAGCTCTATCAGACAGAAATGTGCCCGTATCTGGTAACAGCTCTATGAGACAGGCATGTGCCAGTATCTGGTAACAGCTCTATCAGACAGGCATGTGCCGGTATCTGGTAACAGCTCTATCAGACAGGCATGTGCCCGTATCTGGTAACAGCTCTATCAGACAGGCATGTGCCCGTATCTGGTAACAGCTCTATGAGACAGGCATGTGCCCGTATCTGGTAACAGCTCTATGAGACAGGCATGTGCCCGTATCTGGTAACAGCTCTATCAGACAGGCATGTGCCCGTATCTGGTAACAGCTCTATGAGACAGGCATGTGCCCGTATCTGGTAACAGCTCTATGAGACAGGCATGTGCCCGTATCTGGTAACAGCTCTATCAGACAGGCATGTGCCCGTATCTGGTAACAGCTCTATCAGACAGGCATGTGCCCGTATCTGGTAACAGCTCTATCAGACAGAAATGTGCCCGTATCTGGTAACAGCTCTATCAGACAGAAATGTGCCCTTATCTGGTAACAGCTCTATCAGACAGGCATGTGCCAGTATCTGGTAACAGCTCTATCAGACAGGCATGTGCCGGTATCTGGTAACAGCTCTATCAGACAGGCATGTGCCAGTATCTGGTAACAGCTCTATCAGACAGGCATGTGCCCGTATCTGGTAACAGCTCTATCAGACAGGCATGTGCCCGTATCTTGTAACAGCTCTATCAGACAGGCATGTGCCCGTATCTGGTAACAGCTCTATCAGACAGGCATGTGCCCGTATCTGGTAACAGCTCTATGAGACAGGCATGTGCCCGTATCTGGTAACAGCTCTATGAGACAGGCATGTGCCCGTATCTGGTAACAGCTCTATCAGACAGGCATGTGCCCATATCTGGTAACAGCTCTATCAGACAGGCATGTGCCCGTATCTGGTAACAGCTCTATCAGACAGGCATGTGCCCGTATCTGGTAACAGCTCTATCAGACAGGCATGTGCCCGTATCTGGTAACAGCTCTATCAGACAGGCATGTGCCCGTATCTGGTAACAGCTCTATAAGACAGGCATGTGCCCGTATCTGGTAACAGCTCTATCAGACAGGAATGTGCCCGTATCTGGTAACAGCTCTGTCAGACAGGCATGTGCCCGTATCTGGTAACAGCTCTATCAGACAGGCATGTGCCCGTATCTGGTAACAGCTCTATCAGACAGGCATGTGCCCGTCTCTGGTAACAGCTCTATCAGACAGGCATGTGCCCGTATCTGGTAACAGCTCTATCAGACAGGCATGTGCCGTATCTGGTAACAGCTCTATCAGACAGGCATGTGCCCGTATCTGGTAACAGCTCTATCAGACAGGCATGTGCCAGTATCTGGTAACAGCTCTATCAGACAGGCATGTGCCCGTATCTGGTAACAGCTCTATCAGACAGGCATGTGCCAGTATCTGGTAACAGCTCTATCAGACAGGCATGTGCCCGTATCTGGTAACAGCTCTATCAGACAGGCATGTGCCCGTATCTGGTAACAGCTCTATCAGACAGGCATGTGAGCGTATCTGGTAACAGCTCTATCAGACAGGCATGTGCCCGTATCTGGTAACAGCTCTATCAGACAGGCATGTGCCCGTATCTGGTAACAGCTCTATCAGACAGGCATGTGCCCGTATCTGGTAACAGCTCTATGAGACAGGCATGTGCCCGTATCTGGTAACAGCTCTATGAGACAGGCATGTGCCCGTATCTGGTAACAGCTCTATCAGACAGGCATGTGCCCGTATCTGGTAACAGCTCTATCAGACAGGCATGTGCCCGTATCTGGTAACAGCTCTATCAGACAGGCATGTGCCCGTATCTGGTAACAGCTCTATCAGACAGGCATGTGCCCGTATCTGGTAACAGCTCTATAAGACAGGCATGTGCCCGTATCTGGTAACAGCTCTATCAGACAGGAATGTGCCCGTATCTGGTAACAGCTCTATCAGACAGGCATGTGCCCGTATCTGGTAACAGCTCTATCAGACAGGCATGTGCCCGTATCTGGTAACAGCTCTATCAGACAGGCATGTGCCCGTCTCTGGTAACAGCTCTATCAGACAGGCATGTGCCCGTATCTGGTAACAGCTCTATCAGACAGGCATGTGCCGTATCTGGTACCAGCTCTATCAGACAGGCATGTGCCAGTATCTGGTAACAGCTCTATCAGACAGGCATGTGCCCGTATCTGGTAACAGCTCTATCAGACAGGCATGTGCCAGTATCTGGTAACAGCTCTATCAGACAGGCATGTGCCCGTATCTGGTAACAGCTCTATCAGACAGGCATGTGCCCGTATCTGGTAACAGCTCTATCAGACAGGCATGTGAGCGTATCTGGTAACAGCTCTATCAGACAGGCATGTGCCCGTATCTGGTAACAGCTCTATCAGACAGGCATGTGCCCGTATCTGGTAACAGCTCTATCAGACAGGCATGTGCCAGTATCTGGTAACAGCTCTATCAGACAGGCATGTGCCCGTATCTGGTAACAGCTCTATCAGACAGGCATGTGCCCGTATCTGGTAACAGCTCTATCAGACAGGCATGTGCCAGTATCTGGTAACAGCTCTATCAGACAGGCATGTGCCCGTATCTGGTAACAGCTCTATCAGACAGGCATGTGCCCGTATCTGGTAACAGCTCTATTAGACAGACATGTGCCCGTATCTGGGGCATGAATATAAAATGTCTGCGCTGTAAAATGACACTGAGCACTGAGGAGAAAAATAAACGTCTGATTTTAGGGCAATTTGTATCCATACGAAGCTCATTAAGCCCACGTTCTTCTGTAATCAAGCTAAATCTTTCTGGATACATAGTTGTCAAAAAAGGTGCATGTAATGAACGATTTGCTGGTCTTCATAATGCTGCGTACACACGGTCAGATATAACAGGACGATATGAACGATAACGATATCGATCATATCGTTATCGTTCATATCGTCCTGTTTTTGGGCCCTTCCAACCCCCAAACGATGGTCGATGTGCGGGCACAGATGGTCGATATCGATATCGACCATCGCCCGTGCATGCAGGCCAACATGGTCGATATATCGACCAGGTTAGCCTGGTTACTATTTGGACCCGCAATAAAACTTGGACCCGCAATAAAACTAGTTGCGTATGATAATTGGTGCTCCAGCCAATCAGCTCCCAACTGTCATCTGTTTGAAAAATGACAGTTGGGAGCTGATTGGCTGGAGCACCATATATCATTCGCAACGAGTTTTATCCCTGTTGGCCGATGTTTGAAGTACTGCGCATAAGTCCGAACTTGAACGCAGAAGCCAAGGATTTCAATGAGCGTTCTCGGAAGGTGACAGGGGAGGTGGTTAGCCAAACGCGCACGAGATGCTGACATTAATGGAGTCTAAAGGCACAGTAGAGCAGGCACAGGGCACCATGTTCAGACAGAGGAACTTCACCTGCCGTAGGGATGATGTGACTTTCCATGTTGTGACCAACTTTGAGTTGCAAATGTCGACAAGTGAAATGACGACATTTTGTAAAATGCCGACATTAGGCTTAGGGTTACTTACTGCCAAAACAGCTGCATTGCCGCACCGCTGATTGGAAGCATTGTCAGCAAATTCGCAATGCTCGAAGTCAATATGGTCCACGTTGACATGCTAAACATGTTGACATGTTACATGTCGACAATACGACCATGGTGACGTTCTAACCGTCAACAAAATATACTAAATCCAATTGTATCTTCAAAATGATTTATGTGAATTAAACGTACAATATGGCGGCTTTCATAGATATGATTGGTAATTAGAGGCACAAAATTTGGAGTTGGGTCACACAATCAATTCTGTAAGACACGATAGATTTTTAAACTGCACAATTGATTTTTAGTCACAAAATCAGTTTTCTGTTGCTTGTATTAAATCAATAAATGATAGCGCATATTTTTTGTTAACAAAATAATGTATGTCAAATAAATGTGACATTAAAACCCATTATTTTGTAACAAAATGTATATAATTGATTTTGTACACAGAATAGTTTTTGTGCATAGAGGGCTGCAAACAGGCGGCTGTGCAATTCCCTCCATCTCCGATTCAAATGCAGACAGCTCCCTGCTGCATCTGCAAACTCGGCACTGCGACAGACGCTGCAGGCTGGGCTTCACCATCGCTCCTTTGGTCAGGCTGCGGAAGCTGAAGCTCCCCGCAACCTGACTTGGTGCGGGCCACATAGAGGAATCTGTGCAGACCCTGGCCTCCTCCCTCCTGGAACACAGGAGCCGCACACCCCCGTTACCGGGAACGGTGACCAGACACGCCCCCGCTCCGCCCCTGAAATGACTGACACACTGCGGCTTGGAGGGTCTGCAAGCGAGATTGCAGGGCCTGTTCTGCACATATGGAGAACGGACCCTGCACAGGCGCACACCCCTAACAATCGGAGATGTACGTTCATCATCGGGTCCTGAGTACACAAAACAATCCTACACACCAGTCACATGGCTGAAATGCAACTAGGTCACATATATACAGTATAGCATGCCAACATTTTTTTTTTTACTAGACAATCATTAGATAGTTAAATGAAAACTATACTGTACGTCTCATACAGGGGGACATGTATCAAACCTTGGAGAGAGATAAAGTGGAGAAGCTTCTGTCATTTATCTAGCACAGTCTGTGAAATGACAGTAGCTGATTGGTTGCTTCATGGGCAACTACACTTTATCTCTCACCAGGTGTTTCAGGATTTGCTAACTATTCTTCTGAAAACATAAGGCATGCATAGGGAATCACTGCAGATGGTCGCACAAGATGTTTGACTGATTTTAAATGTTCAATTAAAGTGAATTAGTGACATATAACATATTTCAGTTATACCAATTCAATTTGTACACTTTTGCCATGTGGCAGCAAATATAATGTATGGAGAACGGCAATTCATTCAGATGCAGTGTGCCTACATATGGAACTTGTGCTTTATGTACAGTATATCATAATTTAGTAGTGAATAAATAAATGTAAACATCCTGCCGGCGCACACAAACGCACAAATGCGCGCTCACATACACACACAGAGACGCATATATATATATATTCAGAGTCTCACAACTGCTGATGTTTGTGGTGTTGAGCGCTATGTTGTTACTGCACATGTGAGCGCAAATACCTAAAGGCTTGTTTGATGTGTACTGGCTGGGAGGCGCCTAGTCTGAAATGCAATGGAAATGTGCCGGGCGATTCTGGGGCGCTGTTGCACGCAGATGGTGCATGCGTCTCAGGCGCACGGAGCATGTATCCTTATTGTTACTGCTCAGAGACACAGGGTCTGCTTCAGCAAGGATCGCAGCAACAAAGACGCACGCAATCAGTCGATTAATTTGCATTGTGCATGCGTATGCATAGCAGTGTGCGTGTGCAAACTAGCGTGCCAGTGCGTTGGGATGTCGTTGCGGGGCGTGCAGAAATTATACACTGCAATACCAGGCGCAGCCTGAGGCCTCATAGCGTGCGCTGAAGTGAGCAATTCCTAAGTGAGGTCTGACCTGCCTTACCTGTGTGTATGGGCCCGATGTTACTCGATGTTACTGATTATTTCGCTATGTTGCCCAAGTATACGGATGTGAGTAAGGGGAAGTGGGCGTCCTTATGTCAGGCTGTGATCGCCATGCGATTCATTTGCATTTCACCGCTGATATTAGCAACTGCGCTGCGTGCGTTCTAGCAGAATAGCGATCCTTGCTGAATCAGGCCAACAGTACAGAAATGGATGCTGACAGCAGCTGCGCCCAAGAACGTGCCGCCGCTCACACAGGACGCCATAAGCAGATGGAGACACCGCGCCTGCTGTAGGGATGTTGCAAGTTTCGCTCCGAGATGGAAAAGCACCATCTCAATACGCTGCATGTGGGTGTCTCAGTTTAGATGAAATGGGCCGCGGCTTTTGCATAAATGGCATACGCGTTAGACGCAGTCACGCTCGAGTCTATGTTCAGGCATTTTACCAGTTTCTAGTTGATTCCAAATAATAAAGTTGTACAAAAAATTTTATCATTAAAGATAAAAACTGACAAAGTCTTTCCCTGTAATTGTTAGAACGTAACATAGCTATATAAATGCCTCTGTGTACTATAGTTTTATTGACCAGTTCCATTTTTTTAAATTGCAATATGTGAGAAAAGTACCATGCATTCTATTCTTGTGCCAGTCTTTTATAAAAAAAATATATTTTTACTGTTTTCTTTTTATAGTGGTGTGAGGGGGTGCCCAGCAGTGGAGGCAGAGATGGGCGCCTCTCACCTGGCCCCCCCCGCCCTCAGGTGGCCCAGTGGGGGACGCCTTCTTTCTCCCCGGAATGACCATGGAGCCGCAACAAGGTGCTGACATGAGCAATGGAGCAGCGGCATTTTGAATTTAGCGCTGGTCTGAGCCAATCTCGACTGACAGTCAATTAGAAGCAGGCGCTGCAAGCCAATCGGAGCTGGCCGTGTCATAGCTCCACCCTCTCGCAGAGCGGGAGAGCTCAGTCGGATGGCAGAGAAGAAGCTGTGACGATCGACGACTTCAAAGAAGTGTTCCAGCGGCGCGGAAAGACGCCAGAAGACGCCGAGAGCAGCTAGAGAAGACAGTGGATCTGCGACAGCGCCTTGAGGAGAGCAGAGCTGAAGTTGAGGACCGGGGAAGAACTGCAGTGGTGGATTGCAAAGAGGCTATACAAAGAACCCCACTACAGTTGATACTGGTAGGAGGCTTTGGGCCATTACCACCGGTTATATATAAAATCCACCTAAACAATCAGAGTTGTCGAGCATTAGGTATCTCATCATCAGAGGACTCTACTGTTTGGGCAGAGTGCGGAGGAGTTGTCCGGCACTCACACCCCCCTAATTGCATCCCCTGCCCCTTCCGTGTAGGGCTGACTTTAAACGATAATATCACATACATGAATGTAGAATAGACCTTAGCAATTCTACATGTGTATAGGCACCTGGAAAGAACATACCCATACGGCACTGGCCACACCCACACTGCTCTGGTCACAGCTCCTCCCCTTCTTAGTAGAGGCCCTTGAACATTTTCAGCCCCAGGCCCATGTGGTGTTAATCCGGCCCTGTTTGTATGTAACTGTTTCTACAAAGGTAGAGGCATAGCATATTTATTTTAGACAAGGGGTACTTCCTGGAATCCTCCGAACTGCGGAGTTTGCGCCCAATCTCGCCAAAAGCACTATGGGTGACCGCACCAGTTTCTTTGTTTGCTCACTTTCCAAATTCTTCATGCAATAAAATACATACAACATGTTTCTTTGCTCTTCACAGAGAACCCTGATAATAAAATATTTCTGAATGTTTAAAGTATTTTGAGTTGAAAATATTTTATTTGGCCGTCGGATTCTAGCCTTGAAGACTGTTAGGAGAAAGGGACTTAGCTATAGCCAAGGGACGTGCAAAACTGACTTTAAACCAAAGATCCAAATAATATTGTTGGCTCCGGGCCAGTGGGGGTTAATCTACAAAATGGCGTGACCATATATTATATCGCATAAGAATTTTCAGCGTTTTCAGTAAGAAGTGCGTAAAATGTCTTCACTTTATCTTTAGATGAAAACTCTCTTTAAAATGATTTTTTTTGTTGTTTAATTGGCTATTTTATTTAAAAAAAATTTACTTAATTAGTTTTTGTTTTATTTTCCTTGTCAAGTATTCTACTATGTATACAAAGAATAAAAACACATTTTAGATAACACAGTAAAACCCTCTAGCTTTATCACATATAGGCATCTTGGAGTATTTTTATATTTAATTTTTTTTCTCAAACTATTCACCAAGCTAAACACCCCTCCCATACAAATGACATTTTTGGAGTTAATCTGAACAAATGGCAGTTTTTCTCCATCAATATAAATTTTATCTTATATGATTTAAAATTGCGTCAATATTTATAGAATATTACTTTCTAAAGCTACAGTAGAATTAATTGTACAGATATTTTTTTATGTCATTTTTATAGAAAACCTCCCAATTGAATCTACAGCCAATGAGATGGTATTTATATAACCAGAACAATTATTTACGCACAAAGGATTCCAGCATCCAACTGCATTAATAACGGTCGGCATAAGATTTCAACACTGGGAATATCACTAACAAAGATGGACAACCCCCCCCCCCCACCCCCTCCGAGATGTGAACTGAACTTTCTTGAACATACAATATGCCTAAACTTGATCATACAAGAGCAGCAGAGAATATATTACCCAGCTGAGTTTCCGGCAGGAAAATGAACTCTATAGTAAGCCTTTGATCTCAGGTTATTGAAGTAATCTCGGAGGTGTGTGAATTTATTTCACAATATAACATATGAATACTGCACCATCCAGAATGTCCTCCCCATACTGGGGTTTTTTCATTTTTGGGAGCAAACCAGAAGAGCAAGTAACTGGGCACCTGGACTAACCACGCTGCACTGCAAGGGGTGCAAATGCATTTATTATTTTGCATGCAGGGTAAATACTGGCTGCTTTTGCATGTAGCCCACAAATGCTGGACAGCTTTATTCTTACACTGCAGTTTACTGTACAGTAGATGTACCTGCAGTGCAGCACGGTTTTGCCAAGGTGCTAAGTTACAGTACTTGTTTTATTGTATTTCCTGCTGTGTCCTTATCATGAAGAAACTCCTCAGATGTCAGTAATATTCTGTGCAAAATCCTCAACAAGAGGATAATATCGCATCGAAAAAAGGAGTAGTGTATGAAGCTGCATTTTGTTGACTGATGATGCGTTAAACACAGCAATTAAATACAATGTTAAATGACAGATATTATTGTGTAGGCTGATTTTTTTTTTTCTCGGCATGAAAATCTGGACACGAAGTGATTTAATGCAGACACGGTTATTGAGCAAATACGTAATAGCTGAGTGGGCGGCTGGGATTAGTTCAGCTCCTGTGGTAAGCTGTAATCTTTAAAGGTGCCTACACACTAGGCGATGTGGTCACGATGCGATATCATGTCCAATTTCCTTTGAACTCTCCCTGGCAGCACCCCGGCTGTCGTGGGCACGATTTGGAGTTAATAACTGCCCAAATTGACCCACGATCTATCGTGCATCCTAACTATTTCCAGCGCATCGTGTCTGAGATTTTCAGATCTTGCCTGCAGCGGGCAAGATCTAAAGTTGCGATGTATGACCAGCGTGTACGCAGCGCCGGTCGGGGGCAGCGTCTGAGTATCCTGCTCAGCGCTGCTCAACATTTAAAAAAAAGAAAAAAACAATTATGGCCACTGCCGAGAACGGTATTGGAGGCTTCCAAACCCGGGATTCAATCCCGGACATTTTTAGCCCCAAATCCTGGGATCCCGCCGATCCCGATGCCAGAATTAACCTCCCTAGGCAGGAGGAATTGCACAGTGCAGCTGGTCAGTATTGAGAACCAGGAAAATATTCAGAGATAACATGAGACCCAGGAAAGTAGGGACAATTGGCAGCTATGGGCCTGATACAGAGATCTACGCTATGATGGTGCTTTCACAGTTGAGCGACTATCGGCAATTGCGGCATGCATCTAAATGACGTGTCGCATGCGCCAAGGCACTAGTGGCTCTTACTGACTATTCACAGTGTTATTGACAGTCAGGGAGCATTTGTGAGAGGTAGAGGGGAGAGGCAGCAAAGAACGCAGGCGTGTTGCGACCATTTCGTAGGCGTGTCACATCCTGCGACTGCGATCCTGTATGCAAGGAACATGGCTCCGGTGTCTCAATTCCCGTAGGTATTCCGGGACCATAGAGTTACTCAGGACTGCTAACATTGCATGTTCTGCGACCGATGCTTGGTCTTTGTATGCATGTTCTTTAATATGCAAAGCTGCAGGTTGGCGTTGCAATGCATCTCCCGTGGCTGCCACATTTGCATATTTCGGCATAGCAGCTGCGTACACAGACGCGGCAGTGCCGGCATTAGCGTGCATCTCTGACACAAGCCATTTGCTACAGCCCGGTCTCACCCCAGAGACAAATGTGTGGCTCAGTAAAAAAAACTCTGGAAACAAATTGGCACGATGTTAAGAAACCAACGTACCCCTCTATTAAAGCCGGGACTGGCATCCTGCTGCAGTATGCTCTATGCTGCAATATTGTCAATTAGTTATTTATTGCAGAAAAGTTTCAAAAAATATTTTAGAACCATAGACAATTGAGAGGATAGGTCCATTTTCGTGGTCCATACGTAGTGCAGGAGGGATAGAACAATGAGTACTCTAATAGGAACGGGCATCTGGGTTATTGTATGAGCGGCTTATTACATAGGTCGCATGTTCTAACAGGGATTGAACGTTTATGATCTCCGGGTAATGGGCCACGTCTTGCAATGAACCTTTTCCATCCATTGATCTTGTGAGAAGTTATTTTAAATATTACATGGTCCAAGCTAAATATTATGCAGATCGTCAGGGTGAAGTGCTCTCCTGTTCCCTTCATTATCTGCCTCATAAACCTTTGTAGGTTGAATACATCATATGCATTATGGGCCTGATTCCAACATAAATACTAATGCAATCGCACCTGCATTCTCTCACGGATCGCAGTTGCTCAAATATGCTAATCCGAGCATAGAGGCGCCCACTGCTGCCTTCTCATACAGTTCCGACAACGTGCGACAGCGTAAAACATCAGTAACATCGGCGTACATTGGGCAGTCTCACAGCTTATCACTCAGTCTGACCAGCCGCAAACACTGCGGCTCTCCTGACTTGCTGAGAGCTCTCATGCCGCGAAGGAGATTGCAGTGGCTAATTTATGCACGCTCATGAAACGGCGTTTAAATGGCCAGCCACACCGGTGTTTCTATAACCACCCTCCATTATCAAACCCAAATGCTGACTGCCTGTGGTTGCTCCGTACAAGCATTATCGCAATATTGTATTCAAGGCGCGTGCCCTGTTTGGCTTTCGTGCATGCGCAAGGGCAAACAATCGCTCCATCTGCGCAAATATCGGCTTTGCGAAAATCTCTGAATCAGGCCCTATTGTCAGGGGTATCACATATTGCAGATGAGTCCAGATTAAATCTTATCATGTGTCAAGAAACATAGCAGTATTTATCAATACAACTCCCCCCCTCCCAAGAAAAAAATATTATTTATTTATTAACAGTTGTTTATATAGCGCAGCATATTCCGCTGCGCTTTACAATTGGAAACATTTATAGAACAAAACAGGGTAATAACAGATAGACATAGAGTGTAAATAGAAACAGACAAATTAAGAACAAATTATATTTCCCTTAAAGATATGCGAATATTGTGGCACTTTAACGCTGAGGACAAAATCCATCATATTATCTGACAAGTGGATATATATCAGAGCTATTCCACACCGTGCCAATTAGATAAAACTGATTGATTGCATTAATGACTGAATGTCCACTAGGTGGCAGCAACACTCAAAAGTAGAGAGAGAACCTAACTTTTTGTATAACTTATTTCAAGCAGGTCTTTAACACGATCGTTCTTACCGAAACATACTGTACTTAGCAAACTTTTAAATGCCAAATAGTTACACAGTGAAGGTTAGAAGAAAAGGTCATACATAATGGCTTTTTTCGGTCCACTCTTCTTTTAGTAACGTAAATACACTTTATCACATTACCTCCAATACTTTCTTGCGGAACAAAATTGGTTGGCTTTTATTCCCTGAAATGGAGTTGCGGTAGAGTTTTTGCAATAGATGCTTGTAAAAAGAAAAGTGGATTTTTTGCCGTGGCAACCGTACAGATTATAGCTGCCACTTCCTGCACTACACTAGATAAATTATAACTATAATTTGATTGGCTGATCGCTTTCCCTTTTTTAGAAGTGTTGATAAGTTTACGCATCGGACTCGTCAGGACCCGATGGATCTACAAGTCACTATTACTAATCATAGCATCTATTTCATTAGGTCACTAAGTGCGAACATTTCATGGCCATATAGAGACACTATTTACCAAGGAAATAAAATGCAGGCCTACATCTACAGCCCTCAATCTCCGTCCTGCCGACCAACCGGGTATGTAGATGTATTTGCCCCAAAGGGCCCCATTAGATACACTGAATGATAAATGTACCTGAGCCTGATAAGGATCTATCTTCTTGTTCTAAATTATAGACCTATTGTGCTACTTAACACTGATCTGAATAGTTACTGACCCCTTAGATGTTATGGGTCTTATAGCTCTAGCGGTTGTCACCGCGAGACGTATGAGCCAATGGTAAATTAAGGAGTTTTACAAATTTACAGCCAACTATATGAACCAATGTGTCACATTGTATTACAGGCGACACAGGACCTGATTCAGAGCTGCTCGCAAAAAGTGAGCGCTCGCTCTGAATCAGGGCGGCCCCTTTTTTTTCTAAAACCGGCCTCCTGGCCGCTCGCATAGCTGTGGGTGACCACCCACAGCTTTTGTAAGCGGCCAGGTGATGATCGCTTGTGGTAGGGTCTCATTCCCGCAAGCCCCAGTGTGCTTCTGGCTCTAATAGAGCCGGAAGCTCACCACTGACATCACTCGTGATGTCAGTGGAGCCGCTCCCAAATGGCAGGCGTTCCTTTGGGAACGCCTCCCCTTGGCCAGCCACCCCCCCGACCCGCCTACCAAACGGGGCAAGCTGTCAATCAACATCGACAGCCGCCCCTTTTGGATGCGAGTGCCGGAGCGAGTAATCTCTCGCTCGCTCCGGGGCTCGTGCGTGCGCACATGCCGGCCATCGACTCGCTTGGGAGCGCATAGCGCTTGCGAGTGGGTCTGTATCAGGCCCTACAGCTCCCTAATTTCAAACTTTGCCAATCTCAAATTTAAAAATAAGGATTTTTCAAACAAAATTGACTCCATCACAATTTTTAAAAGTTCTACACAATGCTATAAGTAAAGCTTCAAAACTGAATACAATAAAGGTAATGAAAATACAGAACACGGAAGTCTCCCATCCAGTAGCCTTATAGTGGACGGCAATAGTCTAATATATATATTGTATATATATTTTTTTCAAAATATATTTATTTGAATTTTCATCTTAATAGATACAATAAATTGTATAAACATACAAAATAGTGGTAAGATAATGAGGGGTAGCAATAGCCACGTTACAGACATCATAAAATAAATCAATAATTGACATATATTGATTACACTAAATTATTGATGAGAGAGAGGGAATGAAGAAGAAAAAAAGGTAGAAAAGAACAAGGGGATGAAAAGAAGAAAAAAAAGAGAAAGAGCCTAGCCAAACTGGATAGGAGAATGAGATAGAAATACTCTAGTATCGTACCATAACGTAGAACGAAAAAAAATATGAATATGTTGTTTGATTGAGATGTTTAAAGTATCAAAAAATATTCCCATATAGAGAAACATTTCTCCAGTCTTTGGCCCTCATTCAGAGCCACTCGCTAGCGGCAGTACGCTCGTTCCGAGCGATGTTTGCACATCTGCGCATGCGTACGTTTTTTTGTACGCATGCGCGAACCAGTCAGTGCGGCTGAAAATCGTTTGTACGCAATATAGCGAGCGCCTGCTATTTTGAGTGACAGAATGAGGCGTATGTGGGTGGTAACAGGGGAAGGTGCTTGAAAACGGGGAGTGGAGATCAGAACGCAGGCGTGCTTAAAGGTCAAAACGGGCGTTTTATGGGTGTGCATAATTAATATAGCAGCGTCATTGACCACGTCACTTGTTTTTTTTTAACTCAGAACTGCTCGCAAAATAGCGGTTGAAAAAACCAACCACAAGAATAGCGAGCAGTTCATATCCTGTTCGATGTACTCGATTAATCTAATAAATAGCGGACATGACGTATGGTGCGAGCGGCCAGGGGGCATTTTTAACAAATAAACGAGCGTATGTTTTGCTCGCTCGTTCAGACTTAGAGGTGTGAACAGACTGCAATGTGCGAACGGATCATTTGAATAGCCACCCCTTGTTTTTGAACGAACGAACGCAAATAGCGAACGGCTCTGAATGAGGGCCTTTGTTCTTTATGTAAGGACGTCTCTACCCAGTCTATCTTGAACACCTAAAAAAGCTTTTCCTTAAACATTTGTATAGAGGGTGGGGAGGAATGTAGCCATTGCTGTCCTATACACTTCCTCGCCATGGCTGAGAGACTCAAAAGCAATTTACGACAACCCGGTGAGATTGTAGAGTTAAGGTGCGTACACACTGGGCAGTATTACTGAGCGATTGCACGATTACCACAATCGCTCAGTAATCGTGCACAGATCGTGCACTAAAATGTAGGAAACGACCAGCGATGCGCGCGCTGGTCGTTTCCGACATTGTCCATCGCCTGAACATGCAGGTCAATCTGACGACAACGTCAGACTGGCCATGTTCAGGAATGATGGAGTGTGCCTGCACTGAGCGACTTCAGAGGTATACTGCTGTACTTGCAAAAAAGGACAAGTTATGGGAATGTGAAAAGGGAAAAAGCGTCTGAGGCCCGTATTCAATTTGGAGCGAAAAGCCGTTTTCGCGTATTTTTGGCAAAACTTTTTGCGGGTGACGTCATTTTCGCCTGTTTTGGTTTTACCCCGTATTCAATTTGAAGGACTTTCCGCCTAGGCAGAAAGTCAATGCAATGTACCAGGCAGAATTGGGGTTTGGGGTGCAACGTTGCAGGAACCCCCGTACAGCCTTCAGACAGTCCCTCAAAGGTAATCTGTGTCAAAAATTCTTAAAAAACATTTAAGGACCCCCCAAAACAAGACTTTGAAAAAGGGGGCGAAAAAAAAAGAGTTGGGGTACAAAGTTAAAAACTAGCGAACTTAACTCTGGGGGGGGGGGCAAGTATGCCCCAGGTGTTTGTTTGATTGCAGGGGCTTGCGGCAGATGAATTTTTCCAACTACACTTTAGCAACTTTTAAATATGCTGACCCCCATTTTCACGCACACCATATTTGCTGGGATAAGTTATTTTCAGAAAAAAATACTCCTGAATACTATTCTGCACCACATATAGAAAAACGCTATTTAGCAGCTAATGAGCCCGTTTAAAAACCCCAAATACCTTCAGCAAGCGAAATCGGGGGGGGGGGGGGGGGGTACCATAAAGAACCCCCATGTCACAGCATCTTTTGGGGGATGTCAGACTGATTTCCCCAAATCTGACATGACTTTCCGCCTGCTTCAGTTTCGCCGGGTCCCGTTTTCGCCTGCTTTCATATTGAATACGGGGTAAAGCGGGCACGCGCGCGATACTTTTCCACCTGCCAAACAGGCGAAGTAGGTGGAAAGTCCGGGCCGCAAATAAGTATCGCGGCTCGGCTCATATTGAATACGGCTCTGAGTCTGAGAGAAAGATAATGGGCATTGTGATGACCAATCTGTAAGCTGACGAACTGCATTATGACCATTAGAAGCCCAAAAGGAGAGGGGGCTGAACCATGCTGAAAGCTGACATTACCCAACAGAGGGAAGAATAAGGAATATGAGGCACTGAGGTTCAGTGGCGGCTCCGAGGGTGGGGCTGCAACACAGTCCAAAATTCAAATAGGGGAGTCACACCAACTGCCAGTGAGTTCCAGCCAGTGATGTTTGTCAGTGTTTAAAAGTGGCAGTTGGTGTGCCTCCCCTGTTTGAATTTTGGACTGGGCTGCAGCCCCACCTCTGGAGCCTCCACTGCTGAGATTCCATTTGTTACGAATAGTGTGCCAGGCTGACCTTACAGACATTAATAGAGGGTTGTCTAACACATCCGCAGGTATATATCAAACTTATGAAGATGTAAAAAGCACACTAAGGGCCTGATTCAGAGTCACTCGTAAGCAGCCGCTCGTTCGCTCCGAGCGATGTTTGCACAACTGCGCATGCGTATGGGTTGTAATACGCATGCGCGAACCAGTCATTGCGGTCGGAAATTGTGTGCTCGCAAAATAGTGAATGCCTGCTAATTTGAGTGACAGAATGAGGCGTTTGTGGGTGGTAACAGGGGAAGGTGCTTGAAAACGGCGAGTGGCGATCCGAACGCAGGCGTGAAAAACGGTCAAAACGGGCGTTTTAAGGGTGTGCATAATTAACAAAGCAGCATCATCGACCACGTCACTTGGTTGTCTTTTAGCCTGAACTGCTCGTATGATTGCGGTAGGAAAATGCTACCACAAGCACTGCGAGCAGTTCATACGCCTTTCGATGTACTCGATTAATCTAATAAATAGCGGAGATGACGTAGGATGCGAGCGGCCAGGGGGCGTTTTTTAAAAATTGCGAGCGCATGTTTTGTTCGCTCGTTCAGACATAGAGGCGTCAACAGACCGCAAAGAGCGAGCGCTCTATTTAAATATCCGGTCCCTTTTTCTGAACGAGCGAGCGCAAATAGCATCCGGCTCTGAATCAGGCCCTAAGTCCACATTGGAAAGAAAGGAATTCTCTATCAAATAATTAGTATATAAGTTGGAATGTGAAATCCAATCCTTAATGTGCCTGAAAATGGGCGCTAAATTATACAATGCCGTATTTGGGAATTTAATTCCCCCCCTCCAATCTATTAAGATGCAGCAATAGCAAACTGAGTTGAGGTTTCTTCTTCTTCCAAATAAATTGCCAAAAGGCTGCATCAATTCGCTTAACACCTGTTTTAGTAAGAACAAGAGGTAAGCGCTGCATGGGGTACGGTACAATTCCTTAAGGGCTGTATCTAAAACATTTTAACATTTATTGCGTATACAGTAAGTCATTCTTCTAAGGACAATCTTGGGAAGGTGAACTCCCAAATAAGGGATATCAGTCTCTGCCTATTGTAAATCACTCAAACTCAAGACCCCCATACACGGTGAGATTCTAAGTTGGTAAGATCAGTTGTACGATTTCCCTTGAAATTCTTCCCTTGAAATTCGTCATAAGATGTGGTCAAATTGGTGTCATTAAGATCATAGGATAAGATGCACAGAAGTGTCACATCGCACACGATCAGTTGAGAGCTCTCTGCAAAACCATCTGATCTGCGATCCAACTAGACGATGGCGGGGATGCGCATTGGGGTGGCAGAAGACTCAAAATACAACTATTTGTAAACGATTGGCCTGTCCAACCTGTAGAAACTCCCAAAATCGTGTTAAAAATCGTCCCATGTATGGCCAGCATCAGACTATCTCTACGGTGAGGTATTTAGGGTCATTGCAAGTGATTTGGTATGATTAATTGTAAAACCCGAGATACTACAAAGGTCATCTAATTTAGAAAGAAGGAAAGATAGGCACATTTGTGATTTGGAAATAAAAAGAAGATCATCGGCAAACGCCGAGACATTAACCTCTGTCCGCCCAAAGGAAATACCTTGAAACAAGGATCAAGATTGTAAAACATGCAATAAGGGATAGAGGGCCAAATTAAAAAGTTGGGGGGATAAGGGGCATCCCTGTCTGGTTCTTCTAAACATTTAAATAGTTCTAGGATCACCCAAAAGACCATTTATCAACAATTTTGTACGCGAAGAAGTATAGAAATATTTAGCTATATTAACAAAGGAGGTCTTGCAGCTGTAATACTGAATAGAGGTGAGGCCACAACATTTTATCAAAGGCCTTTCCGGCGTCTGAACTTAATAGCATATTGGAAGAATGGCCTGGAGTGGAAGATAAATACAAAGCCGCCACAGCTAAGCGAACATTTCGGACTATGTGTCTCCCATGGGTGAACCCAGATTGATGTGGATAGAGGACAGAAAGAATAATATATTGTAAGCGTGTTGCAAATATTTTAGATTAAATTTTGGAGTCTTGATTTAAAAGGGTGATAGGTCTATACGAATTAAGAGCAGGAGCGTATCTTCCTATTGGCCTAGATGCCGGTGCCGACAGCTGTCATTTATGATCTCTGGTCTCCTGTCTCCTCTAACCAGTGTCCCGCAGTCAGCTGTCATTAGCAAAGGATCCCTGGTCTCCTATGTGTCCTACGTTCTGCTCTGTTCTGCTCTGCTCTGCCCCCCATTGACTACTAACATGTATTAGGCTTCTTATATGTCCCTTCATATCAGAAACATTTAAAATTAGAGAGACTAAATTTTTTTTTTACCTAATATATATCTTCCCCCACAATACCCACCATACACCAATCACCACTCACTGATTCCCATATGTCAATCATGCAGGAGAAGAGTGCCATATCAATCACAAGGCTCTATTCGCAAGGTAATTTGCATATATGCAAATTACCTTGCCAACAATGCATCTAGTTTGTTATTGATGCCCTCTTATCCTGTGTTGCTGACATATAGAAATTAATAAACAGTGCATTGCATGTAGTGTTATAACTGAAAAAAATATAAATATACAGTATATATATATATATATATATATATATATATATATATTGTCTCCCTATTTCTGCAGGCGTGTAAATTGAACTACCCCCAGTGTAAGTACAGTAAATTTATTTTTCTTCAGTTTGAGGAACTTGCCTTGATCCTTTAGGTTGTGGATACTTCCATGTTGGGGAATAGGACAAGATCCTTATGGACGGTTTTTATTCTTATGTGGGTTATAGGAAAGGACCATTGTGGGCTGTCATCCTAGTGAATTGTAAGGTGGAGTTGTTAAAAAGCATAATGCAGTATAGACAACTGTATTTGAATATATGTAAATTATTTTACCCATACTGCATTTTGTTTGTTTTTGACGCAATGTTTTCAATCTTTTCCAGTGTGTTTTTTGCATAAATTAATAAATAGTGGGTTGCAATAGAGTAAGTTCTATAAAAGATATATATATATTCTCCCTATTTCTACAGGTGTGTGAATTAAACTACCCCCAGTGTCTAGAAACAGTCATTGGAGGGGGGCGCCAGTCCCTTGGTTTGCTAGGGGCGCTCGGACCCCTAGATTCACCCCTGATTAAGAGAATCAGGGTTTATATTGGGTTTCAATAAAAGAATTTTGTAAGCATCATTAAAAGTAGGATATTGTAAGCCCCTTTCCTGAATTTGCTGAAAAACATCAGTAAGAGAAGGAATAAAATTGACTTTTAAGATTTTATAATAGTTCCCATTAAAGCCATTGGGGCCTGATGACTTGTTAAGTCGTAGACCATTGATGGCAAAGTCTACTTCATCTTCCGTTTTGGGACTATTAAGAAGATCCCTCTGTTGGGTCGACAACTCAGGCAAAACAGCCTCTTGAAAAAACAGGACAATTCTGGGCCTATAGGAGAGTCTGCATACAGGTTTGTTAAAGAGGAGAGAAAAAGACTAGTTATGTCAGCAGGTGAAGTGACAACACTATTGGTAGTAGGGTCAAACAATCTCGTAATAAACTGTGTTTCCTGCTGTGTTTTCACCATATGAGCTAAAATCTTACCAGATTTGCCGCCCTGACAGAAGTTAAGTATTCTTAGTGTAGTCTATCCTAAGTTTAGCTACCTTCAAAAGAAAAGTCTCTAAAATCCTTTTAAGCTGAAGATCGAAGACCTCATTCAGACCCGATTGCAAGCGCTGAGAGCTCGCAACCGGGTCGATGTTTAGGCCCTGTGCACGCGCAGTGGCCGCACTGTTCGTACGCAAGCCCCAGAGCGAGAGAGAAATTCTCTCACTCTGGAGCTCACTACAAAAGGGGCGGCTGTCGATGTTGATCGACAGCTCGACCAGTTTTGTAGGCGTGGCGGGGGGGGGGTGGTATCACAAATGAACACCTGCCGTTTTGTGGGTGGCCGCACTGACATCAGCAGTGATGTCAGTGGGGAGCTTCCTGCTCGATCAGAGCAGGAAGCTCCCTGGGGCTTGCGGTTGCCGAGACCCAACCTTAGGGTCTCGTCGCAAGCCCCGATGGTCGCGATGGCCTTGACCATCGCGACCATCAACCTGGTCGGTCGCTAAAGCTGTGGGTGGTAACCCACAGCTTCGCTAGCGACCAGGAGGCCGCACTTGAAAAATCAAGCGGCCGCCCTCATTCAGAGCGAGCGCTCGCTTCTTGCGACCACCTCTGA
The DNA here is from genome assembly GCA_031769625.1 of Taudactylus pleione. Lineage (NCBI taxonomy): Eukaryota > Metazoa > Chordata > Amphibia > Anura > Myobatrachidae > Taudactylus > Taudactylus pleione. Next base: position 1,905,116 of record JAUIMM010000471.1, read on the forward strand.
ATGAGGGCCAGAGTTTCTTGTCTGCAGTTGTAAATCTAAGGTAATGACGATAAGCATCTCTTAGGCGAGCTTGAAGAGTGTGCAAATAGGATTTATAAGTATGATTGCTTTTAGCTACGTAATAAATCACACGAGCTCTCATCACCGCCTTGGAGGCTTTACAAACTAAAACCGGGTCATCCCAGTGGTCAAGGTTATCGTCTATATATTCTCTCCATTTGTTCTCCAGATAGGTCTGAAAGTCATCGTTTTGGAAACAAAAATAGAGTCTATAAACACATTACAGACGTGAGAAGATAAAGAATAAGCCACTAGCAGATAATCGATTCTTGTAAACAGATCTTGGTCCTCGGAGTGAAATGAATAATCCCTGTAAAAAGTATTATGCAATCCCCAGGGATCAACTACATCAAGATGGGAACACAAAAAGTCAATACCAATCGTTTGTTGTTGAGAGATGGTAAGGGGTCGAGCTGAGTGGTCAAGGAGAGGGTCACGGAGAGAACTGAAATCTCCACCAACATATTTTCTAAGTACATTTTAAATTTGTTTGTAAAAAGCTACATTTGGAGTATTGGGAGCGTAAATATTAAGAAATGTAAAGTTTTCACCATGGATCGATAGACGCACCAACAGGAAACGGCCCTCCTTATCAGATACCACCTCAATAATATTATATTGAGGATGTTTATTAAACAATATAGCTTCACCCCTTTCCTTTTTATCAGAGGAAGCCAAAACACAGTCCTGAATCCAAGTGCTCTTACGGGTAGCCCGAGGATCTTGTAGCCAGGGCGTTTCTTGCAATAATACAATATCAGGGGCTAAACGTTTAAAATGTGACAAAACCCTACGCCGCTTGATAGCATAATTAAGTCCAGCCACATTCCATGACACGAATCTTAGAGAAGTAGAAGCTACTTGGGGGACCAGGCTTGAGGCTGTGGTAGAGGCTGTCATCCAACTCCAGTTCTAGGGAAATCAAATATCACAAACTTACAAAGAAAGAGGGTAATGGTCTATTATATTTAAGGACACACACAGGGGCGTTTCTAGAGAGGAGGGGGCCCGTGTGCAGTCTCCGACACGGGTCCCCTCCTCTCCGCCCAGCAGCGTACTGAACTGTGCATGGCCAGCGAGTTATAGACTCTGGGCACTAGAGTGTGCCCAGAATCTATAGCGTATGCACAGATCACGGGAAAATGGCCGCGGCGGCCATTTTCCCTGTACTGCACTTGCGCACGATGGGAAAATGGCCGCCGCGGCCATTTTCCAGTCGTTTTACAGCAGCGGACCCCCGCGCCGACGTGGGACTCCGGAGAGATAAGTAACATTATGGGTGCAGGGTGTGTGGTGCGGGGCCCCCCTGGACCCAGGGGCCCGTGCTCCCCGCACACCCTGCACCCATTATAGATACGCCCCTGGACACACAAATGATTTCAAATTGCATAAACTGGGGCCGATGAACAGTTTGTAGCTAAATGGTCTTGAATGTCTCAGGAAAAGGAGCACGGAGAGACAGCGTTTTCCCACAGGGACGTACACATCTCGCATCGCCAGACATGTATAAAATGATGTATATCGATGGCATGCGACATACTGTATGTACGATGACATGGGATGTAACCGCACTGCCGCCCAATAGAGATTGTGGTGAAGGCGTATAGTGAGTGATTGTCTAAAAATCAAATTATTCTAGAAAAAGTAATGAAACACTTTCAGAGGATTAAAGTAGATCTATTTATTTTACCTGAAAATTCGCTTCTTAATGTGATGCGAGATGGCGCACTCCCTGCTGATCAACTTCTTATGGCAGGAAACGATAACAGAAACAAGATAAGTAACACAAAGTCATCAGAACGAAACAAGTGTTTCCACAGGATATGAATATTGTTATACAGTGACTGAATGATCTATCACTGCTTACCGAAATCTTCTATTGGCACAATTCACTGGCAACACTTAGCTGCGGCAGCTAATGGATGCTGGCTGGCAGCACTAAGAGGCATATTTATCAAAGTATATTTGCAGAATATCAGGTGTTTTTATGGGGGTAACAGCGAAAATTAAGCAACCGCAGGATTTAAGGAGGGAATTCAGTATATCTGCTGTGGTCCCTCTACTTCTGGGTGCAAAGCGGGACCCACAGGTTTCTATGGGGTCTGCTCTGCTGTCGGATTTACCAACGGCAAGAATACCGGAGCACTGACCGCTAATGCCATCTGAAGATAGTTGCCTATGTGTTACTGTAACACGTATTCTTTCAAAGGGAGATCCTCAGGATACCTCCCCATCTGCCCCCGATAATGCATACACAGGCCAACGGCGTACACGCACAGACGTCGAACCCGGAAGCAGAGTGATAGCGTAAGTTATCAGTCTGCTTCCAGCTCTCTGCCGTGTCCATTTACGTGAACATTTTCATTTTAATGTAGTGAATTTAGGCGATATTATTATATCCCAGTCAGGGCCAGGATGTATGATGCATCCCGCCACCCTTCGCATGCACGCCGACGTTAATTACGGTGTAAGAGCTGCCCTTTGAGGATGAAGGACTTCCGGGTCTATGACCCTGATGTCCCTCTAGCCTACTTTTGTGCATGTGCAGAAGGACACGCGCCGCGGGGGCTGCTGGGGGGGATCTGATTGGATCCCTCCCAGTGGGGGGAGTCATGAATGAAGCCCATAGGCTTCTAATGGGCAACGCCATCTGAAAATCGCATGGCCCACCACATCAACGACCCGGAATGTATTGCATTCCGGGGCTTGATGTCTATGAGAAGTGCTGTCATTTTGGGCTTGACCGCATTTGTGATGTTAGTGCATCCCGCACCAAATATTAAATGTGGGATATAATAAATCGACTGCTAATGCTACAATGGAGCACTTCGCCAAGCCAGTGTGGAGACAAAATAGTGCGTGACAGCGGCAGAGAGTATGATGACACTTGAAGCTTGATTAGAAGCATTTTACTAGAGTTAAAAAAAAGTGCTACTAACCCGCATGTAGTGAACGCCAGAGGGTAGGAGGTGTGATATGTGTGACCAGCATCGTTGTTAATCCTACGCCAGTGGCATTGATATAGTATGGAATATTTTCTTATACATTCTGGGGATAGGACATTTGCACTATCACATCTTACAATAGAAGAGATTATACCTTCTGGGGGTACGACATTTTCACTTATCAGATTATCTGGAAGCACAATCACATCATACAATAGAAGAGATTATACCGCTGCATTTACAAACTGAACTGATAACTCCCAGCTAAAACCTCCAGATAGCTTATTAGCCCATTTGCTGCCTTTTTTTTATTTTTACCTTCGCTTAAGGAGATTGTGGAGGGGAGATCCAGCGGGCAAGTACAGGGGACACAGTGACATCATTTGTGACATCATTGCCCCTGGCGTGACAGTGTCATGATGCGCCGATTTGCAGCAAAACGCGTCACCGATCCCAAGTGGGTGAGATGGGGGAGCGTAGCCTGCTCTGGCGATACGCAGCTCAAATAGATTATTTTAACACTAGATAAAAGCGTAAACTGTAAACAGTCTTAATATCACTTTGGAGATATGGCATCAGGAAATAAGTAAATAAATAACTAAAGCTGGAGAAAGTTTCCCTTTAATGCAATAAAACAAAGTAAATAACTGAATGCAATTAATATGCATATATAAAGTAACAGTAATAAAAGCAACAATGTTGCAAAAACAAAAAGGATTTCTGAAATGAAGAGATGAACGTGCACAGACACATCTGTATGGGACTGAAGTCTGGGAAAATGTTCTATTTTGTGGTTTAATTAACCCCAGATTTCCGAATCCCACACGATGAGAAATACCTAGAACATTCTTCTGTTAAGAACTTATAGAAAACATATTCTGGTTTTATTGCTGATGGACTTAAATAGAAACTCTGATGAAACAGTTAATTTATTTATTTGTAAACACATTATATATCATCTTCACATAAAGCTTTCCGCCTGGTAATGTCTTGTCTCGATCTTTCATTTTTAAGATGAAATGCGCAACATTTCGTTTGATTTCTAGTTTTTATATTTTTATTTATTTATTACAATGATGGATTTATTTCATATTCTTTGTAGTTGTCCCTTTTCTACCGTTATTTTAGACAGACATTTGGCAGCTTTTCTTGGCAGATTTCCTTTAAAACTTCGTGTTGATTAATTTGTTTGTTTTTTTATTTTTTTATCGTACTTCACACTTAAATGTAACCGGTATATTACATTGTCATTGTAAGTTTGGAAACTTTGTACTGATTTTAGTTACAGTACTTTCATTGCTATTATTAAAAAAATGATTTTGTTTAATTACAATCATTATAATGGGTACGGTAATATTATTTTTGAGATTTTAAATATTACTCCTGCTTGAAATCACCTGTTGAAAGCTGAGAAACACACTGCTGGTGACGTATACCGCATTCTGAGTGACTTTTGTTGCCTCAGATAGGGGCAAATGCAGGATTTTTCCAGGGGGGTTTCCACAAACACACACACATATATGCATACACAAACTGTACATACATATATGCAGGCACACACACATATACTGTATGTACACACATACATATGTCACACATACCTTACACACACATACATATGTCACACATACATTACACTTACCTTGCAGCAGCGGCAGGGATGGGACCTGGCAGGCTGGCACCATGTCATTAGGCTGCTCCCCTTAGTGACAAAATGCACCGATTCACGGGTCAATCGAGAGGGGGCAGAGCCAAATGACGCAATTCTAATAGAATCGTGTCATATTGGCTCCGCTTCCTTCTTATTAATCCACATATCGCAACATTTTGCCGTGAGGGGTGTGAGGCTTAATAACATGGTGTCTGCTCTCGAGGCTGTCAGGGGGGGTTCTGTGTGCTCTAAGCCCACCCCCTTTGTACGCTACTGTCAGGAACAATCAGTTTAATCAATTTTGTTTCCATGATCACAAATTTTGCTAAAGACAGTTACTGTATTTATAACCCATCTGTAAAATAGAGACAGCAGTGTATTTCCGAGTCTTCAACAAGCTATTTCATGCATCTGTTGTAGTGATATTACCATTTTGAGTATTGTGCCATATTCTATAGTGCATTACAAATATACCAAATGAGATAAATGTATGAATTATTATAAATAAAGAGCTGCCGTTGAAAGCAGTTTACCAGTACAGTCCTTTTCATGGAAATCAGCTACTTGATGACACTTGTTCATGAGAATTAATTGGATTATGATGATTATAGATTAAGTATCACATTAGTGCCACAACAAAGTCCAAGTTTTCTCTCCAAATATACCAGACTGAAACATTAGTTACATTTTTAATTTAAAATATCTTTATTCGTGGTATGGGGCTGGGGGTTTATTCACTAAACAGTGCTTTTATAACATGCTGATTTTCACAGGTTTTGCGGGAGATTTAAAGCAGCAATTTTTTAGTGGTAATACCTGTCACAAATTTAAATCTCGAACCTTCTTAAATCCTCTGAAAAACCAGAAAAAAATTGTCAGCATGTAAAAGCGCCATTAAGTAAATGAACCCCTAAGGGATAAATTTACTAAGAAGGGAGTTCTATTAAGAAGTGATGTTGCCTATAGCAACCAATCAGATTCCAGGTATTATCTTCTAGAAGGTGCTAGATAAATGAGAAGTAGAATCTGATTGGTTGCTATGGGCAACATCACTTCTTAAATAGAACTCCCATCTTAGTAAATTTACCCCTAAGTTTTAGCTTAGGCTCACCTGTACTCCCAGTAAGAATCAAGCTATGTGCCCCATTAACCTATTGCTTTCCATACTCCATACACTGCCAGATAAAATGTCTGTCAGACCGACAGACATTTTATCTGGCTGGCTGCCAGCCGCAGATGTCCGCGGCATACACTGTGAGAGAAATCTCACAGTGTATAGCCCGACATCCGCGCTCCGCCCCTGGGGGAGGAGACATTTCCCTGTTCCTTCCGTAGGAAGGAACACAGGAAATGTCTATCTGTCGGCCGCGCTGGGCATACACTGCCCGATGCGGCCGACAGTTTCCCGGGTAAATATCGGACAATCCAGCATGCCCGACCGAGCAATATTTAACCCTCGGTCGCCCGCATACACGCTGCAATTATCGCGGCGATCCGCCGATATCGGGCGGATCGTCCCGATAATTGCAGAGTGTATGGCCAGCATAACTATCCACAGAATCTCTCACACCCCTTATAAAATCCCCTTGTATCATTATTTTATTAAAACTGTAGAATCCATAAGTTGCTCACCCTAAGTCCATTAGAACAAGAATCGGTCCTCTCACCCAGGGGTGGTACAATCCAGCTCTTATAAAATAACTAGAAATCCAAAACACAGAGCCGTGGACATAAAACTCAAGGAAGGCAATGACTATATAATTTTTTATTTTATTTAATCAAATAATGACTTATCTAAGCATTCAGAGGAAGATAGCATATCTTATCATAGCATTCTATCTATTTCGTTCAGATGGGCCAAGATCCGGTTACCGCCACCCAACATGACCTCTGACACGGCAATCTTATAACATGGAGAGAGACATGTACACAGAGGCATTCCACATAAGACTTAGATTAGGGCAGCCAGACTGCAGTTCTGATGCGATTTTCTATCACAAACACTCCGCAGGGTGAAGAGAACAAGGAGAACATGAAGCCGCGAGATAACATCTCTGCTGAGTGCGTGATAATTTAATTAAAAATCATATAGCAATGCATGTGTAATAAGCGGCCAGACAAACTTGCAGGGGATAATTTACTCACTAAACACTTATAACAAAGATTTAATCTGTGCAATCGTCTAAATATTCAGGAACAGCCTTACATTTATTACGGCGCTGATCTAACGACACATTCCCGGGCAAAATAGGCAACGGAATCGGTGACCAGTGTTCCTGAGGGGGCACCTGAGGCTATAGTGCAGTCAGCTGGTGACCAAACGCAGGGATCGCCCTCATAGTTCAACTGCATTTATGGGCAGTCCCGAGTGACAAATTAAATATTTTTACATAACGGGGCTCAAGTAGATTTTGTTATAAATGCAATCTGCACCATTTTCATTGGTAAATTGCCCTTTTTTTTTTAACGGCGCATGGTCACCAAATCTCCATTTTGCGTTTACGACCCCTTGTGCTAAGGTGGGTGGGACTATGGCTGGAAGGCGCATATAAGCGTAGCCAAAGCGCAGTAAGGGTATTCACGCATGCTGATTACAAGAAAGACGTGTATTCGCATGTTTGGAGGGGCAATACTTGTGTGCCCTTAACCCCTGGCACTAGCTCTGAACTGATGATGAGGACAATAAGCAGCTAATTCTAATTGGCTGAATGCGCCTGAATCCCTCCCATTTATGGTAATACTATAGCAATGATGGTTCTGTGGCCTATTCACAATATTACCGAGATATTAGCAATCGGTTCGCAGCAATAAAGCATGTTCCCATTTCATCTTTTAAAAGGGAAGGTGAGGGAAGAGCCTATTGATTTGAACATAATAAAAACTGTATTCTAATGAAAATTCTAAGGGATCTACAATATTGAAGACCCAACACAATTTTGCTCCACTAATACCCCTTTCAGACATACAACCCGGGAAATTTCCTGCTCAGACCCGGGAATTTCTCCTGTGCAAATTCCCGGGTATTTGGTCGAGACCCCCCTTTCACACTACAGTGTCTACCCGGGAAATTCCCAGGTAGACCCCTTTCAGACAAGAGCAGGGTTTTTTCTGCTTACTTGCCTCTTTTCTGCCGTCTGCTCCTCCCAGCCAAAAGCCGGCCAATCGTAATGCAGTTTTTTTTTTTATTATAATTTTTTTAACATTTATTTTAATTCCCTGGTGGTCCAGCGGGAGTGCGGGCGGCCCGCTGTGGCACAGCCGGCCGGTGCTGGGGGTGGTGAGCAGCAGCGCTGAGCGTCCTATAGGATGCTCTGCGCTGTCAGCTCAAAGTAGCAGCATTGAGCGTCCTACAGGATGCTCTGCGCTGTCAGCGCAAAGCAGCAGCGCTGAGCGTCCTATAGGACGCTCTGCGCTGTCAGCTACATGTCAAAGCTGCTTGGTGCTGCCCGGGAGTAGTAAATTCCCAGGTAGCACCATTCAGACAGAAGCAGGGTAATTTCCCGGGACTTAAGTCCCGGGAAAAACCCAGGTCGATTGCAGGGGCGGCTACCCGGGAACATGTTCCCGGGTAGGTACCTTTCAGACAGACTCGGGTACCCGGGAATTTGGCCGAGGCAGGCCAAATTCCCGGGATTCTCGAGATGTCTGAAAGGGGTATAAGTAAATCATGCAGAGAAAGCTAGCTTAGTAAACAGACCCCTAAATATGTAATTATAGTCAGATTGCAGTAACACAAATGTATCTTCTTCAGCTCCCTGTGATCAGTTTTATTTATTTTACAAAAATATTTCAAACTTCTAAAACTTCAACGTGTGTAATTGGGCGTCAGTGTAAGCACCAGGCTCCAGACACTGGGTGACACATTGTAGAAGGTGTAACCTTGAGGGGGCTCACTAGAGGTTGTTGCCAATAATCCCATTCTCCATTTGTTACTCACCTTTATATGACAAGATAGAGAGAGGAAAACAGGTTTTCCGACCCTGTGAATGAAAAGTTAATGAAGTGATACCTTTATTGTATCGCAGTGACTAATGCTTTGATATGGCATGAGGTCACGTCTCATTCAAGGCAATTACTTCTAAAAGCAAAACGAGTACTCCATATTAATTTTCTGATGTCACTTAGTCATGCTAGGCTAGACGATGGGAACGGCGCACAAAGGCCACGTGAAGAATAATGCCTGAGATCTCTCTCTTATATTAAATAATCCTATCTCTATTAGTTACCGAGCGCTCTTCATTTACAGGAGCAATGAGACACAAGCGGAAAAATGCATTTTGTTGGAATTGCAGCGTAGTCTTTAGATTTCCAAACCAGAAATCAATCAAAAGAGTTATGACCAGAAGAACACTGCAGCTAAAAGCAAGTATTAGTAATAATAATAATAATAATAGTACTAATATCATGCATAATAATAATAATAATAATAATAATAATAGTAATAATATCACGCATAATAATAATAATAATAATAGTAATAATGTCATGCATAATAATAATAATAGTAATAATATCATGCATAATAATAATAATAATATCATGCATAATAATAATAAAAATAATAATAGTAATAATGTCATGCATAATAATAATAATAGTACTAATATCATGCATAATAATAATAATAATAATAGTAATAATATCACGCATAATAATAATAATAATAATAATAATAATAGTAATAATATCATGCATAATAATAATAATAATAATAATAATATCATGCATAATAATAATAATAATAATAGTAATAATGTCATGCATAATAACAATAATAATAATAATAGTAATATCATGCATAATAATAATAATAATAATAATAATAATAAATCTAAATATTATTATTAATAACTATAATAATAAGCATAATAAAATAATAATAATCAAAATATTATTATTATTATTATTATTATTATTATTATTATTATTATTGTAAAGCTAAATACTGTGTTTACTCTGTATCAGGAATTCACAATAAAAGTTATGAAACATTTTTCTTTAGTAAATAATCAAACACACTATTTATGTTTACTGTCCTTTACTCAAAAAGTAGACCATTCTATTTACTCCATCTTGCCATGTTTATGAGCAAAAAGACATTGTGCTCACAACTTTTTGTAGCCTTACAAATCCTATTTTTAGACAACTGTATTTGTTTGAACCAATAATAAAAATGTCTGAATCATTCTGACAAAAATAGAACTATTGGCCCAATAATGGAAAATTGTTCCAAACACCAGACCGCGGGAGATTTGTTCTTTTCTGAGTCAAACAAGTACTTAACCATTGTCTCTGCTTAATATTGCCCATTCCTGACACAGCTGTCTTCGGCTTCCGCATTATTTTCCTGACGTAATGAATTACACATGTCGGCGCGCTGGGACATTCACTTGTCATTATATCGGTATAAACCATCAACATGGCGCCGTAGGGGGCAGCCCTATTGGACAGTACACTACCATGAAATGTGTTTTGCTGAAGACAAATTTTTAAAAAAATATTCATAAACAGTAAAGGCTGAAAAATTTCAAATTCAGAATCTGATGAATTAAAATTCAACAGTTTATAAAGTCTAATTGCATGAATTCATTTGTACACTCTCTTAGGGAACTTATCCACGCTCCCTTATGTGGTAAGATAGCCGCACGTTTAGGAATTGTTGGATGAGGAGCACTTCTGCGCTGCCTCCATCCGTGCAACAAGTAACTGAGCTGGCGCTCTCTAATACTGTCCAGGCCTGACCTCCGACAAGCACTACAGCGCATGCGCAACTTGCTCGCAGTTCTTTCCTCCCTGGCGTAACTCTTTGGGCAGCACTGTGTAAAGACTTTGGGGTCTATGTTCTAAGCCTTACAGAGATAAAGTACAAACCAGTCAGCTCCTAACTGTCATTTTTGAAACACAGCCTGTCATGTGACAGGCGCTGATTGGTTGGTACTTTCAGAGCTGTAACTAGACTTTTTGGTGCCCTGTGCCAGAAAGAGCATTGGCGCCCCCCTCATTTTTCAAAGGGACATAATGCACCTAAAAAAGGGCCATAGCTTCATGGGGAAGGGCCCGGGAAGAGATAGGGGAGGACAGGAGATGCTGGGGATGAAATAAGAGGAAGCTTCAAGCAAGAATGATAATAAACAGAAATTTGACAGGCCCAAACAGCGCCCCGTAACCTGTGGTGCCCTGTGCGATGGCACCGGCCGCACTACCCTAGCTACGGCCCTGGGTACTTTATCTCTCTTCAAGGCTAAGTACATAGCTCTCTTTATGAGCTGTGCAACTGATGCAGGGACGAGCGAATGTCCCTTTGCCAGGCGTATCTTGAGTGCTTTCGTACTGCGCACTCTCTTGTTACCACCCATGAAGCATCCCCCGTGTCCTTACCTCCTGGCATACACACTGTATCAGCTGCACTACCAGTGTGTCCTCATACACTTACCCCTTTTGTGCCATATGGAGTGAGATGCATGGCGTATCTTAGACGCCCAGCCATGGGTAGTGATTCCTGGACATTTGCACTTTTCCCTGAATTTAGCATCATAGCTGATCTCAAAGTCACTTATATGGCACTGGGGGGTTAGGATTAGTATTTTTTGTTGCGAGGGAATTAGTATAAAGTCGCAGATTAAACACAATGAAGCATGACGCGGTGCATAGCGCAGCTCACTTGTATCGACCCTCGACCTTTCGCCTTTTTTACCCAGGCTAGCATTTGAGTCACGCACAGTATGTGGTCATTTTTTTTTTAAATAATCAGAGCCTCATTTATCAACGAGTTTTATCATTCGCAACGAGTGACAAAACTCATATGTGATAATGGTGATCCAGCCAATCAGCTCCCAACTGTCATCAGTTTGAAAAATGACAGGAGGTGATTGGCTGGAGAACCATTTATCATATATACGAGTTTTGTCACTCGTTGTAAATGATAAAACTCGTTGATAAATGAGGCCCTCGGTCGCCAGTAGAGAGTAAAAAAAAAAACACTTTAAGAAATTTCAGCGTTGAATCAGAATTTGGAGTGAAAATGTTTTGGAGTATGAAATAAAATGTTCTTTTTGAAGAGAAATGATCCTATTAAGGCTAGAGATGAGCGGTTCGGATTCTGTGGAATCCGAACCGCTCCGAACATTGGGGATCCGAGTCCACCCGAACCCTGTTCGGGTGTTCACCGCCTGACTCGGATCCCCGTTCGGGGCCGAACGGCGGCCGCCTGATGTCGGATTCTCACTAGAGAATCCGACATCAGGGCTCCTATTGTGTAGGGCAGAGCGCTGTGATAGCGGTCTGCCCTACACAGAACAAACACACAGCCGCCAGCGGCAGCTGTGTGTTTGTTACAGCAGCCAATGAGAGTCACACAGACTCTCACTGGCTGCTGCACGGAGGGAGCCGGCTGGAGCTCACACATGAGCTCCGTCTTCCGGCTCCCTCCTCAGCGTGACAGCAGAGCGGACGGCGCGGGAGCGGGGATACAGGTAAGTTTTTATTTTTATTTTTTTTACTTGTGCAAGGGCCGGGGGCGCTACTGGGGGGGGGTCTGCTACTGGGGGTGCGAGGGGGCCATACTACTGGGGGGGCCTGCTACTGGGGGGGGCTATAATACTGGGGGGGTCTGCTACTGGGGGGGGCTATACTACTGGGGGGGGTCTGCTACTGGGGGGGGTCTGCTACTGGGGGGGCCATACTACTGAGGGGCCTGCTACTGAGGGGGGCTATACTACTGGGGGGAGGTCTGCTACTGGGGGGCCATACTACTGAGGGGCCTGCTACTGGGGGGGCCATACTACTGGGGGGGGCTTACTACTACTGGGGGGGCCTACTACTGGGGGGGGCTACTACTGGGGCAGCCTACTACTGGGGGGGCCATACTACAGGGGGGGCTACTACTGGGGCAGCCTACTACTGGGGGGGGGGGCGGCTACTGGGGCAGCCTACTACTGGGGGGCCATACTACTGGGTGGGGGCATACTACTGGGGGGCTGCTAATGGGGGGCATACTACTGGGGGGGCCTGCTAATGGGGGGCATACTACTGGGTGGCATGCTAATGGGAGGCATACTACTGGGGGGCATTCTACTGGGGGCACTGCATAGGGGACCCTACTACTAAGGGGACAGCATAGGGGGCACCACTTCTGGGGGCATTGTGTAAGGGACACCGCTACTGTGGGCATTGTGTAAAAGGGGCACTACTGTGGGCATTGTGTAAAAGGGTCACTACTGTGGGCATTGTGTAAAAGGGGCACTACTGTGTGCCGTAACATAAATAAGAGACACTACATTATGGTGTAATGTGAATCAGACCCTATGTGCGGTGTAATGTGAATAAGATTGTGCACTGTGACTCCTTGGGCCGTAGCCCACTATGTAAACAAGTACTGTGATTCTGCTGGCCGTACCCCACTGGGTGGGTGCACTACTTTTCATTTCTGCCACTGCTGTGTGGCAATGTGTCATAGATGTGCTTTATACTGTGGTGTCTGTGTCGTTGTGCCGCTGCTTTGTCGCTTAGTAACCAGTCAGCTAACTGCAACCTTTCGCCAATAATGTTGAAAACAATATTATAAGCTGTGATATGGTCTAAATTGACTGGAAATTAATGTTATTGAGGTTAATAATACTCTAGGAAGAAAAAAAAGACCAATTTATGTGATTTTAGCTTTTTTTGTCAATTTTTGTAAAAAAAAATCCAAATCCAAATCCAAAACCAGTCACCACAGTTTGGCAAATCCAAATCCAAAGCCGGACGACGAATTAGAACCAAATCCAAATCCGGCAAAAATGGTCCGGCGCACATCCCTAATTAAGGCCCGTATTCAGTTAGTTTCGCGTAAGCAGTAAAGTTTCGCCTGCCATACTTTTTGCCTACATCGCGTGTGTGTAACCGCGATTCGCCCTTTTCGATTCCAAAAAGACGTGAAAATGCAACCCGTCGAATGTAAACCAGGCGAAAAGTGCTGACAGAATTGGGGAAATCAGCCTGACACCCCCTAAAAGATGCACTAACATTGGGGATCAATGTAGATGTGCCCGAATAGCCCTAATAAAGCTATTTGGGGTACTTATAATTAGAGTCTTATAATTAGCGTCTTTACACAAGTGGTGAAGAATGACATTAAGCAGTTTTTTTTTGGAGAAAATAAGTATTGCTGTTAAATTTGGGGTACTTGAAAATGGGTGCTAGCATGGTTTAAAGTCGCTAAAGTAAAGTTTAAAAAAACGTAAAAAAAACGCACCTGAAGCAAGCACCTGCAATCCAAAAAACACCTCACACCTACTTGCAGACCCCCCAAAAGTCTATTTTGCTATTTTTCAAATTTGTACCCCCACTTTGCACTTTTTCACCCCCATTTTCAAAGTGCTTTTCTGGGGTGTTCCTAAGTATTTTAAAGTTTTTTTTACACAGTTATCCTTTGGGGAGGAGGGGGGGGGGGCTGTCCCAAGGGTGCAGAGTGGTTTCCCTATCTTTGCACCCCAAAATAGTGATTTTGCACTTTTTTTCCTCCACCTATTCAGAGGCGAATCTTTTTGGCCTATTACATTGCATTGCGTCTTCGCGTGCGTGAAAAGTGTTTGCAATTGAATACAGAGATAAATTTCCGCCTGGCGAAAAGTCGCAATCGGCGATACATTTTAGCAGATTACGACTTTTCGCGGCAAATTGAATACGGGCCTAAGTTTCATATTTCAACCACAAGTTATATAAAAGCCGTAAAAAAAGAACCAAAAAATAAAAAAGAAATATATGGATTATATACCCTTTAGATGTCTTTGTAAGTAACTTTCTCCTCGGAGCTGTGCCCAGCCACCTGTCAGCTACACGGGTGCCCAGTGCCACCAGGGGAATAGATGGTCTGCACTGGCATAAATATTGACTCAGCCCATACAGCTGTTGTCTCCACCGTCCTGGTGTCAGGTACACTGTTGAAATGAAGCACACTAAGGTACTGTATGCCGGCCTACACTTCAAGGCAAATCTAGCCGTGCCTCAGCGTCCTATATCACCCGTGTCATCTTAAACTCTTTCATGTACTGCTGCATCTAACTGGGACTTATTATCCCCGTGGCGGAGAGTCCTGATCACTTCTGTAATTAATTAGAGAATATGTCTCACAGATGTGAGGATTACACACAATACACGGGGTGCCTTATTCATTGATTCCTTTTAGAAGGTTCTTTACATGGCTGAGTGCAATTACAATATTATTCTTTCTGCCAGGACGACGGCTTCCTATTATTGTGCATGTTCAGAGATGCAATTAGGTGTACAGAGCAATGAGAGACTCCTCGTCCCAGGCCGCACATTAAAGGCTAAAGCCTGGTGGTGAGGTTTTCATTTTAAGGATCTGAGGACTGCTGTTGCTTTTCATTTATCTCCTGCACTACAAAGACTCCTGTGGCTCTCTCCTATTTCACCCTCCACAGACCCCTGTCAGCTCCATCTGACATGACCTCTGGAACGTACTGGTTCCCCCCCACGGCATGTTCTACATACATCACTCTGTGGCAGCTCCTCGGACAATGGGCCTCATTCAGATATCTGCTCTAATGCAGTCACACCTACGATCCAGTACGCAGCTGCTGGGTGAAAATATTGTAATGCATGCAGGCGCCTGGGAATGTATCGAGACGCCCACCGGGCAGCTTCGCAGATCCAAGCAAGTACGTAGAAACAAATCACGCAGCGGTGGTCGCAAATCCTTCGATAATTGACCATCTGAGTAATCCTATAGTCACGCAGAACGGTCCCCGTTTTTGCAACCTTCCTCCTCTGTTGAGACTGGTGTAATTTTTTTTTTACCATCGTATACCCCCGCTATGCCCCAATACCGAAAGATTTTAATCAGGCACTCACACACCTCTAGTGCCAATAGAGCTTGCTAGGAATGTTAAATCCCAGCCCCATGGACATCGCCCCTCCCCCTTTACGACATGCAGAGCGCGGTCGATCATCAGTCCTCCTTGCTGCAGATCAGCCAAATAGTGCTTGGGGGAACTAAGTTCTCCTTTGCACTTTTTGTCCTTGGCACATGCACTCCAGAATGCCGTTCACATTGCAGTGTGGGTGGTCTCGGACTACTAAATCACTACCTAGGGGGGGTTGGGAACCAGAACAAATCCTTTATTTTCCTCATTAAAAGCTAGTGGGGGGGCAGTATGGTCGCATGATGAGTAGAAGAATCAAATGCCCATTAAAAAACATGTTCTTTTGTTTGTCTCATGAACCTTAAAAATAGGGACACTCGCTTGGACAAATTTCTCTGAAATGTAGGGAAAAACAGGGACATTCTACATCCATGAAGATTCCCATCAGCAAAAATACCTGGTAAATTGTATTCAGCTGCTGGATGTTATGTGTTATTTTCTCCATAGTGCATGTGGTGAGTATTCCACGTGTTTACGTTGTTTCTGCTATACATTATCTCCAAGTCTTCCCCATTCCAGCTGCAGTTATGGATTAAGTGATCCTGTTCCAGCAATTTTCCGTTTCAGGAACTGTCTTTGCTCACGTCACTGTAACGATGCCCAAACCATAACTAGCGTACAACTCCCCTTCCAGCTGCGGCACAGGTGCCTGTTGTTATTTAATCAATATGGGCATGAGGTATATGGTCAAGCAGCATTCACTTTGGGACTACTTAAAGGTGCCTAAGGGTGGCGAGGCCTGAGGAGTTCTTGTAATCTACAGTATATGAATTCAGGGCTGCATGGCTATGCTTTTACAAGGCAGCACTGTCATAAACCTATTTTAAGCAATAATGAGTAAGTGAATTCCTGCTCAGGGTAAGATTGATTCTGCAGATAAGAAAAATCCAGTTGGCACAATTCATTTCTATAAACATTTTCATCTCCGTTAATCCCTGTGACAGGGGCAAGAAGTGAATCTTCCACGCCTCCCGTCAGAGGGCTCCAAGCTCAGATTCTGATTACACAAAGCTTATAGGACTGTACAAATGAACCCACGGAGATGACAAGCGGCCTGACTGCCTTGGCCGGGGCTACGCAAGGTGAAGTCTTCCAAACAAGGTGGCAATATAAACAGGTATAAACATTACCTAGCACTCTCTGTCACTGTTGTATATTTGAAGGCGCTATCCATCTTCTGGAACAAAAATACCCCCGTCCTCCTTTCTTTTCGAATTATCCATATTTTGAGCTGCATAGATCTTCATAAATTAGAGACGTGTATACGCATAAGTACTCAAGTCTTAGGTCTAATTGCTTTTCATCAGGGACAGGGCTAGAGCAGGTGCGCGCTGACGATGGCGATGTTTATGACACCAAACGTTGGTAAGTAAGGTACATTCAGCATCTATATGCAGCGGTGTAAGACTGTACTACTCCAAAAGGAGTAGCGTAGGAATCCGTTTTAAACACGTACAAAGTTGCATATGAAGCGCAACGGAATTTGGCGTGAGAAAAAGCTGCTACGTAACACTTCATACACAGACTCAGACTGTACCCCCTCTTTCAAACCTGGGTGCCCTTTAATTAATAGATGCCAGGTTGGGAGAGCTATCAGGGCCGGCTCCAGGGGTCTGAGCACCCTGTGCTGGCCCCCTCCAGCGCGCCGGTGCGAAAAGTCAATGTAAAAAACAGGGATAATTTTTCGCCAGCCTTTAGATGGGCGTAGTTATTTTTCCCCCCAAAAATTGCTAAATGCTCTTCTTCAAAGCCGCATTCATGCACCTGCCGCGGCTATTTAAAAACCTGACTTCCCTTCTGCATGCAAAAACGGGGGTACCCATAGTGATCCCCCATGTCTGGACATCTTTAGGGGGGTCCAAGGATGATTTTCCTGAAAATTCCCTTTTGTTTTTGTAGATCCTAGTTTCGTCGGGTCCCGTTTTTGCGTCCTTTTAAATTGAATACGGGGAATATCGGGCGCGCGCGCGATACTTTTCCGCCTGCAAAACAGGCGAAGGTGGCGAAAAGTCCAGCAGGTGAAGAGTCTGGACTTTTCGCCTCAAATTGAATACGGGCCTAGGTGTTGTAGGCGGCACCTGGTCTTCTCACAATCACAGAAAGTTCCAGTGGGTTACAGTATAAGGGGTCTATTTACTAAGCAGTGTTAGGAGACAGAGTGAAAAGTGATAAGGTGCCAGCCAATCAGCTCCCAACTGTCATTTTTCAAACACAGCCTGTGAGATGACAGTTAGGAGCTGATTGGCTGGCACCTTATCACTTTTCTACTCTGTCTCCTAACACTGCTTAGTAAATAGACCCCTTAGTAAATGACTAAAAATCGCCTTTATAAAAGAGTTGGAAGATATCGTACAACAAAGACTGTATGATGGTGGTCACCTCTGACAGGTAGTTCTACACATGACAGCAGCCAGCAGGAAACCTAAGTAGCTGGAAGGGATTACAAGTGCTACATAAATCAGGAGAGTTAGTGTTCCCTGTTAGGCATTGTCAGTCTGGATCATGGACAGCAGGATTAAATGACAAGATCACTGGGAAGAAATCTGAGGCATCTGGGCGGCACGTGTTATAATCTAGTGCATGTGTCCCCTGAGACCGTGACATTTTTCTCACACACACACTATAAAACAAAAACCAGGTAGACTTGAAACTAACTTGTTCTGGCTGCTCCATGCCAAGCGGCATGGAAATGTCATTGTAAATATACAGTATATATATATATATATATATATATAAAACTTAAAAGGACCTTCCTGAGACCTTACAGTGTACTTGTCACACAGAATTTGCTTTATTTTACATTTAGCTGAACACATTTATTACATGCAAAGGTTCGGCTTGCTAAAAACGTATCCTCATCACCAGTATCGGGACTCACACCTACCCTATTCTGGGTGAAAGGGATTTGAAATAGGCGTCTGCTCTCCATATGCGCGAATCTCAGGGTAGGACGCAACTCTGGCTACACGACCATGACGCTTCCACGAGATGGTTATTTTGCGTTCGCATTACTGCCACCCAGAAATGCCCAAGTAGCAACCGCAGAGAAATGGACAAGATTCTTCCGACTCAGTATCACCCTGAGATACGCTAAGATGACTGTGGGCCTGATTCAGACCGGCTCGCAAGCAAATACACTCGCTTCGGGGCTCGCTACAAACGGGGCGGCTGTCGATGTTGATCGACAGCTCGCCCCGTTTTGTAGGTGGGTCGGGGGGGTGGCTGGCCAAACGGAGGCGTTCCCTTAGGAACGCCTGCCATTTGTGGGCGGCCCTACTGACATCACTCGTGATGTCAGTAGTGGACTTCCTGCTCTATTCCTGGGGCTGGGGCTCGCACATGTGTACACCGGAGGTGGCGCATGCGCAGGGGCCAAACATTGACCCGCCTGCGAGCACTATGCGCTCGCGAGCGGGTCTGAATCAGACCCTCAGTCCTCTCTACCAATACAGCAGCATGGCGCCCAACTTTTAAACATGAACATATCTAAAAATGCTAAAAAGAGCAAAGACAAAAAGATCATTTTGTACATGACCATGAGTACACGGGACGGGCTCGTGGTACAGTTACTTATTATCTGGGTAATGTTGATCTTGTTTGATACAAAAACTAATCGACTGGTCATTGACCGTCTATGGTTTTGCAACCATAAATGGTCTATGCCCAATGGCAAGCATTTTTTTGGGTAATAATGGCACGCCACCGACGCCGCTAGCCCGATTGCTGTAAAAATCATCGGCGGTGCCAGTCCCATGGCCGAAGTATGCGCATGCGCAGCACTCATCAATATCGATAGCTAAATCATCCACCGATTGTTTAAAACCATCCCCCATCGGTGGTAGAGCCATCGATAGTCATCACTAGAGTGAGAAGAAGCCTGGTGAGTAATATCTTATCTGCCATATCTCTCTGCTTCCTTGTGTGTTTCATTTCCCTCAGTTAGTCGCTCACCTAATGCAATGCTCAAGGGGAGGAGCAACACAACATTGGGTTTATTCAGATGGCCGATGTTCACACAAGTGATCCGATGGCTGTGTCCGCAGCTGATCACAGAAGACGTCAGCAGGCGTTTGTTTACACAAGCTGCCTCCTGCGGCATTACTGTTACATTATTTTGCATCGTCTGTTGAAGCCGGATAATTGGCTGAGACAGAATCGGTTTAAAATTAAATCTGCATGACGCCATTTTGCGAATGGCAATGAGACGCCATTTTGCGACTGGCCGCCCGGTGCCATTTTAGCGAATCTTGCACATCATAAGTACATACGGCGATGCAATTATTTAGCGTTGTGCGATTCCCACGCAATAGAAAGATGTTAAAAGTTCTCATTAAACAAATACAGGCCGTCACTAAAACATATAAAATGATCAACCCTGCAAAACACGTACCATGGTGTGCTCCACAAACACGTAGACGCACAACGCTAACTAGCGTCTTTTCTCACTACCCCAATACACTGCACACTTGCATAAAAAGGTTCCCTAGCATTAAGGTATGATATTCAAGGTTTAATCAGTATTAGTAATATTGTGAAATAAATGTTATTTGATATCTAAGGTTTAGTACATGGTAAGCAGACCGTGTTTGGTGTTGTTCTGATCCACTCTGTCTTTGCAGATTTCCAGTATCATCAGTGAGGAGATCGCAACATGTGCCTGCAAACTATGGACCATAGAGAGTTAAACATTAAAATGTACTCTGTAATGTAGCCAGCTTAGATTTATTATGCAGCGGGAAAATGGACACAAAGGGCTGTTGGAGGCTGGATTGTGACCATACAAACTGACCTATGAACTATACTGTAACAGAAGAACCAGGAAGAACCATGCCAAACTGTTCTATTGTATTGCCTATCCCTGCTAGAGTATATATATATGCATGCTCTCTGAAACTGGATGCAAGTCTTCTTGCTTTGCTGTTGACGGAGGTTTCTTCTTTGATGCCAGGATCTGGGTCCAGAGTGCATGCATATGTAACGACTGTACCTTGGGTCTGTATAATTTATTTGCGCTAATAGTATTTAGATCACAGCGTGTAACTGTATCTGTTTTTATGTTGAATAATAACTTTTTGTGCTTTGGAATAACAATCAAAGTCTGAAAGCAATTATTTCTTGTGCGACTCATAACGCTAAATAGCGACAATTATTTTAGAGTGTATAGGTAGGTAGAAATTAATAGGTAGGAATCGATACGTCGCTGTGTACAAGGATTCAGCAGTGATGCGATTAGCGTAAAGCTCTGGATCAAGCCCCAAATGGACAGCCATTGCAGGAGAGAACAGAGCAGCATTGGATGGGTAGAGTCTTCCAGGTTTTCCATCAGAGCACAGGGCTGCCTCTCAGTAGAGTTCCCTTTTATGTAATTTTAATCCCATTTCTCACTTTCCAATTTAGGCCTGATGGAATTTTCTGCATGCCTCATTATGCATTCAGCAGTGCTAACATGTGAGCTTTACCCAGGAATCCGCTCCCACTGTATGACACTATGACACCTGTGGAGCATTTTCCAAGCTATCCATCTCTTTACATAAAAATGTAGAGATTTTTTAAAATTTTTACACAACTCAGGAGCACTGCAAAAAAACCTTGGAACAGAGGGCCTGATTCAGAACCGGTCACAAGGCTGCGTTCGCACGCAGCTGTCCACATCCAAAGCATGCAAATCCTGCGATTACTAGCAAGACATTAGCACGCCTACTATGATTTGCTGTGCGATCGCAGTATGAAATTAGACACCCACCAGCCTGACACAAGATGCTCATTTTCCCTCAGTAACACACGTCATCTCCAGGAAGTGTATTAAACAATGGTAACATCGGTTGACATAGGACCTATATGCAGCACTTGTGGCTGACCATACCCTACCGCAAACACTGCGAGTGCTGCTGTGTGTAATTCAGCCATGTGATGTGTATGCTGACGATGCGTCTTAATTATGCACGGCCCTGAAATGGCGTTCAAACGCACAGACACGCCTGCATTCGCACCACCACCCCCCCGTTACCATCGACCACCCACAAACGGCACGTCCTGTCACTCATACTTGCGGAGCATCTGTGTACTTGGTACGAACGCTTCCCGATCGCATGTACTGGTTCGCGCACGTGCACTGCATCTTGTAAGCATGCGCAGATTGCAAGCATCGGCAGGCTGCGTGCGAACGCAGCCTTGCGACCGAGTCTGAATCAGGCCCAGTATCCGAAAGGAAAACAGTTGCTAATGCGCACGCAATTGGCCGATTGTTGCATCGCAGTGCAAGCGCGCGCACTAGCTATTGTGATTGGGACTGCGATCGCAGAGGCTACACAGACCCCTCGCAGATTGATTGACAGGTAGCACTGTTTGTTGGGTGGTCGGGGAATTGCAGGCGTGCCAGTGTGTTTGCGCGCCATTGCAGGGGCGTGTATAAATTATCCACTGCGATGCCATACGCAGCCTGAGGCCTGTTAACGTGCGTGGAAGTTAGCAATTCCTGAGTAAGATCAGATCTTGTGCAAGTGTGAGGCTGCCATGGTACTCGATTGTACCGATGGTTTCACTATTCTGCTAAGTATTACGGATTTGTGCAATGTAAAGTGGGCATTATGTAGTGCAGAGTTTGCATTGCGATTACAATGGATTAGCATACTATCGCAGTTGAACTGCGTGTGTACGCAATATTGCGTACCGTAGTCTATCAGATCCTGTGTCATAAATCTAATATATTATGAATGTATTATAGAGGAAACTTCAGTTAATGCAGGTGTACAATACAAAGTTCAGTAGTGAAATCAATATATCGCCTTTTACTAATAGCATAATAGCTCATCGCAGATAGCCTGGTGCCACAAAATAGGAGAGGAGCGTGAATTGTGGGATCCCAGCAGCAGATTATTTGTGACGTAGGATGGGCAGGCGGATACGATGTTTGCACAGTTGAGCGATTATTTGCTATGGCGCATGTACAAAGTCCAGAAAACCCCTACCGCGCACGGGCGAACCAATGTCTGCGATCGTGTACGCATTTGCATACAACATCACTTCAGACGGCAATCCATGGACGTTTCAGGGTGAAGACTGGGAGGTTACATCAAGTGAACACGAAAAAAGAGGCGGCCTCATGGGCGTGTTATGGCACTGTCACGGGCGTATTTCGGCATGCGGTTGAATTCTCTTTACCAGCACTGCAGCCACAGTGGCCATACTTTGGGAAAGGAAGGCTGTGCGCATGCTGGGTGAGTCGATGATTTGAGTAATGGTGCGCCCATGGTGAAGAGTTCGGATCCACCAGCGCAGTTGCGCAATGCTCAAATATGCAAAGTGGGCGTCGCAGGGTCAGTCGCACAGAAGCACATAGGAGGAACGCTCAAGCGGATGTTTGCATATTTTCGCACTTCCCAGAGAGCGGGCTTAAGGCAACCCACGGCTCTCCAAATGTTGTGGGACTATAAGTCCCAGCATGCCACGCCAACCTCTGGCCTATCGCTTACCAGCTGAGTTTCTAGTACTTTTGTTTGGGGAGGGGTCGGCATCCTGGACAACTGTGCCGTCCCCTATGGCTCACTCCCTAAATGCTTTGGAAAAAACTAAAACATTTCAATAGCAGGAAAACATACAGTACAGCAGTGGTTACAGCCTTATTGTCATTTGGGGGAAATTCCCTAAATATAAAAATGAGTGGACTAGTTTTAGAAGCCTCATTCCATAATTGGGCTTTGCCAAAATGTAACGAAACTAGGTAGCCAATGGAGGGTACCCCAAAGGGCAGGCAGCGTTATAAGCGGACATGGCTATAGGTGCAATACAGTCTTCATCGGCAGCATTGCGGGCAGACATCAGAAATCTCAGCAACCCATAGGTAACTCACAATTGTCTACCGCAAGTATCTGCAGAGAACGGTGAATCTGCGTCGCTGGCTTCGACATTCCCCTAAAACGTCGCCGACATGTCTGTGTTTTAAGATGCTCCTCCCTGTTGCCACCTAAACAGCCGCACCTGTCAATCAAGCTGCAGCTTCCCCCCCACAATGAGACTGGAGCTGCAGCAGGATCATGGAAGATGCGTAACAGTGGCTCTGGCGCAGTAAAGAAGCCAACGGATAGCTGCGACCGAATCGGCACAGCGTTCGAGGCTGAATCAGATCTATAGTCAGTATGAGCAGTTCGTAGTCTGGGCCTGATTCAGAGCCGCTCGTAAGTTGCCGCTCGTTCGCTCTGAGCGATGTTCGCACATCTGCGCATGCGTATGGGTCGTAAAGCGCATGCGCCAACCAGTCAGTGCGGTCGGAAATCGTGTGCTCGCAAAATAGCGAGTGCCTGCTAATTTGATTGACAGGATGAGGCGTTTGTGGGTGGTAACAGGGGAAGGTGCTTGAAAACGGGGAGTGGAGATCCGAACGCAGGCGTGCCAAACGGTCAAAACGGGCGTTTTAAGGGTGTGCATAATTAACAAAGCAGCGTCATCGGCCACGTCACTTGGTTGTCTTTTAGCCTGAACTGCTCGCAGTGATTGCGGTAGGAAAATGCTACCACAAGAATAGTGAGCAGTTCAGACGCCTTTCGATGTACTCGATTAATCAAATAAATAGCGGAGATGACGTAGGATGCGAACGGCCAGGGGGCGTCTTTACAAAATAGCGAGCGCATTTTTCGGATGCTCGCTCAGACATAGAGGCGTCAACAGACCGCAAAGAGCGAGCGCTCAATTTAAATAGCCGGCTCCTTTTTCTGAACGAGCGAGCGCAAATAGCGTCCGGCTCTGAATCAGGCCCTCTGTTCAGCTGGGAACAAGACAATAAGAGTAGCATCATGTGCTGTAAAAGTTTTGGTAGAGCCAGGAATGAAAGAGTTTCTCAACACTTTGGACATAGTCGTACATGATTAGAATGGTAGGGAAACCCATCTCTTGGTGAACGTCATATGTGATTGGCTAGTTTACCAGTCCAATCAGAGCTGTTATTCACCAAATAGGAAATTCTGGCTTAATATTGTTCAAAAGAGAACATGGAACTGGCTCTATATTAACTTTAATTCTCTTTTTACCTTTTCAGCTTCCTGCCTTTCACATAACATTGAGGGCTCTCAGTAAAAAGTAATGGACGAGGGGGTTTTGGACAGAGGTGAGCGAGAATGTGACGTGCACAATTAATAACTTAACGATGCCCGCGGCAGAACCCGTTCCAAAAATACAGCCCAAGGTCCAATTACCGAAGCTTTCTGCCAAAATGTCATCCTGTTCCTCTTTTATTAAACATCCCTCAGCTCTGTTGCTGTCAGACACAGAGATCGGCCTTGATGATGGGAAGACGAAGAAATTATTTATAATGCAGTTTTGTAGCTGATAGACAATCATTAGCTGTCTGGTAGTGAATAACCTCTCGTTGCTTTGATTTTGGTGACAGATGTGGGATTTTTATATAATAACTTTCATTTACGGCCTGAAATATGCACAATACTTAATTTGCGGAGACGGTCGAGTGCGTTACAACTTCAGAGAAAAAGCGTAAATGAACGTGTTGATTTTTGCCTGCATTTCAGTGATTTGTTGTTAAATAGAGGTTTTTTGATTTTTTTTTGAATTGGTGATGAACATTAATTTTTTCCTGGGCGCAAGAGATCCGTCTGACACAGAGTTCCTTTCTCCGTACGCACTACTCAAAATAGCACTGAGCTCAAGCAACACGGCCACGACACGCCCACAGGACGAAACAGTTCCATGCGATGGCCTGGTTTCCAGCCAAGATCAGTCGGGTGTAGTAAGTATTACTGGACATGCGTCCGGCGGTTCAAATCCCGACAGCGGCAGCCCGGCAAGGGTGAAAATCCCGATCGTCCCTAAGGTAAGTATTGTTAACCTAATTCCCCCCCTAACCCTCCCTTAGGGGTGCCTAAACCTAACCCCCCCTTCCCCACCACCTAAACCTAAGTCCCCCAGGGGGGTGCCTAACCCTAACCTACCCCGGGGGTGCCTAACCCCCCCTTCCCCTAGCCTAACCCTTACCTCCCAGGGGGGTGCCCAACTCTAAGTCCCCCCTGGGAGCCCTAAACCTAACCCTCCCCCCCCCCCCGCCGCTGTCCGCGCCCGGCATCACTTCGATGACGCCTATCATTAGTACCACGCCGGGATTAGAACGTCTGGAAGCCAGCGGTCGGCATTTAGACTGTCGGCTTCCAAACTACATCCCCTCCTATAGTGGCCACTAGCACATGCCCAGCCCATTGCCGTGCATGTGCATTACAAGTAATAAGCCCAGAAGTGATTACTTTACTGGGACAGCTGGGCATCGCACAAAGAAGTACGGAGAATGACGGTGGACCTTATCGCAGGTCAGTAGGCAAAGATGGACATTAACGATCGCATTATAAACGAGATAATTAATTCACTACGCTCTGAAAGAGTTCATTAGCCGGAGAAAAGTCATTGTATTTCCGGGTAAGCACGAAACTGCTGTTGTGCATATGTAATGAATGAGATTATTTATAAAATGGTCATTAGTGTATTTGCTCCACTATTTGTCCATAAGGAGATTAGCAAATCCTATTACATAGATTATAATGCACACAGATTATAATGCATCATAGATTGCACAGCTGCAAAATATTCCTTTCCACTGGTTGTGACTGAAAACCCCAGTAACCATTACAGACAAACTAGCATGTACCGCTTATGTCTATAGTAAATAGACACTTGTCAGGAGGTTGCCGTGACTTTGCGATCTTCGTGTTTTCCCCTTTATTTGATAATAATACAAACCTATTCGTGTGAGCATTTGAGACTAAAAGTCCCCTTAAGTCTGACCTAACCACATGTTATTCATTACACAAGCAGATGATTTAGATTCCCTCAAACGACTGTTTTCATCCTTATCAAACTGCTCTCTAATATGCCAGGGGAATTGCCCTAGATTATCTAGCTGATAAATAGACCCCAGTGAGTAGTTCGTTAGTTTATGTATTTAGTGGGACAAGGTTTCTCAAGCCTCTAAGCACGGCGTCAGCGATGTGCGAAATTCTAATTAAAATGACTTCACTGTAACATGCACATAAATAAGGGGAAAGAATCCATTTTTGCGTGAAAAATTAATTCTAATACTGAAAAAAAATATATACAGCCTAACTAACCAGGAAGATTTAAGACAACAGGAAAAACGCTCACAAGCACACGTTGCTTCTGTATAGTACAACTCATAGCGTCCAGGGGCATACGGATGAAAAAAATATACTTTGGGGAGGGGGGGGGGGGGGGGGGCAAAAGACCAAGGACTACTATAGGGCCTGGAGCCCCTATTTCTTGCCTTTGGTATCTGGTTTTTCGGCAGTTGTAGCCAGTGACGGCACCAGAGGTAAGTCCGCAGCGCAGCTCCAAAATTCTAATTGGGAAGTCACACCAACTGCCAGTAAGTCCCGGGTTGCGATGTTTAGAGGGGCAGTTGGTGTGGCTCCCCTATTTGAATTTTGGAGCTGCCACTGGTTGCAACAGTGACTGTAGATATACAGCGACTTCCAATAATATGTTAATTTTCGTTAGTGTTTATTTTACTATAAAATGTATTTATACATTATTAAATAAATATTATTATTATTAGTAAACTACCAATTAGTACAATAGATGTAATAGATAAATTCAATTGTTAATTTAAAAAAAAATTTAATTTTTCATAGTCATTAAAAGAGTTTCATAGTCATTAAAAGATTTCGTTAATAACCTAATCTCATGCGATTGGGAGTGTTTGTAAATCTATAGTCACTATACTGTATGTGCTACGATCTGGCGACACTGAGACTGCTACTAACGTTGTAAACCACCCGCAGGCCGCAATCATTCGCTCTCTCATCGTCGTACAACTTACAAGAACAGTCAGTGGGAAGTGCAGCTTCCCGGTCTCCTGTGTCTGCGTATGCTTACTGCGAATTGTCATAGCGAGCGGAAAACTGTACGCAGAACAAACATGAAGATAACGTCATATTTGGTA
Source organism: Taudactylus pleione (assembly GCA_031769625.1). Taxonomy (NCBI): domain Eukaryota; kingdom Metazoa; phylum Chordata; class Amphibia; order Anura; family Myobatrachidae; genus Taudactylus; species Taudactylus pleione. The sequence goes on from JAUIMM010000471.1 coordinate 1,932,647, forward strand.
GACAGAAACGACCGACAACAGTTGGCGAGTTCAAATAAAACTGTTATCGCTTCATCCCCATTTTCATTTCATTCATCCCCATTCGCTGTTGTGTAGAAGTTCATGGTGGCACAGTCTTTGCCCACACAACAGAAATCAAAGGGAGGCAACTACCCCCTCTACCCCATGCCCATTTACTATTTTGATGTGTTAGGAGAAATTGAGAGAGAAGGGAAAACAAATTATTTAGTTATGAAAACTGGAGGCGGTTTATGACTCCCACAGAACTCAACACCCGCATACAATTCCCGATGATGTGCGCTGGCGATGAACATCTGCGTTCATCGCTGAGAACTATGGTACCCCCGTGGAGTGTGAAGAAAAATCTGTTGACGGCCGCAAGGTGCAGGGGATTCGGAGGGAAGGCCGGCACCTCATTAATCAACTGCCCCCCCAACTGCGAATCTACAGTACAGTACGCCTCTTCAAATGTCAAATGCTCAAAGATTAAAGGGATCAATAGTAGACTTTCATTATGACGACAGTACAATGTCAATTGTTATGATGTCGACTTCGACATATTCACAATGTTGACATTGCACATTTCAACAAGTGAAATGCCGACATTTTGCGAAATACTGACATTAGGTTTAGGGTTAAATGTAAGATTAGTGTTAGGAATAGGGACAAACCTGCGACTAAAACCTCAACCGCCAGAAAATTAGCTGCAGCTGCAGCGTTAGGCTTATGGTTAGGGTTAGGCGTCGGGAACTAACCGCTGGAACAGCCGCATCGCCGCGCCACTCATTGACATTGTTAGCATGTTGTCATTACATCAGTGTAGAAATGGTCAATGTCGTTATGATAAGTGTTGAAACACTGAACATGTTACATATCAACATCATCACCATGTCGACATGATGAAAGTCAATGTTCTAGCCATTGACAAGATACCGAACCGAGGGCCTGATTCAGACCCGCTCGCCAGCGCACAGCGCACGCAAGCGGGTTGATGTTCCCCGACTGCGCATGCACCGCCTCCGGCGTGTGCATGTGCGAGACCCATACGGCAGCTCTGTCACAACGGGTCTTGCTACAAGACGGGGCGGCTGTCGATGTTGATTGACAGCTCGCCCCGTTTTGTAGGCGGGGAGGGGAGGTGGCTGAAATAACGCAGACGTTCCCTTAGGAACGCCTGGCGTCTGAGGGCGGTCCTACTGACATCACTCATGATGTCAGTAGTGGACTTCCTGCTCTATTAGAGCAGGAAGTCCACTCAGGCTTGCGAGACCTGAGACCCTACCACAAAGGTCTCCTCGCAAGCCCGATGGTCGAGATAATCTCGACCATCACCAGGCCGCTCGTAAAAGCTGTGGGTGGTCACCCACAGCTTAGCGAGCGACCTGGAGGCCGAAAAAAAAAATCTCTGCCCTGATTCAAAGCGTGTGCTCGCAAACAGCGAGTGCCTTTGAATCAGGCCCCAAATACAGACATCTAATGCCCCAAATTGGGTGTCCTGGCAATATATGGGATATGAAAAGATCACGGGTTTCACGGGTAACAATGTATCACGCCTACAGTATTGGCTGCTTTTTATAGTCGTATATACTACTCTATGGGCTTCCTCTTATGGGCCGATGGAGCGATAAAGCTGATTCTTTACTATCATTTATTGTGGATACCACCCACTTCCTAAGTGAGGTGGGTGGGGCTTGATGATGAAATTCGCTGTGGGTGGGGTCAGTATGGCCTGGATCCACACTGCCCAATAGGTGGTCAGGAAATTATGATGTGAATAGCACCGTGGATTTTATGGACAGGAGGCCAGTAATGTAGGTAAGTACAGGTGTACCTTTATCTCTAGTTCTATGCTTTTTTTTTCTATAAATACAGACTGTACATACATATCCTATACATAATCTCACACTAAATCACAGCTCTGATGTGCAACTGCTTACAATAATAACAGCTGTTTCCAAAACACGTCAGATCATTATCACTCAGCACTTGACATATTGATCCTCTGTGGGTTGTTTACCACCAAAGATACAGACATTCCTTCTCTATATCACCAGATATCACCAGAAGTCACGTGTAATAAGAGGAAGCCACCGCCCACTACAGTAGGTCTGACCTTTATTAAGATTTTACTGCGCTTTAAGGATTACCCAATGACAATATTATTCAACAGGTTATCAAAAGTAAATGCCAATTAAGTATAATAAAGAAATAATAAAAAGCAAAAATATTTTAATAAAAAAGGTATATATCACATAAATTACATACAGATAAAACACAATATCACATATGACAGTAGAGAATTATCTCATTTAGAGCGCTTATAAACTCATAAGCAACAATAAAATATCAGATATAAAAATCAAATCAAAAAGTACCTTGCTAAATATAATGTAGCCGCGTCCGGCTGATAAAAAACAACAAAACAATATTTATGTTGAAAATGGGTAATAATCATTTTCCCTCAGTAAAGCTTCATTGTTATAACCACATAAAATAAACTGATTGATCCAACTATTCAAAGTGTTGTTGTATTACTTGTATCCAGTGATGTGGTTAGTTCTACATTAAAATGTCTCAAATTCCTTATAAGGTGATACCACTTGTAATTAGCAGCTATTTATTGTAGAATCCGCCACCTATAGACTGTTATTATATCTTTTTCCCCATTTAAGCTCATTGCTCTGATGAACCATTGGTGAACTACCAGCAGCTCCGCTCACCCTTGTAGGATTTGTGACCATTGCGGCAATTACTCGTGTGGCGGATTAGCACACCATTATACAGCGTAGCACACATAGTGCAGCCGCTGACTTTGGAGAACCATCTCTGTACAGCTTGGGATTGTTGCGGCTATCACCTGTGTGGTGGATCAGCTTACCATACAGTGTAGCCTCTGACTTTGGAGACCCACTTGGGAGAGAACTTTGTTTTTTTTGCACCGCTGAAAGACGGGACGTCCAAATACAGTAGCGGTTGCGGTCCCCATTGGAGGTCGCACTTCCAGGCAGGAGATCACCCAGACACGGCGTACAGCCGCACTCCACCGAGTCTCCCGCTACTACTGTGTTCCTTACATCTGTAAGGCTATTTGCAAGGCTAAACCTATGGATAAAAGTACTGACAACTAAACAGTGAGTTGTATCAAAGGCTTTGTCTTATGCTGAGTGGGAGAAATAGCTATTATCTACTACACAGGGCGAGACTATTTTGTCCTTTCTTTGAGGGAGATATATATCATTGTCACTATAGACTGTGGATTGTTTTTATTATAGGAGATATCTATAGGTGGCGGATTCTACAATAAATAGCTGCTAATTACAAGTGGTATCACCTTATAAGGAATTTGAGACATTTTAATGTAGAACTAACCACATCACTGGATACAAGTAATACAACAACACTTTGAATAGTTGGATCAATCAGTTTATTTTATGTGGTTATAACAATGAAGCTTTACTGAGGGAAAATGATTATTACCCATTTTTAACTTAAATATTGTTTTGTTGTTTTTTATCAGCCGGACGCGGCTGCATTATATTTAGCAAGGTACTTTTTGATTTGATTTTTATATCTGATATTTTATTGTTGCTTATGAGTTTATAAGCGCTCTAAATGAGATAATTCTCTACTGTCATATGTGATATTGTGTTTTATCTGTATGTAATTTATGTGATATATACCTTTTTTATTAAAATATTTTTGCTTTTTATTATTTCTTTATTATACTTAATTGGCATTTACTTTTGATAACCATATTGTCATTGGGTAATCCTTAAAGCGCAGTAAAATTTTGATTTACTTCTGTTTGAAATTGGTTAGCATCCATTCTATACTGCAGCTATAGGATTATCACCAATTAAAATTAGTATATATATTCTTTATACCTATTTTTATCTATTATTATTTATTATTTGTATCTTATTTTTAAGCTCCGAGGTTATATTTTCTTTTTTGTCTGACCTTTATTAAATCTTCTTTACCGGTTTACAAAACACTTCTAAACAAATGATCCATCAAATCAAATTATTTCCATTACCTTCCTCTCCACAGGGGCCTATTCAACAAGCTGAATACCCGTTATACATGTGGAAACAGTAGCCTCCGCATGTATTTAGTAATGGACGCATTCAGCATTGCTTTATCGCAGGCAATATCAGTGATAATCTCCTGCGCACAGCGCAGTCCCGATGTGGCCCGCTGTTCATATACACTAGTATGGGGACAAGCAGTCATCAAACTGTGAAAATGGAAAGATGGTGAAGCGGACGCCATCTTCACATGGCGTGAGTTTCCGGAGCCCAGCTCCTTCGTATGGGGAGGGGGGTCCTGTGCACATGAGTGAACCAACTGGAACCAATCCTGTGAGTTCCAGACTAAAATTTAGGTCACAATAATTTAAAATGAAAAATAGTGCTAATACTGAGTTACTATGTCATTGCATTACAGCAAGATATGCAAAGCAGATCCCAAATATCGCTACAAAGGACCTGCAGACAGGGCCAGCAGACACTGGAGTGGAAGCCCAAAGTACAGCGTTGCTTACGCCATCAGCATGGAAGGGTTGTCAGTAGGACACCTTTCCTACAACCTCATCACGAAGGTGAACATCTGAAGCCTGCAGAACAACATTTATAGAAGGCGGAAACATTTTGGAAGAAATTACTGAGAACTGAGAAAATTTAGCTTTTTGGCCAAAAATCCATACATCTGGTCGTGGAACAGGAAAAGCATTAGAAGAGAAGAGCCCCTTGCTAAGCGTGAGGCGTTGGGGTGCATGTATTATGTTTCAGGGGAGTGTGGTAGCCAGTGGCACAGGAAATATTGTCCCAGAGGAAGAACAGATTCAGAACAAATATTACAAGCTGATGCCCTATAGCCAGTGAAGACATTGAAGATTTTGGGACTGATTCTGAGTTGGGAGTAATGCAATAAACAGCGTGTAACTGTGCGCCTTGGTAAAACCAAGCTACACTGCAGGTGAGGACAATGTAAGATGTGTGGAGAGGGATTTACAGGTGGGAGGGGGGGGGTGTCCAAACTTAAATCTAATTTGCGGTGTAAAAATAAAGCTGTCCAGCATTTATGGGCTATATGGAGCAGCCAGGTGTGTAGCGAGGGCGGTTCCAGTGGAGCATGAGCTCCGGGTGCCAAAATGGACAGAGGGCGCCGTCCAGGGTTCGGGAATTCATGGGGCGCTGCACAGTATGACGGCCGTCTGTTAGTTTTATCTCGGTTTGTTTGCTCTGTATCCTAAATAAGTTATGGATCTGAGATCAGTTTCTACATTTCATGCTCTCTCAGGCTGCCCAGATTGTCTCCCCTCCGGCCCTCCCTCCTCTGTGATCATCTTCTGTCACCTCCCCTCCGGCCCTCCCTCCTCTGTGATCATCTTCTGTCACCTCCCCTCCGGCCCTCCCTCCTCTGTGATCATCTTCTGTCACCTCCCCTCCGGCCCTCCCTCCTCTGTGATCATCTTCTGTCACCTCCCCTCCGGCTCTACCTCCTCTGTGATCATCTTCTTTCACCTCCCCTCCGGCCCTACCTCCTCTGTGATCATCTTCTTTCACCTCCCCTCCGGCCCTCCCTCCTCTGTGATCATCTTCTTTCACCTCCCCTCCGGCCCTCCCTCCTCTGTGATCATCTTCTGTCACCTCCCCTCCGGCCTCCCCTCCTCTGTGATCATCTTCTGTCACCTCCCCTCCGGCCTTCCCTCCTCTGTGATCATCTTTCTTCTGTCACCTCCCCTGCGGCCCTCCCTCCTCTGTGATCATCTTCTGTCACCTCCCCTCAGGCCCCCCTCCTCTGTGATCATCTTCTGTCACCTCCCCTCCGGCCCTCCCTCCTCAGTGATCATCTTCTGCCACCTCCCCCCCGGCCCTCCCTCCTCTGTGATCATCTTCTTTCACCTCCCCTCCGGCCCTCCCTCCTCTGTGATCATCTTCTGTCGCCTCCCCTCCGGCCCTCCCTCCTCTGTGATCATCTTCTGTCACCTCCCCTCCGGCCCCCCCTCCTCTGTGATCATCTTCTGTCACCTCCCCTCCGGCCCTCCCTCCTCTGTGATCATCTTCTCTCACCTCCCCCCCGGCGCTACCTCCTCTGTGATAATCTTCTTTCACCTCCCCTCCGGCCCTCCCTCCTCTGTGATCATCTTCTGTCACCTCCCCTCCGGCCCTCCCTCCTCTGTGATCATCTTCTGTCACTTCCCCTCCGGCCTTCCCTCCTCTGTGATCATCTTTCTTCTGTCACCTCCCCTGCGGCCCTCCCTCCTCTGTGATCATCTTCTGTCACCTCCCCTCAGGCCCCCCTCCTCTGTGATCATCTTCTGTCACCTCCCCTCCGGCCCTCCCTCCTCAGTGATCATCTTCTGCCACCTCCCCCCCGGCCCTCCCTCCTCTGTGATCATCTTCTTTCACCTCCCCTCCGGCCCTCCCTCCTCTGTGATCATCTTCTGTCGCCTCCCCTCCGGCCCCCCCTCCTCTGTGATCATCTTCTGTCACCTCCCCTCCGGCCCTCCCTCCTCTGTGATCATCTTCTCTCACCTCCCCCCCGGCGCTACCTCCTCTGTGATAATCTTCTTTCACCTCCCCTCCGGCCCTCCCTCCTCTGTGATCATCTTCTGTCACCTCCCCTCCGGCCCTCCCTCCTCTGTGATCATCTTCTGTCACCTCCCCTCCGGCCTTCCCTCCTCTGTGATCATCTTTCTTCTGTCACCTCCCCTGCGGCCCTCCCTCCTCTGTGATCATCTTCTGTCACCTCCCCTCCGGCCTTCCCTCCTCTGTGATCATCTTTCTTCTGTCACCTCCCCTCCGGCCCTCCCTCCTCTGTGATCATCTTCTCTCACCTCCCCCCCGGCGCTACCTCCTCTGTGATCATCTTCTTTCACCTCCCCTCCGGCCCTCCCTCCTCTGTGATCATCTTCTGTCACCTCCCCTCCGGCCCTCCCTCCTCTGTGATCATCTTCTGTCACCTCCCCTCCGGCCTTCCCTCCTCTGTGATCATCTTTCTTCTGTCACCTCCCCTGCGGCCCTCCCTCCTCTGTGATCATCTTCTGTCACCTCCCCTCAGGCCCCCCTCCTCTGTGATCATCTTCTGTCACCTCCCCTCCGGCCCTCCCTCCTCAGTGATCATCTTCTGCCACCTCCCCCCGGCCCTCCCTCCTCTGTGATCATCTTCTTTCACCTCCCCTCCGGCCCTCCCTCCTCTGTGATCATCTTCTGTCACCTCCCCTCTGGCCCTCCCTCCTCTGTGATCATCTTCTGTCACCTCCCCTCCGGCCCTCCCTCCTCTGTGAACATCTTCTGTCACCTCCCCTCCGGCCCTCCCTCCTCTGTGATCATCTTCTGTCACCTCCCCTCCGGCCCTCCCTCCTCTGTGATCATCTTCTGTCACCTCCCCTCCGGCCCTCCCTCCTCTGTGATCATCTTCTCTCACCTCCCCCCCGGCGCTACCTCCTCTGTGATCATCTTCTTTCACCTCCCCTCCGGCCCTCCCTCCTCTGTGATCATCTTCTGTCACCTCCCCTCCGGCCATCCCTCCTCTGTGATCATCTTCTTTCACCTCCCCTTAGGCCCTCCCTCCTCTGTGATCATCTTCTGTCACCTCCCCTCCAGCCTTTCCTCCTCTGTGATCATCTTCTGTCACCTCCCCTCCGGCTTTCCCTCTTCTGTGATCATCTTTCTTCTGTCACCTCCCCTGCGGCCCTCCCTCCTCTGTGATCATCTTCTGTCACCTCCCCTCAGGCCCCCCTCCTCTGTGATCATCTTCTGTCACCTCCCCTCTGGCCCTCCCTCCTCTGTGATCATCTTCTGTCACCTCCCCTCCGGCCCCCCCTTCTCTGTGATCATCTTCTGTCACCTCCCCTCCGGCCCTCCCTCCCCTGTGATCACCTTCTGTCACCTCACCTCCGGCCCTCCCTCCTCTGTGATCACCTTCTGTCACCTCCCCTCCGGCCCTCCCTCCTCTGTGATCACCTTCTGTCACCTCCCCTCCGGCCCTCCCTCCTCTGTGATCATCTTCTGTCACCTCCCCTCTGGCCCTCCCTCCTCTGTGATCATCTTCTGTCACCTCCCTTCCGGCCCTCCCTCCTCTGTGATCATCTTCTGTCACCTCCCCTCCCGCCCTCCCTCCTCTGTGATCATCTTCTGTCACCACCCCTCTGGCCCTCCCTCCTCTGTGATCATCTTCTGTCACTTCCCCTCCGGCCCTCCCTCCTCTGTGATCATCTCTCACCTCCCCTCCGGCCCTCCCTCCTCTGTGATCATCTTCTGACACCTCCCCTCCGGCCCTACCTCCTCTGTGATCATCTTCTGTCACTTCCCCTCCGGCCCTCACTTCTCACCTCTTTAATTCCCTCCCCTCTCTACCATGGGATCGTCTCTTTGCCCCTCCCCTCTCCTTTCTTATTGGCTTCTGTCACCACCCCTCTTTGATAGACTCTATGCCCTTCCCCTTTCTTCACTGTGATCGGCTCTTTACCCCTCTCCACCCCTTTCTTATTGGCTTGTGCTACAGTGGACTTAATAGTTACACAGGTAAAATCCTAACCTTCAATTATTAGGTATGAGATTAAAAAGAGTCACTGCTTTGCTATATAAAGTAATGGAGGTGTTCCCAGGCATAACCACACAGTGTTATTTGAAAGGTCTTTTCAAAATTATTAGGAGACCTGGAATAATAATAAAGGTGGTAGACAGAACATGATTAGTAGTATTCACATTACTATAAGTGCAATGTATATTTGTGAAGTAGGAGAATAGCTGAGAAGGGAGCTTCCCATAGGTGTTCCCACTCCAGTGATAGCTGCTTGGGGCAGTAATTACAGTAATAAGCTGTGCACCCTGTGTAATCTCACTCTAGCACATGTATTCTGTCAGTTTAAGTTAAATGATCAGAATATATAATACAATCTCCTCTATTAACTGATTCACAGGAGATAAAAGTCAGATCCTAGGTGCTATATATAAATAATCAGTGCCAAAGCAGCTACCCCTTACTGTCAGATAGTGTATCAGCAAAGCATTCTATTCCCCCAATGGGACCTCAATGCCCAGCCTGATACTGTCACCGTTTGCTGTTTTCTCTTCACTTCAGTATTCGCCCGCAGGCTGGCCATACCCCACTGGCAGAGTTCAGTACAGGGAGGGGGCGCTATGACATGCACTTTCTCCGGGTGCCATGGTTCCACGCTACTTCTCTGGCAGCAGCAGGATGTATTTACCCCGCATACAAAGACATAAATGTATTTGCAGACCCTGCTTTGCAACATGGTTTGTTTCAGATACAAAGTTACTTGCATCTGCTTTGCTCTCTCAGTGAAGAATCAGCCCCATTGTAGCAAACAGCAACAACAACAAAAAACATAGATGAAAATCCACCATTAACTACTTACAGGACGGGAAGATGAATATATATGGATTGGCCTTTACATTACCCAACATTACTGACCTGTGGCCATAGCTGGGTTATTCATTAGGCAATCTAGGCTGCTGCCTAGAGCCCAGTGGGCACTGAGGAGCCCAGACTATCCTAACCCATAATTATGTTGCATTTCTTTTTTTACACACTGAGGTGGAAATGGGGCCTAAACCGTTATGTTGCCTACGGGCTCGTTGGATGGCAATGCAGCTCTGGGGGTTATTTAATACTTGTCAGTATCTTGGAATCGGTGGGATTTCAATGAGATTGGCACTAAATTTAAATCGGCAATCAGTTCTAACGCTGGTCCAGAGATCCCAAGTATGCACCAATACAAGAAGACATGAATTTTTCTGAGCTGGAATAATTGTGAAAGTGTGGGCTAAAACTCCTAGCGGCTGATTCAATTCTGCACAAAGTTGGGTTACAAACTGCAGCTACACATTGCTGTAGCCCAATATTGCAGATTTATATCTCACCCCAAAATCTCTCATTTTTCCATGAGTAACCCTATTGAGGAAACAGCCGCAATAGGGCCTTCCAGCGGCATTTAAACCAGTATTCCCAGTCTCTATGATGCTTGATAAATAGACCCCTGGGACACTGAGCTTCACAGAGACACAAAACGGGAAAGACATTCTCTAATCAGTCAACGCTCAAGGTTAAGAAGGTGCCATTCTTCAATGAATGAATCAATTGCCCCTTTAACTCCCACAATATGCCCCCTCACAGACACAAGCTGAATTAGATATGCTGCCTAAGTAGTTATAGGACAAACAGGCGTGAAATAAGCCCTATTCAATAACGTGCATATTATTTTGTCTTTGTCGATGCTCCATTATTTCCCAGCTGGCCAATACCCTGCTTTATACATCCATATTTGTGCTTGTTCTTTTCTTGTGGCCTTCTTGAAATGTAGACGTCTGTACAAATACTTTACTTAATGCAAAACACATGGTTATGTTGTATTTTCTTTCAGTGTTGGTTTTCCCCGCGTTTAATGTGCTCGATGATGTTTCTATTGCAGATGACAGTTGGGACACAGTAGCTTGCGCTTAAATACAGGGTGATATTCAATACGGTTATTTTTGCGAGAGCTATTTGGACGGCTGACTGATTACTCCTGCTTTACTGAGGATTTATCAAAGTGTTGAATTACTGAGATTTTAGTTATTTTATCATTTAAAAAAAATAAAATAACTGCCTGTGCTCACACAGAGATCACCAGGTCAGACCATTCCTCTAACCTTGTGAATTCCATGCAGGGCGACTATAGGAGGAATATATAGGCACGTATCACAAGGGAGCTTGGGTTATTCGATTGAAACAGTATGAACAAAACAAGGAAAAAGTGACTTACAGTACAAAACATTACAGTACATGGACTACGAGGTCAAAAACATGGCTGCATCAGTAGTCATAAGACCCCAATGAGCAGCAGGGCGGCCAAACCCAAAAGTTTGGTGCTCTTGCTGGCAGTGGGGAGGAGATGATGCTAGAATTGAGGAAAGTAATAATGCATGAGGGAAGAGGGCCCTGCTCGTGAGAGAGCTTCCAGTCTAAGAGTCGTATTCAATTGAGGCGAAAAGTCCGGATCCGCGATACTTTTTCGCCGATGATGTCATTTTCGCCTGTTTTGATTTAGCCCCGTATTCAATTTGAAAGACTTCTGCCTGTAGAAAGTCAGTGCAATGCAAGAGGCGGTAAAGTTTCGCCTATGAATGGGAGGCGGAAAAAAGTGCAGAATTGGGGTTTTGGGGTGCAACATTGCGGGAACCCCCGTGCAGCCTTCAGACAGTCCCCCAAAGGTAAACTGTCAATTTTTTTTTAAAAAGACTTAAGAACACCCCAAAAAATGACTTTGAATTTGGGGCGTAAAAAAAAATGTTGGGGGACAAAGATAAAAACTAGCGAACTTGACTCTGGGGGGTCCCCAAGTATGCCCCAAGTGTTTTTTTTTATTCCAGGTGCTTGCGGAAGGTGGATTTTTCACAATTTTTTCAACTTCACTTTAGCAACTTTTAAATATGCTGTCCCCCATTTTCAAGTACCCCAAATTTGCTGGGATAAGTTATTTTCTGAAAAAAATACTCCTGAATACTATTCTGCACCACTTATACAAAACCGCTATTTAGCAGCTATTGAGCCCGTTTAAAAACACCAAATACCTTCAGCAAGCCAAATCTGGGGGTACCATAGGGAACCCCCATGTCAGAGCATCTTTTGGGGGGTGTCAGGCTGATTTCCCCAAATCTGACAGTACTTTCCGCCTGTTCCAGTTTCGCCGGTTCCCGTTTTCGCCTACTATCAAATTGAGTAAGGGGTAAAGTGGGCGCGTGCGCGATACTTTCCCGCCTACAAAACAGGCGAAGTAGGCGAAAAGTCAGAGACGCAAAAAAGTATCGCGGCTCGGCTGAAATTGAATACGGCTCTAAAGCGGAGTGGTAGACACACAGGGATGACACAGAGCAGATGTCTGTAGTTGGGGGTATTTCCAGTGTAATAATATACTGTAGGGGTAAATTAACAATATTGAACTTTATTTTACCTGTGAAATACTGTACATGACATCCAGAACTTTTTTTTTTACGGGACCATCTTAGAATTCTATACCGATAATTGACAGAATTGCAAATTTCGACGCCTGTATAGAGATCTGCGGAGCCGCGGTTGCTCCCAAATAACCTTATAACACGTATAAAAGCTGTCGGTATGTGTCAACTTAGTTAAAAGAGAATCATAGCATTCAGCATGTTAAAATTCTGATCGTAATCATGTTTATCTTGAGCGCAGCAGTGACCAGATGGGGAGGACTTTGGCGTGAGTCGGTCGGCTGAGCATGCATCGCATTATGTGGAACTAGCATCCCCTGTTTTTAATGCACAGCTCGGCGCAGCTGGGAAAGCATAAATAATGTATTTGGTGAGCGTAGAAGATCAATTATGTTTTGTTTACATGTGGTCAGAGCCCCACGCGCACCTTGGTTTTTACTTCTTTACATTCATTAAATACTTGTGGCAGAGCACAATACTTTGTAGTTTTTTTTCTTTTTATAATGATATAAATAATAATAATAATAATAATAATAATAGCATAAACCGAAATCACACAAAGAATAATCTGTGTTTTCTTATGTCCCGGACACGCAAAGTACAGCTCCAGGCAGCGCCAACAGCCCTCATGCAGTGGACACGCCAGAGCAATATGTACAGTGAAGCTGGGTGTGGCTCAGGTTCTGAGACTGGTCTAGTGATTAGACACGGTTGTGGCTAACCAGCTTTGCCACCCATAGTTCCCTCTTTTGCCACTTTAAAATGTTATCTGGGTTGCTTGCTGTGACATTACTATTAACGCTGCTTGACAGATGCAATCCCTAGAAAACTCTAAGATGCTTGGCGTAACTTAGACGATCCACCACAGCAGGTAGCAACAAGGAGCCAACATTGCCGTACCCTTCCCACAGTGTACTCCTAATCAGGGATCATCGAAGATCCTGGGATTTTGGTCTAAAATTGTCGGGATTTGAATCCCAGGACTAATGATCGCATGCGCTATGTAGTTATTTTTTTATGCCGGACAGCGTTGAGCCCCAGCCCCCGACTGTGTGCAGTGCGACGTGATGTCAGAGGTCACGCTGCGCAGCCTCACGCCGACACGCCCATTTCAGCCACACCCGTCCGCCTCATTGTCCAAATAAAGTCCGGGTATCCCATGATTAAGCGTTTTTAAATCCCGAATCCCGGGATTTAAAAAACGACCAGGGATTGGCCTCCCTACTCCTGCTAATGTAAAGTGCCAGAAAGGCGTCTCATAGAGTAGTTTGGTAAAACATATATGTTTATTTTACATAATTGAAACAGCATACGACTAATTGGATCTTACCTGGATGTCTCCTTAGCATCTCTGCCTCAATGCGCTGGGATCCGAAGTTTACTTCCCAGCCGTGACCCTCTCTGTGTGGAGTTTGTACGTTCTCACTGGACCACGGTGTGTGTGTATTTGGAAATTTGGACTGTGAGCTCAAGTGGGGCAGGATCTTATGTGAGTGACAAATATTCTCTCTGTATAGCACAGCATGATTTGGTGGCACTATTGAAATTAGAGATGTGCAGGCTCGGATTAATTCAGCTTTTTCCCGCCAAAAATCAGGCCTCAGATAGAGGCAAAACGTCATCTTTCATAGACAAACATCGGAAAAAAAAAATCTGAATTTGGCGGGAAAACCTAAACTAATCCGAGCCTGCACATCTCTAATTTAAAATAAAATTTACCATGTGAGCTTGATACAATTGGCCTGATTCTGAGGTACAGTAAGAGCAAAGCAAAAAAAAGCAAGTAACATTGTAATCGGTACAAACCAAGTTGCACTGCAAGGGGTGCAAATATATTTATTTATTTATTTTGCATGCAGGGTAAATACTGTCTGCTTTTGCAAGTAGCCAACATATGTTTGACAGCTTTATTGTTACTCTGCAATTTAGATTAGAGTTTGGACACATCCCCCTCCGATGTGCTTCGATGTTACCGATGTTTACATAGTCATCGCACGCAGGTACAGTACACTATCTCATGGCTAACTATCTATCTATCTATCTATCTATCTATCTATCTATCTATCTATCTATCTATCTATCTATCTATTGTATCTATCTCATAGCTGGGATGCAATCGGGAAACCGGCTGACGTGATCCCGACAGCCTGCTTCCCTACTAGTTTATCCCGGCATGGGTTACATGATAGGCGTCTATATCTAGACGCCTGTCATTTTCCCGACGCCGGGAGACAGGTGCCCGGCATCCCGATCGAAGGGATGCCGGGCGCCACAAGCGGACAGCCGCAGGGGGGGAGGGTTAGGTTTATCGCACCCGGGGGGGACTTACAGGGGAGATTAGGGTTAGGCACTTGGGGTGGAAGTTAGGGTTAGGCACCCCTTAGGAGGGTTAGGGTTAGGGGGGTTAGGTTAGTATATACTTATCTGAGGACGATCGGGATTTCCAGCGCTGTCGGGCTGCCACTGCCGGGATCTGTCCATCTGTCAGGCTGCCGCTGCCAGGAATCGGTATTTCATACCGATTCCCTCATAGCTATCTATCTATCTATCCCATATCTATCTATCTATCTATCTATCTATCTATCTATCTATCTATCTATCTATCCCATATCTATCTATCTATCTATCTATCTATCTATCCCATATCTATCTATCTATCTATCTATCTATCTATCTAATATCTATCTATCCCATATCTATCTATCTATCTATCTATCTGTATATCTATCTATCTCATATCTATCTATCTCATAGCTATCTATCTATCTATCTATCTATCTATCTATCTATCTATCTATCTATCTATCTCATAGCTATCTATCTATCTATCTATTTATCTATCTATCTAATATCTATCTATCCCATATACATCTATCTATCTATCTATCTATCTATCTATCTATCTATCCCATATATATCCATATATCTATCTATCTATCTATCTATCTCATATCTATCTATCTATCTAACTCATATCTATCTATCTATCTATCTATCTATCTATCTATCTATCTATCTATTATTATTATTATTATCCTTTATTTATATGGCGCCACAAGTGTTCCGCAGCGCCTTACATAATACATAGAACTAATAAGTGAACAAGAAACAAGTAAATTACAGTACAGTACAGTGCAGGACAAGGACTCGATTTATATACATTGCTGCAATAGCGATTAAAGCACTCACAATAAGCAGCCGGGAGTTGGCAGTCACGTGTTAGGTGCCCTAATGGGGAGTAGAGAGTAAAAGAAACTGTAAAGAGAACCACATGAGGGGAGAGGTCCCTGCTCGTGAGAGCTTACATTCTAAAGGGGAGGGGCAGACAGACAGGTGTGACACAGAAGGGGAAGATAGGGAGGAAAGAGCATGAGGTGGGTTAGGATGAGAGCTGGAAGGCCTTGATGAAGTAGTGGGTCTTGAGAGCCCGTTTGAAGATTTGTAGAGAGGTGGAGAGTCTGATAGGGAGAGGGAGAGCATTCCAAAGGTAGGGAGCAGCACGGGCAAAATCTTGGATGCGAGAGTGGGAGGAAGTAATCAGTTGGCAAGAGAGGCGGCATGCATTTGTTGAGCGAAGTGGATGGGCGGGAGTGTGAAGGGAGAGAAGGTCAGAAATGTATGCGGGAGAGGATTTGGTGAGGGCTTTGTAGGTGGGTGCAAGAACCTTGAATTGCATCTGAAGGGGAAGGGGAGCCAGTGTAGGGCTTGAAGGAGAGGGAAGCAGATGTAGAACGTCTGGAGAGGAAGATGAGCCGAGCAGCAGCATTGAGAACCGATTGTAGTGGAGAGAGGTGAGAGACTGGGAGGCAAGCTAGGTGAAGGTTACAGTAGTCCAATCTGGAGATGACCAGTGAGTGGATGAGGGTTTTAGTGGCATCCTGGGTGAGGAAGGGTCTAATCCTGGAGATATTTTTTAGGTGGAAACGGCAGGACTGCGAGAGGTGCTGAATGTGTGGTTTAAAGGAGAGGGAGGAGTCTAGGATAACTCCAAGACAGCGCACTTTGGGGCTAGAGGAGATAGTTGTGCCATCAATGGATAATGAAATTGTGGGAAGTGAGGTAGTGGAAGAGGGTGGGAAGATGATCAGCTCAGTCTTAGACATGCTAAGTTTAAGAAAATGCTGGGACATCCATGAAGAGACAGCAGAGAGACAGTTGAAGATACAGGTAAGGAGCGAGGGGGAGAGCTCAGGGGTGGAAAGGTAAATTTGAGTATCATCAGCATAGAGATGATATTGGAGGTCAAAGGAGTTAAAGAATTCACCTATAAAGGACGTATATAGGGAGAAAAGGAGAGGTCCAAGAACAGAATCTTGGGGAACTCCTACTGTTAGTGGAAGTGGGGGGAAGAGGAGTCATGAGAGGACACAGAGAAGGAACGATCAGAGAGGTAGGAGGAAACCCAGGAGAGGGCAGTGTCAGGTAAACCGAGAGAGTAAAGGATTTGCAGGAGCAGAGGGTGGTCCACAGTGTCAAATGCAGCAGAGAGGTCAAGGAGAATGAGCAGAGAGTAGTGGCCCTTGGATTTGGCAGCAAGGAGGTTGTTGCTGACTTTCGTGAGGGCAGTTTCAGTGGAGTGGAGAGAACGGAAGCCAGATTAAAATGAGTCAAAAAGGGAGTCGGAGGAAAGAAAGGTGGTAAGGCGGTTGTAGACAATACGCTCAAGGAGTTTGGAAGCAAAAGGGAGAAGAGAGATGGGTCGATAGTTGGAAAGTATGTTAGGATCAAGGGTAGGTTTTTTTAAGAATGGGGGAGACAAGAGCATGTTTGAATGCAGAAGGGACAGTGCCAGATGATAGGGAGAGAATAAGGAGGTGAGCAAGATGGGAACAGGCAGAAGGAGACAGGTAGGAGAGGAGACGGGAAGGGATAGGGTCAAGAGGGGAGGTGGAAGGAGGGGGAGGACCGGATGAGGGCCATGACTTCCTCTCCAGAAACAGGGGAGAAGGATGTCAGAGTTGGTGAGACAGAAGGGGAGGGGTGGTCAGGGAAAGAAAGGGGAGGAGTGCTGAGGGTCTGATGGGATATGATGTCCTCACGTATGGAGTAAATTTTAGATGTAAAGTAGGTGGCAAAGTCAAGGGCAGAGAGCAAGGAGGGGAAGGGCAGAAGAGGGAGTTGAAAGTGGCAAAGAGACGCCGGGGGTTTGAGGACTGGGAGGAGATGAGGTACTTGAAATATGTTTGTTTGGAGAGGAACAGGGCAGCACTGTAGGAAGAGAGAATACATTTGAAGTGGAGGAAGTCAGCCTTAGAGCGTGATTTTCTCCACTGATGCTCGGCAGTTCTTGAACACTTTTGCAGGTATCTGGTGCATTTGGAATGCCAGGGTTGTGGTGTGGATCTGCGAGGGTGAGTAGTTATTGCCAGAGAAACAGAGTCAAGAGCAGAAGTAAGGGAGAAATTGTACAGGGAAGTAGCTTGTTCAGGACAGGAGAGAGAAATGATAGGGGAGAGAAGAGAGTCCAGGAGGGAGGAAAAAGCAACAGTGTCAATAGCCTCAATATTATGCTTAGTAATGGTAGCCTTAGGAGGTAAAGGAGGTGAAGGAGAGAGGGATAGGTTAAAAGAGAGAAGGTGATGGTCAGAGAGGGGGAATGGGGTATTGGAGTAATCAGAAATATCACAACGGTGAGTAAAGACCAGGTCAAGTGAGTGCCCACTCACATGGAAGGGTGATGAGGTCCATTGGGAGAGACCAAATGAAGAGGTGAGGGTAAGGAGTTTAGCTGCAGAGGATTCTGTGGGAATGTCGATAGGAATATTAAAATCACCTAGGATAATGGAGGGAAGATCTGAGGAGTGAAAGTGAGGGAGCCAGGAAGCGAAGTTGTCAAGGAATTTGGAGGGAGAGCCAGGGGGACGGTAAATGACAGCTACTCTGAGGTTTACTGGCTGGAAGAGGCGTATAGCATGAACCTCAAATGTGGGGAATGTAAGGGATGATTCAGAGGGTATTTAGCTGGTAGGAATAACTGGTGGATAGAAGGACCACAACACCATCATCATGACGACCCCCAGGCCGGGAGGTGTGGGAGAAGGCAAGGCCAGCAGAGGATAGAGCAGCAGGAGAGGTGGTGTCAGAGGGTGATATCCAGGTTTCAGTAATGGCTAGGAGATTCAGGGAGTTGGAGATGAAAAGGTCATGGGTTGGGAACAGTTTATTACAGACTGACCTGGCATTCCAGAGGGCACAGGATAGAGAGATAGCATTTGTGGGGGAGATGTGAATAAGATTATCCGGGTTGCTGTAACGTGGAGGTAAGATTAATTTGGGGGACCGATATGAATAGAGTTTAGTGATGGTGTGGGCACCTGAACTAGAAAGGGAACCTGTAGGAGGTGGGCAGGGAGGAAGATGTGGATGGCAGTGGGGTGAAGTGACAGGGAGAGGAGTGTAGGAGGAACGTTTGGTGGTGGGGTAGTAGGACAGAAGGGGGTAGAACAGAAAGAAAGTGGTGTAATGGGAGAGGAGGGAAGAGTAGACAGACAGAGGAGGGGGGAGAAGGGGAGGAGGAGGTGGAAGAGATAAGGGGGAAAGGATATAGGTGGAAGCAGGGGGCAGAACTGAGGATTAGGTAGAGACTGAGTGAAGGAGGGAGTTGACGAAAACCTTGTCATTGTGTTTATGAGTAAACAAGTGGAATGAAATTTGGAAATGTAAATGAAATATGAATGCAAGAGATTTGTAGAAATGCAAGTGAAAGAACAGTGATGGTAAATATGTATGCAGATTACCAAGTTTGTTACAGGGAGGCAGAGCCGTAACTAGACTTTTTGGTGCCCTGTGCCAGAAAGAGCATTGATGCCCCCCTCATTTTTCAAAGGGACATAATGCATCCGAAAAAGGGCCATGGCTTCATGGGGAAGGGCCAGGGAAGAGATCGGAGATTCCAGGAGATGCTGGGGATGAAATAACAGGCAGCTACAAGCAAGAATGATAATAAACAGAAATTTGACAGGCCCAAACAGCGCCCCCTGACCTGTGGTGCCATGTGCGATGGCACCGGCCGCACTACCCTAGCTACGTCCCTGTAGGGAGGATTAAAAGTGGGGATCTAATGTGTGCACAATTTTAAAAATAATGCAGATTGTAAGCAGATAGAGGATGTGAGGCTAGGCAGGAGAGCTAAGATAAAGGACAGTGTTTCCAAGTGGAAATATGTAAACTGACATGGGAACAAATATGATAAGCATTGAGATGTATGCGAGAATCAGAAGGCCAGCATTATTAATAGCAGTAGAAGTGTTCTTGCCGTGACTGCACAGGGAGTCCAGTTGTAGCCTGAATCTTTAGACCGTTGAGGTTTGTTGTTTGATGGAACTTTTTCTCCTTCTGTTTATCTTTCGTTTAATGCAGGTCTAACGCTACAGTTTTGCACTTTGAAAACCTGCACCACCCAGCCAAGGCTTCCCAGCCAAACTACTGACACTTATACAGGGATGCAGGCAAGTGTGGACACTAAATAATGAAAACCCCCAATTGGTCATCCAAAGAAAGCTAGCAATAAAAATGGCTTAAGTCAACAAGGAACACATACCAAACATCTAAGGCGAGAAATAAATCAGGCCTTCACTTCAGTCAATAGACAGAGAATCCTTATAACAATTTAACTATAACAAATCATTAGGCATTAGAAACAATAGCATAAGGATTCAGTAAAGAATAAGCTAGTTACCAATAAGTATAATTAATAAAGCAGGCACAGGAGGTGGAAAACTTTGCAGTCTATCTATCTATCTATCCCATATCTATCTATCTATCTATCTATCTATCTATCTATCTATCTATCTATCTATCTATCCCATATCTATCTATCGATCTACCTATCCCATATCTATCTGTCTATCTATCTATCTATCTATCTATCTATCTATCTATCTATCTATCTATCTATCTCATATCTATCTATCTATCTATCTATCTATCTATCTATCTATCTACAGTGACGTAATTATCTATCTATCTATCTATCTATCTATCTCATATCTATCTATCGATCTACAGTGATGTAATTAAGGGGGAGCAGTTTATTATATACCATCTATCTATCTATCTATCTATCTATCTATCTATCTATCTATCTATCTATCTATCTATCTATCTATCCATCCATCCATCTAGTAGTGAAAGTAGGGTGGTACGGGCCAGTATGACGTACCATTAAAAAATTGGTAGCCAGTATGCTGTACCTGTCCCTACCACCTTTAGAAGGTATAGGCAGGAGATTCTGATCCAGTATCGTTAATCATATCTATCTATCTATCTATCTAATATCTATCTATAGATATATCTCATATCTATCTATCTATCTATCTATCTATCTATCCATCCATCCATCCATCTATCTAGTAGTGAAAGTAGGGTGGTACGGGCCAGTATGACGTACCATTAAAAAATTGGTAGCCAGTATGCTGTACCTGTCCTTACCACCTTACCGCCGCTATTAGCTGCACCGCTAACCAAGTAACACTGCTCGGCGGCAAGACGGACCCTGGCAACCCAGCAGCTCCCAATCAATGAGTGTTCCCCCAGAGTGCTGAGACACCAGGGGGTGACGAGCGGACTGGTAAGATCATGAGAGAGTTCTTTCATTTACTTGGTCGTCAAACTACAGTGCAGAAAGCTAAAAATGTCCCCAATCGGTTGCACCTGTATAACTGGTTCCTCCAATGCGTTCAATATCATTATTTTATGCAGAGATTTCCTCTGCAAGTACAAGGATATGAGAACATGGAAGGGCCTAGAGCAGGAATTTGCATTGTATAAACTTGTTTAGAAAACTTTGAGGTCACTGGCATCTAAGAGGATACTATACACAGGACTGCTGTACATGTCAGTGAAAGAGTGATATATAAATACTGCTTCTAAAAGATTGCTAGATAAGAGAACCTTTGGTCACAGGGGCTTGGTGAGATATGCTGCTGGTGGGACAGACAGACAGAGTTTTATATACAGTGGTGGCAAAAATTTTTATGTTTTTCAACTTTGAATGCTTATAAAAACTGTTATACTTCATGCAGTGCAATGATTCATATATCACATTAAAGGAAATGTAATGCTGAATTCAACACAATAAACAGAGGTCAAATATTTGCATTACAAGGGAAGTTATGCAGTGAAATTTACACTTAGGGTGGAAATCCCTGTGTACTTATGATGTTACTGTCCTATCAGTATTTCATTGGGTATCCTTTACTCTTCAAGATAGCAGCACAGCGATGTGTCATTGAGCCAACCAGTGTTTGGAGCTCTTCCTTCTTTTTTATGTGGTGCCATGAGAAAATTATAGCCTCAATTAATTGTCTTTTATCGGATGGACGCCTCAGATGTACCAGTTTTTTCAAACAGAACCACAAATGTTCTATGGGGTTCAGGTCTGGGCTGTTTCCTGGCCATCCCAGCACCTGCATGTCATTCTCCGTGAACCCCTTTTTGCATGTCCGTGCAGTGTGGCAGGGAGCTGAATCCTGTACACAGGGATTTTCACCCTAAGTGTTGTTTTCACGGCATAACTTCCCTTGTAATGCAAATATTTGACCTCTGTTTATTGTGTTGAATTCAGCATTACATTTCCTTTCATTTGATATATGAATCATTGCACTGCGTGAAGTGAAACAGTTTTTATAAGCATTCAAAGTTGATACACATTCAAATTTCAAAATGTGTCCGCAATTTTGGCCACCACTGTATCTAGGAGAACATTTAATACATGTTTAAACATTCCTCATCCTTTGCTGTTTCAGCAGTTGAACAGATATAAGGTTTTTGAACTCTGCAGAGAAGTGTGACTGAAAGGCAGTAAGAATACCACAAGGAAATAACTTATTGTTAGCAGAACGCTTGTATTTCAGATGTCATTTTTCTTTAGGCTGGAACCTACCAGACACCCAGCTGTCCGAGGGTTACACACCCTAAAAACTGTTCTTTGTGAATAGTTTGAAAAACAAGTAACCTACTGTATAGATGAAAAAGAGGTCCTGCGGCTGAAAATGGCATTATTAATTATTATAATCCTACCTAAATAGTTTGTAATAATTATAATGGTCCCAATATTGTTATAATAATTATAATTGTCCCATTTTTGTTAATTAATTAGAGTGACAAAATGTTGTGTATTATAACGAGAATGGCCCAAACATTTGTTGCAAAAATTTTTTGCTAATCAATTACAATGGCCTCCAAACTTCTTTGTCATATTAATACAATTTTGCCACGACCATAGTTTTCTGTAGTGTACGTCATCCAATCACGTTCCTTTTTTTCTCTGGCGGTCTTCAGTTAATTATGCGGTTGAAACCGCCATGAAAAATAACGCCAATAGAGGGTGGTTTTACAAAACTGCTCATTAGTACATCTAGACCAGTGGTTCTCAAACCCCGTCCTCAGGACCCCAAACAGTGCATGTTTTCCAGGTCTCCTCACAGAATCACAAGTGAAATAATTACCTCCACCTGTGGATCTTCTAAGATGTGTCAGTGAATAATGAATACACCTGTGAACCTGCTGGGTGACCTTGAACA
The DNA here is from genome assembly GCA_031769625.1 of Taudactylus pleione. Lineage (NCBI taxonomy): Eukaryota > Metazoa > Chordata > Amphibia > Anura > Myobatrachidae > Taudactylus > Taudactylus pleione. The sequence goes on from JAUIMM010000471.1 coordinate 1,955,136, forward strand.
TGTGAACTGTGTGAGGTCCTGAGGGCCGAGTGTGAGAATCACTGATCTAGACCAAAACCACTGTGGTACTTTCTATTTTTTTCATACTGATATGCATGCTCTTGACCATAGCTCTCGACTGTCTCAATTTAAGCGGGACAGTAACGTAATGCGTCTTCTATCGGAACTGTCCCAATTGTGGCAGCTTTGTCCCGTGGTCAAAAATTCTAAGATATATCCTGTGCAGAGAAGCGCTCAGCTGGGGAAGAGAAGGCGGACAATTGTTAACACTCAGGGGATAAGGAGGCGGACAGCTGTTAGCACTCAGCAGGGGAAGAGGAGGCAGGCAGCTGTTAGCACTCAGCAGGGGAAGAGGAGGCAGGCAGCTGTTAGCACTCAGCAGGGGAAGAGGAGGCAGGCAGCTGTTAGCACTCAGCAGGGGAAGAGGAGGCGGACAGCTATTAGTGCTCAGCAGGGGAAGAGGAGGGGAAAAGGAGGCAGACAGCTGTTAGTGCTCAGCAGGAGAAGAGGAGGCTGACAGCTGTTAGCATTCAGCAGGGGAAGAGGAGGCAGACAGCTATTAGTGCTCAGCAGGGGAAGAGGAGGCAGACAGCTATTAGTGCTCAGCAGGGGAAGAAGAGGCCGACAGCTGTTTGTGCTCAGCAGGGGAAGAAGAGGCAGACAGCTGTTAGCGCTCAGCAGGGTAAGAGGAGGCAGACAGCTGTTAGCGCTCAGCAGGGTAAGAGGAGGCAGATAGCTATTAGTACTCAGCAGTGGAAGAGGAGGCAGATAGCTGTTTGTGCTCAGCAGGGGAAGAAGAGGCCGACAGCTGTTTGTGCTCAGCAGGGGAAGAGGAGGCAGATAGCTGTTAGCGCTCAGCAGGGGAAGAGGAGGCAGATAGCTATTAGTGCTCAGCAGGGGAAGAGGAGGCAGATAGCTGTTAGTACTCAGCAGGGGAAGAGGAGGCAGACAGCTATTAGTACTCAGCAGGGGAAGAGGAGGCAGATAGCTGTTTGTGCTCAGCAGGGGAAGAAGAGGCCGACAGCTGTTTGTGCTCAGCAGGGGAAGAGGAGGCAGACAGCTGTTAGCGCTCAGCAGGGGAAGAGGAGGCAGATAGCTGTTAGCGCTCAGCAGGGGAAGAGGAGGCAGACAGCTATTACTGCTCAGCAGGGGAAGAGGAGGCAGACAGCTATTAGTGCTCAGCAGGGGAAGAAGAGGCCGACAGCTGTTTGTGCTCAGCAGGGGAAGAGGAGGCAGACAGCTGTTAGCGCTCAGCAGGGTAAGAGGAGGCAGATAGCTGTTAGTACTCAGCAGGGGAAGAGGAGGCAGATAGCTATTAGTACTCAGCAGGGGAAGAGGAGGCAGATAGCTGTTAGTACTCAGCAGGGGAAGAGGAGGCAGATAGCTGTTAGTACTCAGCAGGGGAAGAGGAGGCAGATAGCTATTAGTACTCAGCAGGGGAAGAGGAGGCAGACAGCTATTAGTGCTCAGCAGGGGAAGAGGAGGCAGATAGCTGTTAGTACTCAGCAGGGGAAGAGGAGGCAGATAGCTATTAGTACTCAGCAGGGGAAGAGGAGGCAGATAGCTATTAGTACTCAGCAGGGGAAGAGGAGGCAGACAGCTATTAGTGCTCAGCAGGGGAAGAGGAGGCAGATAGCTGTTAGTACTCAGCAGGGGAAGAGGAGGCAGATAGCTATTAGTACTCAGCAGGGGAAGAGGAGGCAGATAGCTGTTAGTACTCAGCAGGGGAAGAGGAGGCAGATAGCTATTAGTACTCAGCAGGGGAAGAGGAGGCAGATAGCTATTAGTACTCAGCAGGGGAAGAGGAGGCAGATAGCTATTAGTACTCAGCAGGGGAAGAGGAGGCAGACAGCTATTAGTGCTCAGCAGGGGAAGAGGAGGCAGATAGCTGTTAGTACTCAGCAGGGGAAGAGGAGGCAGATAGCTATTAGTACTCAGCAGGGGAAGAGGAGGCAGATAGCTATTAGTACTCAGCAGGGGAAGAGGAGGCAGATAGCTATTAGTACTCAGCAGGGTAAGAGGAGGCAGATAGCTGTTAGTACTCAGCAGGGGAAGAGGAGGCAGATAGCTATTAGTACTCAGCAGGGGAAGAGGAGGCAGACAGCTATTAGTGCTCAGCAGGGGAAGAAGAGGCCGACAGCTGTTTGTGCTCAGCAGGGGAAGAAGAGGCAGACAGCTGTTAGCGCTCAGCAGGGTAAGAGGAGGCAGACAGCTGTTAGCGCTCAGCAGGGTAAGAGGAGGCAGATAGCTATTAGTACTCAGCAGGGGAAGAGGAGGCAGATAGCTGTTTGTGCTTAGCAGGGGAAGAAGAGGCCGACAGCTGTTTGTGCTCAGCAGGGGAAGAGGAGGCAGATAGCTGTTAGCGCTCAGCAGGGGAAGAGGAGGCAGATAGCTATTAGTGCTCAGCAGGGGAAGAGGAGGCAGATAGCTGTTAGTACTCAGCAGGGGAAGAGGAGGCAGACAGCTATTAGTACTCAGCAGGGGAAGAGGAGGCAGATAGCTGTTTGTGCTCAGCAGGGGAAGAAGAGGCCGACAGCTGTTTGTGCTCAGCAGGGGAAGAGGAGGCAGACAGCTGTTAGCGCTCAGCAGGGGAAGAGGAGGCAGATAGCTGTTAGCGCTCAGCAGGGGAAGAGGAGGCAGATAGCTATTAGTGCTCAGCAGGGGAAGAGGAGGCAGACAGCTATTAGTGCTCAGCAGGGGAAGAGGAGGCAGACAGCTATTAGTGCTCAGCAGGGGAAGAAGAGGCCGACAGCTGTTTGTGCTCAGCAGGGGAAGAGGAGGCAGACAGCTGTTAGCGCTCAGCAGGGTAAGAGGAGGCAGATAGCTGTTAGTACTCAGCAGGGGAAGAGGAGGCAGATAGCTATTAGTACTCAGCAGGGGAAGAGGAGGCAGACAGCTATTAGTGCTCAGCAGGGGAAGAGGAGGCAGATAGCTGTTAGTACTCAGCAGGGGAAGAGGAGGCAGATAGCTGTTAGTACTCAGCAGGGGAAGAGGAGGCAGATAGCTATTAGTACTCAGCAGGGGAAGAGGAGGCAGATAGCTATTAGTACTCAGCAGGGGAAGAGGAGGCAGACAGCTATTAGTGCTCAGCAGGGGAAGAGGAGGCAGATAGCTGTTAGTACTCAGCAGGGGAAGAGGAGGCAGATAGCTATTAGTACTCAGCAGGGGAAGAGGAGGCAGATAGCTATTAGTACTCAGCAGGGGAAGAGGAGGCAGACAGCTATTAGTGCTCAGCAGGGGAAGAGGAGGCAGATAGCTGTTAGTACTCAGCAGGGGAAGAGGAGGCAGATAGCTATTAGTACTCAGCAGGGGAAGAGGAGGCAGATAGCTGTTAGTACTCAGCAGGGGAAGAGGAGGCAGATAGCTATTAGTACTCAGCAGGGGAAGAGGAGGCAGATAGCTATTAGTACTCAGCAGGGGAAGAGGAGGCAGATAGCTATTAGTACTCAGCAGGGGAAGAGGAGGCAGACAGCTATTAGTGTTCAGCAGGGGAAGAGGAGGCAGATAGCTGTTAGTACTCAGCAGGGGAAGAGGAGGCAGATAGCTATTAGTACTCAGCAGGGTAAGAGGAGGCAGATAGCTATTAGTACTCAGCAGGGTAAGAGGAGGCAGATAGCTGTTAGTACTCAGCAGGGGAAGAGGAGGCAGATAGCTGTTAGCTCTCAGCAGGGGAAGAGGAGCAGCTGTAAATGCAAGGGCAATCTGAAAACTAATCTGAAGATGGCACTATCACGCTTTGCTCTATGGCAGCAGGCTGGGCTGTTTGCGATGAACACTGCAATGTTTTTAGAATTGCACGTGGAGTTGCATCGTCATTCACTATGAACTGACATTTTAATCATCGCTAGGATACACTCTTATTGCACATATCATGACAACTGCCCCTTAATAAATAGCCCCAAGACAACACTGCAAATTGCCACAATATATGGTGTTGAAGAATGTTACATTTTGAGGCTGGTCTGCAAATTTCAATAAATATTGACACGAATGTCTTCCGTAACATAGTATAACTTAACGTGTTCTCAGCCTGCTGTCAAATCCAGCTGGTTGTTCACTAAAGCTCCAAGCAGTGGACAGAGGTGAACAAATCCACCAAATCTGCCTTAAATTCGCCTCTTGTCTATATTTTATCTGGAATGTCTTTGTCTTTGTTGGCAACAGTACAACACATCCAAATCCTCCACTTTGTAGCACAAACAGCAATTTGGCAATAAGCAAGTGAGCAAAAATGATTTGTAATATGCAAGGCAGAGCAACGAATATATGTAACACTGCATAGGCACCAAGGGTCCCCTATTTGCAGGGTTACCCCAGTTTTGTTCTTGAAAGAACTGATGAGTCCCACTTCTTTTATCCAGATGGCTGATACAATTACCAGCATCTAGTCATAATATGCTAATATATAACACTGTACAATACACTCGGGGGCCTATTCATCATCGGAGGCCGTAGGTATTGATCTCGCTGCGAGGGATACTTAAGTATCCAACTCGCAGTAGTGGAAACTTGCACCAGAGCAATTCATCATTGCTCCGGTGCGGGGACAGCTGCTCCGAAAAGCAGCTGTCCCCTTGGTTAGTATCAGAGCTACAGAAGAAGCTGCGTTACTTTCCTCCTCCCCGTCGGCCCGGCTATGAATGCATTTCCCATAGAAAGGCACTTGTTCGCGGAAGCAAACTCCTGCTGAATATTACCGTGTCATTTATCGTTTGATAAATAGGCCCCTCAGTCTTACCACTGGTCTGCACAGCAAGGTAAAGGCCTTTACCCTTCACTCGCAGGGCCATGTCCCATTGCCGGGCAGTGCACCATTGGTGAACACAGAATCCCGAATTACAAGGTTGTGAATTACTGTGAGCTCTGATGGATCAGGTACTATGAATGAGAATGAAACTGTGAATGAGAAATGACAGCGCTGCGTAATATGATGGGGCAATATAAATAAATAAGAATTCTTGATTTTGAGGAGAGATCAAAGACTCCCGATAAGAAAGGCCACCTCTCCGGATAATGATTATCTTTCTTGCGTAGTCGGCAGGGATGTGATGATGCAGTCACTATGTTGCATGTTGCATCATCACATGGCCCACACTGGCCCTTTGGTCCAAAATCCAGTTAGGTACTGTGGGCCTCATTTAGAGGCGGTCGGAGGATACAAGCGGTCGCTCAGAAACTGGCCAGCCACTTGCATCCTGACCGCCCGCCTCTGTTGTGGTCGTTAGGCTGTGGATTAACATCCACAGCTCTAACGACCGCTCCGGTGATGGTCGCGATGGTCAGAGACCATCGCGACCATCGGGGCTTCCTTGTCGTAAGCCCCGGAAAGCTTCTGGCTCTGTCTGAGCCGGAAGCTCTCCACTGACATCACTAGTGATGTCAGTGGGGCCTCCCCCAAACGGTAGGCGTTCCCATCGGAACGCCTCCGTTTGGGCTGCCACCCCCCCGGCCCTCCTTCCAAACGGGTCTCACGCATGCGCACGACGGCGCCGGCGTCATCGTGCGCATGCTCTGTGGGGGGCCATCGACACGGTCCGAGCGCATCGGCGCTAACGACCGGGTCTGAATGACCCCTGTGACCCTGATTCAGAGCCGGACGCTCTGACAGATCGCTCGCTCTGAATCAGGGCCGGTCTTTTTTTATTTTTAGAATGGCCTCCTGGCCGCTCGCATAGCTGTGGGTGACCACCCACAGCTATAGCGAGCGGCCAAAAAGATGGGCACGATGGTCAAGACCATCGCGACCATCGGGCTTGTGACGAGACCCTTGTGGTAGGGTCTCGTTGCCGCAAGCCCTGGAGTGCTTTCGGCTCTATCAGAACTGAAGGCACTCCCACTGACATCGCTTGTGATGTCAGTGGGGCCGGCCCCAAACGGTAGGCGTTCACATGGGAACGCCTCCATCTGGGCAGCCACCCCCCCGGCCCGCCCACCGAAGGGGGCGTTCTGTCACTCAACATTGACAGGACGCCCCCTTTGGTACGAGACCCGGAGCGACAGATTGCCCGTCGCTATCCGGGTCTCGCGCATGCGCTCTGGGCCACCATCGACCCGGTTGCGAGCGCTCAGCACTTGCGACCGGGTCTGAATCAGGCCCAGTATGCCAATGAATGTTAAATACACCTTTTGCTGAAAATAGCTGTTAACAGTGACAACACATTGAAGTCTGTTATATCATATCAAATGTAAACAATGGGCCTGATTCACTAAGGATCACAACTGCGATCGCAGCTGTGATTACGCACGCAGTCTCACTGCGATGATATGCAAATCCATTGCGATCGCTATGCCGTCGCAGCACTACATAGGGACGCCCACCTTACCTTACACACATCCGTAATGTTTAGCAAGACTGCGAAACCATCGGTCACATCAAGTACAATCTCAGCCTCACGAACAAGGTCAGACCCCCTCATCGCAAGCACTGAGGGCCTGATTCAGACCCGCTCGCGAGCGCTGAGCACTCGCAAGCGGGTCGATGTTGGCCCAGTGCACATGCGCACGAGGGAGCCGGCTCCGGCGTGCACATGCGCGAGACCCGCATAGCGACGGGCAAGCCGTCGCTATGGGTCTCGCTACAAAGGGGGCGTGCTGTCGATGTTGAGTGACAGCACGCCCCCTTTGGTGGGCGGGCCGGGGGCGTGGCTGGCCAGACGGAGGCGTTCCCATGGGAACACCTACCGTCTGGGGCCGGCCCCACTGACATCACAAGTGATGTCAGTGGGAGTGCTTTTGGCTCTGATAGAGCAAAAAGCACTCCAGGGCTTGCGGCAGACGAGACCCTACCACAAGGGTCTCGTCGCAAGCCCGATGATCGCGATTGTCTTGACCATCGCGACCATCTTTTTGGCTGCTCGCTATAGCTGTGGGTGGTCACCCACAGCTATGCGAGCGGCCAGGAGGCAGCTCTAAAATTCAGAGGGACGGCCCTGATTCAGAGCAAGCGCTCTGTCAGAGCGTCCGGCTCTGAATCAGGGCCTGAGTACTCAAGCTGCGTATGGCATCCCAGTGGATAATTTATGCATGCCCCTGCAACAGCCCCCCCCTGTCACCTCCCACAAATGGCACTTCCAGGGTCTGCGTAGTCACTGAGATCGTAGACCCGATAGCAGTGGCCGGTTCGCGCAAGTGCAGTACACAACAATTGGCCAACTGTGTTCCTAATCGCAGTTGCAATCCTTGCTGAACCAGGCCCAATATCTCAAGATCTGTCAATGGATGGAAACTTTTACACATATATTTACTAATGCTATTAGCCACTTTTCTATAGGAAGCAGTTAGTGTTATTTAGAGAGGTGCTTATAGGAGTTTTATCATGCTTTGTAGGTGAGGGTCACATACTGTAGCTGCCAACATTTCAACAAAACATTTTCCTGTGACTGAGCCGATGTATCTGCACAGGTTACGGTGATACTGTCTGTGGACTGTGAGTCACCGAAGTCCCCACGTGGCTTTTACTGCTTGTAATCAATCTGAGCAGGTTTTCTCACATTCTGACCAATCAGAGGGAAGTCACTTTATGTTGATAGAATGATAAGGTGCATACACACATAACGATTGTTTGAACGATATGTCGTTAGCAACGTCATTATCGTTCAAAAAAAAAATCGTTCAGTTTCTGAGTTATAACGATGAATGATAATCGTTCAAGCGTGCTCCTGTTTGTAGTATTCGTTCATCGTCCATTTAAGACTGTCCAACATAACGATTTTCATTAAGGGAAGGAACAGTTTTCGTTCATCGTTGTAAAAATCGTTCATTACACTACAAAAAATCGTTCACTTTTTCAAGGGAAAATCTGACAGAAAAGAGAGAGTTGAGTGATTCTTTACTACTGAGTTTGCACGAGAATTCCTAAATACTTGTACGGCGCATGCGTTACACAGTGTGCGCACACATGGGCGCTATTACTATTAATAGCATGCGCATGCGCGGGGCGTCGCGCATGCTTAACACCAGCTTCTCGTGGCTGCATTGTCTGCAGCCCCGAGAAACCCTGTTGGGTTGCCCGAAAGGCAGAGTGGCTTCCACTGATGGCAGCCTGGACTGCAGTCCCAGGGGGAGGAGACACCGTTAGGTTTAGGCACTATGGTTGGGGTTAGGATACTCACCGATAGATGTCAGTATCCTAACCCTGACAGGATGCCGGTGTTGGGATTCTTACCAGCCTGGATCCCGAACGCCAGCATCCTGTAACCAACCCGTACAATAAAAAACATTTTTTCCATGCTTAGATTTTTTAACGTGTAATTTTTTTTCCTCTGTAATTTTTGCGATTCGGGCAATACGTCGCAGGAAATCTCGCTAGCGCGACTTAATTGTCCCAGGGATATTTACTTTCCAGCCCGCAGCCTATCTTAAATAGGCTGCCACCACCAGATCTACAGCAGCAGCACAAATCTGTGAGATAACATTTCAGGAATCAGTAAAGTTACTGGAACGAGTTTGACATTTTGTTGTGCGGCTGAGCGCCCCCCGGGGGTGAAACCGGCTCATAGTACTGGTTAATACTCTATTTCCTTTTTGCAAAACAATAAGTGGTTTACATCACTCTGTTATTGAAACTGATACAACGGATCAAGGGACAATTTTTTTTTTTTTTTAGCGTGCTCAGAGTCTGAGGTTAGACGGTTGCAGTTTGCGTGTGAATCACAGCGCTAGGCGGCCTGAGACGTCTCCGGGATATCATATTAAATGTCACCCTTTATCTATAGAGTTTAGAAAGCTTTCTGCAGATTGTTTGCCTGGTTTAGTAACTGGGATTTAAACTTTGTTATTCAGTTTTGTGGAATCTGGATTCTTCGGTAAGCCGGGTGTTCCCATACTCGACATTTCATGGGGAAAAAATTGCTACAAATCTGTTGCATTCCATTCTTGCATTTGCCTGGAACATAAATAATATGTTCTGCTTTTTGCAAATGCCAATCAAGTTGTGGTATTAATATATATTAATATAAGCAACTGAACTTCAAGTTTGGTTACAATATTGTAAATTTCTCACGTTTAAAGCGTTACTGAGCATATTTACTTAAATTGTGGCCATGGGGCTATGAACTTGATGAAGGACGCAGCGCTTAGCGTTTGGGGGAGTTGTACCAAGCCTTGGAGAGAGATACTGTACGGTGGAGAAGTTGCCCAAAGCATCCAATCAGCTTCTGTCATTTATCTAGAGCGGTCATTGAAATGACAGAAGCTGATTGATTGCACTGGGCAACTACTAGACTTTCTCTCTCTCTCCACGGCTTGGTACATCTCCCCTTTTATCTGAACTGGCTGATCACAAAGAACACTCACAGCTTGTACTATACATGTACTCAGTGTCGGACTGAGGCATGAGGGGCCCACCGGGTAATGCAGTGGTAGGGGCTTATGCTTAAGGGGTGTGGTTATCCATCAGAGGGGGTGTGGCCAGTCACCTGAGATGCTTGGCTAACCAATAGGTGTAGATTCTATAGCAGAGAACCAAGCACCCACCCATATTAATCAGTGGTACTGCTCCACCAGGTAACTGACCATCTAATAGAGTAACAATGTATAATTTGAGGTCTGGATTTCCCCTGTACCCCTGTGGGCCAGTCCAACCCTGCATGTACTAGAACTAGAGATGTGCGGTCCGGTTCTCCAGAAATCCGAATCCACACGAATTTTGTGAATCTGGACAGATATCCGAGTCGCGGTTCTAATCTCTTGAGGCGAACCAGAGCAGTTGCGGTTCTGATTTTCCAGAGGCTTGGAATTTGGATTTTAAATCAGAATTTAGAGATTTGGATTGCAAAAATTACATGATTTTAGCTGTTTTTAAAAACTTTTTAGAAGTTTAAAACAAACATACAAGAAAAATCTAGATCCAAAATTGAGGGTGGATTTGCAAAACCAAAACACAAAGATAAATCCAGATCCAAAACTAAGCCCAAAACACGGTGGTCAGTGCACATCTGTAACTAGAACGTAAATGCAATGAGAAGAACACAACATAAAAACTATGAGGGGTTGGCACCAATGGGGGTAAAAAGGCACAGCCCAACATGATGCGAGTTTGCTTTCATTAAATAACCTAACCCTCTTCTCATGCAAAGCGTCTGTGCATGCACAATGTCCATGTTAGTAAAAACATGGCTTCTGTGGCTGCAGCTCTGCATCTGAGAATGCAGCTGCTATAACTGTCATACTCGCGGCACTACCATAACACGCCCCTGAGACGGCCTTTTTTTGCGCACTTTTCAGGCTCCCAGTCACCACCCAGGAACGCCCATTGGTTTTGTCTAGCTGGTCCTAATACCAGCGCTCCCATAAGCAAACAGCATACACTCAGTAGAACGAATGTGCCTCCCAGTCCCAGAGGTGGCTCCTGAGTAGGAGGCGTGGCTCAGTACAAGTCCCAGAGGTGGCTCCTGTGAAGAAGGCGTGGCTCAGTACAAGTCCCAGAGGTGGCTCCTGTGAAGTAGGCGTGGCTCAGTACAAGCCCCAGAGGTGGCTCCTGTGAAGGAGGCGTGGCTCAGTACAAGTCCCAGAGGTGGCTCCTGTGAAGGAGGCGTGGCTCAGTAAAAGTCCTAGAGGTGGCTCCTGTGAAGGAGGCGTGGCTCAGTAAAAGTCCTAGGGGTGGCTCCTGAGCAGGAGGCGTGGCTATGTACAAGTCCTAGAGGTGGTTCCTGTGCAGCAGTGACATGCGGTGAGGTAAATGGCTGGGGAGGCACTGACTAGTATTAGAACCAGAGTTACACATACATATACTGTATGAATGAACCCGAGGGTGCAAAGGTGCAGCGGTATATAGTGCTGGAAATTTGTTGTGTTTTGATCAGGGATGTGCGGAAAATGTAGACAGGGGAGGCAGTGCCTCACCTGCCATATACTCTTTACTCCAGAGTTTTCACTATAAAAATGATTAGAATAATGCAAAGAAGATATTTATAATATTTCTAAAACATTTTTATAGTGAAAACTCTGGAGTATACTGAAGTATGACAGGAAAGGCTCTGCCTCACCTGACCGCACATCACTGCTGTGCAGGAGGCGTGGCTCAGTACAAGTCCTAGAGGCGGTTCCTGTGCAGGAGGTGAGGCTCAGTACAAGTCCTAGAGGTGGTTCCTGTGCAGGAGGCGTGACTCAGTATAAGTCCTAGAGGTGGATCCTGTGCAGGAGGCGTGGCTCAGTACAAGTCCCTAGAGGCGGTTCCTGTGCAGGAGGCGTGATTCAGTACAAGTCCCTAGAGGTGGATCTTGTGCAGGAGGCGTGGCTCAGTACAAGTCCCTAGAGGTGGTTCCTGTGCAGGAGGCGTGATTCAGTACAAGTCCCTAGAGGTGGATCTTGTGCAGGAGGCGTGGCTCAGTACAAGTCCCTAGAGGTGGTTCCTGTGCAGGAGGCACGATTCAGTACAAGTCCCTAGAGGTGGATCCTGTGCAGGAGGCGTGACTCAGTATCTACTGTACATCAGTGGCGCAACTATAAATTGTGCTGCCCCGTGCCAAAAAAGTTTTTGGCGCCACCCCCCCATGGCATTTTGGCAAAACTAATACAGGACCGTTTCTAGGCAATTTCGCTCCCAGTGCAAACAGTTAAAAATGCGTCGACACACTGTAATGCCCACTACACATTATTCCACACACCATAATGCCCATTACACATTATACCCCATACCGCAATGCCCATTACACATTATACCACAGACAGCAATGCCCATTACACAATATGCCACACACCGTAATACCCATTGCACAATATGCCACACACCGTAATGCCCATTACATTTTATGCCACACACCGTAATGCCCGTTACACATTATTCCACACACCGTTATGCCCATTACACATTATTCCACACACCATAATGCTCATTACACATTATTCCACACACCGTAATGCCCATTACACATTATTCCACACACCATAATGCCCATTACAAATTATTCCACACACCATAATGTTCATTACACATGCCACACACCATAATGCCCATTACACAATATGCCACACACCATAATGCTCATTACACATTATTCCACACACCATAATGTCCATTACACATGACACAGACCATAATGCCCATTACACAATATGCCACACACCATAATGCCCATTACACAATATGTCACACACAGTAATGCCCATAACACATTATGCCACACACTGAAATGCCCTTACACAATATGCCACACTCCGTAATGCCCTTTACACAATATGCCACACACCTTAATGCCGATTACACATTACGCAACACACTATAAGGCGAATTACACATTATGCTACATACATTTTTGCCAGTGACACCATTTTATGCCACAGTAAGGCTTCTAATTACTTTTAAATGACCTGCTTGTTGTCAGGGGTCTCATACTCATTGTCAGGGGTCTCATGCACATTGCCAGGGGTTTCATGCACGCTGTCAGGGCTGCCATGCTCATTGCCAGGGGTCTAATGCTCGTTGTCAGGTAACTCTATGTTTAGGTCTAGAATTGGGTGCTGCAAAGGACCTCTGACGTCGGTGGCTCACTACACTCGCCACAAGAATATATTCCCCCTCTATGCCATGTGGATGGTAACACTGTAGCAGTCCGGCCCTGCTGCTGCGGTCACGTGGTTGCAACGTCAGAAGGTCCTTTCTCCAACTAGGATCTAGCAGCAACCATAACGTTTTGCGTTTGTGCTGCCCTGGCAGATGCTAGAGGTCCAGTAGGACCTCTAGCATCTGTCACCTCCTAGGTAGCGGCCATTTTTGGAGGGACGTTTTCAGCAGATTCCATGTGGATGGCTAGTCCGCATGGAATCATTAGCCCCCAAGCTACTGCACCCCCAAGCCACCACAAACCCAAGCCACCGCGGGGTCTGTGGGGGCTATTGTTACGTCCCTGCTGTACATGCAATAAAATCATGCTTCAAGCAGAACTTTAAAATAGATCAGTAAATGTCCGGCTTTAGTTAGGTGTGTACCAGTATCAGTCACTTTAGTTTCATACACAAATCAATCAATATAATATATGATCCCAACGATTTCCAAACATCAGGGTTCTAATACCTAAAAGTTGTATCCCCTCCCACTTCTTGGGGCCTCAGACCAATCCCTGCTCTGGCCGTGAAGTCACTGCAGTGCAGAAATTCACCCAGTAAGGGCAGATTTCTGCCTGCTAGCATTATCAATTTATACCAGGGCCATCTTATTGTATGGGCTCACCGGGCAGCTCCCCAGGGCCCCACAATTCTAGGGACCACCGAGCAGGGACAAACTGGCTGAGGGGCATCTACATGGAGTCTGCAGCCGCTCGCTCCTTGCCTAGGGCAGCAGGGTGAGAGGTAGGCAGCGAACAATTCTTCCTACCCACAATCAGAGTAGCCAGGAGGGCGGGGGTAAGTTTGGGGCACATCCCCCCAGGACCCCCTCTATACTGGATGTAATACAAGAAGTGTTCAGGAAAAATGGGGAGATGAATCTGAGTGTCCACAGGGAAAAGTAATATAAAAATGTGAATGACAAAAATAAGCACAAAAGGAGATCGATTGTAGAGTCCAGTGAGGAAGGGGTTAAACGTTACTGAGCTAAGTATACAGAACTAGAGCGCTGTACTCAGGGAACAATTCTCAATGGAGGGAATGTGTTGTGAGAAACAGATTGAAGAGTCTGAATTAACATTTCATGTTTCTGTGACAATATACAGAACAAAATCATGTAACATTGCAAAATATCTTGCATTTGGCATAGGAGTCTACATTATTTGGCTGTGGGGCTGTTACAGCTTATCCAGAATGTATTTTCCCCCGTTCACTTTGAACAGTCTGTTATTTTTCTTTTAACCTTTCAAAATTATATTCGGCCAAACGACATCTCCTGAGAATTATTTAAGTACTTTCGACATACTCTGTATTTTGCTGCTCCAGTACTTAATTATTCAAATAGCTGAGACCCCAAGTGTCAGCTGCAATTTCCTCCCTTTAAATTCACAGTAGAGAGCTGTTAAGCTAAATCTGATTTTGATTATTAAGAGTTCCCTGTGGAAGTTTTCAAGTGACTACTACTCTTGTAATAACGTTCTGCAGTTATTGAATTTTTCCACATTCAGGAGTCTTTTGTGTAGGGATGGCCATCAAATATTGATGGTTAACATCCATCGATGTTTAACCACTGCTGGCCGATGGGTTTGGCATCTATGGTGGAGATAATATTTCTCCGCCATCGATGACACACAGCCTAGCGATGTTTTATTTTTCTCCCTGGCATCCAGACACAGAGCGTAGCTCTGATCCCAAAACCACCCATCTCTGATTGGCCAGTAAGAGAGCAGGGATGACCATTTTTGGATGATACCATTGATGGTTCCCATCAATGGTTTTGCACCATCGAAGTTAATAACCAATGGTACCATCGACGGAGACCATCAATGGTTAACTTTTCCATGGCCATCCATACTTTTGTGTTCACCCGTTGGGTGAGGCTTCAAACAGAATTTACTGCAGTCAATCAGATCATCTGTTCACAGCAGCACAAAGTATTAAAACCAATGAGTATGCCAATGTTGAAGGAAAGAAGCAGTGACCTGTTCACCACTTGTGTTATTATATTAGTGAGGAAAGGCATAGTTTTGTGACATGATGACAGAATTAAAATTAATGACCAGCAGGTGTCAGTGTAGCGATTGCTCTCCCATTGAAATCAGAGACTGAGAAATTAAAGTGGAAAGTGCAGGGTACTCCCACAGCACAGAGCACTGCAACAAAGCTAAAAACATGCACCATTTGTCTGCACCCATTTTGTTAGCCAAAGAGTCTCGATGGCAATATTACGTGGAGGACTGACCCTCATGTCAGGTTCACTGTGCATGATCTGACACCAAATCTGTCTTGTGTCTCAATATTTACTTTCATTGATTGTATTTATATTTCTTGAGTTTTGGCTCATTTTCAAATTTTTTGGTTTGTGTTGCCAAAGACTGAACTTACCAACTAAAAATCCAATTATTTTAAAACTCCACCAAGTATTTTAACGATTTAAAACAATTACGGGGAGAGGAAATTATATATATATATATATATATATCAAAGCGCAACTATACATAGGAAGCATTAGCTGCAGTGAATGGTGATTATAGTCACAAGCAAAGCTAATGTACACTATATTAATCCCTTTTAAATAGGATAAATAGTATTTATGTTTCATCCAAGCAGGATAATTAACAAAGTTTCAATAGATGAACAATGATTGTTCTTAAATATTAACGTGAAGGAATTTTAATCCCAGTGTCTGCGCAGTCCCATGTTTATGCAGCGTTGGCCTAGCATATGTTAAAAATTCTAAATCTCTCACCGTAACTAATTAAAAATGATGCCGTATTATATAGTGTATAGAAATCTCAGCGGGAGTATGTTCTAGAATGTTAAATAAAGGCTATAAAAAAGACTAAGGAAAACCTCAATTGCCTTGTTCAGCAAAGTAGTGGGATGTTGAAAACCAACAGTATATTAATTCCAAGACATTTGTGTAATAGAAATATATAATATTGTGTTTATTTTAGAACATATTTGCTAGAAAAGGCATTAGTATCACTGATTGTCATTGTTTTTGTCTCTGTCACTTTGGGGAATATTTATGAAAGATCAAATACTGTAGCCCCATTGCAAAAAACTTTAATTTCAGTGCACTCAATTAATTAAAAAGTCACCGGTGGCACTAATAATGCCAAATAGAATGGGTTGTGTACAGGATAGGCATTCTGGCAGTCAGAATCCAGACTCAACTAGGTAAGTATACTAGCCCTATCCCCAAACTCTCCCCCCCACAGCCTAACGCTAACCCGCCTCCTGCAGTCTACCTGTTATGATCTTCGGCAGAGGATCATCTTGGTGGCAGGTCCCGGCCGCATTAGGCGACTGGGACACTGCATCATTCCTTGATTCCAGTTCCTGCTCTTGCAGGTAACTGGAACTCTGTGTCTGTGTGCAGCTCATTGCTGCATTCCTGTCTGTCACTTTGTGTGCAGAGCTCAGCTGCATACTATCCTGATTAGGGAGGCTCTCTGCAAGGATTGTGCTGATTGATCCCTGCTTCTGATAAATTACAGCCAGCCCTACACTTTTTGCCGGTGATATTGTCTGACTTCCAGAGTATGTGTTGTCCTATGATCAGAAGCCTGATTTGTAGCCAGTTTTACCTTGTTCTGCAGTTCCTGCATGCTGAGAGTATTACTCCTGTGCCTGCCTGCCTGATCAGAAGTCGAGTCATCTGCTGTGGTTCCATCAGCTCATGTCCTTGCTGGTGGGACTTCCCGGAGCAGTGACTTCTGCAGCTGCGGCCTACATCTCCGCAGCCAGCGGCATTTCCATACCGCAGTCCAGTCTAGCCACATCAGTCTGTTTCCAGCCGTTTCAAGCCAGCGGTGTTCTCTATCCCGCTACCTCCAGCCTGTGTTCCAGCCGCACCTGTGTTCACCTGTCTGCTCAGTCAGTGGCTTGTCGTACTTCGGCCCTCAAGGCCGAACTGTGTTGTTCCTGTTGCACCTCTGCCCTCAAGGGCGCTCCTTGAACCTACTCTGTTACTTCAGCCAGTGGCCCGGCCACATTATAGTGCATTTCTTATCTGTCCTGTCGTTGACTGTAATGCGGTCCTGCTGCATCGGTTGTCTTGCCTGTCAATTCCTTGTCTGTAAATCCTGCAGTATCACTGTCCAGGCCACTCCTGCTCCGCAGCTTGCATTCATCGTCTAGCCGCTCCTTGCCTGGCGACCTAGCCGCACCATAGTCCCAAGACGTATCTGAGATCATCACCATTTGTTGCTGCTTGTGTATATTGTCCTTTACAGCTGTACTAGTAATCATCTGTCTGCAGCCTCACTCCAGCTAGTTCCAGCAGTATGAGGGCAGCCACTCCTCAGTTGTGCCTTGTTTGTAGTCAGCAGTCCAGCGGTCTCTTGTCGGTTGTGTAAGCCTCTACTGCTGTAGACTTAAAACCAGACGGCCACCTAAGTACCGGAGTGAGTATAAATCACTAAGGAAACAACGGTTGACTGTTATTGGTGGAAGTTAGTCTTACACAACCGTGCGAGAATGATAACACTAACCCTAACCCCGCCACAGCCTATTCTAACCCCCCCTTCCCGAAGCATAAGCCTAACCCTCCCCCTAGTGCCTAAGCCTAATCTTAACTCTCCCCCAAACCTGAATACTTACCATCTGCATGCAGAACTCTAAACGCCGGCATCCCAACCACCAGGATTGTAACTACATCCCAAAAGAGCAATGGCTGTGGTAAGATTTGTCACCTTTTGCTGGCAAAGTCTTCCCCATACTTACTGTACTCATTGTAGCAATAGCTGTACTGCCACGATACCTACAGTAAACTGCTGTTGTCTTCTCAGGTTGACCATAACATAATCATGTCATTCCAGCAAATTATTTATGGAAGAGATAATTTTCGGGAATACATAAATGTTTTCAAACATTTAATTTTAAATAAATGTAATATATTTTTAAACTGAATTTCTTTAAAAAATACAAAATCAATAAACACATTTCTTAATTGCCAGTCTATAGTAGTTATCTATATGCCCAGGTAGGGCCATCTCTTCCATTGGGCTTGTTGGGCAATTGCCCAAGGGCCCGAAGCTTGCAGGGGCCCGCCAACCCGTCCCCCTGCAGCCGCCGCCAGTTGGTAAATTTGTGATATTTTTATAAGACGGCCGCCGGTGCCCTGTATTCTGATCTAAACTCCCCCCCCCCGTTGACGAGTACTCTGCTCAGTCCCAGTTTCACTTCATCTGCCGGCTTCAGACCAGTCAGACAGAGTCTCTCTGCATGTGTGGGAGGTCTGATGGGCATGCAGGAGGGTTTCATTTTATTGGCCATTTACATTTTGTTCCCGTGAATGGGTGGGTGGGGGCCCCTGTGCATTGCTTTGCCCAGGGCCCACACTGCTGTTAAGACAACCCTGTGCCCAGGTGCACCAAAACGCGTCACAAGATAAGCGTCTTCAAAGGCCTCGGAGCACTACAATTCCCATCATATCCTGTTTCCTCCATTTGTGGTATAACATTTTCTTTGGAAGGTTTCTATAATCTTTTTTTTCCCAATAAATATGAACTAATAAAGCTCAGTAAACAGTTGTTAGAAAAATCTCAGCAGCTGAAAAGGAATATGGCTTTTGTGCGGTCAGCCAATATAGAAAATAGGGGTCATTGAAGGACAAGCCCCTAAAATCTGGCATTGTCCTAGAAATGATTGACAGCTGGCAAATACGGCAGCAGTAGGCATCACAAGGGGTGTGGCATGTTATGTAGACATTCACAGTTTCGACATTCAGTAGGTTGACATTAAATTATTGACTTGCTATAATGTCGATATTGACCAGGTCATCAACCTTTTTTTTAATGTAATTCTGGTGGAGATGTCCTAAGCTTTGAAAAGTAGTAAAGTGGACGGGGATAAAGTACCAACCAATCAGCTCCTGTCATTTTTCAAACGCAGCCTGTAAAGTGACAGTAGGTAGGTTGGTACTTTATTACTGCTAGGTGAGTATTTTAGGTTAGTACTTTATCACTCTCCACTTTATCACTTTTCAAGGTTTAGTACATCTCCCCGTCTATCCCTTACCGTAACGCTAATCCTAATGGTAGCCCTATCTCTAACTATAACCCTAATGGCAATGTCGGCATTCTGCCAATGTCAACATTCCCTATGTCAACATCCTGCTAATGTCGACATTTTGCAGGTGTCAACATTAATAAAGGTCGACATTTGAACCATGCCGAAATTTGCTGTCGGCATTCTGAACGGAGACATTGCGACTGAATGCCATCACAAGTGTCACTTGGCCAGTAGGAGACTATTACTGGGGTTGCACTTGGCCGCCCCTCAGACCCAATTAATGCCTAAAGTTGACTATTTCTAGTCATGCTCATACTGATACATTATATAATACACTAACAAACACTCTCAAAATCTCAATTTATTTTGCTAGCAGAGCTGCGACACTGCCTTGTTTTATCAATTCTGTGAACGGTTCCAAAACAAAGAACGCAGGGGCCTCACGTTGTGTCGTTTCTTGTCAAACAGCTTATCTCAAGTCAACACAACAAGTAACACACACTTTCCTGGCTAGGACCGCACTGGCAACACTCGAGATGTGCAGGCTGCAGGCAGGCAGCGCGATATGTGCTGTGTAATAACTGAAGGATGCACTCAGTTTGGGACGAGAGAGAGAGCACACGGCAGTCTTGGGATCAGAGGAGATTTCTGTTGCAGCTGCTGAAAGATGTAATCGGAGCAGGGTGGTGGGGTGACCCTTTATCATCGCCCGCTTCAGATGTTAGCAGACACACACTACTGTGCTAACTACACTGCTGCGATAGGGCACACCGCAGCGCTCAGTACAACACGGGGAACTTAAAGGATAACTGGTCCATTAGGATGATCACGCCTGAACATAATTATCACCCTCCGAATAGAAATATATTAACTTCCAGGCGACTAGAGGAAGGCGACTGCACATTGCTACTTACCCTGTACAGGCAGCTGCATAGCTACTTACCCTCTACAGGCAGCTGCATAGCTACTTACCCTGTACAGGCAGCTGCATAGCTACTTACCCTGTACAGGCAGCTGCATAGCTACTTACCCTGTACAGGCAGCTGCTTAGCTACTTACCCTGTACAGGCAGCTGCATAGCTACTTACCCTGTACAGGCAGCTGCATAGCTACTTACCCTGTACAGGCAGCTGCATAGCTACTTACCCTGTACAGGCAGCTGCTTAGCTACTTACCCTGTACAGGCAGCTGCTTAGCTACTTACCCTGTACAGGCAGTTACATAGCTACTTACCCTGTACAGGCAGCTGCTTAGCTACTTACCCTGTACAGGCAGCTACATAGCTACTTACCCTGTACAGGCAGCTACATAGCTACTTACCCTGTACAGGCAGCTGCATAGCTACTTACCCTGTACAGGCAGCTGCTTAGCTACTTACCCTGTACAGGCAGCTGCATAGCTACTTACCCTGTACAGGCAGCTGCATAGCTACTTACCCTGTACAGGCAGCTGCATAGCTACTTACCCTGTACAGGCAGCTGCATAGCTACTTACCCTGTACAGGCAGCTGCATAGCTACTTACCCTGTACAGGCAGCTGCATAGCTACTTACCCTGTACAGGCAGCTGCATAGCTACTTACCCTGTACAGACAACTGCATAGCTACTTACCCTGTACAGGCAGCTACATAGCTACTTACCCTGTACAGGCAGCTACATAGCTACTTACCCTGTACAGGCAACTGCATAGCTACTTACCCTGTACAGGCAGCTGCTTAGCTACTTACCCTGTACAGGCAGCTGCATAGCTACTTACCCTGTACAGGCAGCTGCATAGCTACTTACCCTGTACAGGCAACTGCATAGCTACTTACCCTGTACAGACAGCTGCATAGCTACTTACCCTGTACAGACAGCTGCTTAGCTACTTACCCTGTACAGACAGCTGCATAGCTACTTACCCTGTACAGGCAGCTGCATAGCTACTTACCCTGTACAGGCAGCTGCATAGCTATTTACCCTGTACAGGCAGCTGCTTAGCTACTTACCCTGTACAGGCAGCTGCTTAGCTACTTACCCTGTACAGGCAGCTGCATAGCTACTTACCCTGTACAGGCAGCTGCTTAGCTACTTAGCCTGTACAGACAGCTGCATAGCTACTTACCCTGTACAGGCAACTGCATAGCTACTTACCCTGTACAGGCAACTGCATAGCTACTTACCCTGTACAGGCAGCTGCCTAGCTACTTACCCTGTACAGGCAGCTGCATAGCTATTTACCCTGTACAGGCAGCTGCTTAGCTACTTACCCTGTACAGGCAGCTGCATAGCTACTTACACTATTCAGGCAGCTGCTTAGCTACTTACACTATTCAGGCAGCTGCATAGCTACTTACCCTGTACAGGGTAAGTAGCTATGCAGCTGCCTGTACAGGCTAAGTAGCTAAGCAGCTGCCTGAATAGTGTAAGTAGCTATGCAGCTGCCTGTACAGGGTAAGTAGCTATGCAGCTGCCTGTACAGGGTAAATAGCTATGCAGCTGCCTGTACAGGGTAAGTAGCTATGCAGCTGCCTGTACAGGGTAAATAGCTATGCAGCTGCCTGTACAGGGTAAGTAGCTAAGCAGCTGCCTGTACAGGGTAAGTAGCTATGCAGCTGCCTGTACAGGGTAAATAGCTATGCAGCTGCCTGTACAGGGTAAGTAGCTAAGCAGCTGCCTGTACAGGGTAAGTAGCTATGCAGCTGCCTGTACAGGGTAAGTAGCTATGCAGCTGCCTGTACAGGGTAAGTAGCTAAGCAGCTGTCTGTACAGGGTAAGTAGCTATGCAGTTGCCTGTACAGGGTAAGTAGCTATGCAGCTGTCTGTACAGGCTAAGTAGCTAAGCAGCTGCCTGAATAGTGTAAGTAGCTATGCAGCTGCCTGTACAGGGTAAGTAGCTAAGCAGCTGCCTGTACAGGGTAAGTAGCTATGCAGCTGCCTGTACAGGGTAAGTAGCTATGCAGCTGCCTGTACAGGGTAAGTAGCTAAGCAGCTGTCTGTACAGGGTAAGTAGCTATGCAGTTGCCTGTACAGGGTAAGTAGCTATGCAGCTGTCTGTACAGGGTAAGTAGCTATGCAGCTGCCTGTACAGGGTAAGTAGCTATGTGCAGTTGCCTGTACAGGGTAAGTAGCTATGTGCAGTTGCCTGTACAGGGTAAGTAGCTATGCAGCTGCCTGTACAGGGTAAGTAGCTATGCAGCTGTCTGTACAGGGTACGTAGCTATGTGCAGTTGCCTGTACAGGGTACGTAGCTATGCAGTTGCCTGTACAGGGTAAGTAGCTATGCAGCTGTCTGTACAGGGTACGTAGCTATGTGCAGTTGCCTGTACAGGGTAAGTAGCTATGCAGCTGCCTGTACAGGGTAAGTAGCTATGCAGCTGTCTGTACAGGGTACGTAGCTATGTGCAGTTGCCTGTACAGGGTAAGTAGCTATGCAGTTGCCTGTACAGGGTAAGTAGCTATGCAGCTGCCTGTACAGGGTAAGTAGCTATGTAGCTGCCTGTACAGGGTAAGTAGTTATGCAGTTGCCTGTACAGGGTTAGTAGCTATGTGCAGTTGCCTGTACAGGGTAAGTAGCTATATGCAGTTGTCTGGTACCATACTTACCTACTCTCCCAGAACCTGTGGCAGGCTCTCGATTTTTCGGTTAATCCCAGCACTCATAGAAGAGTAGGCACTTCTCCCGCAGAATGGGGGCCATCTTACCGTGGTTCCGTGATCCGTCAGGAGGGGGCGGGGCTTAAAGGCTGTATTCTATGCTAATCGCGTTATTTGGCTCTGTCCCTATTCAAATGTGCTTGCGATTCCAAAGATTTTGTTGTGAGAGGGCGGGGCCTAATTACGCTATAGTCCGCCCTGCCCCCATCACTGCCCACTTCTCCCAGGGAGCAGCCTTTAAATTTACCAGATTTGAGACCTGAAGGGTGGACATTTATGAAAAATGGTGCATTTGAGACTTTGTACACAAGTTGCTGTACATCCCATAGCAAACATGGTGGGGCTGATTCAGCGAGGAACGCAGTTGCTTATACGCACGCAATCGGTCGATTGTTGCGTACTGCGCATGCATATGCATAGCAAAGCGCGAACTAGCCACTGGGCTTAAGACTGTGACCGCAGAGGATACGCAGACCCATGGCAGAGTGATTAACAGGAAGTTCCGTTTGTGGGTGGTGATGGGGGGGAGGGGGTCGGACGAACGTAGGCGTGCCAGTGAGTTTCAAAGGCATTGCAGGGGCGTACATAAATTAGCCACTGCGATACCAGAGGGCGTCTGAGGCCTCATAGTGTGCGCTGAGGTAAGCAATTCCTGAGTAAGTTCTGGGCTTCAGTAACTGTCCGATGTTACTCGATGTTACCGATTGTTTCTGCATGTTGGCCAAGTATAAGGATGTGAGTATGGGGACGTGGGCGTCCTTATGTCAGGCTGTGATCGCAATGCGAATGCAAACATTTAAATATCACCGCTGATATTAGCAACTGCGTTGCGTGCGCATAAGCAGAATAGCGATCCGTAGTCAATCAGGCCGATATTCCAATGGTTATTTGTTGAACAGTTTTATAAGTAGACTGTTTTAGTATAGAATGTGACCTATAATAATATCATTTTAATTCCACAGTACATTGCCTGTATAAGGTGAGCTGAGTAGCCGGGTGTATCCGCTGACAGTTATACGTTCCACCACGGAACCCTCTGCACAATGAGCACACATGCCTGCTCTCCTGCTGCATCCAGGAGATTCCCAAGTTCCAGGGAGCTCTCCCGGACTCTCGGAACCACGGGCTTGATAGCACATTCTTCCAATGAATTGTGTCAATTGTGACGGGCTGTGATGACGCAATTCAGGGTACCACAACCCTGGCACCTCCCACCTGGGCCTACCCCCTTCGTCATCTCCCAGGGAGAGTGGGTAAAAATTGGCCAAGTGTGCCAATGTATCATGTGACATCACTACCCTCCCACTGCTCATAAGTTTATTAACACAGGTTCCAGCTTCCTATCAGAATAAGCCGGATTAAAATGCAACAGAGAGAGGTATGTTCCCTTAGCATAAAAATAAATACCCGGAAGACCCTAAGAACAATGGGCTAGATTCAGATGTGGACACTATGCCGATATTTACACGGTTTGAGCGATTGTTAGCCATTGCGCAGGTGTGTAAGTCACAATGTGATTGACTTGCGATTTACGCTCACGCAGAAAATTCACTGGCAAAGTGAGTGACAGGAAGTCAGCATTTGGCATAGGTAACGGGGGGTGGTTAGATGAACGCAGGCATGTCGGACCGTTAACTTTAAACGCTGTCTTCTGGGCGTGCATAAATTAGCCACTGCGTCCGTGCTGGCAGCCGGAGAGCCCTCTGTGTGTCTCGATACCCGCTGCGTCTGCGGAAGCTTAGACTTACTCAGAGGGCTGGTGGCTGCCTGATCTGCGTTCCACGTTTCCGGTTTTGTGCGTGAATGACGGATGTGAGATGCTTTCACTTGGCGTCTCGGCGGGGAGTAGCTCATTAGCATATTTTTGCAATTGTGAATACGTGAGATCGCAGCTGCAATAGCATTTACTTCCATCTCTGAATCAAGCCCTATACAATTATATATATCTATATCTAATATATATGTGTGTGTATGTAGCACTAACTAATAGGAAGAACCCCACCAAATTTACTAATTATATTATTCAGCTCTGATTAGGGAAACATTTAATTATGGCCGTGGTGTATATATATAATTATATACACACATAGAGAGCAGGCAGTACAGAGCTGGGGATCCTGCTGCTGCTGGTGTTATTACACATGACATCGGGCTCTTGACTTAAGCAGTTAATCTTAGAGCAGGAGAAGAGGCGACCTGCTGAGATCAGAACTTTTGCCATCGCTATCAGGGGAATTTTAAAAATAGAATCAAATGTCTGCATGCGAAGAAAGTGCGCAAATTGTGACTCACTGTCCCCATCCCTCGACCAGGGGGGGGGGGGGGGGGGGGGGAATAAAAGACATTAATTGAGAAGAAAAAGACAAAAATTACATGTCACAAAGGAAAGGAATGTGATTTTCCCAAGGTGTACAGTACGAGCCGAGGGTATGACAAATATTTACACCGCAGACCAAAGGAATACGATTTTATATAGCGCGTAGTGCCCAAAGTAAGTGTACTCATGGGAGGGGGGGAGGGGGAGATGTATCAAGACTTGGGGCCAAATGTAATAGGTAGTCTGTTTTGGTAAATTGCGAGTTTGGTGCTAAACTCGCAATTTCTCACAACTCTCCAATGTAATAGGGTGTCTGTTCACTAAAACTGGCATTTTTCAGAGTTACTAAAACTCTCCATTCTCAAACTCGCATCCAGATGTTTTCACAGTCAAAACAATCAACTCGCCCAATGTAATAGAGTGTCTGTTTCAGACTCGCAAAAAAAAGATTACCAAAAGTCCCCAAATAATAGACCTGCTTCAGGCTAGCGAGTACATCCTGAGCAGGTCAGATTAACACAGAAACATGCACATATCTATGAGATATGTACATGTTTCTGTGTGTACTTATGTTAAATGGTTTTAAATAAAAAACAAAAACGTGCACCCCCTCCCCAAAAGCATAGCCAGCCCCGGGCTTTATAAAGCCTGTTCTGGTTCTAAAAATACAGGGGCCAAAATGCGTATGGGACCCCTGAATATTAAGAACCAGCACAGGGCTTTGTTGAGCTGGTCCTGGTTCTGGAAAATCAGGGGACAAAACGAGTAGGTGACCGCTAGTCAGTCCAGGCCGGGGATCCCTGGGGAGTTGGGTACCCCCCCAATAAAGGGGTCCCTCTCTCCAGGGCACCCCAGGCCTAGACTGATAGCCCGCGACATTGTATCAGTGATGTAACCACAAGATTAACCTCAATTAATCTTGCGGCTACGATGTAGTGGTTCCCACAATAGACGTCTATGGGGATTTCTCACCATAGACGTCTATGGAACACACAGGCTGGCCGCATTCAGCTAATCAGGGAGCTGCTCCGACGGAGATGCTCCCTGATTGGCTGGCGGCCCCTTCACTGACGGGCCACACATGTGCCCCGGTCATTTACGCGGAGCAAAGATATGTGTACACACATACCTTTGCTCAGTCCGTATGGTTTGTTTTTTTATTTTAACCCCTGGATTGCCTACTCGGACAAGTGGACGTGATCTAAGCATAGGAGAGGTGAGTATGGATTTTTTTTTTTCAGGTACACCCCTATGGATTACTTCGGATACTAGGTGAGTATGTGAGTGTGCATGTATGTTTTCTTAAAATTATACTTTCACGGTGTATGTTTGTTTATTTACGTATTTCTTTAGTTGTGGAACTACAAGTGCCAGCGGGCCCGTAATGCCCCGCATGCTGGTATTTGTGGTTCTCCACAACTAAAGAAATACGTAAATAAACAAACATACACCATGAAAGTATAATTTTATAATGCTTTGGCCGGGGAAACCGGTGAAAGGTTTTCCCTGGCTGTGGCATTATCCCCCTGCTAGAAAGAGTTCGGTGCTGGTTCTGGAATTTTCAGGGGACCCCTACTCGTTTTGTCCCCTGATTTTCCAGAACCAGCTCAACAAAGCCCTGTGCTGGTTCTTAATATACAGGGGCCCCCTATGCATTTTGGCCCCTGTATTTTTAGAACAAGAACAGGCTTTATAAAGCCCAGGGCTGGTTATGCTTTTGGGGAGGGGGTGCACGTTTTTTTTTTTTAAACACACACAGAAGCCATCACGGATCTCACTGATCTGTGATGGCTTCTCTAAAACTCGCACCTTTTAATGCTACTCGCATTAAAAGGTGTCAGTTTACATACTCCTAAACTCGCCTGCACTCGCAAATACAGTAGCCTCGAGCTGAAAAGTTCGCAGGCTACTGAATTTGCGAGTTTCAGTACAAACTCGCACTTTTTAAAAGTGCGAGAAAGTGCGAGTTTGTACTGTTACTAAAACTGACTACCTATTACATTTGGCCCTTGCTGTCGACTCTCAATATGAGATCCAAAGAGCTGTCACTATCAGTGAAGCAAGCCATCATTAGGCTGAAAAATCAAAACAAACCCATCAGAGAGATAGCAAAAATAGCGTTCCCGCCAGGCTGTTTTAACGGGGCGCGGCGCCCTGCCCTCCTTCTGGAGGGCAAAAAGCACCCTGCTCTCCAGGAGGAGGGCAAAAAGCGCCCTGTCCTAACAGCCTGCGGGAGCCGTTCTCACCCTCGGGACGCAGTGTCCCGCGGGTGGACAAACATGCGGTGTCCCGGTCACCGCCGGAGAATAGACGCCGGGCGTATGCGCCCGGCATCTATTCTCCCTTTCTGCAGCGCTTGGGGGCTGCCCGGCATGTCCGTAAGCGCCGGGCACGCCCCCAAGTATGACGAAAAAGGGACGCATCTTATAGACACGCCCCCTTTTCATAACCACGCCCCCTTTTCATAACCACACCCCCTTTTCGGGCGTGCGCACAAGACTGCCCTCTCTAGCTCCGGCGCCCTGCCTGCCGCCGGAGCTAGAGGGAACACTACAAAAACATTAGGGGCTCTATTTACTACATATTGAATGCGGATTGTAGTGTGATGGCACCGAGTGAATTCGCATTGCGAATTCAGGCAATATCACAGGGATTTACTATAAATCCTTTGCAGGGACAGAGCTTGCGATAAAGCTCTGTCCCTGCGGATCCCATCCGCACTCTAGTCGCGGTATTTTCGGAAGAAATACCGCGACTAAGAGCTTGCGCATGCGCCGACCCACCGTCGCTGCTACCGACGCTAAGCCCCGCCCCCCGCGATAGAGTTTGCCAAACAACATCTAAAAAAGCCATTACAGTTCTGGAACAACATCCTATGGACAGATGAGACAAAGATCAATTTGTACCAGAGTGATGGGAAGAGAAGAGTACGGAGAAGGAAAGGAACTGCTCATCCAAAACATACCACCTCATCAGTGAAGCATGGTGGTGGTAGTGTCATGGCGTAGGCATGTATGACTGCCAATGGAACTGGTTCCCTTGTATTTATTGATGATGTGACTGCTGACAAAAGCAGCAGAATGAATTCTGAAGTGTTTCGGGCAATATTATATGCTCATATTCAGTCAAATGCTTCAGAACTCATTGGGCGGCGCTTCACAGTGCAGATGACCGGAAGCATACTGCAAAAGCAACCAAAGAATTTTTTAAGGCTAAAAAGTGGAATGTTATGCAATGGCCAAGTCAATCCCCTGACCTGAATCCGATTGAGCATGCATTTCACTTGATGAAGACAAAACTGAAGGGAAAATGCCCCAAGAACAAGCAGGAACTGAAGACATTTGCAGTAGAGGCCTGGCAGAGCATCACCAGGGATGAAACCCAGCGTCTGGTGATGTCTATGCGTTCCAGACTTCAGGCTGTAATTGCCTGCAAAGGATTTGCAACAAAGTATTAAAAAGTGAAAGTTAGATTTAGGATTGTTTAGTTTGTCCCATTACTTTTGGCCCCTTAAAAAGTGGGAGGCACATATAGAAACCGTTGTAATTTCTACACCGTTCGCCTGATTTGGATGTAATTACCCTCAAATTAACTCTGAAAGTCTGCAATTAAAGCACATCTTGTTTGTTTCATTTCAAAGCCATTGTGGTGGTGAATAGAGGCCAAAATATGACAATTCTGTCAATGTCCCAATATTTATGCACCACCTGACTGTATATATGTATATATATATATATATATATATATATACAGTTGGGCACACTCCTGGTGGCATCACCCATGTGCACCCGCTACCATGGTCACAGACACAGACAAAGTAACTGTAACAAGTATTGTAGTTAATACAAAATATAAACTACAATAAAACCTCAAATGAGGTAAAAAGGATGTAATAAATATATTTGTAATTATATGTAAAGTCATGCTTTATAGAAAAAGTGGGCACATCTCCCGGAGCCAGCTGCCACCCTGCAGCCTGTTTGGTGAAGGGGAGCACATATATATTGGTGAGTGTTTATTTACTCTTTGTCCTGACGAAAATGTGCAAACATTGAAATGTTGACCACGGAGACAACTGGTGTATTTTCCTTATTTGAATCCTCTAAGTGCCGCTTTCACACGGGTCTCTCTCTCTCTCTCTCTCTCTCTCTCTCTCTCTCTCTCTCTCTCTCTCTCTCTCTCTCTCTATATATATACTGTATATACATACTTGACAACTTTTGAAAAAGCATTTCAGGGAGAGTGTGAAAGCAGCGCCTATGAGCGCGGCGGTAAAGTGGGCGTGTACTGTTACATCTGAGGGGCGTGTCATAAACCTGACTTACATCCAAATGTAAATGAGCCCCAAAGCAGTTTGTAAGATCTACTTGTATTGTGTTTTACAAGGGGTTCCCTATAAGTGGCCACAATAACTTTATATGAAAATGCATGTAGCCATAGGGATCAATGGGGTAGATGTATGAAAGCGGCACGTTAACGCTTCCTGCTTCGCCACTTTACCGAGGCGCAGCAGGAAGCACTACCGATGAGATGTAAGAACATCTCATCGGCCAGAGAGGGGAAGCGATACCTCCCCCCTCCGGCTTTACCCACTAGCA
The DNA here is from genome assembly GCA_031769625.1 of Taudactylus pleione. Taxonomy (NCBI): domain Eukaryota; kingdom Metazoa; phylum Chordata; class Amphibia; order Anura; family Myobatrachidae; genus Taudactylus; species Taudactylus pleione. The sequence goes on from JAUIMM010000471.1 coordinate 1,984,250, forward strand.
ACAGCAGCGCATCAGCCTAGTGCTGATGCCCTGTGCCTCTATCCCGGCCGGCTACACTGAGAATGCGCAGGATCTCGCAAATATCGCGAGATCCCCACGTGCAGCCTGGAGTCGGCATCAGGGACAGCACTGTCCCTGCTGTGGGGATAGGCTAGCGCCAGGCTGTAGCTGTTGATAACGACAGCTGCAGCTGGCCGAACGGTCATACGGTATGACCGTTCATACATGGCCCTGCCGCTCGGCGCTGCTATCTTGTAGATAGCAGCGCCGATAATGACAGGGGCGCATAGCGCCCCTGTCATTTACCACCCAGACCCCCAATCATACGTCGGGGAGAAGCGGTATCAGCGCACATAACGTGCGCTGATACCGCTTCTGGGCTTCATACATCTATATCATTGTGCCTTATAACCACTGCAGGGAAATGGCACTGCTAATCCTATTTGGAATGTATATATCTATGATTTGTTTTTTTTTCTCATGTATTTAATAGCTACATAATAGGGGTAAGGTGCAATCAGGCAGATTGCTAGACTCTTTAGGGAGTCAGGGAGATTGCTACTATTTCAGGGAGCCTCCCAGTGACAATCAGGGAGAGTTGGCAAGTATGATACAGTATACAGTAATTATAAATTGCTATCCACCTTAGTATACAATTATATGTATTATTCTTGAAACACATTGATTAGCCCCAGTAGATCTATAGCTGTGATGAGATACAGAATTGCAGGGATAACGGATTCATGGGTAAATCAATTGAGAGCAAAGCACCGATTATGCCGAGATGCAAACCTATGACTTGAATGCCAATGTGCACTCCGGTGACATTGATTATAAGTCGCTCTCCCTATTTCCCTCACCCATGTGCACAAAATAAAAAATGAGCAAGAGTAGAAACTTGTTGTATGTATCAATATGGAGATGGCCTTTCCTGCCTACAGAATAATGATTCTACTGTGCAAGATTAATGCCAGTTACAAGCTGATTGGTTGCTGTGGGAAACCTCTCCACTTTACGTTGGTGTTACCGAGGTGCCACGGCACAGCATACTCGCTGACTTACATCCCCTCAGGAGGGAGCAGCCAGGGCGGCTCAGTGGGGGAGGGAGGGGGGAGGCCTTGTCACGGGACAATGGGTGGGACGGAGAGGACGTGATGATGCAATTTTGTCAACATGGCCCCACCCACTACACAATGCTGCGATTACAGGCACTGTGAAGCGGGGAGCGGGGCCACAATGTCGCCATTCAGGTAATCGGCCGCCCAGACGGCTCACTTTCACCTGGTAAGTTGGCGTCTGTGGGCAGGTGGCAGCCGGCTTCGGGAGTTTGTTACCACTCCTTCGGGCGGCCGAGAGTGCCGTACGATTCTCGGAAGCCTCCCGGCCGGTTATTGGCAAGTATGTGCAACGGGTCTGTTTCAGAGATGCACGCAATCCCGTTGCTGCAGTGATCCCGTATGCTGCGTAAATGTGCTAATGACTCAGCCGCCATCTTGTGCTCCGAGATGCCCGCCACCGGCATCTCACATCTGCCGATTATGTACAAAAGCAAAAACATCAGAAACATCGTCCGCACATTGAACCTCTGGGAAAGCCTATGATGAGCCTCTCACCTAAGGCGCTGGTGCCTCTCGAGCTGCGTACAAGTTCATAGGGGCTCTCTAGCCACCCTCGTTACCTCCCCCAAGCGCTGACTATCTGTCACTCACTTTGTAAAATAACATCTGCAACCGCCACTGCTAACCAAACGCTGCGTTTTTGCGGTGCGGCTTCGGTGCATGCGAAGTAGCAAAAAATTGCTCTACTGTGTCCGATATCTACACCAAGTAACATGCTTTTTTTTTTTTTTTAAAGTATTATGACAACATGAAATTCTTGATAAGTGGCCTGATCACGCCATAGAGGTCTACTATGGGGACTGCGGTAAGGAGCTGGTAAATCTCAGATTTCTCTGGCATTAACCCATTAATAAACTGAATGAAGTCCAGTGATAGTCTGTTTTGCCTGACAGCAGTATAATAAATAGACATTGGCGTATTACTATACAAGCCGTACACAAGCATATCATTCGTTGAGACTAACGCATTGGAGAAATTGGCTGCAAAACTCGTGCACACTGAAAAATTGCTGTAACCTGTAGTAATCCTTGTTATCCCACATAATCTACTAAATTCACTTTATGTCAGGGTGTAAACCAATTTTCAAGAGTGACTAGGTGCAATAGGTGCATTAACTCCGGTCAAATAGGCCTTAAGCTGCATACACACACAACGATTTTTTTAATGAACGATTTGAGTAAACGATTTTTTCCCATGAAAAAATTTACTAAAATCGTTTACTAAAGTTGTTCATTTACTAAATGTCATGAACGATTTTTATGAACTACAAACGATTTTTGCATATTCCCTTAATGAAAATCGTTGAGTTGACAAGTCTGACTGAACGACAAACTACAAACGACAAACGTGAACGCGCATGAACGATAATCGTTCATCGTTTGACTCAGAAAGTGAACGATTTTTGCCATCAATTATCGTTAAACGATATCGTTTAACGATAATCATTAAAAAAATCGTTGTGTGTGTATGCAGCTTTAGAATCACACCAAACAAAAGACTTGTGGGTAATATTGCACCTCTGTGGAACAGGCTGTTCTACTACAAAACTTAGGCCCTCATTCAGAGCCGCACGTTAACAACAGTACGCTCGTTGCGTTCCGATGTTGACTAACCGCGCATGCGTCGGTGTTACACCGCGCATGTGCGTACGGCAGATTGCGAGCTTTTTTTCTCTCGTTCCTAAAATAGCGTACAGGAAGTGACATGTCAAATGTGATTGACAGAACAGGGCGTTTTTGGGTGTTGACGGGGGTGGAGATGAAAAAACGCAGGCGTGGCGAGGCGTTTTTGGGGCGTACATACATTAGCAGATGCGAACGTCAAATGTGTTCGGACCGTCTCATACGTCACTGGAACATCCGCTTTCCCTTCAAAATGCTCGCACAGCTTAGGGTCAGGATTACTCGACCACATTGGCGATGGCCTTCTCCTCCGTCCCGGGACTCCACGATGGTGCAGCGATTAATCGTGGCTGGTCAGTAAAGTAATTAGTGTTGGATTGAAATCCGGCTTGGTATGTGTTTGGAAAGCAGTTTATTGGGATAGCACAAAAGCGTACGCAGGTGGAAATCAGAGCTGCTAATGTCATGATTACATAATCAATTAGCGTACATTTTTGGGCTTTGATTTTGGCCACAATTTGGTGGTTATGGCCTATTGTAACAATAATGTCATCATCTTTTAATTAGCTCCCCTTTTTTTTTGTTTACTGTGGAATTTGCATCGCTATGTGTTTTTTTAAACGTTCCTTAAAGAGGCCTTTTTTTTAAAAAAAGAGGGTCAGTTTTTGCGTTTAAGGCCAGGATTAAATGTAACCCATTTGTACAATAATGTCACAATACAATGTCAGTGTTTTGTTTTTAATTTATTGTTTACACACAAATTGGCATAATATTGTATTGCCTTTTTTTGTGGCCAAGATATTTGATCAAAAAAAAAAAAAAACATAACTACTAACATAAGCGTAAATACAAAATTTAAAAACATTTCACAAGAAAGGAGAGGGAAGTTTTGACCAGAAAGGAATATGAGCCAAGCACAGAAGGAAAGTGGGAAAAGTCGCCATTGCTGTCACCGTTTTCTCGCCCGTTTGGCTGGGTGAGGGTGGGCGCCAGACCGGGTCCGGGATGCCATCGGGCTGGCCTGTCCAGAGGCAGATGTTGTGGCCTCTGGACTAGGCACAGGGCTAGGCACATTTGGAGGATTGCCTGATGTTGTGCCAGAGGTAGAGGATCTGGATGTTCCGGCAGGAAGGGAGGTCGGCTCCACCATGTGCTGGCGAACGAGCTGCTCCAGGGCATCGGCGATGCGGATGTTGGCCCTGGTATTTTCCGCCAGGGCCTGAGCAATGGTCACGTTGGCCGCAGCATTTTGCTCCAGGGCCTCAGCCACCCGTATCAGACTGGCGTCCATCCTCTGCAGAATCTCCGTATGGCAATCCGATTTAAAATTGAGTTCTGTGAGGAGGCTCACTGCCTGCGAGGGGGCACGCCCTGGACTGGCTTCTGCAGGGTCCTCAGCCGGATGTACTGGTTCCTCCCCTGCAGAGTCAGCAGAAATTCTGCGGCCAAGGCTCCCCTCTGGAGCAGACTCATCCGCCTCTGTCTCTGTTAGGAAATTGGAGAAAAGACTCACATTAGAATCTACATATTGGCACAATAGCATTTCAGAGTTGGTGACATCACAAGACTTACCTTGCCCAACATGAGGAGCCGCAAAGTCTGGCATGTCCGTATCCATGTTGGACACGCCAAACACCTCCACAGCCTGCACACACCCCTGTGCCATCTCTTCTAAGTCTGTCAACTCCAATGACACAGGGGTGGGACCCCCACCTGTCCCCCTTGCATGCCTAGCCCTGTCGGCAAGTTTTTGTTTTAGACGATATTTGAAGTCTGCCCATCTGTGGAATGAATTTGGAACCATTATCCTTTTTTTTACAATGGGGTTTGTTTATAGGATGGGAAAGTGTTTACTTACCGCCGTTTGACATCCCGGGCTAGACGGACATAATCACCCACCCTATTGACAGCAACGGCGACCTCCTCCCACATTCTCCACTTCTGGCTTTGGCTCATATTCCTGGCTGCCTGGGGCAGGATGTCAACGCACTTCTGGATCAAAACCTCCATCTCCTTGCTTGTGAAATGTGGCTGCCTTTTTTTTTTTGCAGCTTTGGCGGGTTGACTGGGGCCAGCAGTCTCTTCCATGTCATCCTCCTCACCTATTTGGGTAAATATGCAGATTTAGCCACTTCACAACTTGCACAATATTATGTTTTAAAATACTCATTGACACGAAATGCATGAAGGCCTTACCGCCGCAATTTTGACCATTGTTTCCCTGGTTTGAAGCCATGTCTCTGCTTCCAGCATGAAATCATCCAGAAATTCTATGTGATTTCGTGACGTATTTATACATGCGTCGTTAGTTTGCGGCCGCATCATTGATTGTGCGTCCCTATGATTCATCCTTAATTTGTGCGGGAAAATAAACACTATTTATGGCTTGGTGTGTGTGGATTCGAGGTGGGGTTGTTGGAGTGTTGTTGGTTAAGTGGTTTGGATTTGGTTGGTTGGTTGCGTTTGGAGGATTTTGGAGAGTTGTTTTTTTGTTTGTTTTTGCTACATTTCTTTGGTTTTTCCGTTCGCATTTTTTTCATTTTATCAACATCCTTTCCTGATTTGGTAAGTTTTGTGCATTCAAATTTGTGGCCAATTGGTGTATTCTTCTGTTTTGTGGTTAGTTAATTTGTTTAACACTCATTTCATCTTTTTTAGTTTTTTTTTTTTTCGGACCCAAAGAAGTTTTTTGACGACATCTTATATATTCGAGTTGGGTAAGTCCATTTTTTGTCTTGCATTTGCGAATGAATTACTGCATTTTTGACTGTTGGTGTAGTGACTTGCATTTGCGAATGAATTACTGCATTTTTGACTGTTGGTGTAGTGACTTGCATTTGCGAATAATTTACCGCATTTTTGACTGTTGGTGTAGTGACTTGCATTTGCGAATAATTTACCGCATTTTTGACTGTTGGTGTAGTGACTTGCATTTGCGAATAATTTACCGCATTTTTGACTGTTGGTGTAGTGACTTGCATTGGCGAATAATTTACCGCATTTTTGACTGTTGGTGTAGTGACTTGCATTTGCGAATAATTTACCGCATTTTTGACTGTTGGTGTAGTGACTTGCATTGGCGAATAATTTACCGCATTTTTGACTGTTGGTGTAGTGACTTGCATTTGCGAATAATTTACCGCATTTTTGACTGTTGGTGTAGTGACTTGCATTTGCGAATAATTTACCGCATTTTTGACTGTTGGTGTAGTGACTTGCATTTGCGAATAATTTACCGCATTTTTGACGGCTTATTCATCATATAATCCAGTTTTGCTTTTCCCTTTTCCATTTTTTGGGTCCATTTGAACCCTATTTGACGTACGGTGTGCAATGTAGTTTTCATCGATGGCCAAATGTGTTTTTCCGCTATTTTCTGTGTTGGCTTGCAACAATTTTTAAACAAAAAAAACACCCTCTAAATTTTTGAAGTCTCATTGTTGCCTTTTTTACAGTTTATACGTATCATGACAATACCCCGGCATGTAAGCAGCTATGGATGGTATCAGAAAGCTAAGTTGTTTTTTCTTACTTTTGGGGTGGGTCAAAAGCCTTACATTGTAAACTTTGAATTTCAGGTAGATCTGGGGCGAATTGTTCTGGCCCTGCTCCCGGAAGACGACCAACCTCAAACTCGTCCCAGGCGTAGGCATCGTAGGCATGCAAGGCCCCAGATATTTCGAACACGTGTCACCCTTTTTGGAATGCCCGATGATGAGGTTTTAAGACGCTACCGTCTTCCTCCCAAAATCATCATAGACACTCTCTCATTAATAGAAAGTGATCTTGAGCGGCAAATTGACAGTCCAACAGCAATACCACCACTGACGCAATTTATGGCGGTGTTACATTTCTGTGCCTCAGGATCGTTTCAAACAACGGTGGGAATAGTGGCGGGCATCTCCCAATCCTCCTTTTCCCGGATCCTGAGGGCAGTGATGGAGGCACTTTTCAAGCACCTCCATCATTTTATTAAAATGCCTTTGGATATGGGTGCCCTTAGTGTGGCCAAGGCCAATTTTTACCAAATAGCTGGCTTCCCACACATCATAGGGGTTGTGGATGGTACTCACATACCACTTCAGCCTCCAGCACGGCTGGAGGCAATATTTAGAAACAGGAAACACTATCACTCCCTGAATGTAATGGTGGTATGTGATGCCTCCCTCCAGATCCTGTCCCTGAATGCTAAATTACCAGGAAGTGCACATGACTCCTTCGTCATCCGGCAATCAGGGATATGGCAGAAATTAACCAACCTACAAGCTGGTGATGCGTGGCTTCTGGGTAAGTGGAGACCTTTAGTACATAACAATGTTAAGCTTGATACACAGTGTTCCTGATGTGGTCTATTTTTGTTCACAGGAGACAGTGGATACCCTTGCATGTCCTGGCTGCTCACTCCTTATTTGGCTCCCACACCAGGGCCACAAAGTGCGTATAATTCCGCACTTACAGCCACCAGGCAAGTGGTGGAGCGCTGTATCGGCCTTTTAAAAGGCCGATTCAGATGCCTCCACCGCTCTGGTGGCGAGCTCATGTATGTGCCGGATATGGTGTCGAAAATTGTGGTCCTGTGTGGGATATTTCACAACATTGCCATAAGGAGTGGTGTCCCAATGCAGCCAGAGGATGCCTTACCTGAGGATGGCCCCCCCGAGGTTGGTCGAAGGTCAGTATGTGGGGGGGCCATACGCGATGATGTGGTGGCCAGATTTTTTAGGTAAGTTTGTTCAAAACTCCAGTGTTTATACCTAATGTGTTTGTTTTTTTTGGCAAACATCTAATTTTTTTATAATTTTCTCACCATCTTCTGTTTGTTCACATAATCTTTGGCACTCCAACGCTCACTACTTCCTGCTACCCTTACCAAACCTGGATCTGGTCCTTTTGGGCATATATTCTGGAACCCATATCGCAACGCCATGTTTGTGGAATCATGTTGGCATGGTCCTTCGTCAACCAGTTCTTGATTTTGTGTTTTTATTTATTTTTTTCTTGGTATGTGTTGTATTTGAATTTATCACTGTGTATTTTTTTTGGGAGTGACCACTTTGTTTTCTCTGTTATGTGGTGAATAAATGTTTGAAGAGTGAAATGGTCTTCCTTTTTTGGGACGTTAACAGCAAGTGTAACCAGGTTAACACAAGTTACATTTGACTAAGGGGTAAACCAGTACTGACGCCAGTTGAGCAAAACTGAAATATGTTTTCAGCTTTCCAATCCACACCAAAAGGAAGCCTGGCCCAACCTTGGGATTTGTAAGATTGGCCTAAGCAGCTTGCGCACCAAGTAGGAACCTGGAAAATGTAGAAATCTGAAATTGACACTACACCCAAAAAGGGAAATTACATTGTTACTGTTATGTGTTTCTGGTGTCTGTTTGACATACAAAGACAAAACACAATCTAACTTTTAAAAAAGGGAAATCCTTGCAGGAACTTATGTCAGGCTAAACTATCTTGGTTTTGGTTTTTAAAAATGAGCCACAACGTATATTTGTCTTTAAAAATTTATTTGGCAAATACAACAAAAAAAAAAAAACTAATGCCGAAGGAGGCCAGACAGCCGGTCGAGGGCCACCAGAAGGCCGATTACATGGTGGCGCATCTGCCCCACAACATCCGCCACCTCTTGCCGACGCCTCTGTTCCTCTGTGGGTGAGAAAAGTGTGTGGGTTAATACAACAATAGGGACTCCACAGAAAAACATTAAAAAAAAAAAAAACCACTCCTAAACCCAAAAACATAAATAAAAAGGGTGGGCTGGCAAAAATACAAGGCCTAGGTACAAATTCCCACAGGTATGATATGTGTATGCTTAAATCACCAGGAAGAGGTAAAGGCAAACCTTCACAATCAACAAAAGTCAAGCCACAAAAACACGAAGAAAGGCACGACACATGATTACATACAAACAGTTTGTGCTTTTAAAAAAAATAATAAAAAACATACCGGGAAACAAATCGGGAGCTCCGGCAAAACCTCCATGATCCTCCTCGGAGGATCCGTCATTCCCCAAAGAATGGGGCGGAGTTATGCTGGACTCCGGGGAGGGGGTAATTGGAAGAGGGGTGGGTGGAGGAGAGGGGGAAGTGGGACGGAGGGGAAGGAGGCCCGACATTTCCGGGAGAGGGTCTGGGAAGGATGGGGAGGAGTGGGGAATAGGCAAAAGATTTGGGGTGGAGTGTTGGCTGGGGGTTGGGGAGAGTGGGCGGGAACGCCGACGTTGACGGCGGAGTCTTGGCTGTCCCCCTAAAATATGTCAAATAAATTGCGTTTAGTTTATGGACAAATCCGGGCAAACAAACAAAAAATAAAAAATAAAAAAGAAATAAAACCAAAAAAAATAGCAGTAGAATTAAAAATTCATAAAAAGAGGGAAAACATGCAGACGCAGATATGAGTACAAATAATAAATAGAACAGACAGGAAAACATGCAGACGCAGATATGAGTACAAATAATAAATAGAACAGACAGGAAAACATGCAGACGCAGATATGAGTACAAATAATAAATAGAACTGACAGGAAAACATGCACACGCAGATATGAGTACAAATAATAAATAGAACAGACAGGAAAACATGCAGACGCAGATATGAGTACAAATAATAAATAGAACTGACAGGAAAACATGCACACGCAGATATGAGTACAAATAATAAATAGAACAGACAGGAAAACATGCACACGCAGATATGAGTACAAATAATAAATAGAACAGACAGGAAAACATGCAGATGCAGATATGAGTACAAATAATAAATAGAACAGACAGGAAAACATGCACACGCAGTTTGCCCCACAAACACAAACATTAAAACCACAATACATAACACTTACTTGCCAGGATCTGCATGCGAAAGCATGCCAGCAAGCGGGGCGTTCGCCGTTGCAGGTCGGACCACCTGCGCTCCAGCTGCCCGATGTTGCGGCGTGATCCGAAGGACCGCAGGCGGGACCGTACCTCCGCATACGCGGAGCGCTTCTGCCGGTTGGTCATGGGTTCTGGCTGGCTGGTGATCCGGCGATCCATGACCTCCGTAAGCACCAGCAGCTCACGCCTGGTGAATGCGGAGGCTCTCATGATGGCAATGGTGTTTTTCTTAAAAATCATTTTTGATAAAGTGTGTAAAAATTTTCTGATTGGCTAATGTATTTTGGAAATTAACAGGAGCAATTTTATTGGTTAGTGTATGAGTCATGTGTTCGACAGGGCCAGAAATCTCTGGAGAGTTAGGATAGGCTTGATGCAGTGACATGCGTAAGCAAATTTAAATAAAGAAATGAACCCAGGGAAATATGCGGGGATACACAGCAATAGTACAATTGTTTAATTGTGGTTCACATGTTTTTTAAACAATAAAAGCGAATGTTTCATCCGTACGTATTCTGCGGGTAAACACAAACACAGACAAGAGTAAAGTTTCTTGCATTGTGTTGAAAAAAAACAAACAATTAAGCTAATTGATACATTGATTGGCATGATACGATTGATGGAGGTAGGCAGAATAAAGGAGCAGGTAATCGACATCTGACAAGGCCACTTCCTGTTTATACTTGTGCGTGCGTTCCTTTCAAGCCATTTCGGGGATGTACGCTCGCTATTTCGTACGCTCGTTAGTTAGAGGAGGGGTCGTCAGAGTTTAGGGAGGAATTTTAGATGCGAACGAAAATACGAGCGAGCCATTGAATTTAAATATTTTTGTACGTACGCCTAACGTACGTGCGCCCGCTTGCGTGCGGCTCTGAATGAGGGCCTTAATTTGCAATATCCGGATGTTTGCACACAATCTGCATGATATTGTAATGGACATATCCAGGTGCTCACTGCGCTTGGTATGCAATGCCAGAATATTGACAACTTCATTCATTTTTCCTGCAGAGTAGCGCCTGTCACTAGATAATTCCATTCCATGATAGATTTTACGTATAACGAAACTTTGAGGAGAAGCGATTTTTCTTTCTTGAAAGACACTGTCATAATTTACGCTAATAAAAATGTTTGAAAATCACAGTATGGGCCGGAAAGTGGAAACTAACGATTTCTCCCTCAGAATGTTCTGTTGCTATGAAGGAGACATTGTACAGCCCTAATGGCAAAAAGACTTGATAACTATCCCATTAATTCATATTCTTCTGCTGTAACCGGTTATTATAAAGCGCAAACTGATTGTCAGCAGGGTCAGAATTGCAGGAGCGCCTAGCGCAATGACTTAATGGCTGTCACTGCTTGGACCTCGGGTGTCAGATGTACAAGAGAGTAGATGGTTGAAAATGGGGAATTACTCACCTGGAAACTGCTGAGGTATTACCTGTCAGCTCACGCTATGTTTGCTGTATAATTATAATAATAGTTAAAAAAGGTTGTGTTTAGGAATTATGAGACAACAATGGCAGCGATTTACCCATACTCGCCTACTTTTGAAAGAGCATTTCAGGGAGATTGTGAAAGCAGCACCTGTGAGCGTGGCGGTAAAGTGGGCGTGTACTGCTACTTCTGAGAGGCGTGTACTGCTACATCTGAGAGGCGTGTCATACATGTGGTGGGCGTGTACTGCTACATCTGAGAGGCGTGTCATACATGTGGTGGGCATGTACTGCTACATCTGAGAGGCGTGTCATACATGTGGTGGGCGTGTACTGCTACATCTGAGAGGCGTGTCATACATGTGGTGGGCATGTACTGCTACATCTGAGAGGCGTGTCATACATGTGGTGGGCGTGTACTGCTACATCTGAGAGGCGTGTCATAAAACTCACTTACATCCAAATGTAAATGAGCCACAAAGCAGCTAGTAAGATCTACTTGTTGACGAAAACACACTGATACCTTTCAGAAAATGCATGTAGCCATAGGGATCATTGGCCCTCATTCAGACCCGTTCGTACGTTCGGCGTATGTAAAAAAATATTTAAATTCAAGCACACGCTCGTATTTTCGCACGCAGACAAACATCCTCCCCAAACTCAAGCGACCCCTCCTCTAACTAACGAGCGTGCCAAATAGCGAACGTACACCCCCGAAGTGGCTTGAAGGGAACGCACGCACTAGTACTACTCGGAAGTTGGACTGTCAGATTTCGATTAACTGCTCGTTTATTCTGCCTACCTCCCTCAATCGTATCATGCCAATCAATATATCAATTCGCTAAATTGTTTTTTTTTTTTTTTTTTAACACAATGCAATAAACTTTATTCATGTCTGTGTTTGTGTTTACCCGCAGAATACGTACGGCTTAAACATTCGCTTTTAATTGTCAAAATACATGTTAGCCTCAATTAAATAATTGTTCTATTTGTTTTTCTACCCGCATATTTCCCGGAGTTCATTTCTTTATTTAAATTTGCTTACGCATGTCACTGCATCAAGCCTATCATAAGTCTCAAGAGATTTCTGGCCCTGTCGAACACATGACTCATACACTAACCAAGAGAATTGGTCCTGTTAATTACCCAAATACATTAGCCAATCATAAAATTTTGGGGCACTTTATCAAAAATGATTTTTAAGAAAAACACCATTGCCATCATGAGAGCCTCCGCATTCACCAGGCGCGAGCTGCTGGTGCTAACGGAGGTCATGGATAGGCGGATCACCAGCCAGCCTCCACCCATCACCAACCGCGAGAAGCGTTCCGCATATGCGGAGGTACGGGCCCGCCTGCGCTCCTTCGGCTCACGCCGCCAGATTGGGCAGCTGGAGCGCAGGTGGTCGGACCTGCAACGGCGGACGCCCCGCTTGCTGGCATGCTTTCGCATGCAGATCGCCGAAAGTAAGTTTTATGGATTGTGGTTTTCCTGTTTGTCTTTGTGGCCCTAACTGCGTGTGCATGTTTTCCCTGTATTTCATATTTATTCATTGTCCTCATATCTGCATGGCCATGTTTTCCCTGTATTTCATATTTATTCATTGTCCTCATATCTGCATGGCCATGTTTTCCCTGTATTTCATATTTATTCATTGTCCTCATATCTGCATGGCCATGTTTTCCCTGTATTTCATATTTATTCATTGTCCTCATATCTGCATGGCCATGTTTTCCCTGTATTTCATATTTATTCATTGTCCTCATATCTGCATGGCCATGTTTTCCCTGTATTTCATATTTATTCATTGTCCTCATATCTGCATGGCCATGTTTTCCCTGTATTTCATATTTATTCATTGTCCTCATATCTGCATGGTTCGTTTTATTTGGGGGGGATTCGAAAATGTTTTTTTGCGCGGATTTGTGTTGAAACTAACCACAATTTATTTCACATCTTTTAGGGGCCCAGCGAAGACTACGCCGTCATCGTCCGGCCAGACGGCGCTCACGGCCACTCTCCCCAACCCCCAGCCAACACTCCACTAACAGTAATTCCCCTATTCCCTACTCCTCCCCAGCCTTCCTAGACCCTCAGGCTGAAATTTCGGGCCTCCTTCCCCTCCGTCCCAATTCCCCCTCTCCTCCAACCACCCCTCTTAGAATTACCCCCTCCCCGGAGTCGGTCATTACCCCGCCCCGATCTTTGGGGAATGGAGGCACCTCCGAGAAGGATGATGGAGGGCCTTCCGGAGCTGGCGTTGGATCTTCCGGTATGTTTTTCTTTGCGTTTTTTTATCGACACAAACTGTTTGTATGTAATCATGTGTGGTTCCTTTTTTGGGGGATTTTGGCTACACTTTTGGGGATTTTGGCGATTGCCTTTACCTGTTACTGCTGACTTCAACATACACATATCACACCTGTCGGAATTTGTACATTGGCCTTGTATTTTTGGCCTACACCATTTTAGTTTGATGTGTTTTAATGGTGTATTTATGTTTTGTTTTTTGTTTTTTTGGGGGGGTTTGGTTTTGGCTTGTTTTTTAATGTGGTTTCAGTATTGTTGTATTAATCCCCACACTTTTCTCACCCACAGAGGAACAGAGGCATCGGGCAGAATTATCCGCCTGTGTGGCCCGGATGCGCCACAATATAATCGGGGTGCTGGTGGTCCTTGACCATATGTCGGTCCTCCTTAGGGATTATTTTTTTTTTTTTTTGGCCCATTATAAAAATAAAGTGTTATTTTCGAAGTAACGTTCTGGCTCATTCGTTTTTTCAAAATCACAGATTGTTTACCCTGACATAAGTAGACTGTTCCTGCAAGGATTTCCATTTTTTGACACTAAGATTGTGTGTTGTATTTTTATGTAAAACAGCCACAAGAAACACCTAACAGTAACAATCTCATTTCCCTTTTTTGGTGTAGTCACAATTAGATATTACTACATTTTACAGGTTCCTAGTTGGTGTGCAAGCTGCCTAGGCCAATCTTACGAAGCCAAATGATTGTACAGGCTTCCTTTGGGTGTTGGTTTGGACCCTGAAAACATATTACATTTTAGCTCAACTGGCGTCAGTACTGGATTACCCCTTAGTCAAATGTAACGTGTGTGAACCTGGTTACACTTGCTTGTAACGTTCCAAAAAAGGTACAACATTTCACTCTCAAAACATTTATTCACAACATAACTGAAAAATCAAAGTGGTCACTCACAAACAAAACACACAGTGATAATCACAAATACAACACATACCAACAAAACCAAATAAAAAAACAACAAATCAAGAACTGGTTGACGAAGGACCATGCCAACATGATTCCACAAATATGGTGTTGCAATATGGGTTCCAGAATAAATCCCCAAAATGTCCACATACAGGTTTTGTAAGGGTAGCAGGAAGTAGTCATCGTTGGAGTGCCAAAGATTATGTGAAAAAACAGAAGATGGAGAAAATAAAAATAAATAATTAGATGTTCTCAAACAAACCGGACCACATTAGGTATAAACACTGTTGTTTTGTCAATAATTACCTAAAAAATCTGGCCACCACATCATCGCGTATGGCCCCTCCACATACTGACCTCCGACCAACCTCGGGGGGGCCATCCTCAGGTAAGGCATCCTCTGGCTGCATTGGGACACCACTCCTTATGGCGATGTTGTGAAATATCCCACACAGGACCACAATTTTCGAAACCATATCCGGCAAATACATGAGCTCGCCACCAGAGCGGTGGAGGCATCTGAATCGGCCTTTTAAAAGGCCGATACAGCGCTCCACCACTTGCCTGGTGGCTGTAAGTGCGGAATTATACTCACTTTGTGGCCCTGGTGTGGGAGCCAAATAAGGAGTGAGCAGCCAGGGCGTGCAAGGGTAGCCACTGTCTCCTGTGAAAAAGAATAGTCAACATCAGGCTCACTCTGTATGAAGCTTAACATTGTTATGTACTAAAGGTCTCCACTTACCCAGAAGCCACGCATCACCAGCTTGTAGGTTGGTTAATTTGTGCCATATCCCTGATTGCCGGATGATGAAGGAGTCATGTGCACTTCCTGGTAACTTAGCATTCAGGGACAGGATCTGGAGGGAGGCATCACATACCACCATTACATTGAGGGAGTGATAGTGTTTCCAGTTTCTAAATATTGCCTCCAGCCGTGCTGGAGGCTGAAGTGGTATGTGAGTACCATCCACAACCCCTATGATGTGTGGGAAGCCAGCTATTTGGTAAAAATTGGCCTTGGCCACACAAAGGGCACCCATATCCAAAGGCATTTGAATAAAATGATGGAGGTGCTTGAAAAGTGCCTCCATCACTGCCCTCAGGATCCGGGAAAAGGAGGATTGTGAGATGCCCGCCACTATTCCCACCGTTGTTTGGAACGATCCTGAGGCACAGAAATGTAACACCGCCATAAATTGCGTAAGTGGTGGTATTGCTGTAGGACTGTCAATTTGCCGCTCAAGATCACTCTCTATTAATGAGAGAGTGTCTATGATGATTTTGGGAGGAAGACGGTAGCGTCTTAAAACCTCATCATCGGGCATTCCAAAAAGGGTGACACGTGTTTGAAATATCTGGGGCCTTGCACGCCTACGATGCCTACGCCTGTGACGAGATTAAGGTTGGTCGGCTTCCGGGAGCAGGGCCAGAACAATCCGACCCATATCAACCTGAAATGGCAAGATTGGAATGTCAGGCTTTTTACCCCCCCAAAAAAAAACATTTTTACTTAGCTTGAAGATACCATCCATTGATACTTACATGCTGGGGTATTGTCATGATATGTTGAAACTGGAAATAATCACAACATAAATATACATCATTTTATGCTGGCCATTTCTGTTTTAAAAATTTAAGCAAGACAAAACATAAAAGGGGACACACACACATTTGGGCAAAGAGCAAAACGACGTTGCGCACACTACGTCAAATTGAGGCCAAATGTAAGCAACAAATGCTACCGAGAAAACACAAACAATTTTAAGGGATGAATAAGCATTTCACAAAGCGCTAATTAGTTCGCAAATACAAGTCACAACAGTAAGTAGTAAAAAAGCGCTAATTAGTTTGCAAATACAAGTCACAATAGTAAGTAGTAAAAAAGCGCTAATTAGTTTGCAAATACAAGTCACAATAGTAAGTAGTAAAAATGCGCTAATTAGTTCGCAAATACAAGTCACAATAGTAAGTAGTAAAAATGCGCTAATTAGTTCGCAAATACAAGTTAGAAAAACGCACCTAAAAACTAAAACAAAAAAAAAAACTTCGGATTTTGAAAATCAAAAGTTACATGTGTAAGGCCAACCAAAGTTGCGTAAAGACAAACAAGAACATTTACAAAACAATTTAACAAATGAACTTACCAAGAGATAATATATAAGAATCCGGATCAAAAGGTCTTTGGGGTAGAGCCAAAATAAAACCTAAGAGAGATGAAATGACGCCAAAACAAATTTAGAAAAATCATAAACAGAAGGAGACACAAATTGAACCAAAGTTTGACTTCCCAAAACTTACCCAAACTGGAAATCGCCAAAAAAAGTAGAAACTAAAAAAAGCGAACGGAACTAAAAAAACGAAGATATCCCAAAAAAAAACTTCCAAACACGAAAACTCCTACACCAGCCAACAATCAACTCCAACCAACGTTACCTCCAACATTCAAAAAACGCCACCTCGACTCGAGACGCACCAAGCCATAAATAGTGTTTAGTTTCCCGCACAAATTAAGGAGGGATCATAGGAACGCACAATCAATGATGCGGCCGAAAAATAAGGTTGCATGTATAAATACGTCACGAGCCAAAACAAACATTCTGGTGTATTTCTTGTTTGGAGCTCAGACATGGCTACAGACCAGGGAAACAATGGACAACAGTCTGGCGGTAAGTATTTTAGGCATTTTGACTCAATGATTAATTAGAAACATAATATAGTGCAAGTTGTGAAGTTGACAATTCTCCAAAATTACACAAATAGGTGAGGAGGATGACATGGAAGAGGCTGCTGGGCCCAGTATTCCGGGCAAAGCTGCCAAAAAGAAAAGGCAGCCACAATTCACAAGAAAGGAGATGGAGGTTTTGATTCAGAAGTGTGTGGACATCCTGCCACAGGCAGACAGGAATATGAGTGCAAGCCAGAAGTGGAGAATGTGGGAAGAGGTAGCCGTGGATGTCAATAGGGTGGGTGATTATGTCCGTCTAGCCCGGGATGTCAAACGGCGGTAAGTAAACACTTGCCCCCCCTAAAACCAAAACCCATTTTAAACAAAAGGATAATGGTTCCAATTTCATCCCACAGATGGGCCGACTTCAAATATCGCCTGAAGCAAAAACTGGCGGACAGGGCTACGCATGCAAGGGGGACAGGTGGGGGTCCCTCCCCTGTGTCATTGGAGTTGACTGATTTAGAAGAGCTGGCACAGGGGTGTGTGCAGCCTGTGAAGGTGTTTGGCGTGTCCAACATGGATACGGACATGCCAGACTTTGCGGCTCCTCATGTTGTCCCAGGTAAATGTTGTGATGTCACCAACTCTGAAATGTTATTGTGCCAATATGTAGATTCTAATGTGAGTCTTTTCTCATTTTTCCAACAGACACAGGCGGATGAGTCTGCTCCAGAGGGGAGCCTTGGCCGCAGAATTTCTGCTGGCTCTGCAGGGGAGGAACCAGTACATCCGGCTGAGGACCCTGCAGAAGCCAGTCCAGGGCAATCCCCCTCGCAGGCAGTGTCCCTCCTCACAGAACTCAATTTTAAATCGGATTTCCATACAGAGATTCTGCAGAGGATGGACGCCAGTCTGGTACGGGTGGCTGAGGCCCTGGAGCAAAATGCTGCGGCCAACGTGACCATTGGTCAGGCCCTGGCGGAAAATACCAGGGCCCACATCCGCATCGCCACTGCCCTGGAGCAGCTCGTTCGCCTGCACATGGTGGAGCCGACCTCCCTTCCTGCCGGAACATCAGGATCCTCCACCTCTGGCACAACATCAGCCAATCCTCCAAATGTGCCTAGCCCTGTGCCTAGTCCAGAGGCCACAACATCTGCCTCTGGACAGGCCAGCCTGATGACATCCCGGACCCGGTCTGGCGCCCTCCCTCCCCCAGCCAAACGGCCGAAAAAACGGTGACACCATTGGCTACTTTTCCCACACTCCTTCTGTGCTTGCCTCATATTCCTTTCTGGCCAAAACTTCCCTCTCCTTTCTTGTGAATTGTTTTTAATTTTTGCATTTACGTTTACCCAAAAATTATTGTTTGCACAATTAATAAATATTGTGGAATGAACACTGCCAAAAATGTTTTAGTTAAATATGTGCATTTATTTTTTGTGGGATACCAATAAATTTACAACAAATGTACGACTTTGTATTCTGACATTATTGTAAAAATGGGTTACATTTAATCCGGGCCCACAAGCCAACAACGTTCAACCTAAAAAATTACACATTGGAAAAAAAGGGCTTGTTAAGGAACGCTGAAAACATTACCTAAGGAGGAAAAATCACCTTGCAAACACAAAATGAGGCACCAAACCTAAACATGATGACATTATTGTTACAATAGTCCAAAAAGAACACATTGCGGCCAAAATACACCCCCACAAATGTACGCTAATTGATTGTGTAATCCAGACATTAGCAGCTATGATTTCCACCTGCGTTCGGTTTTGTGCTATCCAATAAAACTGCTTTCCAAACACATACCAAGCCGGTTTTCAATCCAACACTAATTGCTTTTCTGACAAGCCGTGATTAATCGATGCTACATCGTGGAGTGCCGGGACGGAGGAGAAGGCCATCGCCACTGTGGTCGAGTTATCCAGACCCTAAGCTGTGCAAGCATTTTGAAGGGAAAGAGGATCATCCAGTGACGTATGAGTTGGTACGAACACATTTGACGTTTGCATTTGTTAATGTATGTACGCCCAAAAAACGCCTCGCCACGCCTGCGTTTTTCCATCTCCTCCCCCGTCAACACCCAAAAACACCCTGTTCTGTCAATCACATTTGACATGTAACTTCCTGTACGCTATTTGACGAACGAGACAAAAAAAGCTCGCGATCTGCCGTACGCACATGCGCAGTGTAACACCGACGCATGCGCGGTTAGGCAACATCGGAACGCAACGAGCGTACTGCTGTTAACGAGCGGCTCTGAATCAGGACCATTGTGCCTTATAACGAATGCAGGGAAATTATACTAATGATCAATTGCGTCACAAGGAGGGTGCAGACCGCACCCGGGTGGGTGACACCAAAGTATCGACTACTCCTCAGTGACAGGAGCCGGGTACTGCACTGTAGCATTACGAGCAGCACTTGGCTCCTGACACAGTGAGGGAATCGGTGCTGTAAAACAAACTTAATGCCCCTCACACCTACTCTACTCCTACCTATATAACTCGCTACCTATTTAACACACAGTGACCCTCATTCAAAGGCGCTCGCAAGAAGCGAGCGCTCGTTCTGATTGAGGGCGGCCGCTTCATTTTTGAAGTGCGGCCTCCTGGTCGTTAGGTAAGCTGTGGGTTATCACCCACAGCTTAACGACCGACCAGGTTGATGGTCGCGATAGTGAACTCCATCGCGACCATCGGGGCTTGCGAGGAGACCCTAAGGTTGGGTCTCGGCAGCCGCAAGCCCCAGGGAGCTTCCTGCTCTGAAAGAGCAGGAAACTCCCCACTGACATCACTGATGATGTCAGTGCGGCCGCCCACAAAACGTTAGGCGTTCGTTAAGGAAAGCCTCCATTTTGGAAACCACCCCCCCGGCCCGCCTACAAAACGGGGCGAGCTGTCGATCAACATCGACAGCCGCCCCTTTTGTAGAGAGCTCCGGAGCGAGAGAGAAACTCTCTCGCTCCGGGGCTTGCGCACGCAGTGCGGCCGCTGCGCGTGCGCAGGGCTACCCATCGACCCGGTTGCGAGCCCATCGGTGATTGCAACCGGGTTTGAATGAGACCCAGTGTCAGGATGGCAGGCTCCCTTCGACAACTGTGGCAAATTTGATTTATAAAGACATGTCTGAACAATGGAATCATCGCATTGCATTTACGTGTTAAGGCTCAGATCATACTTGTGTATTATCCTGGAATGGCCGGGAGGCTCCTGAAAATCGGGTGGGCTCCCGGCCACCTGGAAAAGTGGCCAAGTCTCTCGGCCGCCCGCCACAATGATGCGATGGCTATGACGCCCCCTCGCTCCGCACCTAATGCCAGGCAATGTCCACGGTCACGCCCCCAAATGCAGCGTCACTCCCCCCGCTGTGCTGACGTGGCTGATCTGGCAGCCAGAATGTCAGCAAGTATGGCTCAGATGGGACTGGTAAAGGAATACAAAAATTATTGCTCTATAGGCACGACGTAATTATAAACCAGCATGCACCTTTTTTCCCTACTTGCGTCTATGAGGATACTGCAATAAAAACGCGATTACAAATGGCTATTGCTCTGACACATTTAATATACATAATAATCTTGTCACTCCGACGTGCAGAGCTGTTCCGTAAGGCGCAAGCCTGTGAGACGAGTGAAGCAGTCATATACAGTAAATGCTGCGCAGGATTGCGGATCGATGCTTCCATTTTCTAGAAGACGTCAGTGTCAGTAAATCCTGATCAGCCAACAGGATCGCCGGGGGTATATTTTAGTATCCTCTGGTGTGGCTGTCACTCGTGTAATGTCATTATATGAGCCGGAATCTGCACGGGGCATTTTAAACATATATCACGCTGACGCCGGCGACATTGTGTCAGACGGATTTCAATTTCTTTTGTGTAGCGATTCAGTAATAAATTGTGAGCTGGATGGAGGCTCCCTGTTCTCATTAATCGCAGACATCTCGCAGTCCCTGTCATCTCTTCCTGTTACAGTTATCTACAGTAGCTGTCTCTCAGGCTGTCTCCTGCCTATCCTTTATGTGGTTTGATATTATGTCATTACACAAAAGGAATCTAATTAAAAACGTTTTTTGGGGTTTTTTTTGCGTCATACACAGAAATTAAAATCTATTAGTATTAAATTATGTAAAACATGAAAATGGACAGCATGAAGCTAAATACACCTAAATATAACATATCAAAGAGTATTATCTTAACCATTAATAAATGTATAACTACATAGCTTCCATCTGGCGCTCTGTCAGAGAATGATGGAATAATGATTTGGCCTTACAATGCAGTCACATTTAAGTAATGTTCATTCGACATTAAGAATATAAATGCTCCACTTCCTATACAGTAATAATAAATTGTGTTTGACATGCAGGGGTAAATTTGCTAAGATGGGAGTTCTATTAAGAAGTTATGTTGCCCATAGCAACCAATCAGATTCCAGGTATTATCTTCTAGAAGGTGCTAGATAAATGAGAAGTGCTATGAGCAACATCACTTCTTAAATAGAACTCCCAGCTTAGTAAATTTACCCCGCAGTGTGTGACCAGCGTTCACACTTGCTATTGAGTAGTTTATGGTTCCTTAAAGTGAATAAAGCATGCTGTATCCTATTGAGGCTACGCCTCCGCCTGTAGGGGTAGAAGTGGTTATAGGGGTGATATGTACTAAGCATCGCTTCCATGATGTGATACCGTGACACGTACCTAGAAATGCGATTTACATTGCAAAGGACAGCTCTTCCGATAAGAACAAGGCCCGCGTCCTTCTGCGAATGCGCAGAAGGACTTCAGGGTGTTAAACCCGGAAGTCCCTCTGCCCGGCAGCATCGCAAATGACAGCTCTCATCGAGAGAGCTGTTCTTTGAGATATTCTTGGTACATACCGCGGTAATTAACCGCGGTATGTACGCGAAGTCGGGGGGGATGTACCGCATCGGCGATGTTGCCAATGATAAATCTCCCCCTATATTCCTTGTACTAATTATTCCAATAAAGTACAGGAGTTCTTCTGAGCGTTTATTTCCCAAGTGCCGCGTTATACATCACTATCTTTTATTTGTTACCCTAGAAATAGGCGGAATGCTAAATAAATGCGATACAGGGCTTCTGGGCGCCCTTGGAAACATTTCCTGCTCCCTCTAATTCATAATATGTCACACACTAGCGACACCAAGTTATAATATGCCACACAGCAGTGTCTCATTTTCATAATAAACTATATAGAAAGGTCCCAACTAATATGCCACACAGCAGATCCCCAAAATCATACTGTGCCTCATAACACTGCCTCCAATCTTATATATAAGATTAATTGGTCTGTTTGTTTGTCTATCCGGTTATGCATTCGGACACCTCCTGCATCGATTGGGATTAAATCAATGCAAGGTGGTCCAGTTGGATTCTGACCAGGTTTTAGGGAGGCTAGGGTCCCGGTGGGCACTTTGACCCTGGGAGCCTGTTCTGCGCCTTCCACTGAAAGGTTTTGGATGAAAACTTCACTGAGTTTTAATATTGCATCCCAGAAGACATACTAGGGGGTTGAAGTATTGGTCGGACCTCTCGTTGGCGTACGCTCCGCAGAACTTTGACTTGAGAAACCTGTTCTGGGCCTTCTACTGGATGGTTTTGGATGAAAATGTCATAGAGGGGTGGCAATTGGTCTGGGATGCCTAATGGAGTGGTTGGGGTCTCTTTAGGACCTCACAGCTGAGTGCGCTGGGCAAAACTTTGTCTCAGGGAACCTGTTCTGGATCTTCCATTGGATGGATCTGAACGACACAACATAATAAAACTTAGTAACTTGAAAATTTATTGTATGCCACACAATGCCTCAAATTCTTTATATGCCATACAGTTGTGTCCCCATTACATTATGCCACACATCCGTGCTCCAATACATATTTATGCTACACGACTGTGCCCCAATATATGCCAGCACTCATTAACCCCCTCACACACTCTTTCAGTACTCATTGATACATACACACCCATGCCAGAACTCTTTAACCCACACACACAAACACACAAATATACACACACCCTGCCACCACTCAATAAAGCCACCCACACACACTCACCCTACCACCACTCATTAAATCCCCCCACACACATACACTCACCCTGCCACCACTCATTAAATCCCCCCACACACACACTCACCCTGCCACCACACAATAAAGCCACACACACACACACACACACACACCCTGCCACCACTCATTAAATCCTCCCAACACACACACTCACCCTGCCACCACTCATTAAACCCCCCCCACACACACACACACCCTGCCACCACTCATTAAACCCACACACACACACACTCACCCTGCCACCACTCATTAGACCCCCACACAGACACACACACACACACTCACCCTGCCACCACTCATTAACCCCCCACACACACACACTCACCCTGCCACCACTCATTAAACCCCCCCCACACACACACTCACCCTGCCACCACTCATTATACCCCCCCACACACACTCTCCCTGTCACCACTCATTAAATCCCCCACACACACACACACACCCTTGTCACCACTCAATAAAACCACCCACACACACTACCACCACTCATTAAATCCCCTCCACACACACTCAACCTGCCACCACTCAATAAAGCCACACACACACACCCTGCCACCACTCATTAAATCCCCCCCACACACACTCACCCTGCCACCACTCATTAAACCCCCCTACACACACACTCACCCTGCCACCACTCATTAAACCTCCCCCATACACACACTCACCATGACACCACTCATTACACCCCCCCACACACACTCTCCCTGTCACCACTCATTAAATCCCCCCCACACACACACACACACACACACACACACACACACCCTGCCACCACTCAATAAAGCCACCTACACACACTCACCTTGCCACCACTCAATAAAACCACCCACACACACTCACACTACCACCACTCATTAAATCCCCCCACACACACTCACCCTGCCACTACTCAATAAGGACACACACACACCCTGCCACCACTCATTAAATCCCCCCCACACACACATACACTCATCCTGCCACCGCTCATTAAACCCCCCACACACACACACTCACCCTGCCACCACTCATTAAACCCCCCCCACACACACACACACTCACCCTGCCACCACTCATTAACCCCCCCCACACACACACTCACCCTGCCACCACTCATTAAACCCCCCACACACACACACACTCACCCCTGCCACCACTCATTAACCCCTCCCCCACACACACTCACCCTGCCACCACTCATTAAATTCCCCCCCCACACACACACACACACTCACCCTGCCACCACTCATTGACCCCCCCCACACACACTCACCCTGCCACCACTCATTAAACCCCCCCCACACACACACTCACCCTGCCACCACTCATTATATCCCCCACACACACACACTCACCTTGCCACCACTCAATAAAACCACCCACACACACTCACACTACCACCACTCATTAAATCCCCTCCACACACACTCAACCTGCCACCACTCATTAAATCCCCCCACACACACACTCACCCTGCCACCACTCAATAAAGACACACACACACACACACACCCTGCCACCACTCATTAAATCCCCCCCACACACACACTCACCCTGCCATCACTCATTAAACCCCTACCGCACACACACTCACCCTGCCACCACTCATTAAACCCCCCCACACACACACACTCACCATGACACCACTTATTATACCCCCCCACACACACTCTCCCTGTCACCACTCATTAAATCCCCCCACACACACACACCCTGCCACCACTCAATAAAGCCACCTACACACACTCACCTTGCCACCACTCAATAAAACCACCCACACACACTCACACTACCACCACTCATTAAATCCCCCACACACACACTCACCCTGCCACTACTCAATAAAGACACACACGCACACCCTGCCACCACTCATTAAATCCCCCACACATACACATACACTCATCCTGCCACCGCTCATTAAACCCCCCACACACACACACACTCATCCTGCCACCACTCATTAAATCCCCCCCACACACACACTCACCCTGCCACCACTCATTAAATCCCCCCACACACACACTCACCCTGTCACCACTCATTAAACTCCCCCCCTACACACTTACCCTTCCACCAATCATTGAGCCCCATACACACACTCACCCTGTCACCACTCATTGAGCACCATACACACACACTTACCCTGCCACCAATCATTGAGCCCCATACACACACTCACCCTGCCACCAATCATTGAGCCCCATACACACACACTCACCCTGCCACCACTTATTGAGCCCCATATACACACACTTACCCTGCCACCAATCATTGAGCCCCATACACACACACTCACCCTGCCACCACTCATTAAGCCCCAAACACACACACTCAACCTGCCACCACTCATTAAGCCCCATACATACACACTCACCCTGTCACCACTCATTAAGCCCCATACACACACAAATTCACCCTGCGAGCACTCAATAAGTGAGTGACAGGTGGGCACCTTGAGGAAAGGAGATGACTGGAGGAGAGGGAAGGGGCCACCACCAATGCTGCTGTCTCTACCGCACTACCAAGTTAGAGTGCAGTGCTGGGGCTGGGGGTGTTCCTGTGTCAGCCTTGGTCATCAGTAGTCCAGGCCGGGACTAAAAGAAAAGACATCCTTCATTTTTTTTTGTGTGGACTCTGTGGCACCCTCCGGAGGCTGACGCCCTTAGGCAGCTGCCTAAAGCTGGGCTGAACTTTGACCCAGAGAGCTCTGATCATACGGGGTGTGGTTACAGCTCCCTTGCACTCCTGGGCTATCCGTACCCATCCTCCTCTGCGCCCCTGTGTGCAAGTGCTATACACAGGAGTGTGCAGATAAAAGTTAGGCAGGCCCCTAGCAGACGTGTCTTATTATACAGTTCAGCAAATAGTTTATTGTCTATTTTGCATCTACATAAACCAAATACAAAGTTTGGAATTGATGAGGAAGAATATAGCCTTTTTACTCCAGGCACATCTGCACATTACATAATATGTAAGATGTGAAGACGCAAGTCTGCTCATACACAAATAGAATTTCTCTTGGCTCAACTCTAATACAGGCCTGCAGGGTTAATGTTATATCTCAACATGATAATATTATATAGGAGCCATTCAGTATTACGCTGACATTCCACTTGAACTTGGTTAAAAAGTAAGTATTACCTTCCATGCTCTGTTACATACAGATGTGGCCCCTCTCACATCTTTATCAGTTTGTCAATGAGACAGGCCATAAAGCTAATTGTGCAGTTACTTGAGCTACTGTGACATCATCATCACAATCCACCTGCCAGCACAGTGCAAGTTTATACAGCAAGTCTGAAAGTCTGTCATTCAAACTCTGCCTGCTTAGAGAGGGAAGCACCTCCCTCCTATGGTTACTATTCTCTCTTTTTACTTTTGTTTCATTATTTTAACCTAGGATATCTTATATCTAACCTCAAAAGACTAGACATATATTTGAAATTCTATATCCATCACCACCATAGTATACAGCACAGTACAGAGAATATTTTAATTATTCACATCAGTTTTGTCCCAGGGAGCTAATCGGTCCATGTCCCTGTGGACTCAGGCCAAAAACCTTTTATTAAACCTTCCTTGGTTGGGTATCATGCTGTACCTGGCTAAATCTGAGCATAAGATGAAGCTTGTGTTAAGTTATTTATATCAGACTAGTTTGAAAATGGTTTTAAGGTTCTTTTTGAGATATAACAGAAGCTACAGTATAGCCCATAATACCATTTACTGATTGCACCAGCTGTTTCCAGATAACGTTAGATTACATACCTCCCCTAAGGCACGCATCGGCTGGGAGAAGAATGTTACAGAGCATAAAGCATGTTATAGAAATTAAAAGTTATATTTTTTACAGTAACAGTTGCACATCCAACTCTCAGAACTCATGTCAAACGTTTGTGTGTGTAACTCTATAAAACCCCTTTTATACCAGAGCTAAAACCCGGATTATTGCAGGGTTAACCCGGGTAGCTCCTTGGTGTAAAAGGGGACAGGCTTGGACTCCCAGGTGGAGTTACCCGTCAATCCAACCCAGGTAACTTGCAGGGTTTTACACGGGAATAACCTGTGAAACCCTGCAGTGTAAACGGCGCTATCTGGGTCACGATGACCTGGATCGTGCCTCATGCCTGCCGATTGGCCGGCTTCAGTGGCGCTTGGAGATAACGTCATCTCCAAGCGTCCACTTCAACGCCGGAAAAGCCGGGTCACTGCAGACCCGGCTCCGGTGTGAATGGCGCCGATATGGGAATATCCAGGGTCAGCGCCAGCTACATTATGGGACTGATCCGGTTTGGAACCCTGAATTTAGGTATAAAAGCGGTATTAGCAATGCTGTCATTTGCACGTACACCGAACTTAAATGACTGCAAAAATATTCTCAAACTTTACCAGCAAAATCGCTAGAAATCAGGTTAGTGCATGCACATAAACGGGATAATCTAAGTCCCTTTTCCCTTTAATCACCCCCCTTTTAAGAGCCCCAAATTGCTTGTTGCCTGGGATTTAGCCAGGAAGCTGCAGTAAAACAATTTATTGTCACACAGAGCTGCTGTAACATACCAATAAGCCTCTCTCGGGACTTACTGGGACGTGTGCAGGTTTTTTATTCAGAGGCTGATTTTGTCCTATGTGGGTCAGTCACTAA
This sequence comes from Taudactylus pleione, assembly GCA_031769625.1. Lineage (NCBI taxonomy): Eukaryota > Metazoa > Chordata > Amphibia > Anura > Myobatrachidae > Taudactylus > Taudactylus pleione. Next base: position 2,011,932 of record JAUIMM010000471.1, read on the forward strand.
TTACAGTGTTTGAGGTTTCCACAAGTACATAACACATTGTTCTGGGGAGCGATTTGCACCTCAGCCAATTACACCTATCACATAAACTCTTATTTTGTTCTTAACGGAATCTGTAAACTTCCATTCAATTACTGCTGGTGATTGTATAATTAACGATGCATAAATAAGAATAAAAGTTTGTTGTTTTTTTTAAACCCCAACAATAGCTTCAGTGACTCAGGGCCTGATTCAGAGCCGGACGCTCTGACCAGAGCGCTCGCTCCGAATCAGGGCCGGCCTAGCTTAAAATGGAGCGGCCTCCCGGCTGCTCGCATAGCTGTGGGTGACCACCCACAGCTTATGCGAGCGGCCAAAAAGATGGTCGCGATGGTCAAGACCATCGCAATCATCGGGCTTGCGACGAGACCCTTGTGGTAGGGTCTCGTCGGCCGCAAGCCCGGAGTGCTTTTAGCTCTATTAGAGCCAAAAGCACTCCCACTGACATCACTAGTGATGTCAGTGGGGCCGACCTCAGATGGTGGCGTTCCCATGGGAACGCCTCCGTCTGGGCAGCCACGCCCCCGCCACGCCCACCAAAGGGGGTGTGCTGTCACTCACCATCGACAGCACGCCCCCTTTGGTGCGAAACCCCGAGCGACGACTTCCCCATCGCTCGCCGGGTCTCGCGCATGCGCACAACGGAGGCGCCTCCGTCGTGCGCATTTGGGTAACATCGACCCGCTTGCGAGCATACAGCGCTCGCGAGCGGGTCTGAATGAGACCCTCAATATAATGCTCAATGCAATCCAAATTTGCACTCGCAGTGATAGGACCCCCATTGTCCGTCAGTAGGGGGATTACAGAGAGTAGTATTCAGAGACTATCAGGGCAATTCAATTTGGAGCGAAAAGTCAGTTTTTGCGATAATTTCGCACCGATGACGTCATTTTAGCTGGTTTTGGTTTTACACCGTATTCAATTTTACAGACTTTACGCAGGTTCGAAAAGTCTTTGAAAAAAAACGGGGATAACTTTTCACCACTGAATAGGTGGCGAAAAAAAGAGCAGAATTGGGGTTTAGGGGTGCAGGCTTAAAAAAATAGCCTGCATCCCTGGGAATGTCATTTTAAAATAAACTGTGTCAAAAAAAGTTTTAAAAAAAAATAGGGACACCTCAAAAAAATTATTGAAAATTTGGGGTGAAAAAAAAACAAATGGGAAAAAATTGTTTAAAAATAGGGAAATAGGTTCAGGGCTATTCTGCAAGTATGCGGCAGGTGTATTCTAGAATAGGCAATTAGCGGCAGGTGCATATTTGCAGAATTTTTAAATAAAGACTTTAGGGACTTAAAAATATGCTAGTACCCATTTTCATATACCCCAAATTTGATGGGACCACTTAAAAAAATGAAAAAAAAAACCTAAGTGCTCTTCTGCATCACTTCTTCAATGTTGGGAAAAAAACACCTGCCACAGCTATTTAAAACCCAGACTTTCATTTGCAGGCTAAAACGGGGGTACCCATAGTGATCCCCCATGTTTTTACAGTTTTAGGGGGGTCCTACAATATATTCCAGGTAAATTTCTTTTTTTTTCGCCGATCCTACTTCGCCGGGTCCCGTTTTCGTGGCTTTTAAATTGAATACGGGGATAAAGCGGGCACGCGCCCGATACTTTATCCCAGGAAAATCTTCCAGCATGGACTTTTCGCTCCCATATTGAATACCCCTCTATATTAGCTAGACAGACCCAGCTTCCCATGTTATGTTTTCTGTATTAATCTGAGATCAATCATCTGCTCAATAACCATAAACAATATGTTCCCCTAATAATGCAAGCAGCTCCAGAAGGCACTTATATGACAAGTAAACCATTAACTAAATGTATAGGAGTAAATCATAAATCAGTAAATAGAAAGGCTATCTCTTAGTGCTGCCGTCCATTACAGGGCTATACTGTATGTAATATGCATTGCAGTGTCAAAAACAGAGAAGGAATGAACAGTGCAAATGGTATGTGAGTCATAGCACCGACATGGTCATCATGACAACAGCATTTTTACAATTTAAAATATAAGAAGCGCTGGTCCAAAATTAAATAGATATATAACTGTGATTGCTTGTGAAACAATAAATTCTTAATATATTTTGTATTATTTATCTGCAAGACCATTCAAATAAAAGGAAATAATAATAAATAAGGTAAAAGTAATATAATGTATGAAAGACAAAATCAAACTGAAAATGAAATAAAAATAATAAATTTAAAAATAAAAATAAATACAAATAATAATAAAAATAGAAATAATAATAATGTATAAATGATCGCAATGATGTTTATGCTCTTTAAGGGTCGGATGGGTGCCCGCTGCTATATTGCAGTGCTGCGGGTTTCTGTCCCTACCTTTCCCTGAGACACGGGGTTCAGCTCGCCGCACGCGCCTTCAAATCCGGTGGTGACTCCGGCGCTCAGTGTTGGAGAAAACACTTGTGCTCTGTCCCGTACTGGATGCGGTGTTGGTTGCTTGCCGCTTGCTCCAGTTCGCTACCGTCCGCTTTTTCCTTCAACTTGATAAAGTCCGTCACGTGGACGAAACGCGTTGGAGCTTTTTTACCAAGCACCAACACAGCATTTGACATTACCCCATTCTGGCCAGCTAACCAGCAAGGGGACTGAAGGAAAAAGCGGACGGTAGCGAACCGGAGCAAGCGGCAAGCAACCAACACCGCATCCAGTACGGGACAGAGCACGTGTTTTCTCCAACACTGAGCGCCGGAGTCACCACCGGATTTGAAGGCGCGTGCAGCGAGCTGAACCCCGTGTCTCAGGGAAAGGTAGGGACAGAAACCCGCAGCACTGCAATATAGCAGCGGGCACCCATCCGACCCTTAAAGAGCATAAACATCATTGCGATCATTTATACATTATTATTATTTCTATTTTTATTATTATTTGTATTTATTTTTATTTTTAAATTTATTATTTTTATTTCATTTTCAGTTTGATTTTGTCTTTCATACATTATATTACTTTTACCTTATTTATTATTATTTCCTTTTATTTGAATGGTCTTGCAGATAAATAATACAAAATATATTAAGAATTTATTGTTTCACAAGCAATCACAGTTATATATCTATTTAATTTTGGACCAGCGCTTCTTATATTTTAAACTGTTCATTCTCATTGCAAAATAGAGAATATAGAAGCTGCTATAGGATTCCAGGTGCGCTTTGTTATTATTCTCTGTTTAGCATTTTTACAATATTAAGGGGTCTAGTTACTAAGCAGTGTTAGGAGACAGAGTGAAAAGTGATAAGGTGCCAGCCAATCAGCTCCTAACTGGCATCTCACAGGCTGTTTGAAAAATGACAGTTGGGAGCTGATTGGCTGGCACCTTATCACTTTCTTATCACTTTTCACTCTGTCTCCTAACACTGCTTAGTAAATAGACCCCTTAAACTCTAACGCTAAATGCAGCCTGACCCTAACTCATACTTAACAACATTTTTGCAGGGAGCTGCCAGGTCGGTGCTGCAGGGAGGGTGGGGGCGGTTTAAGTAGGCGGAGCTGAGGCGTGCCGGCGCAATTGCATCATCGTAGCCCTGCCCCTGCTTTATAATGTGAATTTTACCGGCATTATAAAGTAGGGGGCTGGGCTACGATGATGCAATTCATCACAAATTGAGTCACCGCACCCCCGGACTGCCCACTTTTGCGGTGGGCGCGGGAGGGGGAGGGAGGGGGTCAGCCACCATTCTGGGGGACTTGCCTACTCTTGCGGGGAGCAGCACCCGATAATCATAGGCAAACGCAGCGGGGGTTTCCGTCTGCCTGGAAACCCCCCTCCCCAGCACACACATGACCACAGTAGAAATAGTAATAGAATAGAATTTTGCTAGTGCTACATGTTCTTCTCAGTATCACAAATGATATAATTAGCACCACCTGTGGATCTTTTAACATGCCCTGGAATGGTGCCCACATCTAAAATAAATACATTCAGCTCAGGCAGGATGGCCTACTGGCGCATCTAATGGCTTACTGTGATCACTGGTCCTGTATATGCTGGAATTATGACACACAATACACTTTGTATGACGCATAATAAAGCTGGTTGAGTACTAATTCTGCCCTCTTCATGGACTGGCCACATTCGCTCTAAAATCCAGCATTTGGAAACCCCCCCTCTAGAAATCCTGCGTTTGCCACTGCTATTTTCAGGAAGCTCCTGGCAGTCCAGGGAGAGTACGCAAGTGTGTCCTAACCTTAACCCTAAACACTAACTTGTACTGTCGACATTTTGACTGATGACATAATGATTATGTTGACCTTCTGAATGTCGGCATAATGACTACATACCATGTTATTCAGGCAGAGAGATTGCTTTATTACTCGAGTGAAGCATTAAAAATGTCCATAGATATTGCTGGGTATCGTAAGTACCGCCACACCCTCTTATGGCTGTTGTCATGGCAATAGCAGTAGCAGGCAGTGGTAAAAGTGCTTTATTGGCTGGTACAGTCCCCGCAAATTGGGACAGCTGGGAGGTGTGTGTTTGTGGAGTAACAGGAAGAAGTGTTGATAAAACGGCGCTACACTCTACAATCTACACGCTACATATCTACACATCTGCTCGCTGCACATCTACACGCTACACATCTACACGCTACAAATCTACATGCTACAAATCGAGAATCGGGTGTCTCCTTGTTTTTCAACTAGCCAATTAAACTTGAGAAGGGAAACTTTCTGATTTGTCAAGAAGCAGCTGTCAAAATAAATCTTCACAACTAGTCTTTAGTCTCATTCCCTCACAGTATGGCAGAGATGAGTCTAGAGACAATGGACACATTTCATTGCAATGTTCAACTAAACAGCAAATTGGCACCAAGCTTGCTGATACTGTGCTGCACTTATATACAGATGTGTCCACATACATCTTACCTCCGTGCGCTACAAGTCGCGTTAAACATAAGGAGTGAGCGTGGTGCGACTCGGTAGCGCTGAACGTCTCTTCGTGCGACTTTTTACCTTCAAATGCATCTTATTTGCAAAGTGATGTGAACAGGACGCACAAGTAGCTTCGATTGATTAACATGATATGTGGCATGCGTATATTCTGTGTGCGTCTGCGGGTGTATCTGCATGTGGCATGCCTATATTCTGTATGTAGCTGCGGGTGTATCTGCATACTGCATGCCTATATTCTGTGTGCGGCTGCGGGTGTATCTGCATGCGGCATGCCTATATTCTGTGTGCGGCTGTGGGTGTATCTGGATGTGGCATGCCTATATTCTGTGTGCGGCTGCGGGTGTATCTGCATGCTGCATGCCTATATTCTGTGTGCGGCTGCTGGTGTATCTGCATGCGGCATGCCTAACTTCTGTATGCGGCTGCGGGTGTATCTGCATGCGGCATGCCTATATTCTGTGTGCATCTGCGGGGGTATCTGCATGCGGCATGCCTAACTTCTGTATGCGGCTGTGGGTGTATCTGCATGCGGCATGCCTATATTCTGTGTGTGGCTGCGGGTGTATCTGCATGCGGCATGCCTATATTCTGTGTGCAGCAGCGGGTGTATCTGCATGCCTATATTCTGTGTGCGGCTGCATCTGCATGCGGCATGCCTATATTCTGTGTGCAGCTGCGGGTGTATCTGCATGCGGCATGCCTATAGCCTGTGTGCGGCAGCAGGTGTATCTGCATGCGGCATGCCTATATTCTGTGTGCGGCTGCGGGTGTATCTGCATGCGGCATGCCTATATTCTGTGTGCGGCTGCGGGTGTATCTGCATGCGGCATGCCTATAGTCTGTGTGCGGCAGCGGGTGTATCTGCATGCGGCATGCCTATAGTCTGTGTGCGGCTGCGGGTGTATCTGCATGCGGCATGCCTATAGTCTGTGTGCGGTTGCGGGTATATATGCATGCTGCATGCCTATATTCTGTGTGCGGCTGCGGTTGTATCTGCATGCGGCATGCCTATAGTCTGTGTGCGGCAGCGGGTGTATCTGCATGCCTATATTCTGTGTGCGGCTGCATCTGCATGCGGCATGCCTATATTCTGTGTGCAGCTGCGGGTGTATCTGCATGCGGCATGCCTATATTCTGTGTGCGGCAGCAGGTGTATCTGCATGCGGCATGCCTATATTCTGTGTGCGGCTGCGGGTGTATCTGCATGCGGCATGCCTATATTCTGTGTGCGGCTGCGGGTGTATCTGCATGCGGCATGCCTATAGTCTGTGTGCGGCAGCCGGTGTATCTGCATGCGGCATGCCTATATTCTGTGTGCAGCTGCGGGTGTATCTGCATGCGGCATGCCTATAGTCTGTGTGCGGCTGCGGGTGTATCTGCATGCGGCATGCCTATAGTCTGTGTGCGGCAGCGGGTGTATCTGCATGCGGCATGCCTATATTCTGTGTGCGGCAGCGGGTGTATCTGCATGCTGCATGCCTATATTCTGTGTGCGGCTGCGGGTGTATCTGCATGCGGCATGCCTATAGTCTGTGTGCGGCAGCGGGTGTATCTGCATGCGGCATGCCTATATTCTGTGTGCGGCTGCGGGTGTACCTGCATGCGACATGCCTATATTCTATATGCGGCTGCGGGTATATCTGCATGCGGCATGCCTATATTCTATGTACGGCTGCGGGTGTATCTGCATGTGGCATGCCTATATTCTGTGTGTGGCTGCGGGTATATCTGCATGCGGCTGTGGGTGTATCTGGATGCGGCATGCCTATATTCTGTGTGCGGCTGCGGGTGCATCTGGATGCGGCATGCCTATATTGTGTGTGCGGCTGCGGGTGTATCTGCATGCCTATATTCTGTGTGTGGCTGCGGGTGTATCTGAATGTGAAATGCTACGTCACAGTGTCAGCGGCGATTGGTTGCTGTGATTCTCTAGGGCACCGATCAGTAATGCTGATAAATAACTCGGAGCTAAACAGATGCTGATAAGAAAGTGAAGTATTTCTAACTGGAAGGGGTGAAGGAGGGGGCACAATGGAATTGTTAATGTGTAACTTCTGTTGGTTGCTGGCACAAACCCTTTCTGTACCATTTTTATATACCGTATATATTTTTCCGTTATATTGTCATTAGATCAAACGAATGGGGAAGATTATTTATAAATAGCGCTTGTGTTCTATCCCGCAAAATTTCCAAATCTCCATAGCCTATGCATAGTGTATATGCACATATGTATATATGTATAGCATTACTAATGATTGCAAGGAAGTCAGGGCCTGATTCAGACCCGCTCACGAGAGCTGAGCGCTCGCAAGCGGGTCGATGTTGGCCCAGTGTGCATGCGCACGACGGAGGCGGCACCGTCGTGCGCATGCGCGAGACCCGGATAGCAACGGGCAAGCCGTCGCTCCAGGTCTCGCACCAAAGGGGGCGTGCTGTCGATGTTGAGTGACAGCACGCCCCCTTTGGTGGGCGTGCTGGGGGCGTGGCTGCCCAGACGGAGGCGTTCCCATGGGAACGCTTACCGTCTAGGGCCGGCCCCACTGACATCACAAGTGATGTAAGAGCAAGAAGTCCACTGGGACTTGCGGCAACGAGACCCTACCACAAGGGTCACGTCGCAAGTCCGATGGTCGTGATGGTCATGTCTTGACCATCGCGACCATCATCCTGGCCGCTCGCACTAGCTGTGGGTGGTCACCCACAGCTATGCGAGTGGCCAGGAGGCCGCTCTAAAAATACAATAGGCGGGCACTGATTCAGAGCGAGCGCTCTGAAAGAGCGTCCGACTCTGAATCAGGCCCTCAATTCTAGCACCATTTATTTGCTGATTGTTTTGTGTTATGAGGTTACTGGAAGAGGCAGAGGGCCTGATTCAGAGCCGGACGCTATTTGCGCTCGCTCGTCCAGAAAAAGGGGATGGCTATTTAAATTGACCGTTCGCTCTTTGCGGTCTGTTGACACCTCTATGTCTGAACGAGCGTACAAAACATGCGGTCTTTATTTTGCAAAAAACTCCCCCTGGCCACTCGCATCATACGTCATCTCCGCTATTTATTTGATTAATCGAGTACATCGAAAGGCGTATGAACTGCTCGCTATTCTTGTGGTTGCATTTTCCTACTGCAATCATGCGAGCAGTTCAGGCTAAGAGACACCCAACTGACGTGGTCCATGACGCTGCTTTGTTAATTATGCACACCCTTAAAACGCCCGTTTTGACCTTTTGGCACGCCTGTGTTCGGAAATCCACTCGCCGTTTTCAAGCACCTTCCCCTGTTACCACCCACAAACGCCTCATTCTGTCACTCAAATTAGCAGGCATTTGCTATTTTGCGAGCACACGATTTTCGACCGCACTGACTGGTTCACGCATGCGTACTAAAACCCATACGCATGCGCAGATGTGCGAACGAGCGGCTCTGAATCAGGCCCAGAGTTCATGTACTGGCTGATTCTATGTCATACTTGCCTAGAGCTCCCGAAAATCAGCACTCCCGGCCCCCCGGAAAGGTGGACAAGTCTCCAGGGGGCTGGGTCCACCCGGCCACGGCTGCCCACTTCTCCAGTGAAGTGGGCGGCACAGGTGGGCGATTACGCAATTCTCGTTGAATCGAGTCTTTGTGGCTCCGTTCCCCACCCCAAAATGACGTTGAGTAGCGAGGGCGGGACTACAATGACGCAACTGCATAATCACGACCCCTCAGCCCCGCCCACCTTCGCCCCATTGTCGTCCCCAGACCAGCCCACCTCCGCCGAGCCCAGCCCTGTACAGTGCCGACCTGGCTGCCTCCTTTTTGTTTGTTTGCTAAGTCATCATCGTTGTTAGGGCCTGATTCAGAGGCGTACGCTATTTGCGTGCGCTCGCTCTGAATCAGGGCGTCCCTATTTTTTTAAATTCCGGCCTCCAGGCCACTCGCACAGCTGTGGGTGACCACCCACAGCTTGTGCGAGAGGCCTGGCGATGGTCGTGATTATCGCGACCATCGGCATTGCGAGGAGACCCTTGTGGTAGGGTCTCAGCACTCGCAATGCCAAGTGGACTTCCAGCTCTAATAGAGCCAGAAGTCCACTACTGACATCACGAGTGATGTCAGTAGGGCCGCCCGCAAATGGCAGGCGTTCCTACGGGAACGCCTCCGTTTGTTCAGCCACCCCCCCTCCCCGCCTACAAAACGGGGCGAGCTGCGAGCTCCGGAGCAAGTGAAGGTCTCTCTCGCTATAGGGCTCGCGCACGCGCACTGGGCCACCATCGACCCGCTTGCAAGCGCTATGTGCTCGCGAGCGGGTCTGAATCAGGCCCTTAGTCCACTGAGAGGCCTATTTATTAAGTCTAAAAAAATGCAGTTTACAGTTTTAAAGAAGAAAGGGGCTGCAAAATGTTCTGGTTAACGGAGAAGCCAAATGAAATCACTCTGTCGTATATAGCAAGAAAGGTATCTGCTCTGCCTAAGGGGGTCATTCAGACCCGCTCGCGAGCAAAGGACGATCGCAAGCGGGTCGATGTTGCCCCACTGCGCATGCGCTCTCCGTCGCTCTGGGTCTCGCACCAAAGGGGGCGTGCTGTCGATGTTGATTGACAGCACGCCCCCTTTGGTGGGCGTGCCGGGGGCGTGGCTGCCAGACGGAGGCGTTCCCATGGGAACGCCTACCGTCTGAAGCCGGCCCCACTGACATCAGTAATGATGTTAGTGGGAGTGATTTTGGCTCTGATAGAGCCAAAATCACTCCTGGGCTTGCGGAAGCGAGACCCTGCGGCAGGGTCTCGTCGCAAGCCCGATGCTCACGATGGTCAAAGACCTTCGCACCCATCTTTTTGGCCGCTCGCATATGCTGTGGGTGGTAGCGACCCACAGCTATGCGAGCGGCCGGGAGGCCGCTCCATTTTCAGGTAGGAGGGCCCTGATTCAGAGCGAGCGCTCTGGTCAGAGCGTTCAGCTCTGAATCAGGCCCTAAGTCCTCTAGTCATTGCAAACTGCTGTTAGTATGCCATGTACTGCACTGAACGTCTAGAGGTACCTGTTATTTATTTTAAGTCCGAGCCTGTAAGATGCGTGTTTCAGACAGCGTTCATCACTCAACCAACTGCGTGTCCCATAATACCTTACTCCAGGGCATAATATTTCTCTATAGTGAGAGACTTCATGCAGACACCAGACAATCTGGGGGCATAGACAAACCTGTGAATGGTGCAAGTTCTGGGGAGTTTTTTCAGGTTCGGTGCATGAAGCTGGTAACAGACACGTGTGTGTACACCAGCGAGACTCAGTAAAAGAGAGGAAAGAAAATAGGTAGTAGAAAAGTTAATTAGATTTCCACATATGTAAAAAAATGTTTGGGTGGAGTTCTCCTGTAACGTTGTGGCGAGGTTGTATTTATGCACAAATTATGTGGTATTATACATTGCATAATTATAGATTATGCAGCAATATTATTAGCAGTGTAAATACCACATAATTATCACAGCTGATGACCTGACCAGCATATTGCATTTTATTCATACTTGGAATATATAGTCAGCTGTTTCTATGTTATGATTGGCTTCCAGACCAGTGTGAATTCAGTGGGCAAGGGGCTGTTTCTGTACACATCTGGGACTGGCTGCCATGGTTGGCAAAGGTGGGTCTATTTACTGATAGTAAAAAGTTAGTCAAAGTTAATATGCCAGTCAATAAGAAGAGAGATTGGTAAAAAAAAAATATTGCGTCATCATGGCCTTTCCTCCTGCTGCGCAATGACATGAGTCGCTGATTTACGATGACACAAATCACAACGTTACACCCCCACACTTGGCCCTTGGAGTTCCCCTCTGAGATCTCCAAGATGGAGCGTACAAAATATAGTCAATTATGCCCTGGAGGAGGGAGACAGAGAGGAAGGCCGCACAGTACCTGTTTCAGCTTCATGTTCCTGACAGGGGCGGGCATGTCACGGCATTAGCCCCGCCCCCTACCCATACATCTGCGAATGGCGGCATCATCAATGCGAGGGGGCGGGGCTTAGAGATCGGCAGTCATTGCCATCCACTGTAGAGGCGGAGAAAAGCTGCTGCTGTCTCCGTCTTAAATCCTCAAAAGTCCATCAATGAGTGACAGACCAGTGACAGTGCCAGGAGCTGGCCAGAGAGGATCCAGAGTGGTCCGGTTCAGCACCATGTTTGCTGAGTGTGGGGGCCCCCAATGTGTGGGGACCCCTGGACGACCGCCCCGCCTATAATCCAGCCCTGGCCGCTGGGAACCTGTTCTTGACAATTAAAGGGTCACACCTACCCTGTGTGGGGGCCCCTCTGTGTGTAGGGGGCCCCAGGGCTACCGCCCATGTCACCCCCCTCTTAATCCGCCCTGGATGATGCTCCTGGTCACCCGGAAAAGTGGTCAAGTCTAATGGCCGGCCGCAAACCCCGACGCACATACTCTGGCAGTGGGTGGGTGGGGTGACGCAATTTGCGCTGAACCGCGGCATCGTGGCCCCGCCCCGTGCTTCACAATGCCGTAATTTTGGCATTGTGCAGCACGAGAAGGGCCACAATTACGCGATTGCACGGCTACTTTTCCCACACCGCCGCTAATGCTGAGTAATGCCCTAGCCATGCCCCTGATATGCAGCATCCAGCCCCCCTCCCCGCTGTGCCAAATGCCGGCAAGCTTGTTTAAAATCTTGAAAAGCCAGTTAGCAAAAGCTAAAGAAGGGGTTTGAACGGCAACATTGCAGTCATGTTTATAATTAATAGTGACTATGTAACCCCCCTTCTATCACTAAAGGGTAACTGGGTTACTAACTCCTATATAGTCTACTGTACCCACCCTTACCCTCTCTCTAAGTGGTGTACCTTTTCCCTATCAGTGCCTCCACCCAAGCTGTATTAACTGGTATTCTGTTCACCGGGCTCGCTTGGGTAAGCCAAGTGCCTAGTACTATACCCTCTATTTCCTATCGTGTAGGATACTGTGTATTGCATACTGTTACCAACATAAAATTGTTATAATAACAAACCATCTGTGTTTATGGATTTCGATGACCACAGATTACCCTCATCGCTCCTCTAGGTAAGTAAGACAATAGTAGATATATCTCAACACCTTTTCTCTTTATAGATATAGGTAAATACTGTACATATTAATAACAATACATTACTACTATGTCACAATCTGTTACATTTATAAGAACATACTACTCCTTAACTCAACAATATATATTATATAGATAAACAAATTCCCTTTAATATTGCTGATAATGGCCCTCATTGAGAGCCGTACGCTCTGAGCAGAGCGCACGCTCTGAATGAGGGCCGGGCTCCATTTTCATGGAGCGTCCTCCTGGACGCTCGTATAGCTGTGGGTCACCACCCACAGGCTATACGAGCGTGCATTTTGATGGCCGCGATGGTCGTGACCATCGCGACCATCGAAATTGCGAGCCGGAGCCTGCGGTTGAGGTTTTCAACCGCAAGCTCCGGAGTGATTTTGGCTCTATCAGAGCCAAAATCACTCCCACTGACATCACTAGTGATGTCAGTGGGCCGGCTTCTGACGGGAGGCGTTCCCGTGGGAACGCCCCCGTCAGGGAGGCACGCCCCCGGCACGCCCACCAAAGGGGGCGTGCTGTCAATCAACATTGACAGCACGCCCCCTTTGATCGGACACAACGAGCGAAGGAAAGTCCTTCGCTCGTCGTGTCTGGCGCATGCGCACGACGGAGCTCCCTCCGTCGTGCGCATGCTCAGTGCAGACCATCGACCCACTTGCGAGCGGACAGCCGCTCGCGAGTGGGTCTGAATCAGGCCCAATGTTCACAAATTAGTATTGTAGGTGTCATCTCTTTCTAAGAACAATGAAGCCAAATCCTTTCCTAGAAGTATCCCTTTGGAGAAGCATATTGTAGTGAGGTCCTTAATGATGTCCAACTGCACTTTAGTGTTCCTGATGACAAATAATTGATATATTGTATCAGTTATGCTTCTGGCTGAAAGATAGATGTGTTTCCTCCATAGGTAGTTTCCAAAAGCTACATATTCATATACTGACATTGCTGAACATGAGAGTCCAAACTTATCTGGCTCTTAGTTTTGGCTGTAGATGACTGTGCTCCCTTTCCCATGTGTGACAGCTTACCTGTCCCTAGCACAGTGTTTATTTCATTAAAGATACAATCAGCTCATACTGTAGATCATGTAGTGGTATGTCAGAGATGCAAGCCTTGGACTTATAAAACTGTATATAATTATTCTATGAGCTTCCCAAATCCTATCACTACTTGTTTGCTGTAGGTCAGTTATACACTGTTACATATTCGTCTCTCCTTATCCCAGCTTATACTCCCCCAAGGTCTCATTGTCCCTATGCCGCTGGGGATGCGGTGGATATATATATAGCGTTCCCGCTAGGCTGTTTTAGCGGGGCGCGGCGCCCTGCCCTCCTTCTGAAGGGCAAAAAGCACCCTGCCCTCCAGGAGGAGGGCAAAAAGCGCCCTGCCCTCACAGCCTGCGGGAGCCGTTCTCACCCGCGGGACGCAGTGTCCCGCGGGTGGAGAAACATGCGGTGACCCGGTCACCGCCGGAGAACAGACGCCGGGCGCATGCGCCCGGCATCTATTCTCCCTGTCTGCAGGGCTTGGGGGCTGCCCAGCGTGTCCGTAAGTGCCGGGCACGCCCCCAAGAGTAACGAAAAGGGGACGCGTCTTATAGACACACCCCCTTTTCCAATGACCACGCCCCCTTCTCGGTCGCGCGCGCGGGCATGCCCTCTCTAGCTCCGGCGCCCTGCCTCCCGCCGGAGCTAGAGGGAACACTATATATATATGAATGTAACTGACACCCCTGCACAGGCTTCCAATCCCAACCCTCCACACTATCCTCCAGTCTCCTGATGCTCTGTGAGACTTTGGATGGGATGCAATGTACTGCGGTTACTCACTACTACTGGTGGGCACTACTGCCACTACCAGTCATCCACCAGTCACTATTGGAGCTTTTCACTGATTTCCCTAACGAAGGGGAAATCCCACCTCCACTGACAGCATCCAGACCTGCCTCTCATACCCCAGGATGGCTCCCGGCAACCTGCCTCTCATACACTAGGATGGCTCCCGGCAACCTGCCTCTCATACCCCAGGATGGCTCCCGGCAACCTGCCTCTCATACCCCAGGATGGCTCCCGGCAACCTGCCTCTCATACCCCAGGATGGATCCCGGCAACCTGCCTCTCATACCCCAGGATGGATCCCGGCAACCTGCCTCTCATACCCCAGGATGGCTCCCGGCAACCTGCCTCTCATACCACAGGATGGCTCCCGGCAACCTGCCTCTCATACCCCAGGATGGCTCCCGGCAACCTGCCTCTCATACCACAGGATGGCTCCCGGCAACCTGCCTCTCATACCCCAGGATGGCTCCCGGCAACCTGCCTCTCATACCCCAGGATGGCTCCCGGCAACCTGCCTCTCATACCCCAGGATGGATCCCGGCAACCTGCCTCTCATACCCCAGGATGGATCCCGGCAACCTGCCTCTCATACCCCAGGATGGCTCCCGGCAACCTGCCTCTCATACCCCAGGATGGCTCCCGGCGACCTGCCTCTCATACCACAGGATGGCTCCCGGCCACCTGCCTCTCATACCACAGGATGGCTCCCGGCAACCTGCCTCTCATACCACAGGATGGCTCCCGGCAACCTGCCTCTCATACCCCAGGATGGCTCCCGGCAACCTGGCTCTCATACCACAGGATGGCTCCCGGCAACCTGGCTCTCATACCACAGGATGGCTCCCGGCAACCTGCCTCTCATACCCCAGGATGGCTCCCGGCAACCTGCCTCTCATACCACAGGATGGCTCCCGGCAACCAGCCTCTCATACCACAGGATGGCTCCCGGCAACCTGCCTCTCATACCCCAGGATGGCTCCCGGCAACCTGCCTCTCATACCCCAGGATGGCTCCCGGCAACCTGCCTCTCATACCCCAGGATGGCTCCCGGCAACCTGCCTCTCATACCACAGGATGGCTCCCGGCAACCTGCCTCTCATTCCCCAGGATGGCTCCCGGCAACCTGCCTCTCATACCACAGGATGGCTCCCGGCAACCTGCCTCTCATACCCCAGGATGGCTCCCGGCAACCTGCCTCTCATACCACAGGATGGCTCCCGGCAACCTGCCTCTCATACCCCAGGATGGCTCCCGGCAACCTGCCTCTCATACCCCAGGATGGCTCCCGGCAACCTGCCTCTCATACCCCAGGATGGCTCCCGGCAACCTGCCTCTCATACCCCAGGATGGCTCCCGGCAACCTGCCTCTCATACCCCAGGATGGCTCCCGGCAACCTGCCTCTCATACCACAGGATGGCTCCCGGCAACCTGCCTCTCATTCCCCAGGATGGCTCCCGGCAACCTGCCTCTCATACCACAGGATGGCTCCCGGCAACCTGCCTCTCATACCCCAGGATGGCTCCCGGCAACCTGCCTCTCATACCACAGGATGGCTCCCGGCAACCTGCCTCTCATACCCCAGGATGGCTCCCGGCAACCTGCCTCTCATACCCCAGGATGGCTCCCGGCAACCTGCCTCTCATACCCCAGGATGGCTCCCGGCAACCTGCCTCTCATACCCCAGGATGGCTCCCGGCAACCTGCCTCTCATACCCCAGGATGGCTCCCGGCAACCTGCCTCTCATACCCCAGGATGGCTCCCGGCAACCTGCCTCTCATACCACAGGATGGCTCCCGGCAACCTGCCTCTCATACCCCAGGATGGCTCCCGGCAACCTGCCTCTCATACCCCAGGATGGCTCCCGGCAACCTGCCTCTCATTCCCCAGGATGGCTCCCGGCAACCTGCCTCTCATACCCCAGGATGGCTCCCGGCAACCTGCCTCTCATACCACAGGATGGCTCCCGGCAACCTGGCTCTCATACCACAGGATGGCTCCCGGCAACCTGCCTCTCATACCACAGGATGGCTCCCGGCAACCTGCCTCTCATACCACAGGATGGCTCCCGGCAACCTGCCTCTCATACCACAGGATGGCTCCCGGCAACCTGCCTCTCATACCACAGGATGGCTCCCGGCAACCTGGCTCTCATACCACAGGATGGCTCCCGGCAACCTGGCTCTCATACCACAGGATGGCTCCCGGCGACCTGGCTCTCATACCACAGGATGGCTCCCGGCGACCTGGCTCTCATACCCCAGGATGGCTCCCGGCGACCTGGCTCTCATACCCCAGGATGGCTCCCGGCGACCTGGCTCTCATACCCCAGGATGGATCCCGGCGACCTGCCTCTCATACCCCAGGATGGCTCCCGGCAACCAGCCTCTCATACCACAGGATGGCTCCCGGCAACCTGCCTCTCATACCCCAGGATGGCTCCCGGCAACCTGCCTCTCATACCCCAGGATGGCTCCCGGCAACCTGCCTCTCATACCACAGGATGGCTCCCGGCAACCTGCCTCTCATACCCCAGGATGGCTCCCGGCAACCTGCCTCTCATTCCCCAGGATGGCTCCCGGCAACCTGCCTCTCATACCCCAGGATGGCTCCCGGCAACCTGGCTCTCATACCACAGGATGGCTCCCGGCAACCTGCCTCTCATACCACAGGATGGCTCCCGGCAACCTGCCTCTTATACCACAGGATGGCTCCCGGCAACCTGCCTCTCATACCACAGGATGGCTCCCGGCAACCTAGCTCTCATACCACAGGATGGCTCCCGGCGACCTGGCTCTCATACCCCAGGGTGGCTCCCGGCGACCTGGCTCTCATACCCCAGGATGGCTCCCGGCAACCTGGCTCTCATACCACAGGATGGCTCCCGGCAACCTGGCTCTCATACCACAGGATGGCTCCCGGCAACCTGCCTCTCATACCCCAGGATGGCTCCCGGCAACCTGCCTCTCATTCCCCAGGATGGCTCCCGGCAACCTGCCTCTCATACCACAGGATGGCTCCCGGCAACCTGGCTCTCATACCACAGGATGGCTCCCGGCAACCTGCCTCTCATACCACAGGATGGCTCCCGGCAACCTGCCTCTCATACCACAGGATGGCTCCCGGCAACCTGCCTCTCATACCCCAGGATGGCTCCCGGCAACCTGGCTCTCATACCACAGGATGGCTCCCGGCAACCTGGCTCTCATACCACAGGATGGCTCCCGGCAACCTGCCTCTCATACCCCAGGATGGCTCCCGGCAACCTGCCTCTCATACCACAGGATGGCTCCCGGCAACCAGCCTCTCATACCCCAGGATGGCTCCCGGCAACCTGCCTCTCATACCCCAGGATGGCTCCCGGCAACCTGCCTCTCATACCCCAGGATGGCTCCCGGCAACCTGCCTCTCATACCCCAGGATGGCTCCCGGCAACCTGCCTCTCATACCACAGGATGGCTCCCGGCAACCTGCCTCTCATTCCCCAGGATGGCTCCCGGCAACCTGCCTCTCATACCCCAGGATGGCTCCCGGCAACCTGCCTCTCATACCACAGGATGGCTCCCGGCAACCTGGCTCTCATACCACAGGATGGCTCCCGGCAACCTGCCTCTCATACCACAGGATGGCTCCCGGCAACCTGCCTCTCATACCCCAGGATGGCTCCCGGCAACCTGCCTCTCATACCCCAGGATGGCTCCCGGCAACCTGCCTCTCATACCCCAGGATGGCTCCCGGCAACCTGCCTCTCATACCCCAGGATGGCTCCCGGCAACCTGCCTCTCATACCCCAGGATGGCTCCCGGCAACCTGCCTCTCATACCCCAGGATGGCTCCCGGCAACCTGCCTCTCATACCCCAGGATGGCTCCCGGCAACCTGCCTCTCATACCACAGGATGGCTCCCGGCAACCTGCCTCTCATACCACAGGATGGCTCCCGGCAACCTGCCTCTCATACCCCAGGATGGCTCCCGGCAACCTGCCTCTCATTCCCCAGGATGGCTCCCGGCAACCTGCCTCTCATACCCCAGGATGGCTCCCGGCAACCTGCCTCTCATACCACAGGATGGCTCCCGGCAACCTGCCTCTCATACCACAGGATGGCTCCCGGCAACCTGCCTCTCATACCACAGGATGGCTCCCGGCAACCTGCCTCTCATACCACAGGATGGCTCCCGGCAACCTGCCTCTCATACCACAGGATGGCTCCCGGCAACCTGCCTCTCATACCACAGGATGGCTCCCGGCAACCTGCCTCTCATACCACAGGATGGCTCCCGGCAACCTGGCTCTCATACCACAGGATGGCTCCCGGCAACCTGGCTCTCATACCACAGGATGGCTCCCGGCGACCTGGCTCTCATACCCCAGGATGGCTCCCGGCGACCTGGCTCTCATACCCCAGGATGGATCCCGGCGACCTGCCTCTCATACCCCAGGATGGCTCCCGGCTACCAGCCTCTCATACCCCAGGATGGCTCCCGGCAACCTGCCTCTCATACCCCAGGATGGCTCCCGGCAACCTGCCTCTCATACCACAGGATGGCTCCCGGCAACCTGCCTCTCATACCACAGGATGGCTCCCGGCAACCTGGCTCTCATACCACAGGATGGCTCCCGGCAACCTGCCTCTCATACCCCAGGATGGCTCCCGGCAACCTGCCTCTCATTCCCCAGGATGGCTCCCGGCAACCTGCCTCTCATACCCCAGGATGGCTCCCGGCAACCTGGCTCTCATACCACAGGATGGCTCCCGGCAACCTGCCTCTCATACCACAGGATGGCTCCCGGCAACCTGCCTCTCATACCACAGGATGGCTCCCGGCAACCTGCCTCTCATACCACAGGATGGCTCCCGGCAACCTGCCTCTCATACCACAGGATGGCTCCCGGCAACCTAGCTCTCATACCACAGGATGGCTCCCGGCGACCTGGCTCTCATACCCCAGGGTGGCTCCCGGCGACCTGGCTCTCATACCCCAGGATGGCTCCCGGCGACCTGGCTCTCATACCACAGGATGGCTCCCGGCAACCTGGCTCTCATACCACAGGATGGCTCCCGGCAACCTGGCTCTCATACCACAGGATGGCTCCCGGCAACCTGCCTCTCATACCCCAGGATGGCTCCCGGCAACCTGCCTCTCATTCCCCAGGATGGCTCCCGGCAACCTGCCTCTCATACCACAGGATGGCTCCCGGCAACCTGGCTCTCATACCACAGGATGGCTCCCGGCAACCTGCCTCTCATACCCCAGGATGGCTCCCGGCAACCTGCCTCTCATACCACAGGATGGCTCCCGGCAACCTGGCTCTCATACCACAGGATGGCTCCCGGCAACCTGCCTCTCATACCCCAGGATGGCTCCCGGCAACCTGCCTCTCATTCCCCAGGATGGCTCCCGGCAACCTGCCTCTCATACCCCAGGATGGCTCCCGGCAACCTGGCTCTCATACCACAGGATGGCTCCCGGCAACCTGCCTCTCATACCACAGGATGGCTCCCGGTAACCTGCCTCTCATACCACAGGATGGCTCCCGGCAACCTGCCTCTCATACCACAGGATGGCTCCCGGCAACCTGCCTCTCATACCACAGGATGGCTCCCGGCAACCTAGCTCTCATACCACAGGATGGCTCCCGGCGACCTGGCTCTCATACCCCATGGTGGCTCCCGGCGACCTGGCTCTCATACCCCAGGATGGCTCCCGGCAATCTGGCTCTCATACCACAGGATGGCTCCCGGCAACCTGGCTCTCATACCACAGGATGGCTCCCGGCAACCTGGCTCTCATACCACAGGATGGCTCCCGGCAACCTGCCTCTCATACCCCAGGATGGCTCCCGGCAACCTGCCTCTCATTCCCCAGGATGGCTCCCGGCAACCTGCCTCTCATACCACAGGATGGCTCCCGGCAACCTGGCTCTCATACCACAGGATGGCTCCCGGCAACCTGCCTCTCATACCACAGGATGGCTCCCGGCAACCTGCCTCTCATACCCCAGGATGGCTCCCGGCAACCTGCCTCTCATACCCCAGGATGGCTCCCGGCAACCTGCCTCTCATACCCCAGGATGGCTCCCGGCAACCTGCCTCTCATACCCCAGGATGGCTCCCGGCAACCTGCCTCTCATACCCCAGGATGGCTCCCGGCAACCTGCCTCTCATACCACAGGATGGCTCCCGGCAACCTGCCTCTCATTCCCCAGGATGGCTCCCGGCAACCTGCCTCTCATACCCCAGGATGGCTCCCGGCAACCTGCCTCTCATACCACAGGATGGCTCCCGGCAACCTGGCTCTCATACCACAGGATGGCTCCCGGCAACCTGCCTCTCATACCACAGGATGGCTCCCAGCAATCTGGCTCTCATACCACAGGATGGCTCCCGGCAACCTGGCTCTCATACCACAGGATGGCTCCCGGCAATCTGGCTCTCATACCACAGGATGGCTCCCGGCAACCTGCCTCTGATTGGCAGCTGACCTCTTGATGCAGCCGCTGCTGCTCCACATCCACGCCTGCAGACATGCCCCTCTTCGGGACCACAGCCTCTCAATAGCGGGGGTGTGCCTTAACTCCACCCCACTCACAGCCTCCGCCAGTTGCCACCAGTCCCTCTGCGCTGCTCCGCCGCCGGGACCTCTGCCTCCTGTCAGCGGTGGGCTTACACCACACTACTGACAGCCAATGCTGCTGCCTCCTCACTGGCTCCACCCCCCTGTGCCCAGCAGCCCACATGGCCACGCTGCCTGGGTCACAGGGAGGTGGGCACACAAGGAGGGTAATGTCAGACTCCTGTCAGCTGCTGCTGATAATCCTAATCCCTTTCTCAAAACCGGACCCTCTTTCCCTGACAGAAACCAAATCACTCCCATCTATATCACTCCGCCCCCTTCTTCTCCAGTGCATGTGCATCCCATACACTGTGCACATCCTCACCACAGGGAAAAAAAGTACCACATAAATTTATATGTAAATACATTAAATATATATATACATATCATGAACTACAATACTCCATTATAAATACACGACACACACATACATTTTACCTCAAGAACTGTGACTGCAGTACATATATATTTAACTCATATATGTACTTATTAATATAGTATGTTATTTAACCCTTAACCAGGGTTACAACTAGCTTCTGCACAAACTTGTAAAGCTGGGTACACACTTATCGATATATCGTTGATCGCCGAAAAAATATATCGCTAGTGAATCGGCGGGTGTGTACACCCAATATGTCTGCGAACTAAGGGCCTGATTCAGCAAGGAACGCACGGATGCAGACGCACGCACCCGTCTGCTGCGAGGATATTCTAATAAATGCACACGCACGCAAAATAAGCAGATGCCTAGCAAAACAAAATACCTCCCACTTCCCTTAACGTGCATCCTGTTATACCACGCAAGACATCGGAAACATCGGTAACATCGTGAACCATCGATCCCATTAGCATATTAGTGGTTGACCTGACCTGCCGCAGGATTTTGGCCGCTTCCTGTGTACAGCCGCACTGCCTTAATTATGCACGCCCCTATACCGGCGTTATAACTCCTGCGTTCGCTTTACCACCCCCCGTAACCACCCACAAACGGAACTACCTGTCAGTCAATATGGGAGGGGTCTGCGTACACACTGCGTGTAGTCTGGGTAGCCTAACCCGACCACACTGACTAGTTCGGGCACGCACGTGCATTCTCTCCTGTGCGTTCCTTGCTGAATCAGGCCCTAAGTCGTTTACAGATATATCAGGTCATCCCTGCAGCACAGCCGATATACTGAATCATGCAGATATACAGTATTGGTGCATCTGCATGTGTGCCCGCCCTTGCCGCAGGAACCGCCGACACTGACATCACACCTGGGCAGGCAAATTGAAGTGCGTATAGCTAGGTCGCTCAAATGTGAGCCCATCATTAGGCATTATTTGCAAATCTGTTATTTTTTTTATTAGTGTGTGTTTAGTTTGAGTGCTCTAGGATGGCTCCTGCTGTACTTTGTTTTAAATAGCTAAAAGAAAAGCTACATAGAAGGCTAGCTGTTGCGGAAGGCTCTCATAGGAACACTGTGGACTTGTAATCACAGTGATTTAAAATCAATAAGAGACAATAACTAGAGAAAACAATAGGTAAATTTAAAAGAATACAACATAAAATATAATTTTTGCTTGACAGTGTTGCTTGATGAGTCCTAAAGACTTTATCATATTTGAGTTTCTGGTCACATTAGTGAAGCTCTATAGCGCTTAGTGCAGAGCACATCACAGGTTATGGCAATAAGGGTTCTATTCATTAAGCAGTGCTAATTTAGTATTCAACTCGCTGCCAGCAGTAGCAGTGGATACTAAATACTACAGCAATTTAATAGTGTGTTGTAGAGACAGCTGATCCGATAATTGCGTGTCCCTGTGATCTTTATCACCGCTACTTCCTAAGCAGTGTAACTCGGCAGTGTTAGGGAGAGATGTACTAAGCTCTGGAAAGTGATACATTGGAGAGTGATAAACTACCAGCCATTCAGCTCCTAACCGTCATGTTACAGGCTGTGTTTGAAAAATGACAGTAAGGAGCATATTGGTATCTCTCTCTACTTTATTACTTTCCAGAGCTTAGTAAATCTGCCCCCCAGTGCACAGCTCTCAATGTCCTGCAGAGAAACCTAAACAATGGCAGGGGGCTTTGGACAGGGGCAGAGGGATTCCAAAGGATCCTTTTTGCAACCCGGATCTCCTTCTGAATAGAAGTAGCGGGGGACTGGGGATTAGTGTCATCTGAAGATGGTGTAGGATCCTGGTGTCATGTTCTGACAAATTAGTATTTTCGGAGCTTGATGAATTTAGTAGCCTATACCAGTAGTTCCCAAACTGTGCGCCGTGGCACCCTGGGGTGCCTCGGGACGGAATCGGTATGAAATACCGCCGGCCTCATCAGCAGAGTTTCGAGCAGCGGAAGCCTGACAGCGCTGGAAATCCCGATCGTGGATAGGTAAGTATTGTCTAACCTAACCCCCCTAACCCTAACCCTCCTTAGGGGTGCCTAACCCTAACCTCCCCCCCAAGTGCCTAACCCTAATCCCCCCTCTAAGTGCCTAACCCTAACCACCCCCTTCCCCGCTGCCTAAACCTAAGTCCCCCAGGGGGGTGCCTAACCCTAAGTCCCCCCCGGGGTGCCTAACCCTCCCTCCCCCTAGCCTAACCCTAACCCTCCCGGGGGGGTGCCTAACTCTAAGTCCCCCCCCAGGGTGCCTAACCCTAACCCACCCTTCCCTAGCCTAAGCCTAACCCTCCCGGGGTGGTGCCTAACCCTAAGTCCCCCCCGGGAGCCCTAAACCTAACCCTCCCCCCCCGCGGCTGTCCGCTCGCGGCGCCCGGCATCACTACGATCAGGATGCCGGGCGCCGGTCTCCCGGCGTCGGGGAAATGCCGGGCATCTACATCTAGACGCCCGGCATTTTTTCACCCTTGCCAGGATATGACAGTTGGGAAGCCGGCTGCCGGTATTTAGGCAGTCGGCTTCCCAATTGCATACCCTCGGGACACTTGCAGGGGTGTCTCAGGCTGGCGGTCCAGCACCAAATCAAATTATTTATGGTCAATGTAATGTAAATGTATGGTCAAACAGAAGCTCAAACCTGTCCACCACCACATAACTGGGAAGAACAATTTACTTCACTACACTGTTTTCTGACTTTCTCAATAACAAACGTTTGGCTTAGGGGTGCCGTAATAACAATGCTGATACTCTAGGACGCCGTGGTTCAAAAAAGTTTGGGAACCTCTGCCCTATACAATAGTATGGGGACACCGGGCCAGACAGGGACAGAAAAGCATACTTGCCTATTCTCCAGGAACAGGCGGGAGGCTCCCGAAAATTGTGTGGTACCCCCGGCTGCCCAGAAAAGTGGGCAAGTCTGCCGGCCAGCATCATACCCCCCGGTCCACCTGCACCCCCACACACAGATACCCGCAGCAGAGGGGGGGGGGCGATGATACAATCACGTCATCATGCCCCCCCCTGCATCTCACATTCACAGACACAGACACCCTTCCACTCTCGGCTCCCGATTCTGCATCATGTCCCCCACCACGACCCCCCCCCCCCGCCATGCCGTGCCACACCCCCCCTGTGCTATCCCGTCCTGGCTGCCCCTTCTCAAAGGAGGCAGCCAGAATGTCGGCAGGTATGCTTAAAGGTAAAGGTACCATACATCTGCGACGGATTGCCGCGATCCTGCGATGCTGCAACCCGGAATCGCAAGATCGCAGAAATCCAACATGTTGGATTTCCCGATTTGACGATCGCGATCAACAAATTACCGTGATTGCCTAATCGGGGACATTTAACATGTAAAATTTCAGCGATCCTGCGATGGATCGCTGAACATCAATGGTGGGCGGTCGCCTTTCCACACGGCAGATCTGCATTTCTGAACGCATTGCTACGTTGCAGATGTATGGGCACCTTAAGCAGGAGGTATCCGTGATCCTTTGTGAGAGATAAATTGAAGACATTGAACATAGCAACCAACCAGTTTCTAACTGTCACTTCTCTGGCACAGTCTATGTAATGACAGAAGCTGACTGGTTGCTATGAGCAACTTCTCCACTTTATCTCTCATGTACTAAGGTTGTACTAAGGTTGCGGTGACCATTCAGCCAGTCACAGCAACCTTACTAATCACATATGTACTAACATATGTGATTAGTATTGCAAACTACAGCTCTTGCGATAAGAGCTGCCCTTTGCGAAGCAGCCAATGCCGGGTGACGGGGTCTCCGTGTGACTCCGCCCCCTCCGAGCCCAGGGAACTTCCTACTGGTGACCTGTGCAGGAAGTCCCGGGCTCCTCCTCCTCCATGCACCCGGAAGATTTGGAGGAGGAGGCGGAGGACCCAGCAGGAGCACGGGACAGCAAACATGGAGAGCAGGTGAGTGGGGGCCAGTGCTGGGCAATGGCGGGGCTGTGAAGCGTCAGGTGCGGGGTGCGGTAAGAAGCCCATAGGCTTCTATAGGGTTTTCCAGGTTTTTCTGGCGTTACCCTCCGCACCGATAAAAGAGTGGTTCGGGACTTAGTACACATGGGAATGCAGTAAAAATCCCGAAAACAGGGTTTTTAGCGCATTTTCTCCTTTAGTACATCATGTACATTTAGATTTTGACTAGTAACTTCTTGTTCGGTTTTGAATTGATGTCCATTTCAGAATCAAACATAATATCACCTATAAAGTCCACTATAAAACAGAACAAAAAATCCACCAAATAATAGACCTGCTTCCTGCTGGTGGTTTGTCTTTATTTTAATATTTCCTTTACAGGGGACTATAGGTACCTACAGCCCCTTAATTGCCCTGCATGCTGGTACTTGTGGTTCTCCAAGTACCGGCATGCGGGGGAGGCTTGCTAGGACCTACAGGTCCCCTATATAGGACAATACTACCGTAACTAAGTTTTACAAAACTACTATTAACCCAGCAGCCACCACCCAGGGGTGTAGGGGAAAGCCCCAGGCTTCAGCCCTGGCCTGTGGTTAACTAGAGGGGGGATTCCCCACTTCCCCAGGAATCCCTGGCCTGGGCTGAGTGCTGCTGAATGCTTTGGCAGGGGGAGCCCGTGAAGCGTGTCCCCCTCCTGTGGCATTACACCCCTGCTAGTAAGAGCCTTGGGCTAGTCGTTGAAAATATGGAGGACCCCTAAGACTTTTTCCCCCCGCATTTTCACAACCCAGGACCGGCTCACACAGCCCGGTGCTGGTTGTGCTTTTGGGGGGGGGACGGACATAATTTAACTTTAATTTAATTTAATTTTTTTAACTCTTCCGTACACATAACACACAAGAAGCCTGCTAAGTTTGCCAGCATGAAGCAGGTGTCTTAGATTGGGGGATGTTGTGTTCGATTTTCAATTTGAATATTAGCAAGTCAGGAGATCTTATGTTTGTCTATGTAAAAGTGCCGGTGTTTTGACGATATTCGATTTTGAAAGCGATTTGCTTTTATATTCGATTTCACATTCAGAAGACCCATATTGAATGCAAAATCACCCAAAAGCTAAAATTTACCAACACCCTTGGACCTTTTCTCTTGCAGTGGCCACGGTTTTGGTGGTCAGCCACCAATTTTGGAACCCTGAAATTGTGCGAGTCCTGCCTGAGTTGGGATAAATTGGGAGGTATCATTTACTTGTATGTTTAGAAATGTAATAAAATCCTCATATACTGTATGAGGGCAAGATTCTTCACCTTCACTTAAGCATTACTGCAACTCCAGTCACAAATCATTTCTGATTTTGTCCGAACTCCAGACATGACAGCGGCCCCTTCAGCAACCTGTCATCTTAGCGCTGAATTATGCGGTGGCGGGAGAGCGGATTGTCTCCTATTGAGACACATTATGAAATCTCTTCATACAAACAGAGCACCCTCAAAGCCAGACAGATGTGTTCCTTCTCATTATTATACCATCAGTTACCAGAGGATTACACAATGAAGACAGCAGCACATGCTAGCTAACCGGTTTACGGGTCTATTCACTAAAGTAAATTTGCGGGATATCCCCTAAAAACACAGATGCACTTTACAGTTCCTATTTCTCTGCCTCTTAGATGAAATTCACAATATCAATATTGTGCATGTCGATAGCCGGCGTGTCAACATAACGTTTTGTCTAGTTAGAGCCCTAACCCTACCGTTAACCTAACCGCAGTCTAACCCTAACCCCAACTGAATCCCAACCCTAACTACATCCTAAAGCTGGGTACACACTAGACCAGTGGTTCTCAAACTCGGTCCTCAGGACCCCACACAGGTCACGTTTTCCAGGTCACCCAGTAGGTGCACAGGTGTAGTCATTACTCACTGACACATTTTAAAAGATCCACAGGTGGAGCTAATTATTTCACTTGCGATTCTGAGAGGAGACCAGGAAAACATGCATTGTTTGGGGTCCTGAGGGCCGAGTTTGAGAACCTGTGCACTAGACAATATGTCGTTCGATCCCGCGGGTCAGAACGACATATCAGGTACATTGTCTAGTGTGTTCCCATGATATGCAACTGCGGGGCCAACGGGGGATGTCGGTAATGATGCCATGTTGCAGGACGCTGTCGGAGCTCCGGTGTTAAGTTCCCCCCGCTGCAAGACGAATACTTAATCACGGCCCCCGAAATGGGCCCATAGGCTCCTAATAACTTACTACAGAGCAGTGTCGTAACAATAATGGGTGTAGTGTGTGTGGTGCACACAGGCCCCTGGGACAAGGGAGGCCTTGCAACGCACACCCTGCACCCATATCAATCACTTTATTCACTGCCCTGCTGCCATTAGTATCTCGAGAAATACGGAGCTGGTTCCACATTTCCAAAATAATACCGGATCATTGTACATGAGCAGGGTCTTTCACGCATGCTGCGCATGCGCCATTTTTGCTTCCGGAGAGACCACCATGGACATCTGCTCACCGGCCCCCCTCCAGTCTTACAACTCCCCTGCTACAGAGTTATTCAGCCTGTAGCTTTATACTGTAGCTGCTATGTAACTACAAGTCCCAGCATGCCTTGCCAGCGATTGATGGGACTTGTTGTCCTACAGCTGCTGGAAAGCCGCAGGTTGCCTGAGCTTGATGCTGTTGTGCAATTAGGGAGAACATTTGTTCCAGACTGATGTTACTCTGTGCACTGGCAGGGAGTGTAATCCGCCCACGTTCCCTCCCAGGCACAGGAGTAACCTGCATTATATATTCCAGGATCTCGTCCTGTCTCACAGGGTCGTTTGCTATTTTCAGATTCCAAGTGCGGTGTGTGGAATGAGTAATGGAGACACGGTAACCCCCAGGAACTTCCACATAAGAAGTTAATGAGATGACTGCACTAAGCGTTGGTTACACACCTCTCCTGTCATGTCTCTGCTACTGCAGCACACGCACTATGCTAGATATGGGCTGTGCATATTCATCAGCTATGGAAAATTTACACAACTGGGCCCTGATTCCGAATGATACAGCTGCCGATCTGACGGATCGGAACAGTATAGCAGCTATATCCATACTTGCCTACCCTCCCGATTTGGTCGGGAGCCTCCCGAAAATCGGGTGCCGCTCCCGACCTCCCGGGAAGGCAAGCAAGTCTCCCGGAACCAGCCGCAGCCATCCCGCACCCCCCCGTTGGCGGCCACATAGTATGCAGCCCGGGGGTTCAGATGACGCGATTCGCGTTAAAACGCGTCATCGAAGCCCCGCCCCCCGCAGTACAGTGTCTGTATTACGGGCTCTGCACAGCGGGGGGCGGGGCCACGATGACGTTTTGAGCCGCCGCGCCCCCCGCTCCGCCCACCTGATGTGTAAAGAGCGTGGTCCAGGCTGTCCCCTCCCGGAAGGGACAGCCTAAAGGTAGGCAAGTCTGGCTATATCGTTCCGTGTGTAGGCACAATGTCGTCAATTGCGCCCTCCCGGGATCTTTCTGCATGCACAAGAGATCTGGAGAAGCGACGAATGATCACAGGTCTATGCTGGGGGGGGCGGCATATCGGGTGGTCGGGCATCAGATCACCCCTTGTGTGAGGACCGCCTGATATGTCTGCCCTCGGATCAATGGTCGCATTGGTGGGTACACATTGCACTGTGTATGGTGCCCTTAACTGTCGGGATGCTGGCGGCCTGGATTCTGATGCGGGGACTCAGGTCCTGATTCAGAGGCGCTCGCTATTTGCGAGCGCTCGCTCTGAATCAGGGCGGATTTAAAAAAAATCACCCACAGCTTGTGCGGGCAGCCTGGCAATGGTGGCGATTATCGCGACCATCGTGCTTGCGAAGTGACCCTTGTGGTAGGGTCTCGTCCACCACAAGCCCCAGTGAACTTCCTGCTCTAATAGAGCAGGAAGTTCACTACTGACATCATGTGTGATGTCAGTAGGGCCGCCCACAAATGGCAGGCGTCCCTTCAGGAACACCTCCGTTTGTGCAACCACCCCCCCCCCCCCGACCCGCCTACAATACGAGGCGAGCTGTCGATCAACATCGACAGCCACCCCGTTTTGCTGCAAGCCCCGAGCGAGTGAAGTTCTCACTCGCTCCGGGGCTCGCACACTGCCCGACCATCGACCCGCTTGCGAGCGCTTTGCGCTCGCGAGTGGGTCTGAATCAGGCCCTCTGTCTGCTGTCGGGATTCTGGCGCCGGTATTCTGAACACTGGCATCCCGACCGCCTGGGAGTACGCTGGGCCCTGGGTGTACAGGATGTGAAGCTGCACAGCAGTGGTGCTGGCGGCCGTTAGTCCAACACGTGATGCAGTTTAACCAGGTCATCCCCAATACTATTATTACAGATCTATGGACCCCAGCTGCAGGTAAAGGGGTGTTCTTGGAGAGAACGGTCAGCCCATATTTACAGCACATGAGGTGGACTCAACTGGGAGCAGACAAGTTCAAAAGCCAAAATGCCTGTCCTCAATACTAAACTGTATTACCAGTGCTCTACTATGCAAGTGGGCTACGAATGTTACCGTGTTTTAGAAAATGCTGAATAAATTCCTGTTCTCAGAGAGAAATAAAGCAAATAATCACCAGGATTTACCAGGCATGTCCGGGATACGGGTGTCATTTGTTGCTAGTGGCACTACTGCAATGGTCCCACTCTTTCTTGAATGACAGCACCCTAGAGTATCAGCGTTTTTTTCATAGCACCCTTAGGCCAAAAAATGTCTTATTGAGAAATTTAGAAAAAAAAGATTAAATTCAGTCAATTGTGCTTATCTATCATCCTAAGGTTCAGTTATGGGGTGGTAGACAGGGTTGTGCTGGTGTCTGTCCACATATTTTTTGATTGCCAGCCACCGGCACTGGTTTTGCTTACCACACTGATCATAAATAATTTGATTTGGTCTCAGATTACCAACCCTGAGGCACCCCTGCAAGTGCCCTGAGGCACACCATGGTGCCACGGTACCAATTTTGGGAACCATTGCACTACTGCAGGGGCGACGGTATTACTTGTACAACCCCTAGTTTCGGCCCTGCTCAGGGATATACCACAACAGACGTTAAAGTGGTAAATTATGCATTGGGCGATACTGGCTTGGGACGGTAAGGGTGGCTTGCACATAGGTGGCTAGATCAAGTATGATAGTTTCATGCTTCATCACCCACACGCGTGACAATATATGTACCCTTGAATTGAAAGCAATGTTACCTCATGATTACAACCATGAGTGACCGTCCTAAGTTATCTAAAAATATCTTCTAAAAAGTGAAAGTAGAAATCCAAATGGAGTATTTGTCAAGTTCAAAATGATTAGGACTTATTTTTGTTTTGTTTTCTATCATATTCAATTACCGCTCCAACAATTTTACGACATAATTGAAAACAGACGCTGCGTCGCTCTTGTTTGCGACCCTCGGTAAACCTTATCTGTCAAGATTAGGTCAGGAAGGATATTATTTATAACAGGCCCTCAAAGAAATGAGCCCTGTGGTAATTCAAAAAGGAAGAGTAAACAGCCAGGGTCAGCATGTAAACACTTGAATTCAGGCTTTGGGCCTGTTCAATTGTCTGTTTTACATTATAAGTTAGAAAAATACTAAATAAAAATAAAATAAAATAATTGTACCCAGGAACACGATTGATGTTTGTCCTATGTGGGAATAACGACAAACACTGTCAGGAAATAAATTATATGAAGCAGCCTTGTGAGACTTCAGCTGACGGAATGCTAAAGGGAAGGTCGAAAGACAGTGATAAAGAACTGCAAAGATCTTGATAACAGGCGGCAAGGATATTACTGTGAGGAAGAAGGTGGCCGTACATTTGCTTGTGCCCTGGATGCAAAACTATGAAGGACATCTATAAAGAGTTTCACCTGACAAATAGTCTTGTGTAATGTGACAGCAGTTTCCGCATATTTTAGTTACCGGGCCATTCATCCTCAGGGGTCCGATAGGACCCCCTGATATTCAGCAAACTCTGAAAACTGAAAGTATAGGCCCCTAAATGAGGCCCTATGAGAAAAACAAGGATGGTACGGAGAATTCATCACATGTGGTCATTAGTGCATTTCCCTTCAGTCACAACGTGTAACGACAGAAACTGGCTAATGCCACTGCATAGTCATTAATTATTATATCTTGCATTACAGGAATGCTCTTGTTAACACGTAAATTGGAATAACTTTAAAGGAGGATGAGCGTGTTGTGCCCGGGGCACGGGTGAGGTGTGCACTATACCAGCGTTACATGCACTGAGACACAATCTTGTACTTGTGCTAATAATAAATGAAATAACTATTATTGTGGGGTAGTAGTTAGCGAGGAAGCTGTGAATACCTGGGAGACTTACTGTGCTGCCCCTATTGTCTCATTATCATGCAGCTAATAGCCGCCACTATCATCTCTGACTCCCTGACAATGAGAAGAAATACAAGCATACTGTATGTGAGACATATCCGCTGGGTCGCTGACTGAAACATGCTCTGTATTCCGGGCCCTGCGCTGTCTTAGGATGGCGCTATCCAATAGAGAAGCTGGGAAAAAAACAAAAAGTGAATGCTGCAATTTGTTTTATTTACATGAAGTTTTTTTTATTTCTACTATATTTTTTACCATTGTAACCTTTTTACTGTCGTTTTTTTACTAAAAACGTTGTCATCCCCCACCCCCTTCTCCCCCGTTTAAACAAGGCAAATGGACATTCAAATTCTCATCACTCAGGGTATTACTTTTAAAATAATGGTAAATCGCAGATTAGCTGCAATGAATCTCTAAACGTTCTATTATGGAATATGCGGCGATAAGCTGACATATATAACTTTGCTGGGGTAGCGGCCGTCTGAACTCGCCATGGCAGCACGCCAGTGTGGTGGCAAATTCTCATGTAATGTGTGACCCGACTTGCCACAAAAAATTAAAGCAAATGTTTAAATCACAGAGAGAAAAACCAACCTGTGATTGTTTTCAAAATAACACTTTAAATAATGAAAGCGTTTTTCTTTCTGTTGCCTGCCCCTGCCATGGTGATAGCATTAAGAGAATACTGCTTACATACTGCTAGCCAGCAAAAACTATTGCTTGAAGCCCTATTCGGAAGATCTATGTTGTCAAGCTACTGTAAAATGAATGTACTGTAACCCTAATTAAGAAACACCAACCACACCAAAACAAAATGCAGCATTACTTATTTCAATGGCTCCTTGCATGAATAGGGTTCTGTTAAAAAATAAAACAAAAAAGTCTAAAACATAGAATGGTGCCCCTGCTATTAGCCTGAGGAGTTGGCTGTGGGTGCAAACCCCCAATTGTCCCGTGTTTAGCAGCCCTTGTTTGAGTGGACAGTTCTGCTACTCAGCAATCAAGATGTTTGTAATGATTTACAGGGTGGTTGTAAGGTATTCTCCTTCTGTGCACAGCTGAGACTAGTTCCTCCACTTCGTATGGCTATTAAATGGTGTTTTTTGGGTCCGGAAAGTCCTATAATGCGGCCAAGCCACCCATCGAAGACTGGAATCGGCAACTGTTGGGTGGTATGCGGGTGTTCCAATCTGGGTCAGCTCACTGTGGTCAAGGTGGTTTACCTGCCTAACTCTTTACCTTAACTGATTACGTTTATTAGCACAAAATACAAGCACTTAATGGAAATCTTATCCAGCAGGATTATTATACCCAGCATACAGAATAAGAGGCATTTCAGTATGGGCGGTTATTGACCTGTAATGACTTATGAGGAAGAACAGCCACACCTAATAATGATGACATCCAATGTGCGGGGAAATGCTACCATTATCGTAACGACTACAGCTAAATAAAATCTGCTAGGACTAGATGAAGGCTGTATAAGCATGAGACTATATGAGTCCTCAATTTTTTGTGATAGGTAGTTTTAGGGAATCTGTTGCTAGGCAGCTTTCTATTTTGTGAGGCCTTTTATTCATTAGTTTGCGGTCAGCCAATTAGCGTTTAAGGGGGCGGTTACATTTAGGTTTTGCTAGTTAAGGCCGAAGGTTCAGCCTCTTTTTCAGTTGGAATCCCCTCCCTCCCTACCCAAAACTGTGTGTTTGTCTGTGTTTTTGTTTGTCTTTACTAAAAATTCTTAAAACAGTGGGCGGGAAGGCACTACTAACCAGCGCCCACATGTGGCGTAAGCGGTCGTTGTGGGGAACTTGCCCCTTTGAAGGACGGCGAGTGGGTCCAACCTCTGCGGGTTGGACAAATTGGGTGCTTTCTTTGCGGATGCGTTCAGACTGTGCCAAAGTAAGGGGCGGTGAGACTCGCACAGCGCAGGTTACGCAGATTGGAAGGGGGGGCGTTTAAGTCGTCCCCCATTTTTGTGGTAAGACGTATTTCGGCTGGAGCTGGGTTGTGGTAGCGCCTTCTTTTGCCACCCTCTTTTATTAAAATAAATTTGCAATTAATAAATACATTAATTCTGATTTGAACCAAGCAGTTGTTGTCAGTGTGGTTATTTATTTTAGAAGTAAGCTTAGCATAAAAGGTTATAAGGATTTTCACAATAAATTAATGGATGCCTTATGCCACAATTTACCATGAAAATCCTTGCTAAGTAGGCTTCCCCGTGTTTTTGCGAAACCCAGTAAATCTTATTGCCGACGTGGGTTACCTGCTATACCCGGCGTTAACCGCTCTATATGTAGGATAAGGCACTATCTCTGGGCGAAAAGTCGGAGATAAGGCTTTTCATGGTTCATTAAAGAGACCTGCAAATGCAAAATTGTGCTATTTAATGACTACAGGTAAGATGGCGAGCGCGATTCGGTCCCCTTTGCCGGCAATGGAGACCCGGTGCTGCCTTTCCGACTTCAGCGAAGCCTTCCAGGCACGGCCGGGCCCCCATGTCATGCACATACGCAGACGGATCGTCGCGCAAGCGCATTTCACAAGACCCCCATCGTTGCCCGTGTTAGACTGCCAGAAGCTCAGCGGAGGACCTCGCAGACGTGGAGGACTTCGCTGGACCTTCGCCGGAGGGGTAAGTATTGGTAAATACCAGTGGATATTTCTTTTGTATCACAGTGATACTAAATGAAAAATTCCGCTGGTGTTGATAAATGGGGGCCTTAGTTTTACAGCATATTAATTACTAGTTGAAAAATAAAATTTGTAAAACTCATCTCCCGAGGAGAGGTCAGGAATTGCTTTGTTTGTTATTCAGGGTCCTCCTGCACCCACTCATACATTCAGAAGAAGGACATGGATGACTGTCGGGAGGCAGGGATCATACATTGCAGCTTCATTTGTCTGCTGCAAGTAAAAAAAAAAAAAAAACACTTTGCAATGTAGAAATACCAGTATGAGTCATACGTCTCAATTCTCACCTCAGCGTACATGTTACAGAACGTAATAAACTGCAATTTCCTGAGGTAAATTATACCGCAGGCCTGTCCCAGGAGGAAATACTAATTATACAGTAGCTTGCTTAAATCTGTCTGACCTGCCTCAGACACTGCGACTCTCCTGACACGCAGAGGAGATCGCAATGGCTAATTTATGCACGCCTATGAAACGACATGTAAATAGTCAGACATGCTTACCTAGCCACCCCCCCCCCCCCGCTACCTCCCCCAAACGGTAACTACTTGTCACTCACTTTGTGAGTGAACCTGCTGTGCGGACGTAATCGCAAACCAATCCCTGTGCGTGCGCAGTATGGCTTTCATGCATGCGCAATGGCTGACAATCGATTCGTCTGCGTAATTATCGCCATTGTGTAAATCCCTAAATCAGGCCCTGCAATCCTATATGTGCTGTGTATTATATGGAATGTGTAGATTTATCCTCAATGTGGTGCAGGGGTTAACACAATGCTGCCTCACAGCACTCGGGGTCTTGACTGTGCAAAAGCATACCAGCAGGCAAATCGGTTACTAGCTATATCGGGCCTGGCATGTGTTTGTCTGTGTTGCTTTGTGCAGAGCATAGAGTGCAAGCTTCACTGGCACAGGGGCTGAAGTGTACGGGTCCCAATGTATCATATAAAAGGTAAATGCTTAACAGGCAACACACAGAGTTACTATAAAATGACAAACCATGAACCATCTATGATGCACTGACTTCATCCCCTCTATGGCCGCATACATTTCCATAATCAACCATCTGAGTAATCGTTTGATTGCGCAAAATAGCTGCTGGAACTGAGACGTTAGCGCCAAATTTTCTGCAATACGGAATCCTCTTGCGAATAAATTCTCACCACAACCGTACTCACAATTGATCGCATTTCATTTGCCGCGTCTGCGCATTGCGGCTAAGACACACGTGCATTCGCCAGATATCAACTAGGGGAATATCGGCAGGCCCTTTAGGCACGCATCAAATTGTTTTAGTTTTTTTGCGCCACTGAACCTACACGGTTCGCCCAGCCCACTTCAAAGATCGTGTCTGCCCTCGGCTCTCAGTAGTTGCCTGCTTGCCTGGGCTTCATTCTAGCACCCTGCACCTGTCACAACCTGTGCAGTTCCTCTTTCCTGCCTGGGTTGGCTCTCTCTGCTCTGGTGCTTCTAGCACACTTCGCTGATGCAGCAAACCTCTGATATACCAGTGTGCTCTAGAAGCACCACAGCAGAGAGCGCCACCCCAGGCAGGAAAGAGGGACTGCACGGGTTGTGACAGAGGCAGGGTGCTAGAGTGAAGACTACTTGCCTTGAAATAGAAGTGCGTCTAGGTGTGCGGGTAGGAAAACAAACTCAAGAGGAGCCCCGTGCAAATATCACATAAAAGTTCAAACTCTTACCACTGTGCAACTAGCCCCTGTTATTACATAAAAGTGTGGGGACAACAGAAGTGTCCTTATTACACGTGTGTGTTTCCAGCGTTGTTTTACATTGGTCAAAGTGCACCTAGATACACTAATGTGCAACCGCAGGACATAAGCCACGTCCCATTAAACGTATACTAATCACCAACAGCCAGGGCCGATGCAAGGTGTCTGGGCGCCCTAGGCAACATTTCAACCACTGCCCCTGCTTCCTTCAATTCATACTATGCCACATACTGTATTAGTGACGCTAATTTATAATATGCCACACAGCAGAGAACCCAAATCATACTGTACCTCATAACACTGCCCCCAATTCATAATATGTTATGTTCCACAATTCAGTATACAGTATGACGCACAGCTGTATCCCCAATTCAGAATTATGCTACACTTCAATGCCTCCAATAGAGTGCCACACGTTTATGCCCCAATACATTATATGCCACACATTTGTGCCCCAATACATATGCCACACAGCTGTGCGCCAATATTAGTGTATGCCATATAGCCACGAATTATGTCAAAAATATTACCCTAGTACATATGCCACACATGTGCCCCAACATTTTTATATGCCACACAGCTGTGCCCCAATACATTATGCCACACATCCATGCCCCAATATATTTATGTCACACATCTGTGCTCCAATATAGGTCAGTACCAATTACCCACACTTAAACACACACTCACCCTGCCAGCACTCATTAATCCACCACAAATACACTTATGCTGCCCATCCACTAGGCGATTATACCTAGCGATGGAGCGATAACGACAGTCGTTATCGCTCCATCGCTTGGTAATCGCCCGCAAATCGGGCAGCAATAGGTTAAAAACGACCAGCGATGCGCGCGCCCGCTGGTCGTTTTTAACATCAATCATCGCCCGAACATGATGGTCAACCTGACGACCGCCATCAGGTTGCCATGTTCGGGGATGATTGATCTGCATACACTGAACGTCTGAACATTCAGTGTATGCAGTTCATCCCGCGGGAGACGACGATGTCGTAATCGTGCCATCGTCCCCCGCATCATTAAATGGATGGGCAGCATAACTCTGTCAGCACTCAATAAAACCACCCCCACACACACTAACCCAACCTATCTAAGGATTAAAAGAGATATACTTTTTTTTTTGTGTGGATTCAGCAGCGCCCTCCAGTGACCGGCCCCCCTAAGCAGCCGCCTAAAGCTGCCTAATGGTAGCACCGGCCTTGCCAACAGCTCAGAGCTGGTGCAACATAGAAATTGTTTTGCGGAGTTGAAATGCTGTACACCTAGTGACTGCCCCCAGTATCTGTCAGTTTTGTCCCTACCTGATTATCTCAATTTAATTATCCAAAATCTGTCCGTAAGAACTTCTGTCTCTCCGTAAACAAACCATCTTGCTCCACTAACCTACGTTACGACCTTTAGCGGAAATCTAGGTACGAGCGCAAGACGTCACTACCAAAGGCGGTTTTGCATGGCGCCAAAGTTTGCTCTTGGAGAAATGAGGCCCACTCACCACACAGCTGGGCCTGGCTTTGTTCATGGAGGTGGCTAACTGAGAACCACATTAATACAGAGTTATTCCCGCTATGGAGGATTAACACTGTAATTGCTAATCCATGACACACTGAGTTACCAAGCGGAGAACGTCTTTCTCCGCCAAATATACCTGTCAATCGCTGATTGGGATTAATGACCACATAAAGAAAAGCTTGTAGTGCGAGGAGAGAAAAGCACAATAACAGTTCTACTACAACCTGTTATGTAACATTAATCATAATTACTACACAGCAGACATTTGATATAGACACAATCAAAGGGCAAAGCTGGCTTTTTGGCTATGTGGCTACATTATTATTCTTACAGGCTGAACCTAGGGGAAAACCGGTTTTATTTTGCATGTCCCCATTCTGTGGTTATTAATACACTACGTATGCCTTCCAACCCAAACAAACACCAGACCTCTACAAAAAGAGGCTTGTTAGGTCAAGAATCTGATAGGTCGATCAAGAGGACGCAGAGATAGAGATAGGAATTCCGTTGTGTATTTGTGAGCTGTAACAACTCTTTAATTATATAATGCCCAGTCATATCCACAGTAACAGTACAAACAGGCGCTATAATGGAATAGCACTGATTGCCCTCCCTTTTATACGGTTTTATCTCACTGATGTAGGTAGGAGCACCAAAGGAACTTGCACATTGTTTCTTTCAGATAAAATTAACATGCAAAACCTGCTAGGTCCTGATATTCCTAGTATATTGCAACGACATTTTAGGAGACCCTTAACATAAATGTATCTCATGCTACAGAATGGTCCACCCCCCCCATAAACACACTTACTGTATACAGTAGGCAGCTGCCCAGCTGTTGTGGCACTACAAGTCTCAACATGCCCTACCAAGACAGCAGGCAATGCTGGGATATGTAATGGTGCGTACACACGTTACAATTAAAATGCACGATATGAACGATAATGATGTCGATCATATCGTTAACGTTCATAGCGTACATTTTTCTGTGCCTCCAACCCACCAACGACCTACGATGCGCGGGCACGTTTGGACGTTAACGATATCATCCATCGCCCCTGCATGCAGGCCAACCTGGTTGATATAGGGACCTGCAATTGTTGATCGTGGGTCGTTGGCAGGTTGGTGGTGTGCTGGGTGATCGATATGGATCATCCAGCACACCCGGGAGATCGTTCAATGATATTGTTATCTTCGACGATCGGCCCCTGTGTATGCACCATTACTCTGTAACTGCTGTTTGTCAAGCCATGCTGGCTCTTGCAGTTCCACTACATCTACGCTGATGCCACATCAGAAAGCTGGCAGGACACACTTTGTAGGTGACCAGCACCGACCACGGAATAATTATAGAATTAGTGATTACACACATTGAGAAACATTAACAATTACACATTTCTAAATAAACAATAACTGAAGGGACATATAACCTGTAATAATTACTAACAACTAGTACAGGCAGAGATATCAGGGGTATTGAACAATTCCGCAGTTGTCACATTCAGCGTGTGCCAAGGACTAAAACAAAAATATGCTCCAAATATGCTCCAAAACAAGCGCTTTATACTAAAATATTAATATTAAATGTAAAGCTAATCAACCAACACAAAAATAATTCTGAAGTTTCTATTCATCAACAATTAACCAGATATTTCTGTTAATAGGGACATTAACGAGGAGCAGAGTGAAATGGAATTATTTATTCATATGAATAAATAATTGTATGTATAAGAAATACCAGTGATATCCTGCATTTTATTTGTTGGGATTGCCTGGTACAGACAGGGCATTGAGCTCTCTGGTGTTTAACTGCTGAGATCACATTTTGGCGATATCAGAATTTAGAGCTCTGCAGATCTTAAGGTGTCAACAAGTATCAGTCCCACTTTCTCTCTCTCTCTCTCTCTCTCTCTTCTCTATACATACGCGCATATACATATATATAATTTAACTGTTCGAAAACTGTAAATTGCAAATTCATGGGCTACTGCTGTCATGTAGAAGCTACAGTAGCTCTTATCTTGTACAGCTAAAGTGTCTGAGACAGAGGACAGCACTTCCATATGACTGATATCTCGCTGCATCCTAGATCTGTCTGGACAGGAAACAGAAT
Source organism: Taudactylus pleione (assembly GCA_031769625.1). NCBI lineage: Eukaryota > Metazoa > Chordata > Amphibia > Anura > Myobatrachidae > Taudactylus > Taudactylus pleione. The sequence goes on from JAUIMM010000471.1 coordinate 2,051,205, forward strand.
GAGCTAAAAGTATTCACTACTGTATGAAGACAAGAGCAGAAGAAAAATAAAACACATTATAAAACAACCACAATAAATGTATCCATCCAACATCTGTAATAAGCCAGACTAACATTTTTTTTTTTGAACATGGGGGGCATCAAATAGGCGTTCAGTGATATTTTTGGTCACTTACCTAGCGGCAAGACTATAAAGAACGGTAGCCAGCATAGTATAAATACTCCAACCACTATTGCCAGTGTCTTGGCAGCTTTCTTCTCCCTGGAGAACTTAATTAGCCTGACAGAGAGGGAACTCCTGAAGGTATGTCCCTTGCCCCTGGAACTGGAAGTGGACTCCCCCATCACACTTCTGCAGTGGATCCTGAGGACAACTTCCATGGACTTGTTCCTTTCCCTCTTAACTCCAGCTTCCAGGCTCTTTGTGGTCCTCCTGGCCACGATGTAGACTTGGAAGTACATGATGAGGATGACCAGCAAGGGCAGGTAGAAGGAGAAGAGAGAGGAGAACAGGGCATAGCCAGGCTCCTCTGTGATGCTGCACTGGCTGTCATCAGGTGGTGGAGGTTCCTTCCACCCCAGGAGAGGTCCAATGGAGATGACCATGGATGAAACCCACAGCAGGATGAGGATGACCACAGCCTTCTTCTCGGTCATGATTGTTGGGTATTTAAGAGAGTGCTTCACCCCTACATACCTGTCAATGGATATGATGCACAGGCTCATGATGGAGGCAGTGCAGCAGAGGACATCTACTGCAGCCCAGATGTCACAGAAGATCCTACCAAATGCCCAGAAGCCCAGGACCTCCAGGGTGGCAGAGAAGGGGAGCACGGTGGCGCTGAGCAGGAGGTCCGCTATAGCCAGGTTGATGATAAAATAGTTGGTGACTGTCTGTAGCTGCCTGTTGCATGCCACTGAGAGGATCACCATGATGTTCCCCACGATGGCAAAGAGGATGAAAGCTGCCAGAACAGCTCCCACACTCAGAGCCTGCAGGTCCAGCACCTCTGCCAGAGAAGTGTCATTCTCCGTCCCATTGCCATCCAGCAGGTGATCTCCCTGGTGCTCAGAATAGTTCCACAGGCTTTCATTGTACCAAGTCATGTTAACACAGTCTCCTCTCCATGTAAGAAGACTCAGATCTCAGGCTGGTTGGGGAGGGAGACTCAGGCATTCTGCCACCTTGTTGTTGCTTTCAAAGTCAGCTCCTCCAGCAGGTGCCAGCTGGGCAATGACTCCCCGGTGCCACATAACCAAAGCTCCAGCTTGGCCAAGCTCAGAATGAAGAAGGGGTGAGCAGAGGAACTCATGAGAAACTTTTCAGTCCAATGCAACTCCCATGAATGGGCACTGTGTCTGGGGCTACTGCTTGTCTGCTCCAACAGCAGCAGCAATAGCAGCAGCTCCACCCCAGCCCGAGCCTAATGACGCTTCAAACCCCACTGCTGAGGAAATAAGCATTGCATCCCGAGTATATCCCTGCACAGCCTACTTGGTAATGTGCTGCTGACTGCACTCTCCTTGGCAGCTCAGCATCGTGCACGCTCCCAGACAGAGTAGCTTTTGCAAAAACTCATTCTGAATGGATGAAGAAGCCTCCCCTGGCTGTAACAAGTCACTCACTTTGGCAGATCTCCTCCTCCCCCTGTGATTGCTGCTATTCTGTGTGTGTCATCGCAATGGCTCCTGCATTCTACTCAGCGGCCGCTAGAGAGCAGCAGACGGCCTGTGTCTGATGCTGCTTACAATACAGATCAAAGCCTTCATTTCCCCCTTGTGTGCAAATGTTTTATGTTTTTTTTTAAGGAGTTGTAACATCTGATCCCTTTTAACCTGCTGAGATAGTTCCTTTGTTATTGCTAAAGCAAATGCTCCATTTAATGATATCCTGGAGAAAACATGTTTTCCACAGATATTAATTAGGATTTTTCTCTCTTCCTTTATGCAGCTAGCAGTAGCCGGGTTTCTCATAGATCCGGGATTAATGCAAACTATGTTGTGGAACTATGTGTCCCAGCACGCCATGGCAGCTGCTATCTGAGATCCAACAGATTGCCTCATTTTGAGCCTATAAAACTTGCAGGCGATGCTGAGACTTGTAGTTCCACCTCAGTTGGGAATCCAGAGGTTGCCTTCCTCTTTCGTAGATAATCAGAGGAAAAGAGGGGTTTACAGGGCATGCTGGGATTTGTAGTTCCACAACAGCTGGGAATCCACAATTTTGTTATCTCTACTGATACAGGTTATTTAAGCTTTGAGGGGTCATTAAAATCAGGGGGTGGGAGAGATACAAACAGTGTGACTTATGCAGACACGCATCATTTAGACTACAAATACAGGGCCTGATTCAGACCTGGTCGCTAACTTGCGCTCGCTCGTTGCCAAAAGGGGCCGGGTATGCAAATTCCACGATCGCACTGTGTGTCTTAAGGACGCCCTCTATGTCTTATAGAGCGACAGCAGTGAGCGTACGCAGGTGAATAAAGCCGCCCACCTTTCTCTCTCAGCACACGTTATCTCCAGGAAGTGTCTGATTAATTGGTAACATCGAGAGCCATCAGAGCTGCTCGCAGTCCTTGAGGTAGCCCCTACCCCACCGCAAGCAGCGCGATCATTTCAGGCTCAAATACAACCAAGTGACGTGTACAATGACGTTACTTTGCTAATTATGCACACCCCTAAAACTCCGTTATGACACTCAGACATGCCTGCATTCACACATCCACTCCCCCATTCACAAGCACCTTCCCATCACCACCCGCAAACGGCTCTATCTGTCACTCAAAGTAGCGGCCAGTCTGTGTACTACGAACGCACGATTCCCGGCCACAGTGACTGTTTCGCGCATGCTTACTTTGAAGCATATGCATGCGCAGATGTGTGATCGGCCCTAGCGAGCGAGCGCCCACAGCATGTAGAAAACCTGATATTCTTTAAGGCCAAGCATGATAACTGCCCCTCCATGGCACATCTGGGGGATACTTAATATTTTGTGTTATGCCTGTATTCAGGGAATATGCAGCAAATATTTAAGGATACATTGGCCCCTGAAAGAGACAAACATTATTTGTAGAAATTAAATTTTCGGACCATTCATGATAAAGGTAACGGAGGAGACATCACAGATATCTCCTGCTTACCTTTCTCTCCCGATGTGGCCGGCTATCCCCATACACTAGTATCACAGATATCTCCTGCTTACCTTTCACTTCCGATGTAGCCCGCTGTCCCCATACACTAGTGTCACAGATATCTCCTACGTACCTTCCTCTGGCGGAATGGCCCGCTGTTCCCATACACTAGTATCACAGATATCTCCTACTTACCTTCCTCTGGCGGAATGGCCACTGTCCCCATACACTAGTATCACAGATATCTCCTACGTACCTTTCACTTCCGATGTAGCCCGCTGTCCCCATACACTAGTGTCACAGATATCTCCTACGTACCTTCCTCTGGCGGAATGGCCCGCTGTTCCCATACACTAGTATCACAGATATCTCCTACTTACCTTCCTCTGGCGGAATGGCCACTGTCCCCATACACTAGTATCACAGATATCTCCTGCTCACCTTTCTCTTCCGGAATGGCCCCCTGTCCCCATACACTAGTATCACAGATATCTCCTACTTATCTTCCTCTCCCGATGTAGCCCGCTGTCCCCATACACTAGTATCACAGATATCTCCTACTTATCTTCCTCTCCCGATGTAGCCCGCTGTCCCCATACACTAGTATCACAGATATCTCCTACTTACCTTCCTCTCCCGATGTAGCCCACTGTCCCCATACACTAGTGTCACAGATATCTCCTACGTACCTTCCTCTGGCGGAATGGCCCGCTGTTCCCATACACTAGTATCACAGATATCTCCTACTTACCTTTCTCTTCCGGGAATGGCCCCCTGTCCCCATACACTAGTATATAATATTTTCGGGAACTTGATTGCAGGAGCATTCGCCATCTTCATATGTTGTTGGCTTCTGCTCTTCTGGGTCCTTCCCTATGGATCCTTTCGGATCCATCTGCCCCTGTCCGGCTCCTTCTGGCGGACGCCGGGGCTTTGTGCGCCTGCATAAACTCTAGACTCAGCAGTGCTAAGTCTCATATCCCGAAAGTAGTAGTGAAAACAGTCGGAGGGGGGGGAGAGGACTCAAAGCTGATTTTCGGATCAAGTGTCTCTGCATCGGGGCAATGATGAATGCTACGGTGATTACCTTGAGCTGGTATGTTTATTATCAGGGTCCGTCCGGCCCCCGATAGTTAACATAATCAATAGACCCCTTAGATGTGTTAGCACTGTACCCTTTAAAGAGTATGTACTGAGACACAAGAATTATACTATAAGCTTTATTCCATCAAATACAGTACAGCTACATACACGGGATGCAGTTTATAGACCGGCGGACTAAATGCCGCCGGTCTATATCCCGACAGGAGAAGCCAGACGGGACTTAAGATAGGCTTCGAAATACCGCCATCTATCTTAATCCCAACGCTGGAACGCCGAAGGACGACAGCCCGAAAGAGGTAAGTACGGGGCGTTAACCGCAGGGGGGGGTAGGATTAGGGAGTGTAGTAGGGTTAGGTTTGGGGGGGGTTAGTGATAGGCAACCCTAGAGGGAAGGGTTAGAGTTAGGCGCCCCTGGGGGTATGTTAGGGTTAGGCACCCCCCCGGGAGGGTTAAGTTTAGGGTGCGGGAAGGCGGTTAGGTTTAGGTACCCCCAGGGGGGGGGGGTTTGGTTAGGCATCACCCCGGGAGTTTTAAGCTTAGACACCCCTAAGGGAGGGTTAGGGAGGGGGAGAGGGGAGGGTTAGGGTACTTACCAGCTGGCATCGGGATCTCCTACTGTCTGGCTTTTCCTGTCGGGATTTAAACAGCCCCCGGGAATTCCATACCAACTCCACATACTGTACACTACTACTGTGTTTTGTAATATTTAAAGAGATGCAGCAGGCGTGTATAATGTGTGCCCAGATTAACATGGCTGAACCGCTAACTCTCGGGGCTTATTCAGATGAGCGCTTTGATAGAATATGTTAGGGTTTGCTTTGCGCACACCGAGCTATGAACAGAAAGTTACACATAGAAGTGCGCTGAAAATAGTGAAAAGATCAGAGTAACTGAGCCCCAGTCCCTGTACAATGGCCATAGGAGTCATCTGTGTGGGTGCTGTGGGCGGGGCTGCCGTTACATTAGCAGGGCACTGGTGCGAGAAATGGGCATGGCTACACCCACTTAATTAAACCTGGCCTGAAAAAATACTGTGTGCGCCACTGCAAAGTAGAGGCGGGGAGCATTAAACATCCGCCTCTATGGGTGACCCAGCCCCCCAGTCAGACAAGTCAGGCCCGGGTGATTAGTACCTGCCCCTGGTAGTGGCTGCTTGGACACCCCAATATTTGTGCTGCCTGCAGTCATGTCTATGCGTACTGTTTCTCAGTCATATTGAGGATGACTGAAAGATGGTTCCCATCTGTGCCGCAGTATAAACTGCTGGTTAATCTGTGCACACTCCTATTTGTGCACCTGCACCGCGTTCAATGATCCCAATGTCTGCACTAACTACAGTGCAGCCTATTCCACCCTGAAGGATATAAATGATCTGCTAGTGCTGGTAGGAAACCTGCAGCGCGGTAACAAATGGCCGCTGTGGATTGTACTGCGCTGTTCTACTATAGATGGTGGCTGAGCGATAAGTAAAGGCCTCACAGCTCAGTCAGATAAGAGAACAGAATGTACATGTGTAGCAGATATATATTTATTACCAGTTATGTATATAGCGCACACATATTCCGCAGCGCTTTACAGAGAATATTGGTCCATTCACATCATTTCCTGTCCCAGTGGAGCTTACAATCTAAGGCCCTCATTCAGAGCCACTCACTATTTGCGGTCGTTCGTTCTAAAACAAGGGGTGGCTATTCAAATGAACCGTTCGCTGTTTGCGGTCTGTTCACGCCTCTATGTCTGAACGAGCGAACAAAACTTGCGTTCGTTTTTTGAAAAAATACGCCCCCTGGCCTCTCGCATCCTACGTCATGTCCGCTATTTATTAGATTAATCGAGTACATCGACCAGGGTATGAACTGCTCGCTTTTCTTGGGGCTGGTGTTTGCTACCACAATTTTGCGAGCAGTTCTGGCTCTAAAATAACCCAGTGACGTGGTCAATGACGCTGCTGTTTTAAATATGCACACCCATAAAACGCCCGTTTTGACCTTTAGGCACGCCTGCGATCGGATCTCCATTCCCCGTTTTCAAGCACCTTCCCCTGTTACCACCCACATACGCCTCTTTCTGTCACTCAAATTATCAGGCATTCGCTATTTTGCGAGCACATGAATTTCGCCGCACTGAGTTGTTCGCGCATGCGTATAACGATCCGTACGCATGCGCAGTTGGGCAAACATCGCTCGGAGCGAATGAGCAGCGACTTACGTCCGGCTCTGAATCAGGGCCTAAGTTCCCTACCAAATGCACGCACACACTGGGGTTAATTTTTTGTTGGGACCCAGTTAACCTACCAGTATATTTTTGGAGTGTGAGAGGAAACCGGAGCACCCAGAGGAAACTCACGCAAGCACAGGGAGAATATACAAACTCTACACAGTTAGGATCATAGTGGGAAACTAACCCACGACCTCAGTGCTGTGAGACAGTAATGCTAAACATTACACTATCTGTGCTGCCCAGATATGGTAACCTTTAGTAGAGTGTGTTACTTCTATAACTTATGGGGACTCAGGGCCTCATTCAGAGGCGGTCGGAGGATGCAAGCGGTCGCTCAGAAACTGGGCGGCCGCTTGCATCCAGACCGCCCGCCTCTGTTTCGGTCGTTAGGCTGTGGGTTTACACCCACAGCTCTAACGACCGCTAGGGTGATGGTCGCGATGGTCAGAGACCATCACGACCATAGGGGCTTACGACGAGACCCTAGGGTAGGGTCTCACTTGTCGTAAGCCCCGGAGAGCTTCTGGCACTAGTGATGTCAGTGGGGCCTCCCCCAAACGGTAGGCGTTCCCATGGGAACGCCTCCGTTTGGGCTGCCACCCCCCCGGCCCGCCTTCCAAATGGGGCGAGCTGTCAATCAACATCGACAGCTCGCCCCCTTTGGAAAGAGACCCGCTACGACCAGCGCTGTCGGTCGTAGCGGGTCTCATGCATGTGCATGAAGGAGCTGGCTCCCTTGTGCGCATGCGCACTTGACAAACATCGAGGCGGCCGTGCCGTCATAGACCGTACGGCCGCCTCTGAATGAAGGCCTCAAACTTTGCCTGGTTTTAACTTTTCACATGTAATCAAACTGGACTTTTTCTGCAGCAGTTTCTATTTGCTGGGAGGTCGCCAGCACCTCGGTAGAATGAATTATGAGGACAAAGGGAATAGTTCAGCGATGTCCTGATTACTTTAGAGTAGTCCCTCCATTCACCTTTGGCCTCATAAGCCATCAGAGGCGGAATGCACTAATACTTACCGCCTAACACCGCCGGACATCGCAATTGTACAGATCGCATATGCACTAACATATGCGATCTGTACAGCAAAGGACAGCTCTTCCGATAAGAGCTGTCTTTTGCGATCTCTCCTGCACAGTGGACTTCCGGGTTTATGACCCGGGAGTCCATCTGCGCATGCGCAGTGATGCGACGGTCGAAGGGCATGCTGGGAGGGATCCAATCGGATCCCTCATACCTGCGCGATGCGGTAGAAGCCCATAGGCTTCTATAGGGTAATGCCAGCAATAGCTGGCGTTACCCTCCGCAATCACAGCCCGGCGGGCAGGAGATTGCTGCATACGGAAAATGCGGTAAACGGGTTTTACTGCATTTTCCGTTTGGTGCATCCCGCCCCAGGTCTGTTCCTCCGACCCCCTTAGAGATTTTTTGCTACACAAGTCACCTCTGTTCTATGTTACATCTAATTACTGTGAAATATTTAACGCATCCTAAATTGTGTTTATATCCCGGAAGACCAACAACTTAAATCGCACACATGGGACAGAAAAACTAACCCATTGCACAGAATAATTTTTCATCTGTTTATTAACGTGTCTATCAGCATAATATCATAGTAATAATTATTATTTATTTATTACCAGTTATGTATATAGTGCACACATATTCTGCAGTGCTTTAAAGAGAATACATCAGTCCCTGCCCCAGTAGAGCTTACAATCTATATTCCCTACCACATGTACATACACATACACACTAGGGTCAATTTTTGCTGGGAGCCAGTTAACCTACACTACCAGTATATTTTTGCATATACTATATTTATTAATAATAATAATAATAATTAATTATTATTATTATTATTATTATTATTATTTTATATATCACTTTTCTCCAATAGGACTCAAGGTGCTTTTCTACATTGCAATATTATAAACCTAATCAGATTACAATTAAAATTTACATGTTGCAATGCATCATTTATAAACAATTAATTATATCTGCCCTACTCTTCCTTCATGGATTGTAAGCTCTTGCGTATCAGTCCTTATTTATGTATTAGCTTTCAATACGTTTAGCCTGTACCATGTTTTTGTTATTATTAGAGGACCCAGACTATTTTGTGTGTGTTTTTACAGAATTTGGTTAGTATTAGCTTTACCTATATTATATAATAAAACGGTTGTACGTGTAAATACATAGAAATTGCATACATGAAAATGAAAAGGCACTAGGTGGCAGGTTGCAGTATGTTCTAAAAATGTATTAACATAACATACCCCATGTTTCTAGCTCATTTTCTTCATGGACTGTCAGCCCTTGTGATTAATGTTCTCATTGCTATGGTTTTTCTGTACTATTACTTGTTACCATCTTTATGTAATTGTCTTGCACATATCACATACTTCCTACAGCCCTTTGGAGCAGTTGTCACTTCATTAGAATGTAATGAGATCATTAGAAAGGTAATTATGCGTAATTAACCTGCATTGAATTAAGGGGAGTGGTCACAGAAGATTACATTCTGAAAGCAATAGAGAACAAATGAGGCTTAACGTGCTTCGTCCCCTATTCACACTTTAGGCAGCCATTTTGTGCTATGAACCAATAATCATGTGAACACAACCGTAAAAATTTGGTAAGGGCCAGTGGTGTAATGAGGAACGATGGACTCTAAGTTGCACACATAAGGACAGATTATCAGTGTTTGACCCAATTTCCCAAAAAACAGGCATGTTGCTGAATGCCCAGAAGATGGATAAAATGGTGCTTGTATTTTCCACTTTCTAGTCACCTGAAGGATCCTGAGGGCATTTTCTGTGACAAAAAAAATATATAATTATTATTTATTAACAGTTATTTACATAAAATAAACATATATTACACAGCACTTTACAGAGAATAGTACAGGAACAAGCAGTGGTTCCCAAACTGGGTGCCATGGGGCACTTGCCACAGGTTGATGGTCCAGGACGAAATACAATTATGTATGGTCAATGTTATAGGCAAAACAAGTGCTGGTGGCTGTTAATCATAAAATATGAGGTAAAAAAGAAGAGCAACACTGTCCACCACCACATGAACCTAAGGCATAACTTACTTCATTTAACAATTTCTTCTGAATTTCTCTAGAAACTTTTGACCTAGGGGTGCCGTGAGCAAATGCTGGTACTCTTAGGCAGCTGTTATTCAGGAAAGTTTGGGAAGTGTTGATTAAAGTGTTGATTAACGTTAATTATTAGAGATTTTCCAATAGCAGTTTATCACGTTATCACGAAAAAATGCAGAATACGGTGGTGCAGAAGAAATCTACAGTCATCATAATAAGAGATGCGCGGTGCGGATCTCCAGAAATCCGAATCCACCTGAATTTCGTGTATCCGGACAGATACAAATCACAGATACAAATCACGGTTCTGATCTCGTGAGGAGATCCGGACAGATTCGAGTCGCAGTTCTGATATTCCCACGGTTCGGAATCCGGATTTTAAATCCGAATTTCGGGTTCTGGATTGCGAAAAGTACAAGACTTTAACTGTTTTTTAAAAACTTTTTATCAATTTAAAAAAAAAAAAAAAAAAACAACAGATCCAGAACCGAAACACTGGAGGGTGGTTTTTGCAAAACCAAAACACAAAGATGAATCCAGATCTAAAACTCAAACCAAAACATGGGGGTCAGCGCACACCTCTAATTATAATCATAATTTTTTCCTTTAAATGGAATGTGGCCTATAGTAGAATTGGGATCTTAGCCACACTTGCCTAGACTCCCGGAAGTTGCGGGAGGCTCACGATTTTTCGGGAAGCTCCCCGCACCCCCGGAACAGTAGGCACTTCTCCTGCATCCCACCCACTACCAAGTGAAGTGGGCAGGCTGGGGAGAAACTTACCTGGAATCCGGGGACCATCGTTAGGGGGCAGGGCTTAATGACACGATTCTCTGATAATCAAATTATTTGGTTACACCCCCTATTAAAATATGCATACTGCTGCGTCTCCCCGGGCTTCAACTGGGGGGGACAGATCAAAGGTCGGTAAGTATGATTTTAGCAAGTTTCAAAACTCCGATGAACTTTTTGTTTTCATGCCTGTATGACTTTGGTGCGCGGAAATATACCACACTGTATAATGTCCTGTACAGGTGATCGATAGCCACTGGATTGTACTGTGTGGAGTTACTGAGTGCAGCGTCCAGCCGGGGCTGATCAATTAATCAGTATACACAGCTGTCTGGGGCACGCGCGCTTGGTCGCTGTCCTCTACAGCAGGCATTGCAGATAAGGCCTCGGGCAGGAATCGGAAAGGAGTATGATAACTAGATTTTCACACATTCTTACAGAAAGCCGGATGGATAAAAATCTCATTTTTATTTTCCCTGTGTGGCCATAATTTAACTCACTGAGATCATGAGATCCACAGGGGGAGGGGTGGGGGGTGCTTTCAATCAATTTCAAGGTAATTCCTTTGTTCTAGATGTTTCATGTGTTTTCAATTTTGGGCGCAGAGGCGTAACATCAAGTGGCATTATATAGATAGCGGTGAACATATCAATCACGTCACTGCGGATGGGGATTAACCTTTTGCAAAGAAAAACATTCTGGAAAACAAACAACACGTTGTTACATCTAACTCAGGGTATTTGTGAATGATGCTTTGTAGTCGGTTTTCTTGTTTTGCCAGAAGCTTTTGAACTACCTGTATCATTGTTCCGCGTCGCTGAGTCAGTGACTTATCACTGTGCGGCCACGGATATAGGGGCGTATTCTGAGTCAGACGTAGCTGCCGTGCGGTCGTGGCTTCCTAATGACTAGCGAGAATCGGAGATAAAGTCCCAACCAATCAGCTCCTAACCGTCATTTTTCAAATGTGACATGGCATTTAGGAGCTGATCGGTTGGGAATTTATCTGCATTCACTTTATTTCCATCCAAGGCTTAGTCAATAGACCCCCTAAATTGCTTTGACGTTGTACAATGCTGCTTTATATACTGTACTGGGTGATAGTCTTGAAAAATTTGATCGAATTGACAGGTTTGACAACTTCGAACATTTACCACATAATTTAAATGCCTGCGTGTCGTTACTATACGAGATTTGCAGTTTGGATTACACTTTGCGTTTGCTGAAAGCTTAGCACACAATGATTGCATTAAAAAATATATATATATAATTATATATATATTTTTTTTAAATGTAAACACAATAAAAATAGTTTTTCATAAAAGTAACAGAGGTATTTTAAAATGTTTCAAAATTAAACATTTTTTTTACATGTGAACTACAGGTCACAGCAGTTCTGGATGACAGGGCATGTTGACACTTTTGGTTCCCCAAGTTCCAGCAAGCTCTGGAAGCCGTAAAATGTTGCTACATGACAGGGCTTACTGGAACCTGTAGTTCACCTGTAGTTCAAAAACAACAACGTAAAAAAACCCAATCAGATCAGAGATGGGCAGCCTGATAGACTCTGGACACTGCATTCCTTCTTTGATGACTGGAAGGGGCAGCAAGGTCGGCAGTGTGGGTGGGCTTAGCGTGGCCAAATGGTTGGTGCATTGGGCAGGAAACCGGGATTGTATCATCACGGCCTAACCCGCTATACAATGCCGAGCTTACCGGCAATGTAAATCGGTGGGCGTTGCCATAATGACGTGATCCAGCTCAAAACCTGAATCAAGCCTCCCGGACCACCAACTTCGCTCAGAAAAGTGGGCAGCTGTGGGCAGCCACCCTCCGGTGGAGACTAACCCACTTTTCTGGGCATTTGGGAGAGTAAGCACTTATGACACATTGGCTGTGCCCTAACTTTCATGGACCATACATTACCGGTCATCTTAGTACTAAGATAAAACGGTATGTAGTCAGGAAACCGACGGTCGAAATGCCGACCGCCGGCTTCCCGGCTGTCAAATCTCGGCAGGGGTCTAATGATAGGCATCAAAATCCCGACGCCTATCATTATCCCTACGCCAGAAGCCCGACGCCTGGCATACCGAACAAAGGTAAGCCGGGTGGCGGGTGCGGACAGCCGTGGGGGGGGAGGGTTAGGTTAGGTTCTCCCGGGGAGGGACTTAGGGTTAGGCACCCCCCCCGAGGGTTAGGGTAGGGGAAGGGGTGGTAACGGTTAGGCACCCTGGGGGGAGGTTTGGTTTAGGCACTAGGGGGGGGAGGTTAGGGTTAGGCACCCCTAAAGGAGGGTTATGGTTAGGGTTAGTTAATTTACTTACCCCGTTGAGATCTTCACTTCCGGTCTTCCGGCATTGGGATTTGAATCATACTGATTCCGATAAAACAGTACATTTAATCAAAGTGAGAGACATCTATCTGTAATAAGATATCATCAGGCGTGAGCGGGGGCTGCGGCTGAAGGTCCTAGGGCCGTCTGCTGACCATCACTTTTTTATACACTGTACTAGAACACAAAAGCAGATTACAGTTGTTGCAATGGATCACAACGCTTCAATCCTATGTTAGCACCCTTATAAATGCCCCTAATTTCCTCCCTTAGTATCAGCATTCATGTTATCACAGGTATATAAAAGACTAGGCTGATCCAGTGAAACAGAAAGACCCTATAATGGTACAATTCAATGATGCACAACCATAACAAAATCAAAACACATAATTATTTCAGGGACTGTTTTCTCTTCCCCAGAAAATTCTGCTAAATGGCCCTGATTCCGTTAATTACCTGAGTAAATAGCTTTATGGAAAAATGATATCTGTGGTGTCATTTGGTGTTCAGTTATCTCCCAAATCCTATGCGGCAGTAGCTTAGATTTTAATTTTCTATAAATATTCAGTATAACATATGGGCAGCGTACATCATACTGCAAAGAGACCCATATTCATCTGCATAACTGCAGTAAATATTAAGGGATGAATTTAGTAAGAATATTCTTGCTATAGAGCCTGCAGAGCCCACCAATCAGAAAATAATAATTAATTACTGCAATACAGTAAAATAATTTTCCCAGGCTCTAAGTTTGTAAATTGATTGGCGCCTGACCTCAGGGGTTGGTAGCTGTAAAATAACTTTTTTTTTTATTACATCCGCCATATTTTGTAATCTTTACAAGTTTTGTTTTTGTGTGTTTACACTGGAAGCCCAAGTCAAGTGATGTTTCAGCAGTAAGACATTTTTTTCTTAATAAAAATAAAATAAAAAATAAAATACAGTACAACTCAAAGAGCAACCTCGATAATAAACCAAAGGAAATTGACTAGTAATTGTGATCATAGCGTATGACCATAAACCATGAACTTAACATCTGTAATTCGTTCCAGTTGGACACCAACATGTGTGGACCCTAACCCTGGCACTTGGCCCGTGGGCTGAGGTGTCACTTCAGCTTGCGTAGCCTGTAATTATCTGGGTTATACAGTACCCATTAGTACTGACTTAGATTAGAAATGAAATCAGATACAGATCTCTCGCACAGATAGCTGGACCCCCCTCACACAGGGAATTTCTTATATCATCACAACCGATATATCCCAAGATATCTCTCAATCACAGTGAGTAGGTGACCAGAATCAGATTTATTTTTAAATCCACGTGCCATAGAATTTTGTAGAATATTCAATACTGATATACCGTATATATATAATTTAAAAAAAAATAATCTCTGTTTACAAATTTACTTTATTTCCTGTGATATTGTGAAAGCTTTTTTTAAATTTGGTCTGATTATTTGAAAACAAAAAAAAATTAACATATAGTAGTTAATACCCGAGATAGTGTATGTATAGTTTTATTATATTTTAAAGAAACGGCTATATTTGTTGTAATGTCATTAACTATAATCTATTTACTAGTATTTAATTTATTTCATTATGTGCTATTATTTTATATTACACATTTTACATGGTGCAACAACATACTACAGGTTGAGTCTCCCATATCCAAAATGCTTGGGACCAGGGGTATTTTGGATATCGGAATATTCCGTATTTTGGAATAATTGCATATCATAATGATATATATTGGGAATGTGACCCAAATATACACACAGAATGCATTTATGTGTTATATAGACCTTATACACACAGCCTGCAGGTCATTTTATACAATATATTCAAGAATTTTTTGGCTCAAGCAAGTTTGTGTACATACATGAAATTCATTTATGTTTCATATACACCTTATACACTGAAGGTAATTTTATACAATATCTTTAATAATTTGTGCTTTAGACAAAGTTTGTGTACATTGAACCATCAAAAAGCAAAGGTTTCATTATCTCAGTCTTGCCAAAATAATTCCGTATTTCGGAATATTTGGATAAGGGAGACTCAACCTGTAAATAATAGTATTTGCCCTTTTTTTGAGAACTCATAAAAAAACTATTATAAGTATATATTTGATATACTTGATGGTTAGACCTCGGGGACATTGTCCCAGGTTTTTGTAGGTTCAAAACTCTCTTATTGAATTAAATACCTATAAGATGTTCTGTACTGTTAGATATTATCGCTGTAAGAGCTTCAGCAAAATCCCAAGGATAAGTAGATGCAAATGATATGCAAATATAAGTGGTGATACATAAGTATCTATACTTACTGCAAGGTCAAATTGTACATTATATACAGTACATTATTTATATTTGTTGCTGTTTGCACAATAGACACATTGGTTTATTACATCTAACCCTGAGTGCCATTCTTTCATTCCTTACTAACAATGCTGGACTCTGGCACCTGGGCTTTAAAGATTTATTTTGGATGAGTGACTGTTTTTTTTTCAGGGTATAATGGTTTATACCCCCTGTCATTATATATAACACCTCTTTAATTATTTACCTTTCGTTATAGGTATTACCCAGCCTGTAGCATTATCCCCATCATCATTACCATTGATTCTCTGTAGCCACTGATCCCCCTGTACTATTATCCTCCAGTAGCGCTAACCCCCGCCCCTGTAGCCATTGACCCACCTCTGAAATATTCACCAAAGCTATTGATTCCATGAACCCAATAACCTCTTTCCCATTGCTATATATTCTTATCAGCTTGCCGCTATCTCTGAATAAATCCTTACACTAGCTACAGTTGGTCTAAGCCACAGGTTCTCCAACCCGGCCCTCAGGACCCCAAACAATGCATGTTTTCCAGGTGTCCTCACAGGGGACGGGATTTACTAAAGGAAAAATGCAGTAAAAACCCTGTATGTATGTACATTTCCCTATTATTGGTGCGGAGGGTAATGCCAGAAAAACCTGGCGTTACCCTATAGAAGCCTATGGGCTTTTTACTGCACTCCGCACCCCGACGCTTCGCTGTTGCCTCGCCGTTCCGCAGTCACCCAGCACTGGCCCCTACTCACTTGCTCTCCATGGTTGCCGTCCCGTGCTCCTCCTGGGTCCTCCTCCTCCTCATCCTGATCTTCTTCCGGGAGCAGGGAGGAGGAGGAGGAGCCCAGGACTTCCTGCACAGGTCACCAGCAGGAAGTTCCCGGGGCTAGGAGGGGGCGGGACGCCCTAATCCGGCGCTGGCTGCTTCGCAAAGGGCAGCTCATATAGCAAGAGCTGTCCTTTGCTATACTAATCTCATATGTTAGTACATATGCGATTAGTAAGGTTGCGGTGACCGGCGGTATGTACACCGCAACCTTAGTACATCCCACCCAGGACCACAAGTGAGATATTAGCTCCACCTGTGGATCTTTTATGGTGCATACACACGGTCAGATTTTTATTCAGAACTGAACGATAGCGATTTAAAAAATCATTCAGTCGTTCAAATCTGAAGGAAAATCTGACATATCTGACATGTCTGAACGATGAACGATGCACATTCCCGATGGTCAGATAATGATATCTGACATCTGATGTGTTTGTAGTCAGATTTGGACGATTCCATTCATTTTAATGCTGTCAAAAATCGTTCAAATCGTTCATCAAATCGTTCAGATCGTTCAATCGTTCATCTGACACATCTGACAAATCTGACAGTGTGTATGCTCCATAAAAATGTGTCAGTGAGTAATGAGTACACCTGTGCACCTGCTGGGTGACCTGGAAAACTTGACCTGTGTGGGGTCCTGAGGACAGAGTTTGAGAACTACTGGTCTTAGCTATACAGTCCTAATTGCCGGCATTTGGGGACCCAGTGAAGCCTCCCAGCCCTTTGTACGTGTCCATTTGTCAGTAATTCATCTCTGGCAGTGTTAGGCTGCTGGCAACGCACCAGAGGGCGCAGTGAGGTGGGAGACTCCGCTGTACGTAATTATAAATACTGGCAGCATATTCGTAAGTATCACATTGATACTAAACGTAGTAAGCCACCGGCAATTAGTGTCGCTCTTGAATGGAGCCCTAAATAATATGGTAAGTAATAATCGCACAATGTTTCTGTGATCTATACGCTCCCTACAACACGAGAACTACTACACTTGGATTTTTTTTCCAGAAATGGCACAAAAACTTTTTTTATGTAGTCAGCAACTTTTTTTTTCTTTTTTTTAGTTAGCCTGTCAGCAAAGCTCCTTTAAAAGAAGTCACAGAGATATATGGCACTTTATACCTCGTAAAAGAAGGATTTACGGAAGACCCTGTCAGTAGACTAGTTCCATTACTCGGTTAATAGAGGAAGGGAGTGCTGTACATTGCAATTGGATAAACTTTAAACACTTTACTGTAACTTTATTACTTTGGTAAGAGTGTTGCAGTCTGTTCTGCTATGTTTAAATGAATACAAGCCTAAGGGTAACAACTTGTCTGGTGTCTGATTTTACTAGACAATAAACTGATTTATTGTCCTACACACAGGCAATTGCTCTTCTTTTATGTGTTCTATGTTTTAGAAGTTGTATTTCTAGTGTATTATTCATAGAAACGCACCAAACTTTCGGACATTTTAGGTACTACAGGCCACTGTGTCAACTAAGAATTTGTAATGTAAATAATAAAAAGAGTTGATATACGTTAGCGGGAATTGTCCATTTGAGTGTTGTAACAGCTTGTCTGATTTTTGTATTATTTCATTGCCAAATGTACAGTATCTGCATGCAGGTCTCCATAGAATCCCATGCAGCTAGGACACGAGGATCCTCAACGCAAATCCCCTTCATTCCTTTGTCTGTTCTTTGTACACATTTGAAAAGTGGACATTTCTAGACATAAAATTGAAGTTATTCTAAAGAAAATCCATTAGCACATCCAGGTGCTGCATACAGACATTCCGGAGCTCCTTACACCTATATACATTTCAAACTAGGCTGTGATTATGGGGGAAGCACTTTTTGGGGTCTATTCAGCAACAGCGACGATGTCGCCCAGAATATTATCGGGCAACATAGTCACAATTTTTTAGCAATTATAAATATTTATTGCTACTATTCAGCGTTATTTTAAGCAGGGACAGCGGTTGTGGTAGCACGCTCTTCCTGCGATGTTACAGAAGGTGTTTTTATCGGTTTCAACAAACAATACCTTCTGTTTCTGCTACCGCACATGCTCAGTCATGCGCACAGGAACAGTCTCCATCCCTGCTTTGAAGTGACCGCCGACACGTAAGTCCAAATACAGCCCGTCCCAGTTGATCGACATGTGGACACATGCTTTATATTAGCTTGTATATTTATTTATGTGCTTTTATAGTTACAATATATATATAGAAATGTGAAATATAAAAGCACATAAATATAAATGTATACAGACTAATATAAAGCCTGTATACACATGTCAGTCTGTTTAGGCAGCTGTGACAGGCTCTAGAGTGACTTCCCAGTCAAAGCAGGGATGGAGACTGGGCGGGGTTACAAGATGCTGCAGGGACTTATGGGAAAATTTCCCACTGTCCCTGCAGTGTTCGGGAAATTTTATGTATTTTCTTCATATAACGCCATTCTGAGATGGCGCTATAAAAAAGGAAATTGTTTTTAGAGTACATTTATGCTTTTTTGCTTTATTGAATAGCAAAAAGCGTTAAACCACTGTAGAGATAAATGGCCTGATCCCTACAGTGCGGTACTCTGGAGAAGATAATTGCGCTTTTCTCTCCATTATCCCATTGCTGAATAGGGGATTTACATAAAAAGCACGGAAATGATAGTTTCTGCATTTTTTATTTAAAGAAATCATTTCTGAATAGACCTCATAGGACGCACACCAAACTTTCTGTCCATCTCCACTGAAGAACAAAGGATGGGCTCATCTTGAGCGTAAAATAGACAATTATTTTGCTTGCATGTAAATGTAGTATTTTACTATTTTTTTTTTTTTAAATACATTTTTATACCTTTCCTGTAGGCAATCCTATACAGAGCTGCTGTGCCTCCCCCCACCTGGACTCTGCCCTATTTAATGAATGGGGGAGCACAAATTATTTACCATTTTATTAGCAACCTTGGCCCTGGCTCAAGAGGGGAGCCTAATGTGGCAGAACTGCAGGGGGTATATTTACTAAAGGTCGATTTTAATCGATTTATCATCGACCAAAATCGATGCTTTGTTTCTGGGGCTAAATAACACATTTACTGATACTTAAAAAAACGAATTCAAAAGTTGATTGTTAGTAAATGTGTGATTTGGCCCCAGAAATACAACATCGATTTTAGTCGATTTAAATATTTACCTTTTGTAAATATACCCCCTGGTCTTCCTAATGAGAGGACCAACATTGTCACTAATCACCATAACTAATTAATTTACTAAGGTGAACCTGTCCCCTGACTATTTTGAAAATCTCTAACAAACACCAGAGCTAGTGGGCCTGGGCTGAGGATTAATACAACAAACAAGCCATTAGCGTGGGCTCCTTATAATAAATGGATACTGGTATTATGGACACATTATTTGCTGGGTCGCTAGCTGTCTGTCTTTAGGCCCTCCCTTCCCATCTCTCTCCCCCTTTTCCCTGTCTCTCTTTTTCTCTCCCCCTTTTCCCCTGTCTCTCTTTCTCTCCCCCATTTTCCCTGTCTCTCTCTTTCTCTCCCCCTTTTTCCCTCTCTCTCTTTCTCTCCCCTTTTTTCCCTGTCTCTCTTTCTCTCCACCTTTTTCCCTTTCTCTTTCTTGCTATCCCCCTTTTTCCCTGTCTCTCTTGCTCTCCCCCTTTTTCCCTGTCTCTCTCTTTCTCTCCCCCTTTTTCCCTGTCTCTCTCTTGCTCTCCACCTTTTTCCCTGTCTCTATCTTGCTCTCCCCCTTTTTCCCTTTCTCTCTCTTGCTCTCCCCTTTTTCCCTGTCTCTCTCTTTCTCTTCCCCTTTTTCCCTGTCTCTCTCTTTCTCTCCCCCTTTTCCCTGTATCTCTCTTTCTCTCCCCCATTTTCCCTGTCTCTCTCTTTCTCTCCCCCTTTTTCCCTGTCTCTCCCCCTTTTTCCCTGTCTCTCTCTTTCTCTCCCCCTTTTTCCCTATCTCTCTCTTTCTCTCCACCTTTTTCCCTGTCTCTATCTTGCTCTCCCCGTTTTTCCCTGTCTCTCTCTTTCTCTTCCCCTTTTTCCCTGTGTCTCTTTCTCTCCCCCTTTTTCCCTGTCTCTCTCTTTCTCTCCCCCTTTTTCCCTGTCTCTCTTTCTCTCCATCTTTTTCTCTGTCTCTCTTTCTCTCCCCCTTTATCCCTGTTTCTCTATTGCTATCCTCCTTTTTCCCTGTCTCTCTCTTTCTCTCCCCCTTTTTCCCTTTCTCTCTCTTTCTCTCCCCCTTTTTCCCTGTCTCTCTTTCTCTCCCCTTTTCCCTGTCTCTTGCTCTCCCCTTTTCCCTTTCTCTCTCTTGCTTGCCCCCTTTTTCCCATCTCTCTCTTTCTCTCCCCCTTTTTCCCTGTCTCTATTTTGCTCTCCCCCTTTTTCCCTGTCTCTCTCTTTCTCTTCCCCTTTTTCCTTGTCTCTCTCTTTCTCTTCCCCTTTTTCCCTCTCTCTCTTTCTCTCCACCGTTTTCCCTGTCTCTCTCTTGCTCTCCCCCTTTTTCCCTGTCTCTCTCTTTCTCTCCCCCTTTTTCCCTTTTTTCCTGTCTCTCTCTTGCTCTCCCCCTTTTTCCCTGTCTCTCTCTTTCTCTTCCCCTTTTTCCTTATCTCTCTCCCCCTTTTTCCCTGTCTCTCTCTTTCTCTCCCCCTTTTTCCCTGTCTCTCTCTTTCTCTTCCCCTTTTTGCCCTCTCTCTCTTTTTCTTCCATTTTCCCTCTCTCTCTTTCCACCGTTTTCCCTGTCTCTCTCTTGCTCTCCCCCTTTTTCACTGTCTCTCTTGCTCTCCCCCTTTTTCCCTGTCTCTCTCTTTCTCTCCCTCTTTTTTGTCCCATACTTTTCCCTCTCTCGCTCTCCCAATCTTCCTCTCTCCCTCACGTCGCTGTTACATGCATCATAACCATAATAGAGTCTGGTGAATTTAAGGCCTCCCTGATCCCTGCAGGGAGCTCCTGTTTCCGTGGGTCATCCAATTTTTAGTGAGTGAACTAGGATCGTCACTAAGCAGCACCTTGATCTCTGCTGATGTGATCTTGCTGAGATTGTCCCCAGGTGAACCCAGTGTAGGCTGAAGGTAAAGACGGTGGCATCCAGGCACTCAGGGCACACCAGGCTCTTAATGTAATCATCACAAGACATGGTACAGGGTGTGTCACTCTCTATTGGCCCCAAAGTTTTTCTTATAACTTAGGATGGCAGTTGGTGTGGTGTGTTCCCCTATACTTCCAACACTTGCTGTGACTTCCTTATGTTTCTCATAGACCAAAGTATGTCTGTGTCACATTTCACTAAATTACGTCAATTACTTCAAAAGTTATAAGAAAAGTATGGGGCCAAAAGCGAGTGAAACACCCTATAGCTGGTGGGTGTACGGACAGGAGCAGAACTATGGGAGACCATGGAGGCACCTGACACCGGGCTCCGGCACTGAAGGGGCACCTCCTCCACTGCCCACAGCATATTCACCCCACTTAGGGCTGTAACTATGTACCTGGAGTGTACCATCACAGCCGCCCAATACATGGCACCCCTTACAGGCACCTGAGAAGACACCATACACTAGTGGAGAGCTCCATGTCAGACCATCAGCTTCCTATATCTATAGCCTGTCTGCATTGCGAATTGCCACATTACAGTGTCAGCAGCTGTGACTGAGGGGGTGGGGGGCGCCAAATTATAACTTGCCTCTGCGTCTGTGATGAATTAACACCACGGTGTATGGATAGCAGCATACAGGATGGGTGACATGAGGTGGCATTGTGCTCTGTGTGCCCACAGAGTCTCGGTTTAGGACCTTCTCCTTTGGCATTTCTCTGCTTTTTTCTGTGTCCCCTGTGGATTTGCTGTGGCTTGCTCCTGGGCTAGGCCAGGGTAGGATGGCACGGGGAATGCAGAGCAGATGCAAGTTGTATGCCCCGCTGGCCGGGAGATCTCACGTGTGATGGTGTTGAGAGTTCCTTCCTCTGAGGTGGTGCTGTCAGTTTGACATCCGGCTCCGCAGGACTTGTCAGGGACTGACGTCTTACAGGATTAAATATACGATCCAGAGCCCAGACTGGTCAGTTTAGGGCTAGTGTATATTTTGTAGGGGAAGTGGGAGAATAACTTTGGTAGAAGTTCTCAGACATCAGAATGTTGTTAAATCTTAATCTTCAAATGGAGTCAGACTGCAATAACGTGGACTTAACATTTCAGTATTTATTTAATCATAATTTACCTTAAAATAAAAATGTACCAGCTCCATTTCAGATTGTTCAATAATTTAGATTGTTCAATAATGCAGAATGCGAGCGCTCGCTCTGAATGAGGGCGGCCTCTTCTCCGTAAAGAGCCAGCCCCTTGGCCGCTTGCTAAGCTGTAGTTGACCCAGTGAGCTTTCAGCGTGTGCAGGGCCTCAACATCGACCCGCTTGCGAGCGGGTCTGAATGAGGCGCTCAGTCCTCAGGACCCCACACAGGTCACATTTCCCAAGTCACCCCGCAGGAGCACAGGTGTACAGTATTCATTACTCACTGACACATTTTAAAAGATCCACAGGTGGAGCTAATTATTTCACGTAATTTTGTGAGGAGACCTGGAAAACATGCACTGTTTGGGGTCCTGCGGACCGAGTTTGAGAACCTGTGCACTAAGCATAGCAATAGTAATCAGCAGCTTACACACAGTTTAACATGTAAATGGTCTATGACCTCCAAACACATACTAATGATACGGCAGTATAAAGCTCTCTATATGGTAATGTGTATGTTACATCTATAATTATAATCATGGAACGAGCAATAACAAGGCATGTGGAATAAATCAACAGTTTTATGCATCTGGTGCCAAATGGACCGTTCCAAAAGCTGTTACTTTAAATATGGAAAGATTCTTATTAGACATTTGTGTTCACGGGAAATACAGCAGCTGAGGAGAATGTTGCTTATTATTATTATTATTAGGCTGGTAATAGCAGCTATCGTGGGGCAGTAGCACGAAGGCCAAACGTGTTATGGAACTGAAACATTGTGCTGTCCTGTAGCTCTGGGCCTGATTCAGAGCCGCTCGTAAGCGGCCGCTCGTTCGCTCCGAGCGATGTTCGCACATCTGCGCATGCGTATGGGTCGTAATGCGCATGCGCCAACCAGTCAGTGCGGTCGGAAAACGTGTGTTCGCAAAATAGCGAGTGCCTGCTATTTTGAGTGACAGAATGAGGCGTTTGTGGGTGGTAACAGGGGAAGGTGCTTGAAAACGGGGAGTGGAGATCCGAATGCAGGCGTGCCAAACGGTCAAAACGGGCGTTTTAAGGGTGTGCATAATTAACAAAGCAGCGTCATCGGCCACGTCACTTGGTTGTTTCTTAGCCTGAACTGTTCGCATGATTGCGGTAGGAAAATCCAACCACAAGCACTGCGAGCAGTTCAGACGCCTTTCGATGTGCTCGATTAATCAAATAAATAGCGGAGATGACGTATGATGCGAGCGGCCAGGGGGCGTCTTTACAAAATAGCGAGCGCATGTTTTGTTCGCTCGCTCAGACATAGAGGCGTCAACAGACCGCAAAGAGCGAGCGCTCAATTTAAATAGCCGGCCCCTTTTTCTGAACGAGCGAGCGCAAATAGCGTCCGGCTCTGAATCAGGCCCTCTGTTCTTTATGTCACGTGTATGTATGTACAATATGTGTGTGTTATGTGTATATGGTGTCTATTTACTAAGCAGTGTTAGGAGAAGTGAAAAGTGAAGAGTGAAAAGTGATAAGGTGCCAGCCAATCAGCTCCCTACTGTCATTTTTCAAACACAGCCTGTTAGATGGCAGTTAGGAGCTGATTGGCTGGCACCTTATCACTTTTCACTCTTCACTTCTCCTACAGCTGGCCGCACACTAGACCAACTTACATCCAACCAGCCAACTAATTGATTGGTTGGAATGAAAATCTGGTAATGTATGGGAGTAACTGACAATCAGCAATTTGCTCCCAAACGCCGGAAAATGGACAAAAACTGTTGTTTGAACAAATTGTTTAGATCAAACATTTAACAAACTTGTCTGACCGACCATTTTCATCTGTTTTCTGGCATTTAGGAGCAAATTGCTGATCATCAGTTACTCCCATACGTTACCAGATTTTCATTCCAACCAATCAACAAGTTGGCTGGTTGGATGTAAGTTGGTCTAGTGTGTGGCCAGCTTAACACTGCTTAATAATTAGACCCCTAAGTAAATGAATGCAGAAACAAACTTGTAAATGTACAATCCATATATTACCTGTGTTGCGATTCATCCGTCCAATCACATTTTGCAGCAGTTTTCCCCATAGAAACCAGATGAGCAGAGCTTTATAGGGATAATTTATAGTGTTCATCTAATATGGTTGCTGTATGTTTTTGGACCACTTTGTAGTACCGCATTACGTAGGCGCTGGGAGCCTGTTCTGGGCCATGCGTTGGTGTTGTGTGAACTACAGTAATTTTGTACAAAAAGTAAACCACTCAGCCACTGCGGTTCCTCATCATCCCACGTGGTGAGTGGGCCTAATTTTTGCCGCAACCCAAGTTGCGCGCGTCTTGCAATCTTTAGCAAACGGCACATGCACCGGAGCGAATATGTACAACTAAGTGAAGCTGCGGGTCGTTCTGAGGAGTCAAGTTTTTGACCATTTCTCTTGAGGGTGCGATCACATAGATATGACTCAGAATCCAGGTAGAGTCGCATAAGAATTACGATCGCTGTAGACGCCCAGAAGTGGGACTGTAATATGTGTCACTTGCACCAGTCCTCAAACATCCGCAGGTATGAGCCAGCCTGCTGTTTACTTTTGCATTGCATCCCAAGTACTTACTTCTGTTGTACAGACAATTATGCCTTTATTCAACACTCCATGTATAATATGTGTATTTCTGTGGTCCCGTTTCTGGCACATGAAGGGGGAAGGGACATGCAGGGGGGTGTCTACAGCACACAGGCCCCCTCATCTGTTAAAACATCCCTGCCTCTGTTCTTTTCTGCTCTATATTTGGGATGTACTCAGGGTGCCGACCGCCAGATTCCCGACACTGAAAGCCCGGTATGGGACTAAAGATAGGCGTCTAAATACTGATGCCTCTCATTAGCCCCACGGCGCCAAGCATACCGAAGCTAGGTAAGCCGGGTGTTGCGAGCTGTTAGCCACGGGGAGGGGGGGGAAAGGTTAGGTTTAGGGACCCCCCGGGAGGATAAGATCTAGGCTAGGGTAAGGGGGCTTAGGGTTAGGCAACACCAGGGAGTTTAGGATTAGGCACCCCCCCCCGGAGGGTTAGGTTTAGGGACCAGGGGGGGGGATTAGGCACCACGGGGGGGTATGGGATTTAGGGTTAGGTACCACCCCTGCAGTTTTCGGATTAGGCACCCCCAAGGGAGGGTTAGGGTTAGGGGAGGGTTCAATATAGTTACCAGCCGGCATCGGAATTTTGATCTGTCGGGCTTCCAGGGTTGGGATTTGAACCGGGGTCTTTTAAGCCGTCGGAATTTACCCAACCTAATTCTCCCTAATCCCAATGTGGATTTTATTCACCCCTAACTGTACCTCTGTTACTTTTCGTTTGGCCTGTGCAGTTATATCTTGAATGTTTATTTTAATTTTGCAATTGTCTTTTTGTACAACTGTTCTCGGAGGAAACACATTCTGTTCAGTGATCAGTTTGGCAATTTGGCGTACAGATTTTTTTTCTTAAACAGAGCTGAGTCACTTACTGTTTATTGCCATGGATATTAGCAGCGCTGAGAGTCAACAGATTAAATTCCTTTTAAGGCTGACAGATGCTCTAATTATGTAAAACAGCAATAAAGGCTGGATATGAATCGGTTCCACAAAGCAGTACGAGCAGCACCACATTGTGCGTTGATTTATGATCAAACATGTATCTTTATAAGAAACAGATAAGTACTCAGGGGCGTCTTCATAATGGGTGCAAGCCTCTAGGTCCAGGGGGGACCCACACCGCACCCCCTGCACCCAAAGTAAATTTTACTTACCTATCCGCAGTTTTCGGTGTTCTGCGGCAAAAACTCACTGGGAATATGTCGACGCCCATTTTACAGGTGACTCGCGCATGTGGAGAAAAGATGTCCATGGAAAAAGGAGCGGGCGCCATTTTCCCGGAGACCCGTGCATGCACAGCAAATTCTGGCATGAAGCCTGAATCTATTGCACTCAGGGCCTGATTCAGACCCAGTCGCGAGCGCTTCGCCCTCGCAACCGAGTTGATGGTGGGCCAGTGCGCATGCGCACGACGGAGCCGGCTCCGTCGTGCGCATGCACGAGACCCGGAGAGCGACGGGCACTCTGTCGCTCCGGGTCTCGCAACAAAGGGGGCGTGCTGTCGATGTTGAGTGATAGCTCGTCCCCTTTGGTGGGCGGGCCGGGGGGGTTGCTGCCCAAACAGAGGCGTTCCCATGTGAACGCCTCCGTTTGGGGAGCGGCCCCACTGACATCACAAGTGATGTCAGTGGAGAGATTCCGGCTCTGTTAGAGCCAAAATCTCTCTGGGGCTTGCGGCAACGAGACCCTACCACAAGGGTCTTGTCGCAAGCCCGATGGTCGCGATGGTCTTGACCATCGCGACCATCTTCCTGGCCGCTCGCTATAGCTGTGGGTGGTCACCCACAGCTATGCGAGCGGCCAGGAGGCCGTTCTAAAAAAAAAAAGACCGTCCCTGATTCAGAGCGAGCGCTCTTTCAGAGTGACCGGCTCTGAATCAGGGCCTCAGTGCGCTGACAGAGAGGTAGGGGCCCAAACGGAGGCTCCCCTCCTTTCTGAAAATGCCATTGTAAGTGCTGTATGTATACATATATATAATGTAAATATATATATACTTTATATATAAAATGCTCCCATGACACTCCCATAATATGTATCTGTTCCATGCATCGGCACAGTAATCCCCCAGTTGCCACTCAGAAACTCCCATTTCACAGGTACAGTGATCCGGCCACACATGGAGGGAACTGTCAGTTCTCCTTTCCTCCGTGAAGGTTTGTAGGTATGGGACAGCACAGGTGCAGTCTCCTACTGCTTCTTGCGGAATAACAATGCGTGTGGCTGGCGCCAAAGTTCCCTGTAAGATCTAGTAGTAGATCCGGATATGCAGCCAGGAGCAGCAGGAGCTTTTCAACAAGGCCCCTCGTAAGAAATTTTTTGGAATCGAAAGATGGTCACGGCGCTTTCTTTGATCTATTCTTAATCAGAACGTTTTGATAATGTTCTTAAGATACGTCAAAAAAAGAAAACAACAATATGATGTGATAACGTAAAATAATTTTGTTTCTCATAAAAGACAATGGGGGTCATTAAGAGTGGGTCACAAGCGCTGAGCGCTCGCAACCGACTCGATGTTGCCCCACTGGGCATGCGCACGATGGAGCCGGCTCCATCGTGCGCATGCGCAAGACCCGGCTAGCGACGGACGCTCCGTCGCTAGGAGTCTCGCAGCAGACGGGGCGAGCTGTCGATGGTGAGTGACAGCTCACCCCATTTGGGAGGCGGGCAGGGGGCGTGCCTGCCCAAACGGAGGTGTTCCTGCCGGAACGCTTGCCGTTTGGGGGTGGCCCCACTAACATCATTGCTGATGTGAGTGGGGAACTTCCTGCTCGATCAGAGCAGGAAGCTCACTGGGGCTAACGAGTGCCCAGACCCAACTTTAGGGTCTGGTCGCAAGTCCCGATCACCCATGTCAGTCGACAAGGAGGCAGTCATTCAGGATGCAAGCGGCTGCCCTGATTCAGTGCGACCGCTTGCAACTAACGACCACCTCTGAATGAGGTTCTATGTGCTCTCACCCTTCTGAAGTGAGTAATATAATTTTCACCGTGGTTCTGCAGTGGTAGTAGAATGCAACGTAGATTCTGTCAATGTTGTCGGTGAATCGCTCCAGATCATCCTGAGGAAGCAGACAATTTTGAAATGTGTTTCTAGGAAACCACTCATTGGTACTCTCCACTTATTAATTTTTTTGTTTTTAATTCTGAAATTTATTGTATTAATTTTTAAGTAAAAAAAAATGCTTTTATTGAATTTTTAGTTGGTATAATTTGACCACACCGTATAGAATAATAAATACAAATTATTTGGTAACTGGATTTTGTAAGAGTATTTATGTCACATCCGCCGTACAGGATTCCCCTTTGTAGGGAGTGAAAGCGGAGGTCCCGGATTGAGGGAAGAATCAGAGACGTGGGGCCTGTATATATGATCTCCTCATCCACGGATGTCAGACGTTGACGAGACCAGTCCAAAAGTGTGAAGTCTAACCACCAGAGAGGTGTTCTCCATTGACCCCACCAATCGAGATATGGGTTTTAGCTGCACCCAACTGGCAGGTCGCGGCCCTTTGGACTGGTGTCTGATACCGTGGGAATAGAGACAGATATAAATGGCCCACGAGATATACTTCTAAAAAGAAGCGCTAATACAGGAGATAGCTATATGTACTGTAATGCTGATAGTGGTAGGTGTCCTGTGATGAGAAGGAGAGCACTCGAGAGTTGTACACTGGAGAGGAGTCTAGACGCTAAACTGCGTCAAAAGATGCTATAACTAGTACACCAGAAATGGATCCTTGACGCAATACTGCGCTGAGATAGGCACACAGATTGATACACCAGAAAGGGGTCCTTGACGCTACTTTGCATCGGAATCCAGTATGAGTAATGTACACTGGAAAGATGATAAGGCACAGTTAGACAGAGAGTCGATATTGGTGGCACACAGGCTAGATGTTCTGGATGCACTGTTGCACAACGAGTTGGTATAGCTGGCACACAGGCTAGATGTTCTGGATGCACTGTTGCACAATAAGTTGGTATAGCTGGCACACAGGCTAGATGTTCTGGATGCACTGTAGCACAACGAGTTGGTATAGAGGCACACAGGCTAGATGTTCTTGACGCACTGTTGCACAAAGATCTGACACTGGTTTCACAAGGAATCTCAGAGGAACCTGGAACGAGGTAACAGCAAGGATACACTCATAAGCGACAACTTTGCACAAGTAACTTCCTGTTTCCCAGAGAACGGCTTTATACCCTGCAGTAGCAGGTCATTGGTGGACAGCTTCAGCTGAGTACCACCATGCTACCATTGGGTACAGGGTAATCAGGTGATGCAAACTGTCATGGCTGGGTCCATGACGGCGACCGCAGTAACCAAGGCACAGCACAACCAAGGCAGTCTACATGGCTCTAGGAATAATACTCAGCATGTCACCTTCCACCGCACCTGGTGTCTGACCACGCGAGTGACTAGAGGAAGCAGGCGCTGAGGTGAGTAAAGGCCGATCCTAGGCTGCAACCTGACAATTTAACTTTGGATCCAAGAACCACTATTGAGAAATACACAAATTCTTCATCAAGTCACATGATACCGACGGACATCAGGTTCTCAGGAATAAGTGTCCACGGATTTCATCACACCCCATTCAAAGCAAGTATACTATATAATCTTGTAGGACCTTGTATTGGGTACTCTGATTTGCACTATGGAGATTTGTTTCCCCCATTAATATACATCGATCTGAAGCGATTCGACAACAACATTGACGTTATCTACATTGCATTCTGCAACCACCGCAGGACCAGGGTGAAAATTGTGTCCAACTTCTATTACTCACTTCAGAAGGGTGAGTGCACATTTGTCTCTTATGAGAAACAAAATTCTTTAACGTTATCACATGATATTGTTTTTCTTTTCACATACTGAATAAATCGAGCAGATTCCCAAAAATTTCTGATTAAGAATAGATCAAAGAAAGTGCCGGAACCATCTTTCAATTCCAAAATCTGCTTCTTGTGGGACAGTCTTCTGATAATTGTGGGAAGCGTCAGCTTTTGTATTTGCATCTAACTTAGAATCAGGCCTGTGAAATGGAGTATTAAGTGCCAGAGACATATAGATGGTGCAATAGGGAACACTACTAAGAAGCCTTGACCTGCCTTCAGTCTCCAATGGTCTGATCCCTCTCCTGCACCTCTCTCTGTCTCCCTTCAGACCAGTGACTCACCTCCCAATTGCAATGGCAAGATCTTGGGATGACCTCACTGAGGCCAGTGCCAGCCGAGGAGTAGTCTCCGCACAGGAAATGTGTAAGACCCTGATAAATGAGTGATATGGGGGCTGTGATGTAAAGCTTTTAAACCTTACCACTTTATGCAGGTTCTTGTGCTTCTGTTGGTGCGACAGAGAGGTAAAGAGGGTTGTCCAGACATTGAAGGTTGAAATAGGTGTTTCCAAATAAGTTTCACCTAATTAAAGAAGATAGTTTCTTAACTAGGATCAGATAACCACCATTACAGTAACAGCTTTTCAACAAGATATAAAATTTCAAGCCAATAACATTTACCAGTAATTTACACTCACAAAGTAACATTTTATTCTACTGGAACTCTGGATCTTGTGCGGTTTTGGTGGAGTAGGATAGTTTTTTTCATATAAGTGCAAACATTGTATAATTCAGAATAAAATTAATTTTGCAACAAATCACATGAACATATTGTAACATTAAATATTACTGTATTCCTCAAATTAATTCCTATCTAAAGGTTTCAGTCCAGACTATTGTACTTGGCAGTGTATATATCTTATCACTCTACAGTACAGTAACATTCCTAAAACACAACTACAACACTATATCAGTCCCTTTAAGTGAGTTTATACCTATTGGCCAAGTCTCACCCGTTGGTGCACATAGAGTGTATCACTGGCTATTTCTCCCGGGTTTGTTAGTAAGGGAGCAGGTGAAACGTTAAATCCTCTGCGGTTTGATAGGGAAGGATAATGGCGGAGCTGATGATGATAATTCCTTTAAAGTCAGATAAGTTCTCTGTAAAGCGCTGCAGAATATGTGTGCGCTATATAAATAACTAGTAATAAATAAATAAATAATAAATAAATAAGTTCCGTGTGTATAACCTAACGATTGAAGGATTTTAATAGGTGAGAATTGTTATCTCCTTGTAAAGTGCTGGTGTGGAAATGATCCTGTCATGCCTTTCTGTCTTACAGGTACGCGGTCAGATTCACTTCCTTACTATTCTTTGGAGCTACTCCCTGGACTAAATGCAATGTTTCTTTATTCTTCAAGTAGTCACTATATAGTACATGTAGAATGCAATCTGAAAGGTCTAGTAGGGATCTGCCAATCAGCAACCTCTGTAATGTAGGATCTGCACCCTGACATAAGCTGTAGGCAGTATGACAGTCTATGGTGTCTGCGTGCTGCTGTTACCTGAAGGGTTCAGCTCTCTCATGCAGATCCTGCTCTCCCTTCACAGCACCTGAGCTGCAGACAGGGTCTTGTAACTGCTTCTCCAGGGGATCTGGTCCGGTCACCCACTGCACGCCTTCAAGGGAGGAGGGGCCGCCTTCTGAGGAGAGGACACTGTCTGCTCAATCTCAGCCCCAGTCACCACCGAAGCGCTACTCCACTCCCCTTGACTGTTACCTCAGGACTCCCTGGAATGGCCGCCCTCAGCACGTCTCCTGGCAGCATAGCGCTCTCTGGCCAACTGCTGCTCACCTCCATCACCTGCCTGACCACCTGACACTGCTCATGTGACCCCCCCCAAAGCTGGGGGGGGGGTCACATGAGCAGTGTAGTACCTATCACAGCAGGGTATTACACATATCCGGCAAAGCGTAGCCTGTAGGCTACAGCAGCACAACGTCATCTTCAGGTTCTGGAGCTAGGTAAATCTGACTGCTTTGCAAACCCTATAGAAACCTATGGGGGTGCTGCGGCTGCAGACAGAAATGGAAGGGACTGTAGCAGACATCTGCTGCCATCCCTCCATAATACATCTGGGGGATACCTAGAATATTTCTGGGTACGAAAATGGTATGCATCCGGCATCCCAGTGGTCTGGATGCCGACACTCCGGCACCGAAATCCAGACGCTGGTCAGAAGCTAGTGCCAGCATCCCATCTGCCCGGATACCGAAGGTAAGTATCGGGGTGTTAAGGGGGGTTAAATTTAGGGTTAGGCACTAGAGGGAGGGTTAGGCACTAAGGGGGGAGGTTAGAATTAGGCACTAGGAGGGGAAGGTTAAGGTTAGGCACCAAAGAGGGGGGTTAGGGTAGGGAGAGGGAAAGGGTTAGCATACCAACCAACAAGTGTCGGTATGTTAACCCATTCGGGATGTCGGCATCGGGATTCTAACAGCCGGGATCCCGAGCGCCGGCATCTAATACCGATTCCCTGAAAACAGGTGTTTTCAGGGAATATGCTGCAAATATTTAGGGCCCTCAGAACCTGTTCAATCCCAGGTAGCTTCACTTCAAGAAATGTTAGTGTGGGCAGGGCATGTTAGTTGTGCCCCCCAACCTGCCAAGCTCCCAGATATGGTCCCCCCCAGCACCTGTCCTTCCCTATGGGCATCCCTGTGTGTGAAATAATGAGATGTCTGAATTGCTGATATGTGTGATATACACAGGTTTGATGATAGTATACACTAGCAGAATCAATATTAAGGCAGACCAGGTAGTAAGACTTAACCAGGCATTTGGGTTTATTACAGTACTTGAATATTGTACAGCTGTACTTACAGTAGCAGACAGCAGAGATGGAGCTGAGTACACAGCGGACCGTCCGGTAATGTATGTTGGTAGCAGTATGCAGGATAATACAGGGTCTACCCTGAGGCTCATTCCTACATGTCTGTGTAGTACTCTGGCACTCTAACACAGTGGCAAGATGGCGCCTTGCATATGCTGTAGCACTGTTGGCAGCCATCTTGGTAAAGGTCAGATTCTTCAAGTAAAGGAGCATTATGGAAATAGTGCAGTAGCGCACTCCATATACCAACATGAATTAGATGAGACATTTAATCATACATGCCTACACTCCCGAAAGTTTCGGGAGGCTTCCGATTCTTCGGGTAACCCCCCGGACTCTCGGCAGTGTAGGCACTTCTCCCGCATCCTGCCCACTTCCTAGTGAAGTGGGCAGAATAGGTAGAAACTTACCTGAAATCCGCGGTCCGTCGTTAGGGGGCGGGGCTTGATGATCTCGTATAATTGCATCATTTGACCCCGCCCCCGTCACTGCCCGACTGCTGCCTCTCCCCAGGCTTCTCCTGGGGAGGGCAGATTATAAGTAGGCAAGTATGCGTTTAATGTGCCACCACTCAGGGCACAGGCACGTACTGTAGAAGGATCTAATATGAACCATTATCCCCCATGCTACAGATTTGCTGTAATTTCTCTTGACAGTCAGTTGCTTACTTAGGCGAATGTCCAATATTTAATACAAAACATATAAATACAACCTCACTCGCGCTTATCATTTTAGTCCCAAACGTTCATATGGTTTTCAAGTTGCTCCGATGCAGAAAATCCATGGTACATGGAAAAACAAGGAAAGGGAGCACAATAGTGTAATAAAGTCACTTTCTGGGCGCACACCACCGCAAACGTGTGTGTGATGAAGTAGACAAGGTGAACAGGGGGATCCTCTCCCAGCGTAAAGTCCTCCTCCCTTGAAGAGATACCACCCAAAATGTGAGTGAAGAAAAGTATACAGTGAAATTCTCACATGTATGCTTACTTCCAACAACATTGTACTTGCATATAAAGGTATCTATGGGTTGTCAGAAACGTAGTGCCATCACGTCAGGTAGAGTCTCATCCACCAATGGGAAATTAATGAGATCAAAAACAAGGCAGTCACCAAGTTTATATTATAATCCAAAGAATTTTCAAGAAAAAAAGACACTATTCAACCTGTTTCGGCGCTCTGCGTCGCCTTTTTCAAGATGAGTGTCTTATCGCTATCCACTCTAGCATGCCACAAATCGGCACACTAGAGTGGATAGCAATAAGACACTCATCTTAAAAAAAAGGCGCTGCAGAGCACCGAAACGCGTTGAAGGGTGTCTTTTTTTTTCTTTTCTTCGTGTGGTTTCCCTACCATCTACAATTGCTACCTCTGTGTTTTTGTTCTACCCGGGTTATTCTAACAAGGATACAGAGATGAGCATCAGACCATCATTGATGATAGGGTTCCTTTTATTTTAATAAACATATCCAAGTTTTTGGATTATATAATAAACTTGGTGACTGCCTTGTTTTTGATCTCATTAATTTCCCATTGGTGGATGAGACTCTACCTGACGTGATGGCACTACGTTTCTGACAACCCATAGATATCTTTATATGCAAGTACTACGTTGTTGGAAGTAAGCATACATGTGAGAATTTCACTGTATACTTTTCTTCACTCACATTTTGGGTAGTATCTCTTCAAGGGAGGAGGACTTTACGCTGGGAGAGGATCCCCCTGTTCACCTTGTCTACTTCATCACACACATGTTTGCGGTGGTGTGCGCCCAGAAAGTGACTTTATTACACTATTGTGCTCCCTTTCCTTGTTTTTCCATGTACCATGGATTTTCTGCATCGGAGCAACTTGAAAACCATATGAACGTTTGAGACTAAAATGATAAGCGCGAGTGAGGTTGTATTTATATGTTTTGTATTTCCAGGAGTTGGTGACTCTATACTTACCTTTGCAGTTTTTTAAGTGCAGCGCCACTGAGGAGTATTTTTTGTCCTATATTTAATGTTTTGTGCATTAAAGTTAAAGGTATCTAATGACCAGCAGTCAAACTCATACGGATTAATTATCAGACATGTGGGAAAATGCAAATGGAAGATGACCATAATTGTGTGTGCGGTCCTACTCTCACTAACCACACCTGGTAGTGACACGGCCACATGGCCCTAGTGCCGCTTTGCTAGATCTTTTCAATGTGGCCACCTAGGAGTGTAATGGTGTCTTTACAGAAATTGGCTCAATTGCTTACCAATAGCATAATGTTTGTCACAAACCGATTGGTTTGTGAATCCCGACTTGGGTTGTGAACTGGACAGGGATCTGAGTGAGTGAAGTTGGCTGACTTGAGCTGTGATCTGCACAGTCTCTGGGAATAGAGCCACAGGGAGAATGGAATTAATGGTGTGCTTGGTGTACACTGGTTGCTGACAGGTAGAGGGCACTGGAGATGCAACCAGGATGGAAGTCTGTTACACGAGCAGGATGAATGATGATGAGCTTGTCAGTGGATTGTAACCGGGCTGGAAGCGGACGGCACTGAGATGTTTAGGAACCTGTAGAAGCTCTGGTAGCTGGAGTCCGGGCTAGTACCGGCAGTGCTGGACGCTGTAGTGACAGTGGTACTGTGGTTGAACACCGGGTTGCAACCGGCTGTGCAATCAAGTGGAGGATTTGCACAGGGTATGGTGCAGAATAAAGTTCAATGTTGCAGTTGGTTGAAAGAACGCACTTGCTTTGCAAACAAGTATACAGGTCTGGAGATCAGATAGCATGACTCAGTAGGAACTGAGCTATACACACTACAGGTGGTAAAACTGTGTTGCTGGTAATGTTTACACTGAAACTATGCAGGGAATTCAAAGGTTAATAGCACTACAGTACAGCAATTCAGGATCTCTGTAGTACTTTGGAGAGCACAGGTGAGCCACATGGATGAATGATTAGGCTCTCTGCAGACAAACACTCAGGGGTAAATTTACTAAGAATTGAGTCTTATCGAGTTTGTTTCTTTTTAAACTCGATTTGCATCGATGAAACTTGGGTGATTTTCCCATTTTTAAAGTCACAAATTTACTAAGAAGTGAGTTTAGCTGAAAGTGAGTTGGCCGATGGTGAAGCAGATTGAGATATCTCCCACGAGTAGTAAGTTTAGATGAGATTACTCACCTGAGATTGCAGTGTCTTCTCTCTGCAAAACTCTCCCGATCAAGCAGCCTGCACATATCAGTAAGCTATGTGAAGGCTTTTTGTGTTGTCTACATGTTAAACAAGGGTTAAATCTTAAAAAAAACGATGTAAGGTCCCCCCCTAAAAGCATAACCAGCCCCGGACATCTCAGCCAGTCCTGGTTCCTAAAATTACGGGGAACAAAACAAGTAGGGTTCCCCCGTAATTTAGGTACCAGCACCTGGCTGCAGGGCCAGTGCTGGTTTTAAATATAGGGGGGAAATGCGTTGGGGTCCCCCTATATTTAAAACCAGCACTGGCCCCAAACCGACCGGGGTGTAATGCCACAGCCAGGAGATCCTAGGGTCTCCAGGGCCAAAGCATTAACACCCCAAGTCGGTCAGCGCAAGCCGGGGATCTCAGAGGGTCCACCTTTTCCCGAAACCCCAAGCTTGGGCTGAAGCCCAGGGCTCTTCCCCGCACCCCTGGAGCAGTGGGTACAGGGGTAATAATGTGGTTTATAGTTCTAAACTATTGTAATTTACAGTGGAACTACAGGTGCCAGCATGCCTGCCCTTTGGCACTTGTGGAACTACAAGTGCCAGCAGGGGTCCGGCATCCGTTGGTTTGGGTCCAGTGCTGGTTTTAAATATAGGGGGACCCCTACATATTTTTCCCCCATATATTTAAAACCAGCAAAGGCTCTGCATCCAGGTGCTGGTTCCCCACAATTTTAGGAACCAGGACTGGCTGAGCAGTCCGGGGCTGGTTATGCTTTTGGGGGGGGGTCCTACTTCATTTTTTTTTTATAAAAACACTTTAAATTAGGTACACATGCAGAAACATATACAAATCACACTGATCTGTGTATTTTTCTGCCAAACTCGCAGCTCAGGAGGTGGAGGGTTTGAAACTTAAATTTCTCTGCGAGTTTGCTCCAATCTCACCCGAGATTGTAATCTCGATTCTTGGTGAAATTCCCGAGTTGCATCTTTGTCATTAAAAGTACTTCTGAGTTTGCCCGATGGTGAGTTGTTTCGAGTTTGCGATCTCACCCGAGTTTTACAAGTGAGAAGAGAGAAATCTATTCCAAACTCACCAAAGTTTATCTTTAGTTAATTTGCGAGATGAAAAACATACCTAAACTCATCTCGACCAAACTCAGGCCCTGATTCAGAGCCGGACGCTCTGACCAGAGCGCTCGCTCTGAATCAGGGCCCTCCTCCATTAAAATGGAGCGTCCTCCTGGATGCTCGTATAGCTGTGGGTCACCACCCACAGCATATACGAGCGTGCAAAAAGATGGTCGCGATGGTCTTGACCATCGCGACCATCGGACTTGCGAGGGAAATATTTTTTTTTTCACCCCCAAATTCAAAGTGACTTTTTGGGGTGTTCTTATGTGTTTTTTAAACATTTTTGACACAGTTTACCTTTGGGGGACTGTCTGAAGGCTGCAAGCGGGGTTCCCGCAGCGTTGCACCCCAAAACCCCAATTTTTTCCGCCTGCTATTCATAGACGAAACTTTTTCGCCTATTACATTGCATTGTTCAAATTGAACACGGCGATACTTTTCCACCTGGTGAAATGACGTCATCGGCAAAAAGTTTCCGCCAAAAACAGCTTTTCGCCTCAAATTGAATATGGGCCTAAAGCTCAGGAATACCTGCCACAGTGGTAACTGAGCTTAGACGTTGCACTGGCGATTTGCTAGAGCCAGTGGATGGAATATATACCCCTGGGTTAGCTGTGAGAGGCTGAGCAGAATCAGGTGGTTCGGGGAGGCTCAGTCTGGCATAGGATTGGATGGACCGTGGTCAGGTGATCAGAACATGTCATAGCAGTACTGCAGGCTAGGCTCTGATGTGGATTATGGCCTAGCAGGCCGAGAAAACTGAAGCCTATGCATCCAGAATGGACAAAGGACGCTGGCACCTTGCCATGAGGCTGGATCACAACGCTGCAGGAGCGGTAAGTGATCCGGTGGGATAAACGTTCTTTCAATCAGATTTGTATCAATTATTGCAGCCCAGCCCAGCCCAGCCCAGCCCAGCCCAGCCCAGCATTAATTGGAATAATAGCAGATT
Source organism: Taudactylus pleione (assembly GCA_031769625.1). Classification (NCBI taxonomy): domain Eukaryota; kingdom Metazoa; phylum Chordata; class Amphibia; order Anura; family Myobatrachidae; genus Taudactylus; species Taudactylus pleione. Next base: position 2,088,874 of record JAUIMM010000471.1, read on the forward strand.
TTATGGAATATCTATTAAAACATAGGGCCCGATTCAGAGCCGCTCGCAAGCGGCCCGATGTTATTGAACTGCGCATGCGCTGCATCAGGCGTGCGCATGCGCGAGCCCCGCTGAACGACTGAAGTTCAGTCACTACAGGGTTGGCAACAAGATGGGGCGGCTGTCGATGTTGATTGACAGCTTGCCCCGTTTTGTGGGTGGGTAGGCTGCACAAACGCAGGCGTTCCCTTTCCAGCGCCTGGCGTTTGTAGGGCGGACTAACTGACATCACTACTGATGTCAGTAGTGGACTTCCTGCTCTATTAGAGCAGGGAGTCCACTCGGCCTTGCGGCAGCTAGACCCTGCCCCAGCGTCTCTTTGCAAGGCCGATGGTCGTGATTATCGCGACGGTCTCCTGGCCGCTCGCACAAGCTGTGGGTGATCTCCCATAGCTTTGCGAGCGGCCGGAGAAAAAAAAAATACGCCCACTTCAGAATAGCCGGCACCTCTGTCTATAAAGTGTCCTCAGAATACTTAAAGTTGTATATGCATACTAGCCTACCCTTCCAATTTGGCTGGGAGCCTCTTGACAATCTGGTGCTGCTACCGCCCCCCCCCCCCCCCCAGAAAGGCCGGCAAGCCTCCCGGCAGCTGCTGACCCCTCCAGCCCTCCTGCAGTAATAAGAAAATTCCCTGCAGCATCGCGTAAATTTGGCCCCACCCCCTGCATCACAATGCCGGTAATCTCGTTTCCCCCCGTTCCACCCACAAATGCCGGCCACGCCCCCTTGATTTGCCAGAAAGTCGTTAAACCTGTGTATATGCTTGACTATTGATGGTGCACAGATTAGCAAGATCCGTCTTCAAAGGTTTTAATAAAAGAAGCCTAGGTCGGCATGTCTTAGTAATGATACACTTTCTAAATTTTCCAATGTATAAATGAAAGTGTCCTGACTTATGGTTTTACAGCATCATACCTTCCAACCATCTCAGTTTTGACAGGACAGTCCTTCTCTTTGAGCAGTGTGGCCTGATTCAGAGCCGCACGCAAAAAGCATGCGCTCGCTCTGAATCGGGGCGGCCGCGTGTTTTTTAAAATCCGGCCTCCTGGCCGCTCGAATAGCTGTGGGTGACCCCCCCACAGCTTTTGCGAGCAGCCAGGTGATGGTCGCGACCATCGCGACTATGGGGCTTGCAACAAGACCCTTGTGATAGGATCTCATTCCCGCAAGCCCCAGTGAGCGTCTGGCTCTAATAGAGTCGGAAGCTCACCACTGACATCACTCGTGATGTCAGTGGGGCCACCCCCAAACGGCAGGCGTTCCTTCGGGATGAACATCGACAGCCACCCCTTTTGGATGTGAGCGCCGGAGCGAGTGATTTCTCGCTTGCTCCGGGGCTCGCGCACACACAGTGCGCACGTCGCGCGTGCGCACTGCCTAACAATCTACCCACTTGCGAGCGCATAGCGCTTGCGAGGGGTCTGACGAGACGCCCCCAAAATGTCATACACCAGAGTGGTGACCTAACAGGTACAAGGTCTTGCCCCCTTTTGCGAAGGGGCATTGTGATGTTAGGAAGTTTGCTGTATTGCTGTATGGTACGTGAACTGTACAGCTGCCATGCAAGGTGCTCTTGAACATTTGGTCAGCTAGGAATCTGATTGGATTAAAGCTGTCCTGTGTTCAGGAACTTTATGAGATGAGGATTTTAAAGAGGGCAGGGGGGAATCTTATTTGATATGAGTCATCCAAATTGCTCCCTCATTAACAGAGTACTATAAAATAGACGGTTTAGAACCTTATTGACTTGTACCGAGCAACGACATAAGAGTTTTTTACCCACAGCTATTTTTTTGTTTACATTTTTATGCCAAATAATAATTTCCCAAAATATGAGCAAAAATGTCAAGCTCTCATCAAAAACAAAAATTTATATTACTTAAGGGCCAAACTCAGAGTCTGATTCAGAGCCGGACGCAAGTGGCCGATCGCTCGTCCGCCGTACGAGCGGTAATATTTAAATCCAAGCGCTCGCTCGTATGTTCGCTCGTAGCTAACCTTCCGCCCCATATTCTCCCAACCCCTCCTCTAGCTAGCGAACATACAAAATAGCGAGCGTCCGTCTCCTCTTTGGTTGCAGGGAGCGCTCGCACAAGTCAATTCCGGAAGTGGCCCTGTCAGTTTCGATTGCCTGCTATTTCATTCTGCAAACATACTTGAATCGATTACTGGCAATCACTATATTAATTACCTTAATTGTTTGTTTCACATGTTTGCAATCCTGGTTTTTTTTTCAATGTCAATAAACTTTATTCTTGTTAGTGTGTGTCATTTCTTCCGCGGAATACGTACGGTTTGACCAAGGGGATGGTTTTTCTAATGTAAAAGTTTGTTTGAATGCTACTAATGTTTTTTGTTTTTTTTTTATATGCAGATTTTCCATTTTTTTTTTTACATTTAAATTAGCTTACGCATGTCACTGCATCATGCCTATCATGTAGGTCACATGACTCATACACTAACCGATAGAATTGTTCCTGTTAATTTACAAAGTACATTAGCCAATCAAAATTTTTCTAGGACCTTTATTAAAACTGGTTTGTGTAAAAAAAATCATTGCCATCATGAGAGCCAACGCTTTCTGTAGGCGCGAACTAATGATCCTCACTGAGGTGATGGACGAGCACATTACAAACCATCCGCTCCCCATCACCAATCATCAAAAGCGTAGGGCCTACGCGGAGGTGCGCCGCCGGCTGCGTTCCCTCGGCTATCGCCGTAATATCGGCCAGTTGGAACGCAGGTGGTCGGATCTGAGGCGCCGATCACCACGCCTGCTGGCCCTTTTGCGGCGCCGGATTGGCCAAAGTAAGTGTTTCTGTGTCTGATTTTTTTTTTTCATACCTGCGTGTGCTTGTTTACAGGATATCCCTGTTTTTATTATTTTGGTCATACCTGCGTGTGCTTGTTTACAGTATATCCCTGTTTTTATTATTTTGGTCATACCTGCGTGTGCTTGTTTACAGTATATCCCTGTTTTTATTATTTTATCCCAAAATTGAATTTTTTTAAAAAAAAATGTAATTAAAAATGTTTTTCTCCATCATTTAGGGGCAGAGCGGATAGTCAGACGGCGCCGACGTGTGGCTCGTCCCCTATCCCCCACTCCCACCCAAACATCCCCTGCCCACTCTTCCCCAAATTCCCCCTCCACCACAGACCTTGCCATCCTTCAGTCCCCTCCCTCTCCTCACCTGACCATCCCTCCAACTTCCCCCTCCCCTCAAAACCCACCTCACTTTTCCACACCCTCCATTCCCTCAGCCATAACCCCTCCTCCTTCACTTACCCACTGGCCCACCTCAGATGAGGAGGATTTCGTGGCTCCAGGCCCAGTCCGCAGTGTGGCTGGTATGTTTACATTGTAAACTATGTTTTTTTTTTTTTTTTTTATTGTGTATATTAATTTGTTTGATGTTGTCCTTTTGCCTGTGCAGTTCAAAATAGTAAAGTAGTTCAAATGTTTTTTATATATATCTTTGTGAAACAATGTCAAGGATGTTTTCCCCTTACACATATGACACATGTCCAAACACTCCCACTTGTGTCTTTCTTGTTTACGGTACCAACAAATGTCGTAGTTTTGCTTAGCTTTAAGACATATGTTTTTTTAGTTTATTTCTACTTTTTGGCCCCTTATTTTTTGAAAATCTTTTCGTTTGGCATTCCTTTTTTTTTGGACATGTTTTTGTAACTGATGTTTGTTTTTGGTATAGCCTGAATTTTTTGTGGGTTTGAACATTCTAAATGAAGGTGTCATTTTATTAACCCGCACATTTTTTTTCACCACAGGGGCCCAGAGGCGTAACGAGGCCATTGCAGGAGGATTGGTGGAACTCCGGGGCCATGTAATTGGCATGCTGGTGGCCTTGGACCACCTTTTGGCAATCCTGCGCTAATAATTTTTTGGATTTTGAAAAAAAAAAGTAAAAAAAATAAAAAGTTTATTTTGATTTATTTAAGTCTCATTCCTTGTCTGTAAATCTTAGATTGTTGAACCTTACATAAGTCTACTATTTGTCCCTGTGTTTTTAAGTAATGTCAATTTGTTTGTAGAAAGGTCAAGTAAGTATGTAAGCTTGCACATTAAACACATAACAATACCAATAGGTTTTTAGACTTAACGTCAAAAATAGATTAAATATGTTTGGTGGTAATGTAAAAATTAAAGCAACCTGCTTAGGCCTAGAATTGTAAACATACTGATTCACCATAATACCTTTGTTGTTTGTTTTTAGCCACAAAGCAGGGTACAAAAGTTTAGAAATTAAGAAATTACAGTATTAGGCATTAAGGATGTTTGCATTTTTTGGAGCAGGTTTCACTTGTTTGTAATTTACATAGGAAATGGTTGTTTAATGAAAATAATAAATTTATTGCACACAAATAATAAACACTAAGTGAATTGTCAAAACAAAATCACACAGTTAAAACACACACAAAAGACCAAAAAATTCTAAAATCCCCCCCCCAAAAAAAATCAAGAACTGTTTGAAGAAGTAGCATGCCAACATGAATCCACAAATGAGGAGAAGAAATCATTGTTCCCGAAGGTATATCCAATGTGTCCACATAAAGTCATTTGTGTTGATCAGGTAGTATGCATGGATTTTTATGGTCATTTTAGGGAATAAAACAAAAATAAAATTTAAAAAAAGTTAAAAGTACATTAAAATAATACATGTCTACATTGTGTCAATTAAATAACTTTGTGGAAATAATTACCTAAAAAATCTGGCAACAATTTGATCGCGTATGGCCCTCCCCACATACTGACCTCCGACCAACCTCGCCGGGGCCGGCCCCCATTAAGGCATCCTCTGGCTGCATTGACACCACTCCTTATGGTGATGTTGTGAAATATCCCACACAGGACCACAATTTTGGAAACCATAGCCGGCAAATACATGAGGTCGCCACCAGAGCGGTGGAGGCATCTGAATCGGCCTTTTAAAAGGCCGATACAGTGCTCCACCACCTGCCTGGTGGCTGTAAGTGCGGAATTATACTGACTTTGTGGCCCTGGTGTGGGAACCAAAAAAGGAGTGAGCAGCCAGGGCATGCAAGGGTAACCACTGTCTCCTGTGAAAATATTAAAAACAACATCAGGACCATTGTGTACCAAGCTTTGCATTGGTTTCAACAGAAGGTGTCAACTTACCCAGAAGCCATGCATCACCAGCTTGTAGGTTGTTTAATTTGTGCCAAATCCCTGATTGCCGGATGACGAAGGAATCATGTGCACTGCCTGGGAATTTGGCATTCAGGGACAAGATCTGGAGGGAGGCATCACATACCACCATTACATTCATCGAATGAAAGTGTTTTTGGTTCCTAAATATTGCCTCCAGCATTGCTGGAGGCTGAAGTGGTATGTGAGTGCCATCCACAACCCCTATGATGTGTGGGTAGCCAGCAATTTGGTAAAATTTATCCTTCACCACATTAAGGGAACCCATATCCAATGGCATTTTAATAAAATGATGGAGGTGTTTAAATAGTGCATCCATCACTGCCCTCAGGATCCTTGAAAAGGAGGATTGGGAGATTCCTGCGACTATTCCCACGGTGGTTTGAAAGGATCCTGAGGCACAAAAATGTAACACCGACATTAATTGCGTAAGTGGTGGTATTGCTGTAGGACTGTCAATTTGCCGTTCAAGATCACTCTCTATTAATGAGAGAGTGTCTATGATGATTTTTGGAGGCAGACGGTAGCACCTTAACACCTCATCATCTGGCATTCCAAAAAGGGTGACACGTGTTCTATATATCTGGGGCCTTGCACGCCTATGAGGCCTAGGCCTGGGACGAAGTTGAGGTTGGTCGGGTTCTGGAACCATGGCCAAGAGAATATGACCAACATCAACATGAAATGTTAAGGAAGGTAGTTATTGTTTTAGACAAATGTGTTAAGAAAAATATACTTATCTTTTCAAAGAAAACCAAAGAATCTTACAGGCCTGGGTAGTGTCATGTGAAAATCCACCTACATTTCAAAAGGAGAAAATATTTTAAATATTAATTTTATAAACTAGGAATTAAACCAAATTTAGTTTTGTCAAAATTAGAGAAGGGAGCACACATTATTTCGCAAAATAGTACGCTACATTTAGACTTAAGACATGATTTTACACAGAACAAGCACACATTATTTCGCAAAATAGTACGCTACATTTAGACTTAAGACATGATTTTACACAGAACAAGCACACATTAGTTCGCAAAATAGTACGCTACATTTAGACTTAAGACATGATTTTACACAGAACAAGCACACATTACTTAGCGAAACATATGCTAAGACCAACACATCTAATTTGTTAATTAATAAAACCAAAAACACTTACCAAAAACAGACAAATATCAAAAAGTTATAAAAGGTCACTTGGGTTCCAGCCAAAATAACTGTAAAAAAAAAAAAAAAACAATATAAAAATTTTGCAACAAGTTATTAATAAATGTTTATGGGAATTATTGAAATACTTACTCAAAAATATAAATAAAAATAGCAAATAAAAATACGCAAAAATGCTAACTTAAACAAAGAAAGTAATAAAAAAACGCTCCTTCAAAAAAAAAAAAAAACTCCTTCACGTTCCACCAACCAAACAACAAACCACTCTACACCGAAATACCTCCAACAATCAAAAAATGCCACCTCGAATGGAGTCACACCAAGCCATAAATAGTCTACATTTTCCCGCTCAAATTAAGGACGGACAATAGGAGCGCACAATGAATGATGTGGCCGAATAATGCTGACGCATGTATAAAAACGTCACTGAAGGCCAAAATCGGTCTGCTGCATTGAGAAAAAACACAATGAGTACAGAGCAGCAAAGTACTAGCCAACAGGCACCATGTAAGTATTTGTTTTTTTATGGGAAAATGCTTATGTTTAACATTACATTTTGAAACATTTTACATTAAAATTTTTTAAACCATTTAAAAAAAAGGTGTGGAGGATGCCATGGAAGAGGCTGCTGGGCCTAGTAGGCAAACTAGGGCCAAAAAAAAAAGGCAGCCACAATTCACAAGGAAGGAGAAGGAGGTTTTGGTGCAAATGTGCAATGACAACCTGGCACAGGCACCAAGGAATATGGGTGCAACCCAGAGATGGAAACTGTGGGACGACATAGCCAGTGCTGTCAATGGGGTGGGTGAGTTTGAACATTCAACCCGGGAGGTCAAACGCCGGTACGTAAAAACTACATTTGACTAAAAAGTGTTTACAGGTCCAAATACTGCAGTAATAATGCCAAATTTTAAACCAACAGATGGAGCGACTTCAAATATCGGCTGATAGGGCTAGACATGCAGGGGGGACAGGTGGGGGTCCCACCCCTGTGTCACTTGAGCTCACGGATTTGGAGGAGCTGGCACAGGGGTGTGTGCAGGATGAGGAGGTGTTTGGCGTGTCGAACATGGATATTGACATGCCAGAGTTTGCGGCTCCCCATGTTGCCCCAGGTAAATGTTGTAATGTTAACAATTCAGAAATGTGTTTTGGAAAATATCTAGAATATAATTTTACTCTTTTCTCTTTTTTTTCACAGAGACACAGGTGGATGAGTCTGCTCCAGAGGTGAGCTTTGGCCACAAAATTTCTTCTGGCTCTGCAGGGGAGGAAGTAGTAGATCCGACTGGGGACCCTGTGGCAGACAGTCCAGGGCATTCCCCCTCGCAGGCAGTGGCCCTCCTCAGTGATCTCAATGTTAAAACAGATCAGCACACCGAGATTCTGCTGAGGATGGACGCCAATCTGCTACGGGTGGCGGACGCCCTGGAGGAAACTGCTGCGGCCAACATGAGAATTGCAAATGCCCTGGAGCAGCTCGTTCGCCAGCACATGTTGGAGCCGGCCTCCCGTCCTGCCGGAACATCAGAACCCTCCACCTCGGGCACAACAACAGTCATCCCTCCAAATGTGCCTAGCCCTATGCCTAGTACAGAGGCCACAACATCTGCCTCTGGCCAGGCCATCCGAAGGAGATCCCGGACCCGTTCAGCATTGGCTAATTTCCCCACAATCCATCTCTGTGTTTGCCCCATATTCCTTCATGCCAAAAACCTCCCTCTCCTTTCTTGTGAATTGCTTTTTTTTGTTTTTATTTTTTTAGTTCAAATGCCACTTATTTTGTTTGTGTGTGGCCAAAATCATTTCTCATTTTTTTTATTTATTTTATGTTCAAAATCTGCAAAATTCTATTGTTGATTTATTCAAAAACTGGTTAAAAGGTAATCCCTCAAACAAACAATACAATGAAAATAGAAACATTTAATTTTTTTAAAAAAAACAAGGGTTAAAAACAATTTATGAGTTTTAATTAACACTTAGCAAAAAACAAAAGGACGATTTTTTTCTTGGCCAAAAAAAAAATATGAAAAAAAACAAACATGCGTACAATATTGTTTCCCTAAAAAAGAAACACTTACAAATATTTTAAAAGCCCACAAAAAAAAACCCATTTGTTAGCTAATTGATTGTATGACCCAGAAATTAGCAGCTGAGTAGTTCACCTGCATTCGGTTTTTAGCTACTAAAAAAGGTCTATTTGCTAAACACCTTACAAGCAGTTTAGCAATTAAAAGATGATTGTTTTTGTGGCCTCAATTGATAAATCGCTAAACCATCGATGAGCCCAGGGAAGTACGAAGAGACCATCGTCATTGCGGTAGACTATACCAGACCACAAGCTGAGCGAGCAGTCTAATGGAAATTGGATCAGACAGTGACGTATCACTTGTTCTGTTCACATTTGGCACTCGCATAAGATAAAAATGCCTCGACACGCCTGCGTTTTCCCATCTCCACCCCCGTCACCACCCCAAAATGGACAGTTCTGTCAATCACATTTCACATGTCACTTCCTGTTCGCTGTGTATACGATCGACTGAAAAATCACCGCAATCAGACGTACGCAAATGCGCACTGTTACACCGAGGCATGCCTGGTTGGACAACATCGGCTGACTACGAACGAACGGCCACTTGCGAGCGCCTCTGAATCAGGGCCTCAGTACCCTAAAGCATTCCTGCTGTATTTCTGCTTCTCCCAAGGCCGCACACTCGGAGTCATTGATAGTTTTCGAAAATGATTCAGATTTGCAGATGTAACTAATAGAGCCAAAAGGTACTTGTGTTAGATTTTATATCTTGTCTGCTAGGATGATTACAATTTGCACTTTCATAAAAAAAAGGATATAAAGGGATTTCGGGGACAATGTAACAGGCTCCAATTGACCAAGTGCAGAATTTTCAGGGATTTACGGCAGGATTTAAAGCTTTTATTTTTTAAAGACGATAACTGGGTTGGTTTAGCGCAGAGTAGACACATCTGGAGGCTAGGAAGTGTGGGTGGGAAGTGTACTGAAAAGACGCATGTTTTCAGATGTCATTTTGAAGCAAGTAGGTTCAGTGCTAGAGTAGCCTCATGATAATGACGAGCATCAAGCCAAGCATTACTTATAGTAACTATGGGGGTCATTCAGACCCACTCGCGAGCGGCAGTACGCTCGCAAGTGGGTCGATGTTCCCCACTGCGCATGCGCACGACGGAGGGAGCTCCGTCGTGCGCATGCGCGAGACCCGATGAGCGAAGGACTTTCCATCGCTCCGGGTCTCGCACCAAAGGGGGCGTGCTGTCGATGTTGATTGACAGCACGCCCCCTTTGGTGGGCGTGCCGGGGGCGTGCCTGCCAGACGGAGGCGTTCCCATGGGGACGCCTACCGTCTGAAGCCGGCCCCACTGACATCACTAGTGATGTCAGTGGGAGTGATTTGGGCTCTGATAGAGCCAAAATCACTCCAGGGCTTGTGGTTGAGAAACCCGACCACAGGGTTTCACTCGCAAGTCCGATGGTCGCGATGGTCAAGACCATCGCGACCATCTTGTTGGACGCTCGTATATGCTGTGGGTGGTGACCCACAGCTATACGAGCGTCCAGTAGGACGCTCCATTTTAATGGAGGAGGGCCCTGATTCAGAGCGAGCACTTTGGTCAGAGCGTCCGGCTCTGAATCAGGGCCTATATACACATTATATAAATACATTCATTTATGTGCACGCAAAGCCTAACGTTCTTCTCTGCTTCAGGCCAATTATATGCTATAATCTTATGCTGCTTTGTGTCACTTATTTTTTAACCTTGTGTATTACGTTTAGGGTTACTGAGAACATTTTAATACATATGTGTGTTTATGGGACCACCAAGGGTGTTCTCACCAGAGACATCTATAGGACAGTTTATCGTCTGCAGTACATTAGTTCCAGTTCTTGTTCGTCTTACCTACGCTTTTTACTAGATAGATGACTTTTACTTTGACTTGTGGGTCACTCCTTTCATGTATTAAATGTCAGTCTTGAATGCGATCTGCAATATTTATTATATCAAATTCCCTTTTACGGGCAAACATTAAATGTCATAGATTGACTTGGTATACTGCTTACTCAGCAGACATTCACTTTAGCGCAGAGATGAGCGGTTTGGTCTGTATTAAATCCGACAATTCAGAGTTTCCACAATCGAGACTTGCATTGACCCAGAACTGTTGCGGTACAGTGGCACAGTGGTTAGCACTGTTGCCTTACAGCGCTAGAGTCATGGATCTCTGTCAGACCAGAACCATATATGTGTAGAGTTTGTATGTTTTCCTCATGTCTGTGTGGGTTCTCTCCGGGTATACCAGTACAAAAACATACAGGTAGGCTAAAGGGGGGTATCCAATTAGCCGCTGTAAGTTACCATGGCTAATTACCTCGCCCGGGGCTATCCAATTAGACCTGAAGTTGGCCTGACGCCGGCACTTGTCAGGGTTTTTTTTTTCGGGACCTGATGTGTCCTGAAAAAGAATCCACGATGACTGCCATTTTTTCACCCAAAAAAAAAGCGAAAACACATAGGTCTGCGAACTTTTCGCGGCACCTATGTATTTCTGGGACAACTACTGTATCCTATTATTTCGACCAAAATAATAGGATAGGGTGAAAAAAAACATAGACGAAAATCAGGGATAATAGGCAAAAAATGCCCATTTGTCGACGATCGCAGGGCTCAATTAGCGCCCGAACAATGTTCAGGGCTAATTGGAGACCGCTCTAATTGTCTTATGTCGAAAATGTGTGTGTAGGCAATGTGGTAGGGAATATAGGGGGTCATTCAGACCCACTCGCGAGCGGCAGTACGCTCGCAAGTGGGTCGATGTTCCCCACTGCGCATGCGCACAACGGAGGGAGCTCCATCGTGCGCATGCGCGAGACCCGGCGAGCGACGGGCTTTCCATCGCTCGGGGTCTCGCACCAAAGGGGGCGTGCTGTCGATGTTGATTGACAGCACGCCCCCTTTGGTGGGCGTGCCGGGGGCGTGCCTGCCAGACGGATGCGTTCCCATGGGAATGCCTACCGTCTGAAGCCGGCCCACTGACATCACTAGTGATGTCAGTGGGAGTGATTTTGGCTCTGATAGAGCCAAAATCACTCCAGGGCTTGTGGCTGGGAAACCCGACCGCAGGGTTTCCCTCGCAAGTCCGATGGTCAAGACCATCGCGACCATCTTTTTGCACGCTCGTATATGCTGTGGGTGGTGACCCACAGCTATACGAGCGTCCAGGAGGACGCTCCATTTTAATGGAGGAGGGCCCTGATTCTGAGCTCCTCAGGGGCAGGGACTGATGGGAAGAACTAAACAAATATTTTCTGTATTGTGCTGTGTAATATGTAAGCGATAAATATACCGTAAATCTGGTACAAGAAAAACTGTTAATAAATAACTGCTTGCTCACCTTGACACCTTGGTTCTATTGGCAGAACCTGTAGGGGTTATTATAGATGGCAATGGTGCGTGATGGAGGTTAGTCCACCAACTAGCGGTGGTAACAGTGGCACCTCCAGGGGCTCTGGCCTTGCTCAAACTCTCCGCACCAGTGAGACACAATTGAGGACTGAGTGGGAAGACACACCGACAAGCCGCGCATATGCAGTAACATGGCTTCACCAGCAGGGGTCCCGGCGTCTCAGAGGAGACAGCGCAGAGCACTCACCTCCAACAGGTTCTGGATATGTCACTTTCCCACTATATCAGGATCTGGTGAGTTTTGGACTTTGCACTCCCTGCTCGAGAGTCCCATCATCAGGAGTTGACTGGTACATTTTAGCCAGGAGGGGTCGCACTAGCCTATCATCAGTGGCCCATCCTGAAAAGGTGTTTTAAAGCTATAGAACAGAGTAGCTGATTTATCAAAGGATGAAAAGCTATTTTATTTGAGAAAAAAAATTGTGATTTTCCCTGGCAAAAATAACTTGTTTTGGCTTTGCCCTATAGATAAATTGTGTTACCACTGAAATAACCCTCATTTGGGGGGCCTATTTATCTAGCATCTACCCACAGATGGCATTACCAGAACAGGAATGTTAGAAAAATGTTTCCGATACCTGCTGCGGTCTCCAGCTACATACTGCACATTCGGGGGATACTGAAAATTTGCAGGCACCCCATGAAAACAGGTGTTCGGGGAATATTCTGCAAACATTAATTGATAAATAGACCCCAATGAGGTCTATTTATTTTTTACCTCACTTTGAACAATATAATAATAATAATAATAATAATAATAATAATAATAACAATAATATAATTAAATAGTAAATAATCAATTTAATAATAAAAATCATACAATCCTATAGTTAGGTAGAGGGATAAGAGCAAATAATAGACACCACTACGCTGACACCACAAAAAAGGACCGTTAGAAATCTTTCCCTAGGCTGACCTGAGCCATGGATACAGGGTGGCCAGATATCAATTCTAGAAGACACCATTTCCTACTCACTCTACACTCCCAGCTGTCCAGCAGGTTCGGCTGGGGGGAAGTCACCCCAGGATGGAAATCAGGAAGAGAAGATGAGACTGGATGAAGCACAACTGTGCACTCACCTGGGAAGGGTATGGGACAGTAAAAACCACTCAGTTCACAGAAATAGCAGAGGCCATGAACAACCATCTACTATCTACTGAGGACCCAGTTGAGGACTGGCCAACATCTCCAGGGATCCTGGACCCAAAATGTTTTCCTGCCATCGGGCAGTTTTCATTTGTGCATTTGGGGGAGATGCCTGGAGAGGCAGAATGGGGGATAAGCAATCATTAACTGAGTAAGAGCATGTACCCATAATTGTAGCTCACCCCTTGGAGGTGCAACCTAATGACACTGGACGTATCCTCAGATATACTACTTCTGATGATGATGATAATAAGGTTATTGACCCCTCCAGTTGATAATACACTTGCTAGTACTGTGACCATATTAAGTTCTGACTGCCTATTCTCATTAGTTATTGTCCAGGTAAATTACTGCAGAAAAGGAGATTTTTATTCAGTTGATAAATTGGTAAATGACGGATGTGAGGTGTGCATTTAATACCATGCAATGTTTGCATTTACTGGATGACCAAAACTGTCAAACCACATCTCTACACATTCATTATATATTTCTCCATCTAATATATACAGTACATACTGTACTTCTGTGTTTTCACTTAGTTGTATCATGATGTACAGTACAAGTGCACTTTAATATATCCGCCCATGTAATTCTATGATTTATGCAACAGAAGTTGTATATTTAGGATACAAACTGCGTCAAAATCTAAATGAGACCCAAGTTGCTATTTTTGAGATGTACATAATAAAATTGTAACTGTAAATGTATAGAATGTAAATGATATAACTAATAATGAACATGAAACAGCCAAAATGAAATGTTATGATTTTCTTTTTAACCATGTAAATGAAAAAAAAATATATATATATTATATTGGGGATAAATTTACAACCGATTGAAAAAAACAAACGACAACACCCCAGAAAGGTTGTGAAAAATCAGACAACTAAAACCAAAACACTGTGTGGTTGTCTCTACTTTAGACACCTCTGTAACACTAATGATTAAGTGTTTTCAAGGCAAGATATCACACACATTTATTCACTAGTATATACAGTGTTTGCCAGGGCATTAACAACGGGATCCATACATACCCCTAGCAGTCCCAATTTTTCTAGACAGTTCTGTTTTACTCCTGACAAAGGGGCATGGCCCAATTCTTCATAGTGGCAATGGTAGATTGTAGGCGTGTCAGGTTTTATAGTCAAAGACAGGAAGGTTTGTAGGAAATCTAGGACTGTCTTCATTACATGTAGCCAGTGTCGGACTGGTGCATGAAGGGTCCACCAGGGAATGCAATGGTAGGGGCCCAAGCTTAAGGGTGTGGCTAGCTACCAGAGGGGGCGTGGCCAGCCAAAACAGATGGACTTGGCCAACTATTAGAGAGGACATGCAAAAAACAGGGCCCTTTTATAAAAGAGGGGACAGGGGTGTGTCAACACCACCCACTTTGATTGACGGGAGGGATAATCTTGGTGTAGTTTTCATAGAAACAAATCAAGCACCCAAGTTCATCCATGATCCTGCTCCACTCCTAGAGGAGGGGGTGGGGCCAACAGGGAATGGGGCCCACCAGGGATTTCCCCTGTACCCCTATGGGCCAGTCCATCCCTGCATGTAGCATATTTGTGAGTTTAAGGGGTCTATTTACTAAGCAGTGTTAGGAGACAGAGTGAAAAGTGATAAGGTGCCAGCCAATCAGCTCCCAACTGTCATCTCACAGGCTGTGTTTGAAAAATGACAGTTGGGAGCTGATTGGCTGCCACCTTATCACTATTCACTCTGTCTCCTAACACTGCTTAGTAAATAGCTTTTGTATATAGGACAGTGGCAGAATTTCAGTCCCAGTGGCCAGAAGGTGAGAACACCCAACTACGACCCCTCCCAGGCAAGATCAACTGCCCCAAAACACCTCTCCCCAGATATAAGACTTCCCTGTTCTCCTCCTCAGGTGGAACATTCACCCCCGGCTCAAGGGATCAGTGTAGTGTGTAACAGGCTACATGGCACCTCGCTAACACTACAGACAGTGCACAGCCCAGGACTACAAAGAGAAGATGCAGGCATTCCTTTCTAGAGGCAAATGCCTCCATTGTCCCCAAGAGTTATGCCACAGGGCAAAGTGAAACACGCTGAGTGAAACAAATATATACTGTAGTATGGGAACCATTCTCCTCTCGTGTTTTTTAGGAGTGAAAATGGCCGCACCCCCTTCCCATAAAACTTGCCCCTGCCAGTATTAGTCATCACTTCCTCTCTGGGCAAACCTCTCCCTTCAGATGGTGCAGAAATCACATGTGTGATGTCATCAAAAAGTATTTTGCTCTGCGTCTGAGTAGTTTCATACATCATAAATGTACTTTCAATGGGCCTGTTGTGAACCTACTAGCATTACATTCTAGAATCCATATCCAAATAAAAATAAAGAAAACTATTTTACTGAAAGTAAGATGAAAGAAAAAAAAAATCCTGCAATCAATACAAAGCAATAGTTTTATAGTAATTTTCATAGGTATAACCCTTAGAGTCAGCTGTCGCTGTACAGGGGCGTTGGGTCCTGGGAATTTAGTGACAGTGGAAGAAGATCCATCGGTAGTTGGGGGCTGTCCAGTATGCCTCAGTTATTGAGCTACTCTTAACAGCATCACTGAGGAGTTGTTAGGCCACAGGAAATGACATCAGATCTCAGTAAATGATTAGCTTGGGATTTCAGTCAGTGAGGTGGTCGGATCGTCCATTGCTGGGACTGCCACCATACACGAGGAGCCGCAGCAGGACAGAAGTCAGCACAGCCACAGTGACTGAGCCTGCCAGAGAGGAAGGGAAGCAGATCATTGTGAGAGTGAGGACACATGCTTCAGGGTCTGGCAGAGACGGAATGGGTATGGGAGGTACGGGGTGCTAGCAGTCAAAGTCCGGCATCCCGACAGGGTTAGGATACCGACACCTGTCGGTAGGGGCGTTTTAAGGAGGAGGGGGCCCGTGTGCAGCCTCCGTTTGGGCCCCCTCCTCTCTGTCGGCGGCTCAGCAGCACTGAGCGCTGTAGATTATGGCTTCATGCCAGAATCTACTGCGCATGCGTGGGTCTCCGGGAAAATGGCACCTGTGCCTACTTTCCCGGGGACATCTTTTCTGCGCATGCGCAAACCACTGGCAAAGTAGCCGCCGCCATTTACCCAGTGACTTTGCTGCTCTGCAGCGCTGGTCCGGCGCTGCGGAGCAGCACTTCGGGAATCGGCGGAGAGGTAAGTATGATTACCTATGGATGCAAGGTGCAGGGTGTGCAGTGTGGCCCCCCCTGGCCCCTGTGCCCCACACCTTGCACCCATTATAAAGATGCCTATGCCTGTTGGTAGGCATCCTAACAGGGGCGTCTTTAGAGAGGAGGGGGTCCGTGTGCATTCCACGTCCTAGGCCCCTTCCTCTCTTCCAGGCGGCCGGCAGCCGACTGACGCAGCTGGCAGCCACCAGAGCATTAGTAGACTCTGGGCACTAGAGTGTGCCTGGAGTCTACTGCGCATGAACAAAACGCCGGAAAAATGGCCAGCGGACATTTTTCCAGCTTTTTGTACAGCGCGGGACCTCGGAGAGGTAACTTTTAAGTAATATGGGTGCAGGGTGTGCTGTGCGGCCCCCCACTGGACCCGGGGACCCATGTGCACCGCACACCCTGCACCCATTATAGATACGCTCCTGCATCCTAACTGTCCCCCTCTCCCTACCCTTAACCCTCCCCGGTGCTTTAACCTAACCTCCCCCTTCCCGCATCCTAAACCTAACCCACTCCCCCCTAGTGCCTAACCATAACCCACCCCCTAGTACCTAACCTCGCCCCCCCCCCAATGCCGCTACTTACCTTTGGGGTTCCGAGGTTGGAATGCCAGCGCTGGGATACTGACAGGTCTCAACATCCCCTGTATCGGGATACTCAACCAACCCCTACAGGGACATGTGGTGCCAGTGTCTATGCTATGTCTATGCATATGTGTTACAAAAAATGATACTTAATCAGGTTTCATTAGCTATTAGTTACATCTTTTGAATATAAATTAAAAAAAATCAAACATTTTTGGGACACTTTCAGAAAAACTAATAGCCAGTTAAGTGGTCAATGTTCTAGGCCTTGGAGAGAGATAAAATGGATGGAGTTAAAGTACCAACCAATCAGCTGCTGTAATTTTTCAAACACAGCCTATAAAATGACAGTTAGGAGCTAATTGGTTGGAACTTTGGGCCTGATTCAGACCCACTCGCGAGCGGCTGTCCGCTCGCAAGTGGGTCGATGTTATGCACTGAGCATGCGCACGACGGAGGGAGCTCCGTCGTGCGCATGCGCCAGACGCGACGAGCGAAGGAAAGTCCTTCGCTCGTTGTGTCCGATCAAAGGGGGCGTGCTGTCAATGTTGATTGACAGCACGCCCCCTTTGGTGGGCGTGCCGGGGGCGTGCCTCCCTGACGGGGGCGTTCCCACGGGAACGCCTCCCGTCAGAAGCCGGCCCACTGACATCACTAGTGATGTCAGTGGGAGTGATTTTGGCTCTGATAGAGCCAAAATCACTCCGGAGCTTGCGGTTGAAAACCTCAACCGCAGGCTCCGGCTCGCAATTTCGATGGTCGCGATGGTCTCGACCATCGCGGCCATCAAAAAGCACGCTCGTATAGCCTGTGGGTGGTGACCCACAGCTATACGAGCGTCCAGGAGGACGCTCCATGAAAATGGAGCCCGGCCCTCATTCAGAGCGTGCGCTCTGCTCAGAGCGTACGGCTCTGAATGAGGGCCTTTATCTTTCTTCATTTTCTCTCTCCAAAGCTTAGTTGGAGAAACACTGCTTTAACACAATATTAGTTAATCACCTATAAGTACGTTCTGTTACCGTCAGTGCATATTATGTTTACAATTACATGGCTCTTCACTTTACTGCCCTTATCAGAAATTAAAGAGTGAGAGAGAGGGGGTTTAATTACTTTAAAAGAGAACATGTTCCTTTAATCCCAATGGCGGGCGGCTAGCATTGTCTGTGCTCAGCCATGTTTATGCAGACAGCGTTCACACTGCAGCTGCTGTTCCCTGCTCTCATAAATCACACGATATTAGTCCCTGTTTATGCGATTTGTCATGTTTGAGCCCCGTACAATCCCCAGCAATGGGAAACGCCACATGTACTGTGTCATTAACCGCAACTTAATCATTTAAGCTATTGTACTGCAAGCAGATTTGTATTGTTATATAGTGTTTTAAAAAAGCCTATTACACATAACATTTGCGTAATTCATTGAATTTCGGTTGATTCGGGGGTCTCCTCTACATCTAATTTTGTACTACACACAAGGGACCCTGATAGAGAACAGAAAAATTTTACTTTTGCAGAGCATTCCGCCTGCATACGTTTGCTACGGGATGCACTCACTATGTCAACAATAACAATGTTGACGGCGATAATGTCGACACCATCATGTCTACAGTTATGCCGACATCGATGATATGTCAACATGGACCATGTCAACATCTCCAGAATGGCGACGTGTTCAAAATGTCGACATCTGGGCAATGTCGCCATACCAAACATGTCGACATTACAACCATGCCTTCAATCTCATGTTGACATTATGAATGTCGGCAAAATGTACTGAACCCTTTCGCTACCACAGCTATGTTTTAACTAGCATGCATTTTGCTAACCTCTGTACAGCTTCAACTAAAGCGTCTAAATGCATCTGGAGCAAAGATGTGTAATGGGTGTAATCTGGGTGCATCTAAATTATACGCATAACTCTAAGGAGGAGGCAGCTCTAAGTAGCGTGGTGAAAAGACTTCTGCACATCAGCTATCTACTGAACTTGCACATAAACTCCCCCTGCAGGTATTAAGGGCCTGATTCAGAGCCGGACGCTATTTGCGGACGGTCGTTCAGGAAAAGTGGGTGGCTATTCAAATGAACCGTTCGCTCTTTGCGGTCTGTTGACGCCTCCATGTCTGAATGAGCGAACAAAACTTGCAGTCGTTTTTTGGATAACTACGCCCCCTGGCCGCTCGCATCCTACGTCATGTCCGCTATTTATTAGATTAATCGAGTACATCGACCAGCGTATGAACTGCTCGCTATTCTTGTGGTTGGTTTTTCCTACCACAATCTTGCGAGCAGTTCTGACTATAAAATAACCCAGTGACGTGGTCAATGACGCTGCTGTATTAATTATGCACACCCATAAAACGCCCGTTTTGACCTTTAAGAACGCCTGCGTTCGGATCTCCACTCCCCGTTTTCAAGCACCTTCCCCTGTTACCACCCACATACGCCTCCTCCTGTCACTCAAAATAGCAGACATTCGCTATTTAGCGAACAAACGATTTTCGGCCGCACTGACTGGTTCGCGCATGCGTATTAAAATCCGTACGCATCCACAGTTGGGCAAACATCGCTCGGAACGAACGAATGGCCGCTTACGAGTGGCTCTGAATCAGGCCCTAAATGCACTCAATATTGACCTGAGGCCCTGATTCAGAGCCGGACGCTCTGACAGAGCGCTCGTTTTGAATCAGGGCCGTCCCGCCTACTTTTTGGAGCGGCCTCCTGGCCGCTCACATAGCTGTGGGTGACCACCCATAGCTATAGCGAGTGGCCAATGGTCGCGATGGTCAAGACCATCGCGACCATCGGGCTTGCGACGAGACCCTTGCGGTAGGGTCTCGCTGCCGCAAGCCCTGGAGTGCTTTTGGCTCTATCAGAGCCAAAAGCACTCCTACTGACATCACTAGTGATGTCAGTGGGGCCGGCCCCAGACGGTAGGCGTTCCCATGGGAACGCCTCCATCTGGGCAGCCACGCCCCCAGCACGCCCACCAAAGGGGGCGTGCTGTCAATCACCATCGACAGCACGCCCCCTTTGGTGCGAGACCCATATATTTGGGTCTGGTGCATGCGCACGACGGAGCTGCCTCCGTCGTGCGCATGCGCATTGGGCAACATCGACCCGCTTGCGAGCGCTCAGCGCTCACAAACGGGTCTGAATCAGGCCCTGAGTTCTAGGCCCGCATTGTGCAAAAAGATATGTGCATTTTTTATTTTTAAACAACGATGTCGCCAAAAATTTTTTAGTAAATCATAATTACTGATCCTGCCTCTCCTGTCTAGACATTTAGGATTCTCTGAGCGTTTCCAGGGCAGAAAGTGAAAACGTAAATTACTTCAAAGGTTTAGAACTATAGCCCACTAAAACTAAAGCTGGGTACACATTAGACGATACTTCAGGCGATCTGATGGATCGCTCCGATATATTGTCAATATCGTCTAATGTGTACCCACTATGTCGGGCCCTGCGCGCTCCCCTTTCGCCGTCACTCGCATTGTCAGGTCAGTCCTACAATGCAGTTCAATCTGACGATACGACTGACGACCCCATGCAGTTGGGTGCGGCAGGGGCCGACAAATCGGGTCGTCAGGCATTGGATTGTCTAATGGGTACCGGCGGCCCGTCATCCGTCGGCTCGCCGAGTACACGTATCGTTTCATGTGTACCCAGCTTAAAACACTATGGTCTATGTACTAATCTTTGGGGAGTGATGAAGTGGATGGAATTAAAGTACCAACCAATAGCTCGGTCACTTTACAGGCTGTGTTTAAAAAAATTAGTTAGGAGCTGATTGGTTGGTACTTTATCTCCATCCACTTTATCTCTTTCCAAGGCTTAGGGCCTGATTCAGAGGAGCACGCTATTTGCGTGCGCTTGCTCTGAATCAGAGCGTCCCTTTTTCTTTTGCCCGGCCTCCAGGCCGCTCGCACAGCAGTGGGTGACCACCCACAGCGTGTGCGTGCGGCCTGGTGATGGTCGCGATTATAGCGAACATCGGGCTTGCGAGGAGACCCTGTGGTAGGGTCTCAGGTCTCGCAAGCCCAAGTGGACTTCCTGCTCTAATACAACAGGAAGTCCACTACTGACATCACTAGTGATGTCAGTAGGGCCGCCCACAAACAACAGGCGTTCCTTCTGGAACGCCTCCGTTTGTGCAGCCACTCCCCCTCCCCGCCTTCAACATCGACAGCCGCCCTGTCTTGTATCGAGCCCCGTAGCGAGTGATTTCTCATTCGCTCCGGGGCTCACACACGCACGGTGCGCAATCCATGCGTGCGCAATGGCCGAGCGGGTCTGAATCAGGCCCTTTCTACATAGACCCCTATTTAAGAGATCTACAAATAAAATCCCCAAATATATATATATATATATATATATATATATATATATATATATATACAGTCAGGTGCATAAATATTGGGACATTGACAGAATTTTCATATTTTGGCCTCTATTCACCACCACAATGGCTTTGAAATGAAACAAACAAGATGTGCTTTAACTGCAGACTTTCAGATTTAATTTGAGGGTAATTACATCCAAATCAGGTGAATGGTGTAGGAATTAGAAACCGTTGTAATTCCTACACCGTTCACCTGATTTGGATGTAATTACCCTCAAATTAAATCTGAAAGTCTGCAGTTAAAGCACATCTTGTTTGTTTCATTTCAAAGCCATTGTGGTGGTGAATAGAGGCCAAAATATGAAAATTCTGTCAATGTCCCAATATTTATGCACCTGACTATATATATATATATATATATATATATATATATATATATTATGATAGAAGCACTGGAGAAGTGTGGATTGGCTTCTATATCTATCCCAGATTCCTGTCTTATGTCTTTTAAAACCCCTAGGAGAAGTCTGTTGGATGAAGCAGACTAGAAATGTCGGCTTCTGTGAAAGCCGGAATGGGTCCTTGGGGTGTGGATGTGAGGAGAGGGAGGGCTCCATCCACAGGCCACTCCAGGTGTTGGACCTTTTAGCCTGGTAGCAGGCTCATTAGGGCTTGCACCTGGAAATGGCTGATTTATGCTGGGTTTAGTAAGGGCTGAGTGTCTCATACCTGGGAGAGCAGGCCCACAGGTTAGCTTGCTCTGAGACACTGTTGGCTACAAACCAGAAGGTACTGTGGACGGGGATTTATTTAGTGTTCAGTTAGTGAGGGAGCTTACTGTTTAGATAGTGCCCAGCCAGGCTAGGGTTTATTTTATGTTTTGTTTCTTTGATTATTGATATTGCACAATAAAAACTGGCGCTGACCAGCTTGCATGAAAATCCACGACTGGAGTGCTATTTCCTGGCTGCTGTGTGCAAGGAAGTGTCCATCTACCCCAGGAGAGGGACCCCCTACCCCGACCTTATCACAATATATAGATAAATACACAAACCTTGATGAAACATGATATATTTGGAATGTCCATTTTTTGTGGTACAGTGGAAACATATTTTTCTGTGAATGAAAAAAAACCGACATGAAATCATTCCTGCCATACTCGTCTCCAATAATCCATTATACCTACGTCATAAACCTCCCCGTACCCCACTCTCTCAAAATTGATTCTCAAGTTCTTGGTTCACTTTAAACTCTGAACCCTCCATTTCCCAATGTATTCATGGTCAGAGATGGTCGGTAATTCAGCCGCTCTCGCAATAGCGTTTGCTGGAATATATGCAAATGCTCATTTCAGCTTTCGCTTTGTGCTGGTCTGTGTGTTGGGATGTACCAGCGGTGAAACGCCCACTTTCAGGCTGCGTGCACTGTGCATTTGCGATGTAGATTGTATACAGTCCAACATCGACCCAACATCGATCTACTCTAGCAACTCTCCTCTAACCCAACCACACATGGCCTCTGAGGCATTGGATGTGCGACTGGGAAAGCAGAAGATATACCAGATACGCCCGTGACACACCCATAACACCCCCATGAATCGGACCCTTTTTGCAACCACTTTAGGTCACCTCCCAGTCTCCACCCTGAAACACCCAGGGATCGCAAACCCCTTCTCAGGGGTTAGCGACTCCGTACAAAATTGCAAACCGCATCACTCACATTGCTTCGCCCGTGCGCAGTAAAGTGGTTCTCAAAACCTTTTGTGCATTGCGCTATTAGAAAACTTCGCTCAACTGCGAAAATATCGGTGCAGCGCCCAATTCTAAGTCAGGCCCTGTATATGCTGTGCTTCTGATTATTTGGGTTATCCATCATTTCAGAGAAAAAAAATCCAGGCTCCCTGTATCGCAGCTTAGGACGATTACATCTGTACAGTCTCCCAAGCTTCTGCTATGCTCTCAGTAAGATATTATTATCTCTGCCGGCTGGTTAGTCAGACGACCACCTCTGACCCAGACTAATATAGTTAAGCTTCTGAGTGCATTTACCTACATGATCTGATATAATATGAATAAATTTAGAATATTATTTGAGAATCTCATTCTCATGACCACAGATGATGTTATATTGGGCCTGTTGCCTGGTTGCTGCTAATATCACAAATACACAGCTGTGATGATAAATAGCCGTGGGTAGGAGCTCCTGCAGCTATTCAATACACCACGCTGTTTGCCTGGTCGGGAATTGGTTAAATCAGAGAATGCCGGTTCTCGCGACTTAAACTGGGTGTTTAGTCGCGAAAACCGGCATTCTCTGACTAAAGTGCCAGATGTGCGGCTGCTAGCACCGCGCTAAGCCAGCACTTTTGGTGGATCTCTCCTCGCATCCCCAGGGGGGTGCGAGAAGAAATCCTTTAGCCACCCAGACAGCGCGCTAAATTGAATAGCTGCTGGGAGTTCCCTCCTGTGGCTATTCATCATCGCATTGAATTGAATTTGGCCCATAGTCTGCAAACAACATGGATACTACAGATCACAGTCCTTCATCCACGTTCCTGCTCTACCAGGTAACTACCCCTGTAATAGAGTAACAATGTATAATTCATGTGCACTGTCTTAAACCTGACATTAGTAGAGAAGGTGGGGCTCTCAGGCAGTGGGAGCCGTAACTAGACTTTTTGGTGCCCTGTGCCAGAAAGAGCATTGGCGCCCCCCCTCATTTTTCAAAGGGACATAATACACCCAAAGAAGGGCCATGGCTTCATGGGGAAGGGCCAGGGAAGAGATAGGGGAGGCCAGGAGATGCTGGGGATGAAATAAGAGGAAGCTACAAGCAAGAATGATAATAAACAGAAATTTGACAGGCCCAAACAGCGCCCCCTGACCTGTGGTGCCCTGTGCGATGGCACCGGCCGCACTAACCTAGCTACGGCCCTGCTCCCCTGTACCCATATAGGCCAGTCTGATCCTGCTGCTCTTTCCTTTGAGTTTCTTGAAGCCAGGATGAGGGAAATATTCCTGCGATCTCAGACTTCAGAATGATTTCTGAAGCGCAGTGATGTTTTCTGGCAATCATGCATGGCTTAACTAAATCTAAAGGAGATTCTTCTATTTCAAATGAGAGTGATGTCCGTGAGGGCCAGGATTTTGAAGATAAGGCACTTTAATTGCTGCCTCCTCTATTTCCTGGATTTTAAGTTTTGCAATGTTTATCCTGGAAGTGGTGGGACTTAATGACATAATCGCTGGTCCACTGTGAAGACATCATTAGGCCCCACCCCTCCCAAGTCTGAGAGACAGAAAATGTAAGGTGGGACAACTCAACTCATTTGAACCTCTGCATTGCTTAGGATGAGTCCCACTTATCCTTAGCAGCAAAAGGGTTAAGCATAATGGAAACAGACTATATGGCGGCTAATTCAGACAATTTACATGCTACAGGAACCCTATGAGCACCAGTGACAACAGAGCACTTTGTCTGAGAGGTGAATTCACATAGAAAACGACTTAAAAGCCTGCCAATTTTCTTTTCTTTAGTGTTTGCACATTAGATAATAAGCTTGATCACCAGTTTAATACCAACATAAAACCCATAGCCACTTCTCCACAATAGCGGCTTCTACCATGGTATTTGTCCTCCATATAGAAACTGGTATTTAAATAATATCTGACTGTAGAGAATATAGAGATTATGATATTGCGAGATATGTTTTTCTTTTGATGTCAGGTAAATTTGCCGCACACATATCTATAGAATATTAATTCCACTATGACTCACAGGAACTGTATATAGATGAATTCAGTTCTGTGTACACAG
The DNA here is from genome assembly GCA_031769625.1 of Taudactylus pleione. Taxonomy (NCBI): domain Eukaryota; kingdom Metazoa; phylum Chordata; class Amphibia; order Anura; family Myobatrachidae; genus Taudactylus; species Taudactylus pleione. The sequence goes on from JAUIMM010000471.1 coordinate 2,113,866, forward strand.
ATGAAAAGGAAGTTTCATTAGCATGTTAATTCACTTAGGACGCACCGAGCTGAGCCTGGTGGTAATTAGAATGTATATATTCTGAAGACATCCTAGAACCAGGATTCCAAATTTAAATGTAAATTCACTTAGGGTATCTTTGTCACCAGAACACTTCAATTACCTTACAGGACATGTAGATTGCACACCCATTTGTCTTTGTTTGCAGGTATAGAAAGCAAACCCAGTGGAAGGTAATCAAACCACCAAGTGTATTCAGACATAAACAGAGATGAAAAATTATTTCATCTGGTTTGTGACATGAAATTAATATTTCCATAGGCTGGGAGCATACAAAATCATATAAGAATGTATGAAGTCGATACACAGGAGCGGTGTGATTTGGAAATCTAGTGCCCAGGTTCTCAATCTTGGTCCTCAGGACCCCAAACAGTGCATGTTTTCCAGGTCTCCCCACAGAATCACAAGTGAAATGATTAGTTCTACCTGTAGATCTTTTAAAATGTGTCAGTGAGTAATGAGTACTTGTATGCACCTGCTGGGTGACCTGCAAAACGTGAGCTGTGTGGGGTCCTGAGGACCGAGTTTGAAAACCCCTGATCTGGAGTATATACTGTATGGTTTCAGAGATATGAGGTAGCTAGCCTCTCACACCTCACAAAGGCATCATATTTACACTCATATTGTAGCTTAATTAAGGAAGAGTAAGATGAACACCCCATATTTTAGGTAATCATTTCTCAGGGGAAGTTTTGAACAATTATTTGGTTTTCAGTTAAAAGTGACTTGGCCAGTTCTAGGAGGGTCCCAAATTGAATTGGCCAGTCAGCCAGCGAGCAGAGACTTGGTTATGACACAACCAAGGGTGGAGGCACAGGGGATACAAGGTATTGGAGTTTTTTGTTCTGTATTGAGACTGAGAGATAAATGTCTACCGTGAAATGTATAACCTGCAGCTGTTGCATTTTCCTTCTCTTCTTCCTGGACAGATTAATGCTGTGTTAAATCTGTACGTTTATTTCCTTTTTTAATTTTTTGCAACACATGTATGTAACTTTGTAACCATTTCCTATAACTAAGCATTGCATGTCTTTTATAAATACATTTTCTTTACTAGTTTAATTTATATTTGCTCCAGAACCCAGTCTTTGAGGAGACTATTAGATTGCTAGGGTTATGCTATAAACTGTTATTAATTGCTAGAAAGCAGTGAGTAGACCAGCTAACTGCGTGGTATTCTGAGTCGCCGAGCCTGCGCAATTGTAATGGAGTCTACAATATAACTATTATTCATTTTTTAGAAGCAGGGAGCTTTCATTGTTTTCTTTATGTTCAATCTATATATTTTTTTTTATTTCAAATCATGCAGCAAACATACGTTGAAATAAACTTTAAAATTGCTATGAAATAAACAGATATAAATCATTGAGCTGAAGTGTGTGTGTGTGTATGTATGTATGTATAATATATATATATATATATATATATATATATGACAGAAAACAATTGCAAGATACAGAAGCAAAAATAATTATGGATTAAGCACTCTCCTTTGTTCCAATAGGAAAGTCCTGTTTAACACTAGGGAAGGGACATTACACTTAATGTCAGGTCCCTACTATATTCCCTGAAAGTTATTGCATGTATTTAATTCTGTAGGAGGATTGCAAAACACACAGTAAATAATACACATTTTTATGAAAATAATACATCTATCTATGTGATAGATTTCTACAGCATAGCGATTCGCCTGGCATATCCCACTTTCCAGGATTCCTATTTGTTTACCAAATCTACAAAAAATTTAATTCTATAATTATATAAACAAAGAATCTATTGTTTTAACATGAAAATCTCCAAAAATAACAACATTTATTTGTAGTGTCATATCTTCTATCTACAACATACATACATGTCATATACTGTAGTACAGGGGTTTCCAGCCAAGGTCCTCAAGGCCGGCTACACACTTGCACAATATCGGCCTGATTTGGCCAAACTGTAAAGACAAATTGGGCATATCGTGCAGTGCGTCTGCCTGATTTGCGTGCTCCCATGGTGGCATGCAATGTGATTGGCCGTCCATACATATTAATAAAGGATGGAACAGTGTGAAGGAAAATCGCTCTGAACATTGGCACGATTGCCGGTCGTTCAGGTGTGTACCCACCCTAACAGTCCAGGTTTTAGGATAGCCGTACTTGAGCACAGGTGTCTTAATCGGTTCCTCAGTTATTTTGATTTAACCATCTGTGCTCAAACATGGATATGATTAAAACCTGGGCTGTTATTGTGCTTTGAGGACTGAGGTTGGGAAACACTACTGTAGTAGCTTATGACCTATTTGGTTAACTCTCCTTTGCAATGTTGTAGATCTAGTTGATTGTCTGATCTTAAAATTGTATTAAACAAACTGTCAATACCAGTAAACATAATTAGAGAAATATTTAGAGATAAAGCACTTGATTCATAATATACAGTTATATGTTTATTGCACTACCTAAATTCATTTCTGTGTTATCTTTTGTTACCTAAAACATATGTTTACCGTAACCCCTATTTGCATTAATAATTGCAGATCTAGAGCATTTAACTATTAATGTGCAGAATCTATACATCCAAAGTTGGATAAATGTGACATCATTTAACCTGACGTATCTCACTTGCCTAAAGCTCCCTGTTATAGTAGAAACTCGCCCAGGGTTTTGCATCAGGTTGCCCCTTTTTTACTTTTTTCCTCGATCTTAAGGTGTCATCGTGTGTATAAGTACTGATATTGTGCTATCTACACAATCTGTCTTTTCCAGGTTTTCTGGATTGAAAACGATATAATATAAATATACTCATTCATGCAGTTAAAATAGAGTTATTTATACTGAATCACAGTAAAATTAAACACTTGCTTTTTATATATATATATATATATATATATATTATAGGGGTGAGCGGGTTCGGATTTCTGAAATCCGAACCCCCCCGATCAGAGTCCGATCCGAGTCAGGCTCGACTTTTCCCGCCTGACTCGGATCTGAAATCGAGGCAAAACGTCATCATCCCGCCTTCCGAGTCTCGCGGGTTTTGGATCCTATATAAGGTACCCGCGTCGGCGCCATTTTCTCACTCGGCTGTGGACAGTGAAGAGGGAGGGTGGGAGTTAGGGCTGTGTAGTGTAGTGTAGTGTAGTGCTGCTGTTGTCCACTACTTCAAAGTCCATAGGGGCTGACTGTGTTGTGCTGTGCTGCTGTTGTTAATAGGGGCTGTGTCCACTACTTCAAAGTCCATAGGGGCTGGCTGTGTTGTGCTGTGCTGCTGTTGTTAATAGGGGCTGTGTCCACTACTTCAAAGTCCATAGGGGCTGGCTGGACTGTGTTGTGCAGTCAGTTCTCCATAGGGGCTGTGTCCACTCCAAAGTCCTGTGCAGTGTCCCAGTCCTAAAGGAGTGCTGTAGTGTTGTCCAGGGGGTGCTCTGTCCATCAGGGGTGCTCCCCCCAAGTGCTAAAAAAATAATATATTTTCTGTGTTTGTGAATTGTGTGCGCAGTAGCCGCACGTGCATCAACAAAGTAGTGCCAAGCGTGCGCCTGTGTCATAAGTAAAGGGCCGGCTGGCTTGACCGTTAAAGGGTGCTGTAACCCCCGAAAGTACACTCCAGTCCAAACCAAAAAAAAATTATTTTCTGTGTTTGTGAATTGTGTGCGCAGTAGCCGCACGTGCATCAACAAAGTAGTGCCAAGCGTGCGCCTGTGTCATAAGTAAAGGGCCGGCTGGCTTGACCGTTAAGGGTGCTGTAACCCCCGAAAGTACACTCCAGTCCAAACCAAAAAAAAAATTATTTTCTGTGTTTGTGAATTGTGTGCGCAGTAGCCGCACGTGCATCAACAAAGTAGTGCCAAGCGTGCGCCTGTGTCATAAGTAAAGGGCCGTCTGGCTTGACCGTTAAAGGGTGCTGTAACCCCCAAAGTACACTCCAGTCCAAACCAAAAAAAAAATTATTTTCTGTGTTTGTGAATTGTGTGCGCAGTAGCCGCACGTGCATCAACAAAGTAGTGCCAAGCGTGCGCCTGTGTCATAAGTAAAGGGCCGGCTGGCTTGACCGTTAAAGGGTGCTGTAACCCCCGAAAGTACACTCCAGTCCAAACCAAATAAAAATTATTTTCTGTGTTTGTGAATTGTGTGCGCAGTAGCCGCACGTGCATCAACAAAGTAGTGCCAAGCGTGCGCCTGTGTCATAAGTAAAGGGCCGGCTGGCTTGACCGTTAAAGGGTGCTGTAACCCCCGAAAGTACACTCCAGTCCAAACCAAAAAAAAATTATTTTCTGTGTTTGTGAATTGTGTGCGCAGTAGCCGCACGTGCATCAACAAAGTAGTGCCAAGCGTGCGCCTGTGTCATAAGTAAAGGGCCGGCTGGCTTGACCGTTAAGGGTGCTGTAACCCCCGAGAGTACACTCCAGTCCAAACCAAAAAAAAAATAAATTTCTGTGTTTGTGAATTGTGTGTGCAGTAGCCGCACGTGCATCAACAAAGTAGTGCCAAGCGTGCGCCTGTGTCATAAGTAAAGGGCCGGCTGGCTTGAACGTTAAGGGTGCTGTAACCCCCGAAAGTACACTCCAGTCCAAACCTAAAAAAAAATTATTTTCTGTGTTTGTGAATTGTGTGCGCAGTAGCCGCACGTGCATCAACAAAGTAGTGCCAAGCGTGCGCCTGTGTCATAAGTAAAGGGCCGGCTGGCTTGACCGTTAAAGGGTGCTGTAACCCCCAAAGTACACTCCAGTCCAAACCAAAAAAAAAATTATTTTCTGTGTTTGTGAATTGTGTGCGCAGTAGCCGCACGTGCATCAACAAAGTAGTGCCAAACGTGCGCCTGAGTCATAAGTAAAGGGCCGGCTGGCTTGACCGTTAAAGGGTGCTGTAACCCCCGAAAGTACACTCCAGTCCAAACCAAAAAAAAAATTATTTTCTGTGTTTGTGAATTGTGTGCGCAGTAGCCGCACGTGCATCAACAAAGTAGTGCCAAGCGTGCGCCTGTGTCATAAGTAAAGGGCCGGCTGGCTTGACCGTTAAGGGTGCTGTAACCCCCGAAAGTACACTCCAGTCCAAACCAAAAAAAAAATTATTTTCTGTGTTTGTGAATTGTGTGCGCAGTAGCCGCACGTGCATCAACAATGTAGTGCCAAGCGTGCACCTGTGTCATAAGTAAAGGGCCGGCTGGCTTGACCGTTAAGGGTGCTGTAACCCCCGAAAGTACACTCCAGTCCAAACCAAAAAAAAAATTATTTTCTGTGTTTGTGAATTGTGTGTGCAGTAGCCGCACGTGCATCAACAAAGTAGTGCCAAGCGTGCGCCTGTGTCATAAGTAAAGGGCCGGCTGGCTTGACCGTTAAAGGGTGCTGTAACCCCCAAAGTACACTCCAGTCCAAACCAAAAAAAATAATATTTTCAGTGTTTGTGAATTGTGTGCGCAGTAGCCGCACGTGCATCAACAAAGTAGTGCCAAGCGTGCGCCTGTGTCATAAGTAAAGGGCCGGCTGGCTTGACCGTTAAAGGGTGCTGTAACCCCCAAAGTACACTCCAGTCCAAACCAAAAAAAAAATTATTTTCTGTGTTTGTGAATTGTGTGCGCAGTAGCCGCACGTGCATCAACAAAGTAGTGCCAAGCGTGCGCCTGTGTCATAAGTAAAGGGCCGGCTGGCTTGACCGTTAAAGGGTGCTGTAACCCCCGAAAGTACACTCCAGTCCAAACCAAATAAAAATTATTTTCTGTGTTTGTGAATTGTGTGCGCAGTAGCCGCACGTGCATCAACAAAGTAGTGCCAAGCGTGCGCCTGTGTCATAAGTAAAGGGCCGGCTGGCTTGACCGTTAAAGGGTGCTGTAACCCCCGAAAGTACACTCCAGTCCAAACCAAAAAAAAATTATTTTCTGTGTTTGTGAATTGTGTGCGCAGTAGCCGCACGTGCATCAACAAAGTAGTGCCAAGCGTGCGCCTGTGTCATAAGTAAAGGGCCGGCTGGCTTGACCGTTAAGGGTGCTGTAACCCCCGAGAGTACACTCCAGTCCAAACCAAAAAAAAAATAATTTTCTGTGTTTGTGAATTGTGTGTGCAGTAGCCGCACGTGCATCAACAAAGTAGTGCCAAGCGTGCGCCTGTGTCATAAGTAAAGGGCCGGCTGGCTTGAACGTTAAGGGTGCTGTAACCCCCGAAAGTACACTCCAGTCCAAACCTAAAAAAAAATTATTTTCTGTGTTTGTGAATTGTGTGCGCAGTAGCCGCACGTGCATCAACAAAGTAGTGCCAAGCGTGCGCCTGTGTCATAAGTAAAGGGCCGGCTGGCTTGACCGTTAAAGGGTGCTGTAACCCCCGAAAGTACACTCCAGTCCAAACCAAATAAAAATTATTTTCTGTGTTTGTGAATTGTGTGCGCAGTAGCCGCACGTGCATCAACAAAGTAGTGCCAAGCGTGCGCCTGTGTCATAAGTAAAGGGCCGGCTGGCTTGACCGTTAAAGGGTGCTGTAACCCCCGAAAGTACACTCCAGTCCAAACCAAAAAAAAATTATTTTCTGTGTTTGTGAATTGTGTGCGCAGTAGCCGCACGTGCATCAACAAAGTAGTGCCAAGCGTGCGCCTGTGTCATAAGTAAAGGGCCGGCTGGCTTGACCGTTAAGGGTGCTGTAACCCCCGAGAGTACACTCCAGTCCAAACCAAAAAAAAAATAATTTTCTGTGTTTGTGAATTGTGTGTGCAGTAGCCGCACGTGCATCAACAAAGTAGTGCCAAGCGTGCGCCTGTGTCATAAGTAAAGGGCCGGCTGGCTTGAACGTTAAGGGTGCTGTAACCCCCGAAAGTACACTCCAGTCCAAACCTAAAAAAAAATTATTTTCTGTGTTTGTGAATTGTGTGCGCAGTAGCCGCACGTGCATCAACAAAGTAGTGCCAAGCGTGCGCCTGTGTCATAAGTAAAGGGCCGGCTGGCTTGACCGTTAAAGGGTGCTGTAACCCCCAAAGTACACTCCAGTCCAAACCAAAAAAAATATTATTTTCTGTGTTTGTGAATTGTGTGCGCAGTAGCCGCACGTGCATCAACAAAGTAGTGCCAAACGTGCGCCTGTGTCATAAGTAAAGGGCCGGCTGGCTTGACCGTTAAGGGTGCTGTAACCCCCGAAAGTACACTCCAGTCCAAACCAAAAAAAAAATTATTTTCTGTGTTTGTGAATTGTGTGCGCAGTAGCCGCACGTGCATCAACAAAGTAGTGCCAAGCGTGCGCCTGTGTCATAAGTAAAGGGCCGGCTGGCTTGACCGTTAAGGGTGCTGTAACCCCCGAAAGTACACTCCAGTCCAAACCAAAAAAAAAATTATTTTCTGTGTTTGTGAATTGTGTGCGCAGTAGCCGCACGTGCATCAACAAAGTAGTGCCAAGCGTGCACCTGTGTCATAAGTAAAGGGCCGGCTGGCTTGACCGTTAAGGGTGCTGTATCCCCCGAAAGTACACTCCAGTCCAAACCAAAAAAAAAATTATTTTCTGTGTTTGTGAATTGTGTGCGCAGTAGCCGCACGTGCATCAACAAAGTAGTGCCAAGCGTGCGCCTGTGTCATAAGTAAAGGGCCGGCTGGCTTGACCGCTAAAGGGTGCTGTAACCCCCAAAGTACACTCCAGTCCAAACCAAAAAAAAAATAATTTTCTGTGTTTGTGAATTGTGTGCGCAGTAGCCGCACGTGCATCAACAAAGTAGTGCCAAGCGTGCGCCTGTGTCATAAGTAAAGGGCCGGCTGGCTTGACCGTTAAAGGGTGCTGTAACCCCCAAAGTACACTCCAGTCCAAACCAAAAAAAAAATTATTTTCTGTGTTTGTGAATTGTGTGCGCAGTAGCCGCACGTGCATCAACAAAGTAGTGCCAAGCGTGCGCCTGTGTCATAAGTAAAGGGCCGGCTGGCTTGACCGTTAAAGGGTGCTGTAACCCCCGAAAGTACACTCCAGTCCAAACCAAAAAAAAAATATTTTCTGTGTTTGTGAATTGTGTGCGCAGTAGCCGCACGTGCATCAACAAAGTAGTGCCAAGCGTGCGCCTGTGTCATAAGTAAAGGGCCGGCTGGCTTGACCGTTAAAGGGTGCTGTAACCCCCAAAGTACACTCCAGTCCAAACCAAAAAAAAAATTATTTTCTGTGTTTGTGAATTGTGTGCGCAGTAGCCGCACGTGCATCAACAAAGTAGTGCCAAGCGTGCGCCTGTGTCATAAGTAAAGGGCCGGCTGGCTTGACCGTTAAAGGGTGCTGTAACCCCCGAAAGTACACTCCAGTCCAAACCAAATAAAAATTATTTTCTGTGTTTGTGAATTGTGTGCGCAGTAGCCGCACGTGCATCAACAAAGTAGTGCCAAGCTGGCGCCTGTGTCATAAGTAAAGGGCCAGCTGGCTTGACCGTTAAAGGGTGCTGTAACCCCCGAAAGTACACTCCAATCCAAACCAAAAAAAAATTATTTTCTGTGTTTGTGAATTGTGTGCGGAGTAGCCGCACGTGCATCAACAAAGTAGTGCCAAGCGTGCGCCTGTGTCATAAGTAAAGGGCCGGCTGGCTTGAATGTTAAGGGTGCTGTAACCCCCGAAAGTACACTCCAGTCCAAACCTAAAAAAAAATTATTTTCTGTGTTTGTGAATTGTGTGCGCAGTAGCCGCACGTGCATCAACAAAGTAGTGCCAAGCGTGTGCCTGTGTCATAAGTAAAGGACCGGCTGGCTTGACCGTTAAAGGGTGCTGTAACCCCCAAAGTACACTCCAGTCCAAACCAAAAAAAAAATTATTTTCTGTGTTTGTGAATTGTGTGCGCAGTAGCCGCACGTGCATCAACAAAGTAGTGCCAAACGTGCGCCTGTGTCATAAGTAAAGGGCCGCATGGCTTGACCGTTAAAGGGTGCTGTAACCCCCGAAAGTACACTCCAGTCCAAACCAAAAAAAAAATTATTTTCTGTGTTTGTGAATTGTGTGCGCAGTAGCCGCACGTGCATCAACAAAGTAGTGCCAAGCGTGCGCCTGTGTCATAAGTAAAGGGCCGGCTGGCTTGACCGTTAAGGGTGCTGTAACCCCCAAAGTACACTCCAGTCCAAACCAAAAAAAAAATTATTTTCTGTGTTTGTGAATTGTGTGCGCAGTAGCCGCACGTGCATCAACAAAGTAGTGCCAAGCGTGCACCTGTGTCATAAGTAAAGGGCCGGCTGGCTTGACCGTTAAGGGTGCTGTAACCCCCGAAAGTACACTCCAGTCCAAACAAAAAAAAAAATTATTTTCTGTGTTTGTGAATTGTGTGCGCAGTAGCCGCACGTGCATCAACAAAGTAGTGCCAAGCGTGCGCCTGTGTCATAAGTAAAGGGCCGGCTGGCTTGACCGTTAAAGGGTGCTGTAACCCCCAAAGTACACTCCAGTCCAAACCAAAAAAAAATTTATTTTCTGTGTTTGTGAATTGTGTGCGCAGTAGCCGCACGTGCATCAACAAAGTAGTGCCAAGCGTGCGCCTGTGTCATAAGTAAAGGTCCGGCTGGCTTGACCGTTAAAGGGTGCTGTAACCCCCGAAAGTACACTCCAGTCCAAACCAAAAAAAAATTATTTTCTGTGTTTGTGAATTGTGTGCGCAGTAGCCGCACGTGCATCAACAAAGTAGTGCCAAGCGTGCGCCTGTGTCATAAGTAAAGGGCCGGCTGGCTTGACCGTTAAAGGGTGCTGTAACCCCCAAAGTACACTCCAGTCCAAACCAAAAAAAAAATTATTTTCTGTGTTTGTGAATTGTGTGCGCAGTAGCCGCACGTGCATCAACAAAGTAGTGCCAAGCGTGCGCCTGTGTCATAAGTAAAGGGCCGGCTGGCTTGACCGTTAAAGGGTGCTGTAACCCCCGAAAGTACACTCCAGTCCAAACCAAAAAAAAATTATTTTCTGTGTTTGTGAATTGTGTGCGCAGTAGCCGCACGTGCATCAACAAAGTAGTGCCAAGCGTGCGCCTGTGTCATAAGTAAAGGGCCGGCTGGCTTGACCGATAAGGGTGCTGTAACCCCCGAGAGTACACTCCAGTCCAAACCAAAAAAAAAATTATTTTCTGTGTTTGTGAATTGTGTGCGCAGTAGCCGCACGTGCATCAACAAAGTAGTGCCAAGCGTGCGCCTGTGTCATAAGTAAAGGGCCGGCTGGCTTGACCGTTAAGGGTGCTGTAACCCCCGAAAGTACACTCCAGTCCAAACCAAAAAAAAATTATTTTCTGTGTTTGTGAATTGTGTGCGCAGTAGCCGCACGTGCATCAACAAAGTAGTGCCAAGAGTGCGCCTGTGTCATAAGTAAAAGGCCGGCTGGCTTGACCGTTAAAGGGTGCTGTAACCCCCAAAGTACACTCCAGTTCAAACCAAAAAAAAATATTATTTTCTGTGTTTAGCCACACGTATATATCAAATCGATATAACATAAATGGAGGACCAAACTTTCTCCGATAAAAATAAAATAGAGAAAGATCAAGAACCACTTCCTCCTAGTGCTGAAGCTGCTGCCACTAGTCATGACATAGACGATAACATGCCATCAACGTCGTCTGCCAAGGCCGATGCCCAATGTCATAGTAGAGGGCACATACAATCCCAAATGGCAAAGTTCAGGAAAATGACCTTGAAAAAGACATTTAAATCAGCTGAAGAGAAACGTAAACTTGCCAATATGCCATTTACGACACGGAGTGGCAAGGAACGGCTAAGGTCGATCCCTAGTATGTTCATGACTAGTGGTTCAGCTTCAAATGACGATGGAAGCCCTCCTCCCACTAAAAAAATCTAAAGAGTTAAGCTGGCAAAAGCACAGCGAAGAACTGCGCTTTCTAAGAAGATATCACAAATCCCCAAGGAGAGTCCAAGTGTGGTGGTGGTTGCGATGCCTGACCTTCCCAGCACTGGACGGGAAGAGGTGGCTCTTTCCACCATTTGCACGCCCCCTGCAAGTGCTGAAAGGAGCACCCACAGTCCACTTGCTGATATGCAAATTGAAGATGTCACTGTTGAAGTACAACAGGATGAGGATACTGGTGTAGCTGGCGCTGAAGAGGAAGTTGGCGAGGAGGATTCTGATGGTGATGTGGTTTGTTTAAATCAGGCTGCGGGGGAGACAGTTGTTGTCCGTGGGATGAAAAAGCCCATCACGGTCATGCCTGGGCAGAAGACCAAACATTCCACCTCTTTGGTCTGGCAATATTTCTATCCAAATCCGGACAACAACTGTCTTGCCATATGTACCATATGTAAAGGTGAAATAAGTAGGGGTAGGGACGTCAACCACCTAGGAACATCCTCCCTTATACGGCACCTGCAGCGCGTTCATAAAAAGTTACTGTCAAGTTCAGAAACTTTGGCTAAGACCGTAAGCAGTCCAGGGACACCTAAATCCCGTTGTCCTGTTGTATCCAAGCGCCTGCAAACCACACCGTCAACTCCCTCCTCGTCAATTTCCTCCTTAGTCAGGATCGGAAGTAGTCCTGCAGGCCATGTCACTGGCATGACTGACTCTCCTATCCGGGATTCCTCTGGAGGATCCTGCATTGCTACGCCTACTGCTGCCGCTGCTGCTGTTGCTGCTGCTGGGAGTCGTTCATCATCCCAGAGAGGAAGTAGGAACACCACTACTTTTACTAAACAATTGACCCTCCAACAGTCCTTAGCGAGGAGGATGAAGTACGACAGCAGTCATCCTGAAGCAAAACGTATAACTGAGGCCTTGACTGCTATGTTGGTGTTAGACGTGCGTCCGGTATCCGCCATTAGTGCAGTGGGATTTAGACAATTGATGGAGGTAGTGTGTCCCCGGTTCCAAATCCCATCTAGATTCCACTTCACTAGGCAGGCGATACCGAGACTGTACAGAAACGTCAGAAAAAGTGTCCTCAGTGTCCTGAAAAATGCCGTTGTACACAATGTCCACTTAACCACGGACATGTGGACAAGTGGAACAGGGCAGACTAAGGACTATATGACTGTGACAGCCCACTGGGTAGATGTATCACCTTACGCAGCAACAGCAGCAGCGTCACCAGTAGCAGCATCTCAGAAACGCCAGCTCGTTACAAGGCAGGCTACGCTGTGTATCACCGGTTTCAGTAAGAGGCACACCGCCGACAACCTCTTAGAGAAACTGAGGGAAATCATCGCCCAGTGGCTTACCCCACTTAGACTCTCCTGGGGATTTGTGATATCTGACAACGCCACCAATATTGTGCGGGCATTACATCTGGGCAAATTCCAGCACGTCCCATGTTTTGCTCACACAATAAACTTGGTGGTGCAGAATTTTCTGAAAAGCGACAGGGCGTGCAGGAGACGCTTTGGGTGGCCCGAAAAATTTCTGGCCACTTTCGCCATTCAGCGACTGCGTGCCGAAGACTGGAGTGCCAGCAAACACTCTTGAACCTGCCCCGCCATCACCTGAAGCAAGAGGTTGTGACGCAGTGGAACTCAACCCTCTATATGCTTCAGAGGATGGAGGAGCAGCAAAAGGCCATACAAGCCTATACATCCACCTATGACATAGGCAAAGGAGGGGGTATGCACCTGACTCAAGCGCAGTGGAGAATGATTTCCGTGTTGTGCAAGGTTCTCCAGCCCTTCGAACTTGCCACACGTGAAGTCAGTTCAGACACAGCCAGCTTGAGTCAGGTCATTCCCCTCATCAGGCTTTTGCAGAAGCAGCTGGAGAAAGTGAAGGAGGAGCTAAGACGGAGCGATTCCGCTCGGCATGTGGGACTTGTGGATGAAGCCCTTCATTCGCTTTGCCAGGACTCCAGGGTGGTCAATCTGTTGAAATCAGACCACTACATTTTGGCCACCGTGCTTGATCCTAGGTTTAAAGCCTATGTGGTGTCTCTCTTTCCGGCCGACACAAGCCTGCAGAGGTGCAAAGACCTGATGGTGAACACACTGTCAGCTGAAGCGGAACGTGACACGTCAACGGCTCCTTCTTCATTTTCTCCCGCAACTGGGGCTGCCAGGAAAAAACTTAGGTATCCTAAGCAACCCGCTGGCGGTGATGCAGGGCAGGCAGGACCAAGTTTGGACATCTGGTCCGGACTGAAGGACCTGGCAACAATTTCTGACATGTCTACTGTCACTGCATATGATACTGTCACCATTGACTGAATGGTGGAGGATTACATCGGTGACAGCATCCAAGTAGGCATGTCAGACAGTCCATACCTGTACTGGCAGGAAAAAGAGGCAATTTGGAGGCCCCTGTACAAGCTGGCTCTATTTTACCTGAGTTGCCCCCCCTCCAGTGTGTACTCCGAAAGAGTGTTTAGTGCAGCCGGGAACCTTGTCAGCGAAAGGCGTAGGAGGTTGCTTCCACAGAATGTGGAGAAGATGATGTTCATCAAAATGAATTATCAGCTCTTCCAGGGAGACCAGCCTCCAGAAGGTACAGAGGGACCTGTGGTGGTGGATTCAAGTGGGGACGAGTTAATACTTTGTGAGGATGAGGATGTACACACTGAAGAGGGTGAGGAATCGGTGGATGAGGAGGATGAGGATGACATCTTGCCTCCGTAGAGCCAGTTTGTGCAGGGACAGATGAATTGCCAGCTTGTTTTGTGGGGGCCCAAACGAACCAATAATTTCAGCCACAGTTGTGTGGCAGACCCTGGCGCTGAAATGATTGGTTTGTTAAAGTGTGCATGTCCTGTTTATACAACATAAGGGTGGGTGGGAGGGCCCAAGGACAATTCCATCTTGCACCTCTTTTTTTTCTTTGCATTATGTACAGTTTGGGGCCTAGTTTTTCAAACTGCCATCCTGTCTGCCACTGCAGTATCACGCCTAGATGGGTCACGTGTTTGTGCCGCCCACTCGTGTCGCTTAGCATAGTCATCCAGCTACCTCGGTGCAACCTTTTGGACATAAAAACACTATTGTGAGGTGTGAGGTGTTCAGAATAGACTGGAAATGAGTGGAAATTAAGGTTATTGATGTTAATAATAGCATAGGAGCAGAAAAACCTACAAATTCTGTGATTTTAGCTGTCTTTATGCTTTTTTAAAAAAAAATACAGATCCAAAACACAAAACCCAGAACCCAAAACATGGAAGGGTGGTTTTGGCAAAACCAATCCAGATCCAAAACACGAAGAAAGATCCAGATCCAAAACCAAAACACAAAACACGAAAAGTGGCCGGTGCACACCCCTAATATATTATAAAACAATCGGACGCTACTATGAGTGTTTCTCCCAAGGCAGCTGTATCAGGGGAGAGAGTCAGTCTCCACAAGGGATAAAGATAAACCGGATATAACAGCGCACATTGGCCTTCAGCCACAAATATTATTCCATAATTTATATAAATTGATATATAACTTTTTTTTGGCATGTTAGGCATATTTAAGTATACACTGAAAAACTTAATTAGAAATATATTAAAAACAACACATACTGTATACAAAAAAGGCTTTTGGGAATGCAATAAATGACCAGAGATGTCAAATTAACTGTCCCTTATCCTCCAATTTAGGCTTGGTGAGGTAGGGCCTCAAATTTGGGTTTCTGGCCCTTTAAATGAATGAAGTTGTCCAGCTTTATGGTAATTATATTACCAGTTCCATAGAGCTGTTTGTGGAGGCCTGAATTAGCGAAGGTATACGAAGCACAGTAAGCGCCAGCCGTTCCGTTTTTGCATTACGGTTTTGTGCTGGAAATTCCAAAAGATGGTAAAAGCCTTTCCGGGCCGACCCATTTGCCAGCAGAGCCATGAGGCCAGTCCGGGCGAGTTTCCACGTGTCCATCTGTTTCATTGTAAGCATAAGTGCATTTTACGGTTAAAAGTTGGAATTACGTCACGGTCTAACTCTACATCACTCCCGTTTTCTTTTTGAATAATAATGCGATAATAAACATATAATAACAGTGATTTAGGACTCACAGAATGTAGATATTATTTCCACTGATGCGTCAGGTTCCTTTTCCTCTTTAAGGGGTAAATTTACTAAAGTTCGATTAGAGGTTCGTTTTTATGAATCTCTGAAATCTCCTGAGATCGAACAGCAAAATCCCTTAGCAAATCTCAAATTTACTAATGATGGATTTTGAATTCTATTTTCAACTCGAATTCGATCTTGTTTCAGTTTAAGAAGGGATATGATGTTCGATTTTGCATGTTCATTTTCAAATCGAATAGCAAATCCCACTCTAAAACGAACTTCTAAGCCCCAAATGAATAGAACTGCTTCATGCTTTCATTTTCAGCATGAGCAATTCGATTTGACACAGATACATGCTTGTATCTTATTGTAAAAAGCTAGTTAACTGTTAATTGTAATAAAAAAAAATTACGTGGGGTCTCCTTTAAATTTATTTAAAGAATTAACACTTAAAAAGCTTTATACAATAAGATACATGTAGCCGTCACACTGATGAATGCATGTATCTGTGTCAAATCGAACTACTCATGCTGAAAACGAAAGCATGAAGCTCTTTTATGTATTTGGGGATTTGCAGTTCGATTTGATCGTTTTTAATTCGATTTGCAAATCGAATGTAATGGTGCATACACACGGTCAAATTTTTCTTCAGATCTGAACGATAACGATTTAAAAAATCGTTCAATCGTTCATATCTGAAGGAAAATCTGACATGTCTGAACGATAAACGATGCACGTTCCCGATGGTTAGATAACGATATCTGACATCTGATGTGTTTGCAGTCAGATTTGGATGATTCCATTCCTTTTAATGCAGTAAAAAATCGTTCATAGTTCAAATCATTGAAATCGTTGGTCAGATCATTCATGAAATCGTTCATCTGACACATCTGGCAAATCTGACCGTGTGTATACTCTATTAGTAAATGAAGGGATCCTATAGTCCTCTATGAGTAAACATTGATGTTTTCAGAAATTCGATTTAATTTGAAATTCATTTTTTTGTTCGATTTGACATTCGATTTGGCCTTAGTAAATCCCTTCATGAAAAATCGAACCAAAATCGAACATAAAACAAAATCGAATCTTGGTAAATATCCACCTAAATGTCCTGTGAGGATCCACCGCAATACCAGCTACAGACGATAGGTGGCAGTGCACAGTCAACACTGACAACTGCACATTATTTTCTACTCACTGCAATATACACTTTGCTAAGGTCCAGTCAGCTAGGAGAGTATGCCGCCTGTATGCTGCCTTTATGCATCCCTCACTCTTACCAGTCATTGCATGAGCAACATTGGAGCTTTGTTTTTCAAGGGTCTTGTTTTGTTTGAATGTTTATGGGTTTCGGCTTTGCCATAGAATACTTGCCTACTTTTGAAAAAACTTTTCAGGGAAATTGTGAAAGCAACACCAATGAGGGCGGTGGTAATATAAACGTGTACTGCTACATCTGAGAGACGTGTCATAAAATTGACTTACATACACATGTACACAAGCGCCAAAACAGTTAGAAAGAAATACTTGTTGATGAAAACACACTGATACTTTTCAGAAAATGCCTGTAACCATAGGGATCATTGTGCCTAATAACACTGTATAACAAATTAATACTTTTAATTTGTTTCCTTTCTAAAAATAGTCATACTGTACATTACTAATGAGGTCCAGAAAAACTACAATGATTTCAGATGTTTTTACTAGCTCTATTTTTTGAGCTACACTACTTGCACTATACTGTATGTACATTAGTAATATAGTCATAGTGAAAAGCTATTTTAAAATAATCTGATATTTTCTTGATAGAAAATAAATTACAGTTGCTTTAATTCAATCAATCACAAATAAGAACACAAAATGAAACAAACATACAGCATACGAAACAAGCATTACAGCATACGAAACAAACATACAGCATACAAAACAAACATACAGCATATGAAACAAACATACAGCATACGAAACAAACATACAGCATATGAAACAAACATACAGCATACGAAACAAACATACAGCATAGGAAACAAACATACAGCATACGAAACAAACATACAGCATATGAAACAAACATACAGCATATGAAACAAACATACAGCATAGGAAACAAACATACAGCATACAAAACAAACATACAGCATACAAAACAAACATACAGCATACAAAACAAACATACAGCATACGAAACAAACATACAGCATAGGAAAGTACTATGTAATATAGTGGACTATACATGGGGGTGCTTTCTCTTTGCTTGTCGCTTGTACTCCTCCTCTGGGCCATCTTTTGTCACTGTCACCTACCCTGATATCTTTGTTCCATTGCTGAAATGTCTTGGTGGAATCGCTCACTATGCTTGTCACTCAGTGCACCACAGTTATCTTGTGTGGGGAATCCCGTGAAACGCATATATTTGAATAGGGGAGGGGACAAATAACTGATTCATTTAATTGGGTCATTAGGCCCCGCCCCCTCTGCGCAGAACGCAGATTGCTGGTAAGATTCTCTCCATTCTACCCACGTCACTAGGAATACCCCTACATCGTCATAAATGGGCTATATCTCGGAACTCAGAGCTAACTGAGAGTTTTAAATGCCATATTCATTATTTGCATGCTGAAATCAATTAGAAGTAACTATTTTCACATCGGAAACATTTTCATTGTTGTGCAGTGTAACCACTGCAGGGAAATTATACTAATGATCCCATTTGAATGTATATAAAGTATCTGTTTTTTTTAAATATATAACGGCTTCATAAAGGTGCAATCGGGGAGATTGCTAGACTCTTCAGGGAATCTCCATGACAATCAGGGAGAGTTGGCAGGTATGGGCTTTGCCCCTCACCATTCCGCATTCTCAGGATACGGATGGCTGTAAGTGAGCAGTCCTGTCGTGTGTAATAGCTATCAGCTCCTTTTTGTCCTCTGGGTGCTGAGCTCATCTGTAAAGTCACAAAGAAGCAGCAATACCAAGCAGTGACAATACCTGCTTTTTTGATGCTATAATCAAACTATTAGATTAAAGTAACTTCAGCGGAGAAGCACAATTTTCTGGTGGTCTATAGTGAGCAGATGGGAATGTTGCTGACACTCTCTGACATATTGCTGTGTACAAACTGCATTAAATCAGCGCCAACAAAAATTCTTCATTGTGACAGCTCAGCTTCAATTACTCTGCGTACGTCACTTCTCATGTCTGACTGGCAGGAGACAGCAGGATCAGGCACTATTATTATGAAGTGCCCACATTTCCACTACATTGCTTGAGTTAAGCTGACACACAGTTTGTCTCCACATTCCAGGTCTTTGTCTCATTTATTTTAAACACAGCGAGGATTCAAGTGGTTTCCCCACCAGCTGCTGGAACGTTGGAACAATTACCGGGAAGTTCCAAGATTGATGCTTATTTATGTAGGACTTTGCACTAGCGGAATATGGGCCTGATCCAAAGATGGACGCTAATGTAAGCGCATTCTCGAATCTTGCCGCTTAGCAGTTGCTAAGATATGCCAAAGCATCAGCTGGCGGAATTTGCACTGAGACCCCCATCGGAAAGCTCGCAACTGCCTGCAACCGAGTACACAAACACAGCATTGAACGCAGATCCTGAAAACATCGACTCAATGGCGCGGTAAACACTTTTGCGGGGGAAGTTTATAGAGTACTAGAGATGAGCAGTTCGGTTTTGCTGAAAACTTTACACACCCGAACTTTGGGGTCCCGAGTCGAACCCAGTCCTGACTCAGGTCTTGCCAGGACTGGCACTGTGTTCTGAAACCGGATCTTGAGTACTTTGGATTGCATTTAAGTCCCCCCCCTCCCTCATGAATTCAGGTGCTGTGAAGTTTTTAAAGAAATCCAAAAACTGAAAACGAACCAAAACGCTTGAGGGTGACTTTGCTAAAACCAGAACGCATCGATGATATAGAACCATAATCAAAACACTGGGTATGTGCACATCTCTCCTTTATACAGCCAGTCTCTGTCCCCGCAGTGTTATGGCACAAGCTTACTGAAGACAACACATGTCTAATGTGAAGGCCGAAGGTGGTGGCAAATACCGGGGGGAAACAGTCTTCTTAACTAGGTCCCAATATCATACACTGTGACAGCAGCACCTATGAGCGCGACGGTAAAGTGGACGTGTGCTGCTACATCAGAGAGGCGTGTCCTAAACCTGACTTACATCCAAGTGTAGATGAACCCCAAAGCAATTAGTAAGATCTACTTGTTGATGAAAACACACTGATACTTTTCAGGGCTTGCTCATATATTGTGTTTTACAAGTACACAAGAAAATGTAGCCATAAGGGTGCATTGTGCTTTATATCAATCAAGAAGAGTTGGCAAGTACAGTATGTCCAAAATATCTGAATGCCGAAACTTGCTTAAGTTGCTTTTCATGGTAAAGTCTATTTTAAAAATATTCCCTATTTGAATAAAACATTTGCATTAATGTATTCATGTTAAAAAAATATATTCTTGAAATTTTTTAAATAATAATAAAAAAAAAATTATATATATATATGTATTTAAATAAATAAAAACAAATGTTTTCGTATTTAAGTGGAACTGAAGCCTACTGACACCTGCAGAGTAGCGAAACATTAACTGTCACTGCTCTGGACCGGTATAAACTGTGGGGCTGATACAGCACTGTAACTGGGAGTTACTAAAGAGCCCTGTGCTGGCTACGAGCCCCAGCACATGATGTCTTGCTGAGCCAGCGGTGCCCGGAAGAACAGCACTGCTTGGAGAATCCTCAGGCTGTATAGGCAGCAGTATCCATGTCTGGACAGATGCAGAGGCCGTGGGTGAGCCACGGTTCCGCCCATAAGGCTCTGCGCTCTGTGTGGCGGCACCGCTTACACACCTCTGTATGGCGGCACCGCTTACACACCTCTGTATGGCGGGACTGCTTACACACCTCTGTATGGCGGCACCGCTTACACACCTCTGTATGGCGGCACCGCTTACACACCTCTGTATGGCGTCACTGCTTACACACCTCTGTATGGCGGGACCGCTTACACACCTCTGTATGGCGGCACCGCTTACACACCTCTGTATGGCGGGACTGCTTACACACCT
Organism: Taudactylus pleione; assembly: GCA_031769625.1. Lineage (NCBI taxonomy): Eukaryota > Metazoa > Chordata > Amphibia > Anura > Myobatrachidae > Taudactylus > Taudactylus pleione. Next base: position 2,133,872 of record JAUIMM010000471.1, read on the forward strand.
CTGTATGGCGTCACTGCTTACACATCTCTAGTTGGGATGTAGTCTGGAACCCGACGGTCTAAATGCCGACCGCCAGCTTCCAGACTTCTTTATCCCGACTAGGGACGAATGACAGGTGTCTAAATGTAGACGCCTGTAATTTGCCCGACGTCTGGAGACCGGCGCCCGGCATCCCGAACAAGCGGATGCCGGGTTCCGCACCGGACAGCCGTGCGGAGGGAGGGTTAAGTTTAGGGCTCCCGGGGGGGACTTAGGGTTAGGCACCCCCCCGGGAGTTTATGGTTAGGCTAGGGGGAGGGAGGGTTAGGGTTAGGCACCCCCGGGGGGAGGCTAGGGTTAGGCACCCCCCTGGGGGACAGGTTGAGGCAGCGGGGAAGGGGGAGTTAGATTTAGGCACTTAGAGGGGGGGTTAGGGTTAGGCACAGAGGGGCAGGTTAGGGTTAGGCACCCTAAGGAGGGTTAGGGGGGTTAGGTTAGTTGATACTTACCTTAAGGACGGTCGGGATTTCCTCCTGTGTCGGGCAGCCACTGTCGGGAATTGTCTGCGCGCATGATTGGGTCATGCGCCCAGCGGTAATACATATCACAACCCTCTAGTTACTGCTCTGGGCCAATGTGCATTGCTCACCTTCCTTTGGTATATATTTTTAATAATGGCAGCTGCGACTAGGGATTTCTTTGTTATTTCACGTGATATGCGGCGATATAAAAATCCAATTTTTCATAGGATCCGGACTGCTAATGGTAAATATGCCCTGTCATTTCTCGCTTTACTCCATCGCTGTTACATATCCTTATAGATCACTATTCGGTCCATAAAAGGTTATTTGTGCTTTTATTTTATTTATTTTTTTCAGTTAGTTTATCTTTAACTATATACTGTGTATTAAAGATGCAAATTTTGGATACAAAAAGAAACATTTGTTATGTGGCACCTTATTGTATGGCGCTCCTGTGTTCCTATAGAGTGTAAGCTTCGCCCTCTTACCGCTTAGCCTCCCGGTTATTACCCAGTTTTGGTTTATGTCTGTGTTTGTCCCGCATTGCATGCATGCTGGTGCAACATAAATAAAAGTTAATCATAATTACCAGGTTTATTGAAGTCGATGAGGGCTGTAACATGAATAGATACACACGCTCAGCAGTCCTGTATTAGAGAACATTGTTACCTTCAGCATGAAGCAGTTACATTAGGCCACTTACCTGGCAGATTGAATACAACCCACAACGTAACAACAAAGGTTGGATGGGACTGAGACGCAGCCTCGCCGCTAAATCCTGCTCTCTCTGAATGGCTAATTCCTACCCACACACAGAAAACAAATATCTTTACACATTCCCTTTGTTCCTACGGAAATGCAGAGTATACTATGAAAACCCATGGGCAGCTTAGCAAAGCGTTTGCCTGAAATGTGCACAGGCTATTTCTGTGTGTACAGGGAGCAGGTCTCCCGCAGAATCCTTTATGTGTTGGAATTGGGATGTTTGTTACAAATACGTCTCTAATACCAATCTGTGGTCCTTCAGTGCACGTCTAGGAATACACGGTAGAAGTGGAATCCTATTTCTCAGCAGGCTCTGCTTTCTAGACTTGATGAAAGGAATTATTTGCAGTACTGGGGACCACTGACAATAAATGTGCTATTAGGTATAGCACAAAAGTGCACTTGATAACTGGCAGGAACAGTCCTGTAAACAAGTATGGTGAGCTGTAACAGAATGCAGGAATGATGAGCTGTAACTGAATGCAGGAATGATGAGCTGTAACAAGTGCAGGCTGAGGTAATTCAGTCCAGCTGGGAGTGAAGGGAGGCAAGGTGCAGTTAACAGCAGGTTGAGGTACTCAGGCAGGTGAAAGGTATATGGAGGGTGCAGGGTAAGTCCAGCAGGTTGGAGCAGGCAAGGTTCAGGCTAGTAGCGTAACAGACAGGCAGGCAGACAAGGCACAGGTACTCTCTATCAGCCGCAGCTGAGAAACACATTGCACTGGCAAAGGAAGGAAGGCTCTGGATCTTCCTAAATACTCAGTGCTGCACTGTGACTGGCTGGAATGAGCACATGACCTACCAGGATTGGACAGTTGGAAACACATGGCCGCAGGCAAGATGGCGGCGCCCATGCCAACGGAATGGAAACACCGCCAGACCTCACCAGGCCTAGTGACAATGTGCCCGCACAGAATCACGTGCAGCCAATGCCCCTCACCAAACACCAGCATCGCTGCCAGAGACCCCCTGCCACAAGGACCTTGCTTTTCTCTGGAGCTGCTCCATGCTGTATTCCACACACGGGTCCTCCTCACTATATTCTGAGGATGCTTGGTCTCTGTCCTTCACTGCCGGCGGGGTCCGCAATACCGCCCCCCGAGTTAATGCACTTGGGGGCACCACCGCTGACAATTTGGAGTTAGCCGCTGTAACTGCAGGAGCCACAGGGACCTCCAGCCTCATTACAATAGCCATGGGCCGCTGATTCAGCGGATTCGCAGGGTCCCGCCGGTGGCTGCAGTTCCTTCACTACAGATGTGCTTGCCCTCCCGCCATCCTCCATAGCCTCCAGCTGCCACCGAAGCCCAGGTTCTCAATTTACGCGGCATGGGAATCCCTCTGCCATGTCAGCATACACTTCAGCAGTAGGACAGCAGACATAGCAAACATTCTCCCATGTGGAGGCACCCTGTCTAGGGAAGCCTGCAGGCGAAGTCCCCCCTCCACTTCCACGTCAGCAGCTTCTCCAGCAGCAGCATAGTGATTCTCTTCCCCAGGAAGAGGCTCCCTTCCTGGGGAAGCCTGCAGGAAAAGCCCCTGCTTCTTGGCCTGACAGCACAGCAGCTCTCAGGAAACTCCTCCTCCTCCCAGTGCACACCTCTCTCTCACAGGGGCAGTGACAGGATGTGAGGAGGGGTAATGGAAGCAGCAGGAAGCCACAGGAGGTAGTGCAAGGGCAGAAGACCTGATTCACTACCGTACGCAACTGCGATTATGCACGCAATCTGCCGATTGTTTAGCACTGCGCAAGCGTACTCATCGCAGTGCGCGTGTCGGCAGATGCGATCACAGTGACTACACAGCCCCATCGCAGAGTGATTGACAGGAAGTGCCGTTTGTGGGAGGTGACGAGGGGGCTGGTCTGCGAAACGCAGGCGTACCAGTGCATTTGAACACCGTGCATAAATTAGCCACTGCGACGGCCTATGCAGTCTGAGGTTTTATAGCGTGCGTGGAAGTCTGCAACTTCTGAGTAAGGTCAGAGCTTGTGCTAGTGTGAGGCTGCGATGGTACTCGGTTGTACCAATGGTTTCACAGTCTTGCTAAACAGTACGTATGTGTGCTAAGTAATGTGGGCGCCCCTGTGTAGTGCTGTGACGGGATAGCGATCGCAATTAATTAGCAATGGATTAGCATACTATCGCAGTTGAACTGTGCGTAATCGCAATTACATATGCAATTGCGTACAGTAGTGAACCAGGCCCACAGTCCACAACAGCACAGAGTAGTTACATAATTTATACATCTAACTTGTCATAAGAGGCAGATTTGACAGAAGGCCAAGTATCCTGCACAAATGTGGCTATTTATGTAATTTAGCTGTCCCATAGGATAAGTCGCACAGGAGATTGTCTTACAGAGCTTAAGAGAGAGAGTGGAAATCCGTATGCATAATATCATCCACTTAGAAAATGAATTACTGCACTCAAATACCTTCTATTTTTATCATTGCTGTCTTAAAAGAAGCGCTTCCCATTATAACCATTGTCTCCAGTTATCAGTTAGTACTAGGAAGGTGCAGCTCAGGATAAGAAGTATCAACTCATTAGCAAATAAGGGAAAGATGTTCTGAAATAGGGCGTTCTGGGGTTATTCTAAATAAACTCTGCTGCGACTATTAATACACAGGCCCCTAAATGATTATCTAGAGCTATTCTCCGTGTTTCTGCTAATTGCCATCCAGTACATGGAGGAATAACTGTAGCAGTTACTGACAGCTAACTGTCCCCAGTCTGACATTTAGGTGGATACATTGTATCATTCAGCATTTCTAATACATATCTACTTTTCATTCAAATGATCACAATAATGGTGCTTGATTTCACTAACAACTAGGGATGGCCATTGGTGGTGTGTCCGTCTATGGTTACCATCGACGGGCCCATCGTTGATTACCATCGAGGGCACACAAACCATCTATGGTAAACCATCGATATTTTGCACCCCCTCGATGGTCATCTCTGCTGCCGGTATGTCGGCCGCGGACCAATCAAAAATGGAGGTGGAGCTTAGTGGCCGCCAGGGGTTCAGTAAAAAAAAAATATCGGCTCCAACCTATCCATCGATGGCAGAGAACCATTGGTTCTCTGTCATCGATGGCAAAACTTGCTAACATTGGCCATCAACCACCAATGTTTTGGAAACATCGATGGTTGATGGCCATCCCTGCTAACAACACAGTAAGTCAGGTGAATGATATAGAGCCTGATACAGAGATGTACGAAAACTTGATGGATTACAAACATCTCCGATGTTTTTAGATCTGTGCATGGACACAAGCCGCACTGCACATGTGCAAATCCAAGGCTGCGATGCCACTCGCAGTGCCCAAAATGCCACGGCATAACTGACAAGCTGCTGGCGTCTGGGGGTGTCGACAGGCAGCGCCCCAAAAAATGGTGGGAATGGGGCTGTCAGCCCGTGTTCTGAGCATGCTGAAACCAGTGACTGTGGGGGTCATTCAGACCCGCTCGCGAGCGGCAGGACGCTCGCAAGCGGGTCGATGTTCCCCACTGCGCATGCGCACGACGGAGGGAGCTCCGTCATGCACATGCGCGAGACCCGGCGAGCGACGGGCTCACCATCGCTCCGGGTCTCGCACCAAAGGGGGAGTGCTGTCGATGTTGATCCGTCACAAGCCCGATGGTCGCAATGGTCAAGACCATCGTGACCATCATCATGGACGCTCGCTATAGCTATGGGTGATAACCCACAGCTATGCGGCTCTTACAGAGCAAGAAGTCCACTGGGACTTGCGGCAACGAGACCACAAGGGTCTCGTCGCAAGTCCGATAGAGGAAGAAGTCCACCCACTGACATCACTTGTGATGTCAGAGGGGCCGGCCCTAGACGGTAGGCGTTCCCATGAGAACGCCTCCGTCTGGGCAGCCACGCCCACCAAAGGGGGCGTGTTGTTACTCAACATCGACAGCACGCCCCCTTTGTAACGAGACCCGTCGTGCGCATGCGCACTGGGCCAACATCGACCTGCTTGCGAGCGCTCAGCGCTCGCGGGCGGGTCTGAATCAGGCCCACTGTCTGCTAATACTGCGGGATGCACGTTTCATTCAAATTGTTAGGGATTTTGACGCAAGCGCAGATGCAAAAAATTGCCAACTAACATGAAGGTCAGCATTACCTCCGGCCCAGAATGAGCCCCTCCGTGTGTTATTCTCGTTAATAGCTGGTTACTGTTGTTCTTCAATACTTCCTAGGGGCGTGTGTGACATGCTATTTCTAATATCTCTTTATTGCTTGTTGAATTGAATGCCTTACCATGCCATTTGTGCTATTGGTTTTCATGTAATATAAATAAGGCACTATAAAATGATTTAATGATATCTACCTACTGCCACTTCTTCACATTAAATGGACATACTAGTCAACCTCTCTGTGATCTCAACATCAATATAGCTTTTATATATGATCAGCTATTTGATCAGATACAGTAATATGCTCTTGTTTGTTTCGCCAATAGATCTACTGTTCTAATAACTACACTTAGGGGTCACAGCATCAAATGCAGCAGAGATCCAGGAGAATAAGTGAGTATTGGCCTTTAGCCTTAGCAGTGATCAAATCATTCAGAGGCTTAGTCAGTGTTGTCTCTGTGGAGTGTTGGGCATGAAAGCTGAATTGAAACAGGTCCAACAGGTCAGTGGGCGGGATGCACCAAAGGAAAAATGCGGTAAAAAGCCAGTTTTCGGGGTTTTTACAGCATTTCCATAAGTACTAAGCCCCGGCCACCCTATTATAGGTGCGGAGGGTGACACCAGAAAAACCTGGCGTTACCCTATAGGAGCCTATGGGCTTCTTACCGCACCCCGCAACCGCCACTTCACCGCCACCACGCCGTCGCCCAGCAATGGGCCCCACTCACCTGACTATCCATGGTTGCCAGTCATGCTCCTCCTGGGTCCTCCTCCTAATCTTATTCCGGGTGCAGGGAGGAGGAGGAGTACTAATATGTTAGTACATATGCAATAAGTAAGGTTGCGGTGATTGGCGGAATGGTCACCGCAACCTTAGTACATCCCGCCATGTATGAGACAAGAAAGTGTGGCAGCCATTGTAGGCAAGTCATGGAGGGACAAGGGAGCTGTGAAAAAAGAGTAATTTGAGAGAGAATAATCACTATATGCCATGATTCTGTTATTGCCAGAAGGTTGAGGTTGTTTGAGAGAAAGAGGCGTGTCGCAACTGTTTTCTGTGCCTGTCTCAGCCTGGAAGTGCGAACCCGTGCGCAGTAAAAATAGCCCCACTGTCTCAGTTCCCGCCACCATTCTGCACGGCCTTAGGGTTACTCAGAAGATCAATTATCGACTGATGCAATCACTTGGTGAGCGTCTCAATCCAAATCCAGGTAGCTGCAACATTTGCATAATTTCCCACAGCCGCTGCGTACGGAATCGCAGTTACATCGGCATTTCCATCCATCTCTGAATCAGACCCAGAGTGGGCATTCCATGGAGCACATTTAAATGATTTAGAGGGCGATGGGTGATGTGTTTGAGGTTCGCTGAATTTCCCTACTGTTGTGAATAAGATGTCTGGGTTTGGGGGATGTGTGTATGGAGGGGGTGACAGACCTGAATTTGGCGATATATATCACCAGCTAATAGGAGTAGAAGGAGAGTGCTAAAAGTTGCAGTGAATATTAATGACAAAGGGCCTGAGTCAGAGCCCTTCACAATCACAATCACAATCGACAGCCGCCCCGTTTTGGTGCGAGACCTGTAGTGACTGAGCGCCAAACATTGACCGAATGGCGAGCGCATAGCGCTTGCGAGCGGGTCTGAATCAGCCCCAAAGAGCCCGATTCAAAGATGGTTGGTAATGCAGCCAAGGTCGCAGATGCTCTCACAATGGCATGCAGATGGTAATCTCAGCCTTCCTTTTGTGCTATAGAGCGTACAAGCAGTGAGACGCCCACTTCCAGGCTGCGTGGTCTGTGCATCTGCAGTGGAGATTGTAAACATTCCAACATCTACATAACAGTGTTCGTACCATCGATATTTGCGGTGGCCCAGGGTCTATTCCAGCTACTCTCCTGTAATCCAACTAAACATGGCCTCTGCATCACTGTATTGCAATTGGGTATGTAGCAGCCCTCCCAGACACGCCTGTGACACTCCCATAACACACACTTGAGACGGCCCCTTTTTGCGATCATTTTAGGTCACCTCCCAGTCTCCACCCTGATCGCAAACCCCTTCTCAAGTCTTAGTGATTCTGTACGCAATTGCAAGTATTGGTTTGTCCGTGGAGGGAGGTGAGGGAGACTTGCCCACTTTTCCAGGTGGCTGGGAGCGCCACACGATTTTCGGTAGCTTCCCGGCTGGTAAAGTAGGGAAGTATGTGACAGCGTTTTAGTCCTGCTTTTACCTCACCGTTCCTCTGAATAAAATTAGTACTGTTTTTGAAAACTGGCACAAAGCTAGGAAGGTGGTGGTCGGGTCATGTTGCTGTGCGCCTGTGGTCGTCTGAGAACAGGTGATTGCTGGAAAGTTTTGTAAATTTTTCCCACCACTAATATGTAATACTTGATGTATCAGTGTGTCGGAATATTATTATTTCTTTTCATTTACATAGTACCAATGAGACGACGCCATTGGTCAGATGCAAACCATTTTATGCTGTTTAGTGAAGGGCAAGAAATTGGCGCAGACATTCAAATGTAGGAAATACATAAATTATTCTTCTAATTCATAGTGACTGACAACCTGCACACCAGTCTATCTGTTTAACCTTGTCACTTAATAACGCTACCCCCACCAATAGAGAACCCCTGGGGTCTGAGATTTGAAGGTCAGACGTCATGGACGATTGAAGACTGCAGCTTGAACTATGAAACAAGCGACTTTATTGCTGAGATAAACAGGTAATCCACAGAGGATGAGAGAGTTTACCAGGGAAAATACAAAACGCCGGCTATAGAGTTCATTCTCAGGGAAGCAGAAAACCCAAACCACCAATAGGGAAAACAAGCAAAGACATTCTATAAAACAAACATAAATAAATAATAATATGTAAACAACCCCACAAATTATATATCTACATATTATCCTCGGATATCATCACCAGCAATGTCCTGTGCATTATTGTGCTTCATCCTGATATTTATAAGAGACAGAGGGCCTGATTTAGCAAGGATCACAGTTGCTAATACGCACGCAATCAACCGATTAATTAGCACTACGCATGCATACGCATCGCAGTGCGTGAACTAGATGCTGCGATCGGGACTGCGATTGCAGAGGCTACGCAGACCCAGAGCAGAGTAATTGACAGGAAGTGCCATTTGTTGGTGGTGACAGGGGGCGGTCGGGCTAACGCAGGCGCGCCCGTGCATTTCAATTAGAGATGTGCGGTTCGGTTCTCCAGAAATCCGAATCCACCTGAATTTCATGAATCTGGGTAAATCCGGGTCGCGGTTCTGATCTGTTTGCGGTTCGGAATTCGGATTTAAATCCAAATTTCGGATTTTGGATTGAATAAATTACATGATTTTAGCTGTTTTAAAAACTTTTTATCTATTTTTTATTTAAAAAAATCCAGAACCAAAACCAAAACCAAATCAAGGGGGGTTGGTGTACATCTCTAATTTCAATGCCGTTGCAGGGGCGTGCATATATTGTCCACTGCATGGCCATAAGCAGCCATAGCACTGATAGCGGGCGTGGCTGGTAGCAATTGCTGAGTAAGGTCAGGGCTTGTGCAAGTGTGCCTATGGGTCCGATGTTACCGATTGCTTCGCTATATTGCTAAGTATTACGGATGTGAGACAAGGAAATGTGGGCGTCTTTATGTTAGGCTGTGATTGCAATGTTACACTGCGATCGCAATACATTTGCATATTGCCGCTGATATGAGATACCGGCGGTTGTTCAAATCCCGACAAGAGAAGCCTGACAGCAGAAGATCCCGACACCAGCTGGTAAGTACCCATACCCTCCCCTCTCCCCCCTAACCCTCCTTAGGAGTACCTAACCCTAAAACTCCCAGGGTGGTGCTTAATACTAAGCCCCCTCCGGGGGTGCCTAAACCTAACCCCCCTTCCCGCACCCTCAACCTAACCCTTCCGAGGGGAGTGCCTAACCTTAACCTACCCCCAGCGGTGCCTAACCTTAATTCTCCCCACTAGGGGTGCCTAACCCTAACCCCCCCTAAGCCTAACCCCGCTACACTCCCTAAACCTACCCCCCCGCCCCCGCAGCTAATGCTAAGGACACCTCGGACTTACCTCATTCGGGCTGTCATCCTTCTGCGTTCTGGCATCGGGATTAAGATAGCCGTCAGTATTTCGAAGCCTATCTTAAGTCACTCGTCGGGTTCTCCTGACGGGATATAGACCGGCGGCATTTAGTCCCTCCCATTGCTCTGACCACTACTGCTGGTCGTGCCTGTAGTGCAGCGCAGCGGCACATTGAGCAGTGAAAGGAGACTGTTGCAGCAGCTGTCTCCGCTCTCTCACTGCCCAATTATGCCATTGCGGCTCCGCTGCTTTCCTGGCACAGATACGTTTATTGCAGACCTTACTATATATATATATATATCCGGAATACGAACAAGCAGCGGCACTTGGAGACTGTTTCAAATTCAAATAGTGTATATTACAATTAATACATCGCCCAACGTTTCGGGACCCACACGTCCTTTAATCAAGGTGCAAACGATGTATAAAATCTACTAACCTTGTAAAGAAGAGAAGCCCTCTCGGTGCGCAGTCACTGTGGAGTTCCGGGGAGTCTATTGCTGACTTCCGCTACGGCCCCCGACAGTAACATCACAGCGTGTCCGGCGTCATGTCACCATGGTGATACAGAAGCTAGGACAACGCTGCGTGTGAAAAAAAAAACGAAGAAATAAACGTTAAAGAATAAAGTTTAAAAACCACCACCCGTCCTGAATGGTGAAGATAAAAGTAGATCGATACCACAAACCATAATGACAGTATAGATGGAAAAAACAGCAGTGTACTGGCCTGATCAAACACATACATGTAGAATGACAATGCTGGTCGTTAAGTGAACACATGGAAGAATAAAAACATTCATATAATGACTGCCTCAGGGAACTTAGTTGTTACATTACCAGTGATGATATTAAAATGAACCTCTATATACCCCTGCCTGTACCTTCTAAAATCCTTCCTATAAACCTCTAAGGATGACGCTAATTTGCGTACGCAGTCATACAGTAAATAAAGACTTAGACCTGGAATCTGTGGTTCCAAAGCACAAGTGTTATTCAAGTAAAAGTTCAGACAGTTACACGCAATTGAGACGCAAAAGGAATTATACAGACCCAAGTACAGTATACATACGCAGCGCTTCCGGATCCGAAGATAGGCATCAGCAAGAGACCCCTCGTCATTCAGCATTCAGCACGAAGACTAAGAACCAGCGTTTGAGCACACGTATTTATACCCCCCCAGAATAGACAGGACAATAGAGAAGTTTGCTGCTGATGTCATTGGTTCCCAGGGGAGAAGCATCTGTTACAAAGCATTTAACAGGCTGGTTCAAATAGACTCTCCCTGCCTCTAACAGCTGGGGATCTTTCCCTTCCCGCCCCCTGTAATATCCAAACAGTTGTTCATGAAATATACATTTTGTTGCTTGTAGCCTCTGCGATCCATAACTCGAGAATGCATGATGCGACCTCCCGACCGATAACTCCGGAATACTGTAAAAAGAGTACGCATAAGTACAAAGCCAAACACGACTTGTTTAGCATGTATAAAACCTTAGTTATCAAATATCTTTATTTCACAGCATTTATATTAACTGAATAAACTTAAATCTCATATCTTAAAGCTAATGGAACCTTGTAAGTGAATATGTAATGTGTGAGTGTACGGGGTTTGATATGAAGACGCTAGTTAACTGGGGACAGATGTGTGCGCATTTAGCTACTAAACGGTATTTTCATTTGGGGTCTTAAGCATAATGGCCTTCATTCAGAGGCGGCCGTACGGTCTACGACCGCACGGCCACCTCGATGTTTGTCAAGTGCGCATGCTCACAAGGGAGCCGGCTCCTTCGTGTGCATGCGTGAGACCCACTATGACCGACAGCGCCGGTCGTAGCGGGTTTCTTGCCAAAGGGGGTGAGCTGTCGATGTTGATTGACAGCTCGCCCCTTTTGGAAGGTGGGCCGGGGGGTGGCAGCCCAAACGGAGGCGTTCGCATGGGAATGCCTACCGTTTGGGGGAGGCCCCACTGACATCACTAGTGATGTCAGTGGAGATCTTCCGGCTCTGACAGAGCCAGAAGCTCTCCGGGGCTTACGACAAGTGAGACCCTACCCTAGGGTCTCGTCGCAAGCCCCTATGGTCGCGATGGTGTCTGACCATCGCGACCATCACCCTAGAGGTCGTTAGAGCTGTGGGTGTAAACCCACAGCCTAACGACCGAAACAGAGGCGGGCGGTCAGGATGCAAGCGACCACCCAGTTTCTGAGCGACCGCTTGCATCCTCCGACCACCTCTGAATGAGGCCCAATGTGTGTATGTAAAATGGTGAAAGATGCAATCGCATGATGCTAATAATTGTGCATTCGCTACTGGGCATCATGTTAGCAGCTCAATTGTGCGTAATGTGCGGTGTTTATGCATGAGATTCCATCTATGATGGACTTAACATATTTATATATATATATATATATATATATATACACTATACATACATACACACACATATCATTCCTTACTCACAGTTTCAGACTGCAATACAAATGTGACTTCCAGCTGTGAAACTTACCCATCCTGTCTGGGTATGAAACTAAAACCTGTTTGGATTCAGACAAATCCAATTGTGTAGATCAATGCCTGGATTATATTACAATTGCCAACAGGGATTCCCAATTTGTATGTAAACACTCACAGTTTCTGGTGCATTGTCTATTCTATTTAGATTATCAAAAACATTGCCATCTGTTCTTAGCTCGTGAGTTGTAGCTTAAAGTGACGCTGGTCGCAAAATGGCGTCTTGCAGATTCTTGTTTCTAAAATGGAGTCTAGCTGCCATTCGCAAGATGGCGTCGCGCACGCTTCAATTTTAAACTGATCTTGTCTCAGCCAATTATCCAGCTTTGACACTAGGGTACAGATACACAAAGGCCGATAAATGAAAAATAAAATAAAGAAATAATCAAAATGTAAAATCACTGATAACAAATGAGGAAAAACAAAAGAAAAATGCAAAAATAAAAGAATGAAAATAAATAAAGAAAAACTCTTGTATAAACCAAATATGTGCTAGAAGAAGGAGATGTGTAACAAAAAATGTATCACTAAAATGAGGTGAGACCATAGTGAATGAAGTGTTGAGATGAATGAAATATGAATATATGTACAGAAAACATGTGCATGACTAGAAAACTAATGTTGCGAAATATATATTAACAGTGTGTCAGTGACTAAAAGAGAGAAAAATGTATGAATGAAACTGAATGTTGTGAAGTGCAAATGAAAATTGCGATGTTATATGTTAGGGAAATCAATAATGTGTACAAGTATAAAAAGCACGTGTGAATAAAGTGAGTGAATGAAGTGAAAAAAAAAAAAAATATATAAAAAACTATGAAAAACTAATAATCCTCATTTGAAGACACTCCCACTCCGCTGTATATTTTAATTTAGCCCATGGGGGCTGATAGTATTAAGTTAAAAAATCCAACTGACTTCCACTTGAAGTAATTTGCCCCCCCTATAAAGTTCTTGGGAACGTGATTGATAATTTGATGTTTAAATTGACCGAGAGTGTGTCCCTTCTCGGCGAAGTGCCTGGCAACTGGTTGTTCCGATGTTTTGCCTGATAAAGCCGCCTTAATAGCCAACCTATGTAACGCCATGCTTTCCCTCATGGTTCTAATGGACTTACCAACATATGCTAAACCACAAGGACAGGTAATTAAGTAAATTATATGGTTAGAAGTGCAGGTCAGTACATGATTGAGTTTAAAAGACTTCCCTGAGGAGGGATGTTGAAAAGAGTTGCCTGTGACCATATTGTTAAAGGTGGTGCATCTAAGGCATTTGTAGCATCCTGGTGGTCTAGTTAAGAATCCTTTTTGATTGATCACTTCCTCATTAGGACCAAAACCAGTGATGTCTGTGTGGACTATGATGTCTTTGATGCTCTTGCCCCTAGTGTAACGGGATAGAGGTTTCCTATTTTTGAAACATTTTAAATTGTTATCTGTGGACAAGATAGGCCATAAAGCTCTTGTGGCCCTTGGTATAACAGTACTTGAGGTATTGTATTTGCTGACAAATGGAATGGTTGTATTATGATTCTTGTTCCTATTGGTCAAAAGTTCAGACCTGGATGTATGAAGTTTTCCCTCAACAGAAATTCCCTCATGGCTTCTATTCCTTGTATATGGGGGATGCTGGTGTATAAGCTGCATATGTCCAGAGTACAGATTATAGTGCCCTCCGGTACGGTCTCGATATCCATTAAGCCTTTCAAAAAATCTTTGCTGTCCTTAAACCCTCTCTCTATTATAATTAGGGGTTGAATAATACTGTCCAGGAACACCGAGTTTGGTTGGAAAATCGAGTTGCGTGCAGAAATTATGAATCTGCCAGGTGGTCTCACCGCATTTTTGTGGATCTTGGGCACGGTGAACAGTACTGGCACGAAAGAAAGGCCTTTTTCCAATACCTTAATCTTAATGTCACTGATGTTACGTTGCGAGAGATTGTAAATTAGCGTCTCCTTCTTGTTGGAGTGTCCCTTGATCCTAGCATTCTGGCCCCCCCTGTGGGTGGGCGACCTCTTGACCTAAAGTGACACTAGTTTGATCGGCAGAGCCCTCTGAATCAGGGCAAGCAAATTCGCTGTCGCTATTTGATGTTGCTGCCTCTTTAGCTTGTGTTTCCCTGCGTTTACGCCAGTGGTGTTTTGACCTTGCATTATAGGGTCTATGGTTGACCGGTTCCCCTCCATTCAACCATCTATAGACTCTTAGTCTCGTAGTCCTCAAGAACTATCCTGTGTTTATTGCGCTTAAATATAATAAGTTCCCTCCGATATTTGTCACATTGTGCACTCAATTTGGGCATCCACTCCAAACTGGACTCTTGTTGCAAGATGGATTTACATTCTGTTTCCAAGGAGTTAATTTTGTCTCGAGTGACTTTCACTTCCCTTCCATCCTCTTCCGTGACTAGCAGGATTAGGTCCAAGCTGCATTTATTAAGAATGCCTATCCATTTCTTGCAGAATACCGGATTGAATCTGCCGATTGTGGGTACGTTGCGAATTCTAAAGCCTCTGGGTATGATCTTGTCTCTGAAATAATCAGATAAAGAAATGCCGTGCAGGAGAAAATCGACTTCGCGGCGTATCAATTTTAACAGCTGGTGATAGATATCCTCGATGTCACTGGTTTTGTCTGAGATAGTTAATTTCTCCTTGAATAGAACTCTATTGGCATCTTCCTCAGAAAAACTGTAAATGTCCCCAATAGAAGAACGTATGTCTTTATAACCTGGTACGTCTTCCTGTGTCTGCCTGGTGGTGGTGGACTCCATCTTCAATTAATTTGGAAATAAATAATGAAAAATAGTGCTGATACCAAATCTACTGTGAAAAAAACAGAAAAAAGCTTCACCATTAATAAAAATACATTAAAAAATGGGGAACGCATGGCGTTACATAGGTCAGCTATTATTGGATTTTTAAACTTAATACTATCAGACCCCATGAGCTAAAGGAAAAAATACAGCGGAGTGTCTTCAAATGAGGATTATTAGTTTTTCATAGTTTTTTTTTTTTTTTTCACTGTGGTTGACACTTCATTCACTCACTTTATTCACACGTGCTTTTTATACTTGTACACATTATTGATTTCCCTAACATATAACACCGCAATTTTCATTTGCACTTCACAACATTCAGTTTCATTCATACATTTTTTCTCCCTTTTAGTCGCTGACACACGGTTAATATATTTTTCGCAACATTAGTTTTCTAGTCATGCACATGTTTTCTGTACAATTATCCATATTTTATTCATCTCAACACTTCATTTACTATCGTCTCACCGCATTTTAGTGATACATTTTTTGTTACACATTTCCTTCTAGCACAAATTTGTTTTAGATAAGCGTTTTTCTTTTTGTTTTTCCTCATTTGTTATCAGTGATTTTACATTTTGATTATTTCTTTATGTTATTTTTCATTTATCGGCCTTTGTGTATCTGTACCCTGGTAATGTAACAACTAAGGCCCTGATTCAGAGCCGGTCGCTCTTTCAGAGCGCGTGCTCTGAATCAGGGCCGCATTTTTTTTTGGAACCGGCCTCCTGGCCGCTCTCTAAGCTGTGGGTGACCATCCACAGCTTTTGCGAGTGGCCAGGTGATGGTCACGACCATCGGTCTTGCGTCGAGACCCTTGTGGTAGGGTCTCGTCCATCGCAAGCCCCAGTGAGCTTCCGGCTCTAATAGAGTGACCCGGAAGCTCACTACTGACGCCGCCCCCAAAGGGCAGGCTTTCCTTCGGGAACGCCTCTGTTTGGACAGCCACACCTCTTGCCTGCCTCCAAAACGGGGCGAGCTGTTAATCGCAATCGACAGCCGCCCCGTCGCTGGCTGGGTCTCGCGCATGTGCATGAAGGAGCCGGCTCCGGCATGCACAGTGGGGGACCATCGACCCGCTCGTGAGCGGGTCTGAATCAGGCCCTAAGTTCCCTGAGGCAGTCATTATATGAATGTTTTTATTCTTCCATGTGTTCACTTAACAACCAGCATTGTCATTCTACACGTATGTGTTTTATCAGGCCAGTACACTGCTGTTTTTTCCATCTATACTGTCATTATGTTTTGTGGTATCGATCTTTTTTTGTGTAAGACGTGTAAGGGCCGCCCAGTGAACTCTGGGCCTGATTCAGAGCCGAATGCTCTGACCAGAGCGCTCGCTCTGAATCAGGGCCCTCCTCCATGAAAATGGAGCGTCCTCCTGGACGCTCGCATAGCTGTGGGTGACCACCCACAGCTTATGCGAGCGTCCATGATGATGGTCTTGACCATCGCGACCATCGGGCTTGCGACGGAGACCCTGCGGTAGGGTCTCGCTGCCGCAAGCCCTGGAGTGATTTTGGCTCTATCAGAGCCAAAATCACTCCCACTGACATCACTAGTGATGTCAGTGGGGCCGGCTTCAGACGGTAGGCGTTCCCATGATAGGCGTTCAACATTGACAGTGCGCCCCCTTTGGTGCGAGACCCGGAGTGACGGAGAGCCCGTTGCTATCCGGGTCTCGCGCATGCGCACGACGGAGCTCCCTCTGTCGTGCGCATGCGCATTGGGGCAACATCGACCCACTTGCGAGCGTCCTGCACTCGCGAGCGGGTCTGAATGACCCCCCCAGTCCAAGGAGGATTGAGGCAGACCAGTCAGACAGAGTTCACTGTGCTAGCAAGCCAGTGAGGGCCAGGAGGCCTGAGCCTAGACCTGTGAGATACAGGGAAGGCTATCCAACTCTGGGACTGAGCTATGGTACCTGCAAGGAAGCAGGCCAAACTGTGAGAGGTGGCAGCCAACAAGCTAAGGAAGCTATACCAGGCCAGGAGGCCAGGGTCAGGTCCTGCATGTGGCAGGAAGGACCACCAATCTCAGAGACGGTGAGAGACTTTCATGCAGAGTAGCTGCTTCTGTAGAGAGGGTTCAAGAAGTGAGTTAGTGCCCTGAGAAAGGGCTAGGCATTTATTATTTTCTGTATGTTACTGATTATGCTGGAAGTAAAGCACCACGTTCATTTGTTTTACTGGAATGCCATGTGGGGAGTCTGATTCTGCACCTAATCACTGCACCACTGACACTAGACTACCAAGCTAATTACCCCAAGTATCACATATGGGGGAGAATGCGGGCAAAAAGATTCTACGCACACAGGTCTACGCAACAAGATTTGCACAGAAAGTGTATTACAGCAGCTAATGGAAATATGGATGTTTACTGCACCTGCATAGTGGACTCAACACTGCAATGCTCATCAGGCTGGTGAGTGAAGATAAGGCTATTATGAAGTGTTGTTTAAACAAAAAAAATGTCTGCAAATGTGCACTATTGCTGCAAGTATATTGTCTGTGAAGAGAAAGTTGTGCACTTTCTTCAGCATTGGAAGGGTTAAAAGAAGTTGTGTGGTTTATTCTGTTGAAATCAAGCTCATTAAGACAAGGTGTGTCTAATTATGTGGCCTGGACATTTCTTTTGCAAAGAAAAGAGCAAGTGCTATATTGATTGCTGGACATTGTAGTTCCACAGAAGTTAAAGCAGGTGCTGTGTTATATTGTGCTGTAAATACAATTGAAAGTCAAGTGTTGTTACAAGTGAAAGAAGAACTGTGCTAAAAAAAAAAAGAAAAAAAAAAAGGTGTTTAAAATTTAAAGGGACAGACACCCAATTTATTTTGGGGATAAAAGACTGTGGTTCTAGGCTCTTCATGGTGCTGGCATCTATTCAAGCTGAACCCTGCCTCACTTCTAAATCACCAGACAACATGGATGACATGGTGAAGGCCTTGCGGATGGCTATAGCAGCTCTGCAAGAAGCCAACAAGCAGCAGTGGGCAAAGCTCAAGGCCCAAAAAGAAAGTGGTCAGGGTATGGTGCTAGGTCCATCCAGAAAGGACTATATTAGCTTAGAAGAACTTGACAATATGCGTAAAGTTTTGAATGATGGTAATGCGTATTTTGCTTGGAAGGTTCATGACTTAATGGAACAATTAGCTGATGAGAGAAATGTTCATGAACAAGCTGAAAAGAAATTACGGAGTGAATTGTCCTCTTTGAAAATGGTATTTGAGCAACAAGAAGTAAAAAAACGTGAAGTTCTTAAAGAGACAGACCTCCAATTGGCAGCTATGTCTGAACGCCTTGAGGAAGCTAAATTTTTCCAATGAGTTACAAAGTATGAGAATGCTGTGCTCCTAGCAAGGAATGACGTATTAGAGCTGGATGTTGTGGAATTACAGCAAAAGTGGGTGGTACTTCAGCAGGAAGTGGAAGAATTGAAAGAAGGTGTACAGAGACATCAGAGTGATGCAGAGTGGGCACAAGTGAAAGTGACGGATATGGCTCTGGTGTTAAAAGGAAAAGACTCTTTAATTGTGTCCACACAAGTAAAACTTAAAGATTGCGAGTTGGAGAGAAGTTCTCTAGGTGAAGAGTTCTGTGAAGTAACAGAGAAGTGTCTCCAGATGCTGCAGACTCGCGCTCAGTTGGAAACTGACCGTGAAGGAAAAGAGATGGAGATGGTCCGTCTTGAAGTCAACTGTAAAGAGCAAGTACAAACTCACCAATCTGATTTAGCTGCAGCTAGAGCAGTTTCAGAATGTCTAAAAGAAGAAATGTATTCCTGAAGGAAAGTCTGCATAAAGCCGCAAAGCAAAGTGAATCTTTGGAGAGAGAGTTTAACCTTGCCCATGGCAGGGCTTGGGAGTTGCAAGAAAAGAAGAAGAACCTTGAAAAGTGTCTGCTAAGTTCACAGGACCAGTTGCAAAGATTCCAAGCGGAGAGGAATACCAAAGAACTGGAGTTGCAATGTGTATTAAAAGTGGCAGCGTCTGAAATAGTTGTATCAAAGTTGGGAAATTCCCTAAAAGTCTCTCTTGGAAAAGTGGATGAAAGTCCTTGCAGAGACTTCCAGCTTACACTGATAGCTGAGGGTGTGAAGTCCTCAAAAAAGGGGCACAGGTCCAGATGGTAAAACCGTGTCTGAAGTTGATGATAAAGAACTGAATTATACAGATGGTGATTGCATGACCTGTCAAGCAAAGGTACAGCATGTACAGAAGTCTATGGAGGTAGAGATGGCTTCAAAGGATGAGACTCTCTTGTTGCCGTTGGTTCACAGTGATGTGAATGTGACGTAATCACGCGGTTTTTTCAGTGCAAAGCAGAACCTTAGAGAAGGTTAGTTCTGAGAGTCTTGTGAAGAATAATCCTCAGGTGTGTGAAACAATGCCTTCATGCAAGCAGGATGGAACTTGCAATTCTGAGGAAGTAGGGCACTAGGGAAAATGTGCCTGAAATCCTTAAAGCTTGACATGCTCAAGAATGAATCTCAAGTGCTTCATATAGAAAACAAGAAGTACCACAAAGTGAGGAAAAAAGTTAGGAGGAAAATAAATTCTGGAATCTGGAGGATGAGACCCCCAGAGGTCGCAAGAGTTTGTATGACCGTGGATTTCGCTCATGAGGAGAGTGAAGAGGGACATCATCATGAGAATGCCTCGTCCCATGTCGCTGAACCCAGGGGTTTCAAGCTGGGGAGGGGGATATGTGGCAGTATCACCAGAGATGGCGCTGGTGAGCAGCAGAGTCTGTGTGGGGCAGGAGAGATCCGCCCACACAGATAAGAAAAGGATTCTGGGAAGAGGTGTAAGGGCTGCCCAGTGAACTCAGTCCAGGGAGGATTGAGGCAGACCAGTCAGACAGAGCTCACTGTGCTAGCAAGCCAGTGAGGGCCAGGAGGCCTGAACCTAGACCTGTGAGATACAGGGAAAGCTATCCAACTCTGGGACTGAGCTATGGTACCTGCAAGGAAGTAGAACAGATTGCGAGAGGCAGCAGCAAACAAGCTAAGGAAGCTATACCAGGCCAGGAGGCCAGGGTCCAGTCCTGCATATGGCAGGAAGGACCACCAATCTCAGAGCCGGTGGGAGACTTTCATGCTGAGTAGCTGCTTCTGTAGAGAGGGTTCAAGAAATGAGCTAGTGCCCTAAGAAAGGGCTAGGTTTGTTATTATTTTTTGTCTGTTCCTGACTATGCTGGAAGTAATGCACCACGTTCATTTATTTTACTGGAATGCTATGTGGGGAGTCTGATTCTGCACCTAATCACTGCACCACTGACACTAGTCTACCAGGCTAATTACCCCAAGTATCACAAAATAAATAAATAAATAAATATATATATATATATATATATATATATATATACATATATACATACCGACAGATAGTGCAGCACTCCATGAGCTTAATACTGATCCCGTTGTCTTGGATCATTATTAAGCGCATGGAGTGCTGCACCATCTGTCGGTATTTGTAACAAGTGCGGGCACCCTGCCATATAGATACCTATTCAGGAGAGCCGGACCACACTATTTGTTTATATATATACTTTGTGCCTGGTGCCCTGTGTCAGGCTGACATACCAATGAGCTGCAATGCTTTATAGCGATATATATTTATTTACAGTTTGTGTTTTCCTGGCACTCTGCGCTTTGATCCTTACAGTGCTGAGATGTTGGAAGCTAAGCTCCCGGTCCCCAGCATTTCGCACTCAGCCCCGCAGTTGGGGACTACGTCCTGGCTGCAGCGGCCTTTGTGTAAAGCTGACTGCCTAGCCGCAGCTACCAGTGGTGATCCGGGGCTGCGGTGCATAATATTACATCCCAAAACGCATTTTTAAACACACGGTGCCTAGTGCCACCAGTATATTTCAAAATGGTGCATAGCATTGATTAGCTTTTAAAAATGGTGCTGCAGCACGAGGGATAACCCCTTGAGTGCCATGGCTGCCATCTTAATCACGTGGGCAGGGGCTCCAGCCATACCCCCTCTCCCTGTGTATCTCCATCGATTTAACGACTGGGTGCAAATGGAGGCTGCTATGTTCTGCAGCCTATGCAGTAAAATTGGCAGGCATTTGCCGTGCGCATTGGGCGTGACGTGCAGTGGCCCCTAGAGTGAGTGGAGCCGGCACTTAATACCCGGGCACAGGCCAGCTGCTGAGGGGGACAACTGTCATTGATACTAGGAGCAATTCAATAGGTAGGAAGTGAATGTGGAAAGAATTACGGACCTGATTCAGAGATTTACGGACTAACGGCGACTTTGCTAATATATGTTAAACTATGCAAAAAAAGACGCCCACTGCCGGCTTTTTCTAGTCTGCAACATCAGGTCAACTTAGTGACCATCGGACATCTGAGTAACAGATTCAGGCCCTGATTCAGAGCCGGACGCTCTGACCAGAGGGCTCGCTCTGAATCAGGGCTGTCCTATTTAAATTTGGAGCGGCCTTTTGGACGCTCGCATAGCTGTGGGTTACCACCCACAGCTTATGCGAGCGTCCATGATGATGGTCGCGATGGTCAAGACCATCGCGACCATCGGGCTTGCGACGAGACCCTGCGGTAGGGTCTCGCTGCCGCAAGCCCTGGAGTGATTTTGGCTCTATCAGAGCCAAAATCACTCCCATTGACATTACTAGTGATGTCAGTGGGGCCGGACCCAGACGGTAGGCGTTCCCATGGGAACGCCTCCGTCTGGCAGCTACGCCCCCGGCATGCCCACCAAAGGGGGCGTGCTGTCAATCACCATCGACAGCACGCCCCCTTTGGTGTGAGACTCGTAGCGACAGCTTGGCTGTCGCTATTCGGGTCTCGCGCATGCGCACGACGGAGCTCCCTCCGTCGTGCGCATGCGCATTTGGGTACCATCGACCCACTTGCGAGCGTCCTGCGCTCGCGAGCGGGTCTGAATGAGACCCTCAGTTACTCAGGATGTCCTGCAAAATCATGCTTCCGGGGACAGTGAAGCTGCGTCCAAGGACTGGCCACTGGCTTCGGCGCTCCCAGAAAACAGGGTCGATATGCACCAGGAAGTGCAGCGATGCCCCAAGCGTCCTTTGGCAGCTTCGGGCAGCAGTTCCAGGCACCCTGCTAGCCAGAAGCAAGGGCCGCCCACAGAGTCCTGCTCTCTGTGTGGTGATGTGATACCCACCTTTGTTATCCAGTATTTCGGGTAGGTTCCTTCAAACGTGACAGGTTCTTTCTTCTTTGGCAGGGAGGTGAAAGTAACCTGACCCCAGACCCAAGAATCACAAAGGTTAATAAAGGAAAATTCAGTTTTATGTGACTGGATCGTTTCCTAAGTAATAAAACTAGTAATTCAGTATTAGGTGACTGTAGTTGTGGAGGGTATTCCTGGCATTACTGGTTAGAGCTGTATGTGCCGCCTGTATGAATGCATAGCCTGTCAGCCATTACTGTCTGTCCTCAGTGCTGTCAGGTGCGGGTATTCCTGGCATTACTGGTTAGAGCTGTATGTGCCGCCTGTATGAATGCATAGCCTGTCAGCCATTACTGTCTGTCCTCAGTGCTGTCAGGTGTGGGTATTCCTGGCATTACTGGTTAGAGCTGTATGTGCCGCCTGTATGAATGCATAGCCTGTCAGCCATTACTGTCTGTCCTCAGTGCTGTCAGGTGCGGGTATTCCTGGCGTTACTGGTTAGAGCTGTATGTGCCGCCTGTATGAATGCATAGCCTGTCAGCCATTACTGTCTGTCCTCAGTGCTGTCAGGTGCGGGTATTCCTGGCATTACTGGTTAGAGCTGTATGTGCCGCCTGTATGAATGCATAGCCTGTCAGCCATTACTGTCTGTCCTCAGTGCTGTCAGGTGCGGGTATTCCTGGCATTACTGGTTAGAGCTGTATGTGCCGCCTGTATGAATGCATAGCCTGTCAGCCATTACTGTCTGTCCTCAGTGCTGTCAGGTGTGGGTATTCCTGGCATTACTGGTTAGAGCTGTATGTGCCGCCTGTATGAATGCATAGCCTGTCAGCCATTACTGTCTGTCCTCAGTGCTGTCAGGTGCGGGTATTCCTGGCGTTACTGGTTAGAGCTGTATGTGCCGCCTGTATGAATGCATAGCCTGTCAGCCATTACTGTCTGTCCTCAGTGCTGTCAGGTGCGGGTATTCCTGGCATTACTGGTTAGAGCTGTATGTGCTGCCTGTATGAATGCATAGCCTGTCAGCCATTACTGTCTGTCCTCAGTGCTGTCAGGTGCGGGTATTCCTGGCATTACTGGTTAGAGCTGTATGTGCCACCTGTATGAATGCATAGCCTGTCAGCCATTACTGTCTGTCCTCAGTGCTGTCAGGTGCGGGTATTCCTGGCGTTACTGGTTAGAGCTGTATGTGCCGCCTGTATGAATGCATAGCCTGTCAGCCATTACTGTCTGTCCTCAGTGCTGTCAGGTGTGGGTATTCCTGGCGTTACTGGTTAGAGCTGTATGTGCCGCCTGTATGAATGCATAGCCTGTCAGCCATTACTGTCTGTCCTCAGTGCTGTCAGGTGCGGGTATTCCTGGCGTTACTGGTTAGAGCTGTATGTGCCGCCTGTATGAATGCATAGCCTGTCAGCCATTACTGTCTGTCCTCAGTGCTGTCAGGTGCGGGTATTCCTGGCATTACTGGTTAGAGCTGTATGTGCTGCCTGTATGAAAGCATAGCCTGTCAGCCATTACTGTCTGTCCTCAGTGCTGTCAGGTGCGGGTATTCCTGGCATTACTGGTTAGAGCTGTATGTGCCACCTGTATGAATGCATAGCCTGTCAGCCATTACTGTCTGTCCTCAGTGCTGTCAGGTGCGGGTATTCCTGGCGTTACTGGTTAGAGCTGTATGTGCCGCCTGTATGAATGCATAGCCTGTCAGCCATTACTGTCTGTCCTCAGTGCTGTCAGGTGCGGGTATTCCTGGCATTACTGGTTAGAGCTGTATGTGCTGCCTGTATGAATGCATAGCCTGTCAGCCATTACTGTCTGTCCTCAGTGCTGTCAGGTGCGGGTATTCCTGGCATTACTGGTTAGAGCTGTATGTGCCACCTGTATGAATGCATAGCCTGTCAGCCATTACTGTCTGTCCTCAGTGCTGTCAGGTGCGGGTATTCCTGGCGTTACTGGTTAGAGCTGTATGTGCCGCCTGTATGAATGCATAGCCTGTCAGCCATTACTGTCTGTCCTCAGTGCTGTCAGGTGCGGGTATTCCTGGCATTACTGGTTAGAGCTGTATGTGCCGCCTGTATGAATGCATAGCCTGTCAGCCATTACTGTCTGTCCTCAGTGCTGTCAGGTGCGGGTATTCCTGGCATTACTGGTTAGAGCTGTATGTGCCGCCTGTATGAATGCATAGCCTGTCAGCCATTACTGTCTGTCCTCAGTGCTGTCAGGTGTGGGTATTCCTGGCATTACTGGTTAGAGCTGTATGTGCCGCCTGTATGAATGCATAGCCTGTCAGCCATTACTGTCTGTCCTCAGTGCTGTCAGGTGCGGGTATTCCTGGCGTTACTGGTTAGAGCTGTATGTGCCGCCTGTATGAATGCATAGCCTGTCAGCCATTACTGTCTGTCCTCAGTGCTGTCAGGTGCGGGTATTCCTGGCATTACTGGTTAGAGCTGTATGTGCTGCCTGTATGAATGCATAGCCTGTCAGCCATTACTGTCTGTCCTCAGTGCTGTCAGGTGCGGGTATTCCTGGCATTACTGGTTAGAGCTGTATGTGCCACCTGTATGAATGCATAGCCTGTCAGCCATTACTGTCTGTCCTCAGTGCTGTCAGGTGCGGGTATTCCTGGCGGTACTGGTTAGAGCTGTATGTGCCGCCTGTATGAATGCATAGCCTGTCAGCCATTACTGTCTGTCCTCAGTGCTGTCAGGTGTGGGTATTCCTGGCATTACTGGTTAGAGCTGTATGTGCCGCCTGTATGAATGCATAGCCTGTCAGCCATTACTGTCTGTCCTCAGTGCTGTCAGGTGCGGGTATTCCTGGCGTTACTGGTTAGAGCTGTATGTGCCGCCTGTATGAATGCATAGCCTGTCAGCCATTACTGTCTGTCCTCAGTGCTGTCAGGTGCGGGTATTCCTGGCATTACTGGTTAGAGCTGTATGTGCTGCCTGTATGAATGCATAGCCTGTCAGCCATTACTGTCTGTCCTCAGTGCTGTCAGGTGCGGGTATTCCTGGCATTACTGGTTAGAGCTGTATGTGCCACCTGTATGAATGCATAGCCTGTCAGCCATTACTGTCTGTCCTCAGTGCTGTCAGGTGCGGGTATTCCTGGCGTTACTGGTTAGAGCTGTATGTGCCGCCTGTATGAATGCATAGCCTGTCAGCCATTACTGTCTGTCCTCAGTGCTGTCAGGTGCGGGTATTCCTGGCATTATTGGTTAGAGCTGTATGTGCCGCCTGTATGAATGCATAGCCTGTCAGCCATTACTGTCTGTCCTCAGTGCTGTCAGGTGCGGGTATTCCTGGCGTTACTGGTTAGAGCTGTATGTGCCGCCTGTATGAATGCATAGCCTGTCAGCCATTACTGTCTGTCCTCAGTGCTGTCAGGTGCGGGTATTCCTGGCGTTACTGGTTAGAGCTGTATGTGCCGCCTGTATGAATGCATAGCCTGTCAGCCATTACTGTCTGTCCTCAGTGCTGTCAGGTGCGGGTATTCCTGGCATTACTGGTTAGAGCTGTATGTGCCACCTGTATGAATGCATAGCCTGTCAGCCATTACTGTCTGTCCTCAGTGCTGTCAGGTGCGGGTATTCATGGCATTACTGGTTAGAGCTGTATGTGCCGCCTGTATGAATGCATAGCCTGTCAGCCATTACTGTCTGTCCTCAGTGCTGTCAGGTGAGGGTATTCCTGGCATTACTGGTTAGAGCTGTATGTGCCGCCTGTATGAATGCATAGCCTGTCAGCCATTACTGTCTGTCCTCAGTGCTGTCAGGTGCGGGTATTCCTGGCATTACTGGTTAGAGCTGTATGTGCCGCCTGTATGAATGCATAGCCTGTCAGCCATTACTGTCTGTCCTCAGTGCTGTCAGGTGCGGGTATTCCTGGCATTACTGGTTAGAGCTGTATGTGCCACCTGTATGAATGCATAGCCTGTCAGCCATTACTGTCTGTCCTCAGTGCTGTCAGGTGCGGGTATTCCTGGCGTTACTGGTTAGAGCTGTATGTGCCGCCTGTATGAATGCATAGCCTGTCAGCCATTACTGTCTGTCCTCAGTGCTGTCAGGTGCGGGTATTCCTGGCATTACTGGTTAGAGCTGTATGTGCCGCCTGTATGAATGCATAGCCTGTCAGCCATTACTGTCTGTCCTCAGTGCTGTCAGTTGCGGGTATTCCTGGCGTTACTGGTTAGAGCTGTATGTGCCGCCTGTATGAATGCATAGCCTGTCAGCCATTACTGTGTCCTCAGTGCTGTCAGGTGTGGGTATTCCTGGCGTTACTGGTTAGAGCTGTATGTGCTGCCTGTATGAATGCATAGCCTGTCAGCCATTACTGTCTGTCCTCAGTGCTGTCAGGTGTGGGTATTCCTGGCATTACTGGTTAGAGCTGTATGTGCTGCCTGTATGAATGCATAGCCTGTCAGCCATTACTGTCTGTCCTCAGTGCTGTCAGGTGTGGGTATTCCTGGCATTACTGGTTAGAGCTGTATGTGCCGCCTGTATGAATGCATAGCCTGTCAGCCATTACTGTCTGTCCTCAGTGCTGTCAGGTGCGGGTATTCCTGGCGTTACTGGTTAGAGCTGTATGTGCCGCCTGTATGAATGCATAGCCTGTCAGCCATTACTGTCTGTCCTCAGTGCTGTCAGGTGCGGGTATTCCTGGCGTTACTGGTTAGAGCTGTATGTGCCGCCTGTATGAATGCATAGCCTGTCAGCCATTACTTTCTGTCCTCAGTGCTGTCAGGTGCGGGTATTCCTGGCATTACTGGTTAGAGCTGTATGTGCCGCCTGTATGAATGCATAGCCTGTCAGCCATTACTGTCTGTCCTCAGTGCTGTCAGGTGCGGGTATTCCTGGCATTACTGGTTAGAGCTGTATGTGCCGCCTGTATGAATGCATAGCCTGTCAGCCATTACTGTCTGTCCTCAGTGCTGTCAGGTGCGGGTATTCCTGGCGTTACTGGTTAGAGCTGTATGTGCCGCCTGTATGAATGCATAGCCTGTCAGCCATTACTTTCTGTCCTCAGTGCTGTCAGGTGCGGGTATTCCTGGCGTTACTGGTTAGAGCTGTATGTGCCGCCTGTATGAATGCATAGCCTGTCAGCCATTACTGTCTGTCCTCAGTGCTGTCAGGTGCGGGTATTCCTGGCATTACTGGTTAGAGCTGTATGTGCCGCCTGTATGAATGCATAGCCTGTCAGCCATTACTGTCTGTCCTCAGTGCTGTCAGGTGTGGGTATTCCTGGCGTTACTGGTTAGAGCTGTATGTGCCGCCTGTATGAATGCATAGCCTGTCAGCCATTACTGTCTGTCCTCAGTGCTGTCAGGTGCGGGTATTCCTGGCGTTACTGGTTAGAGCTGTATGTGCCGCCTGTATGAATGCATAGCCTGTCAGCCATTACTTTCTGTCCTCAGTGCTGTCAGGTGCGGGTATTCCTGGCATTACTGGTTAGAGCTGTATGTGCCGCCTGTATGAATGCATAGCCTGTCAGCCATTACTGTCTGTCCTCAGTGCTGTCAGGTGCGGGTATTCCTGGCATTACTGGTTAGAGCTGTATGTGCCGCCTGTATGAATGCATAGCCTGTCAGCCATTACTGTCTGTCCTCAGTGCTGTCAGGTGCGGGTATTCCTGGCGTTACTGGTTAGAGCTGTATGTGCCGCCTGTATGAATGCATAGCCTGTCAGCCATTACTTTCTGTCCTCAGTGCTGTCAGGTGCGGATATTCCTGGCATTACTGGTTAGAGCTGTATGTGCCGCCTGTATGAATGCATAGCCTGTCAGCCATTACTGTCTGTCCTCAGTGCTGTCAGGTGAGGGTATTCCTGGCATTACTGGTTAGAGCTGTATGTGCTGCCTGTATGAATGCATAGCCTGTCAGCCATTACTGTCTGTCCTCAGTGCTGTCAGGTGCGGGTATTCCTGGCGTTACTGGTTAGAGCTGTATGTGCTGCCTGTATGAATGCATAGCCTGTCAGCCATTACTGTCTGTCCTCAGTGCTGTCAGGTGCGGGTATTCCTGGCATTACTGGTTAGAGCTGTATGTGCTGCCTGTATGAATGCATAGCCTGTCAGCCATTACTGTCTGTCCTCAGTGCTGTCAGGTGCGGGTATTCCTGGCATTACTGGTTAGAGCTGTATGTGCCACCTGTATGAATGCATAGCCTGTCAGCCATTACTGTCTGTCCTCAGTGCTGTCAGGTGCGGGTATTCCTGGCATTACTGGTTAGAGCTGTATGTGCCGCCTGTATGAATGCATAGCCTGTCAGCCATTACTGTCTGTCCTCAGTGCTGTCAGGTGCGGGTATTCCTGGCATTACTGGTTAGAGCTGTATGTGCCGCCTGTATGAATGCATAGCCTGTCAGCCATTACTGTCTGTCCTCAGTGCTGTCAGGTGCGGGTATTCCTGGCATTACTGGTTAGAGCTGTATGTGCTGCCTGTATGAATGCATAGCCTGTCAGCCATTACTGTCTGTCCTCAGTGCTGTCAGGTGCGGGTATTCCTGGCATTACTGGTTAGAGCTGTATGTGCCGCCTGTATGAATGCATAGCCTGTCAGCCATTACTTTCTGTCCTCAGTGCTGTCAGGTGCGGGTATTCCTGGCATTACTGGTTAGAGCTGTATGTGCCGCCTGTATGAATGCATAGCCTGTCAGCCATTACTGTCTGTCCTCAGTGCTGTCAGGTACGGGTATTCCTGGCGTTACTGGTTAGAGCTGTATGTGCTGCCTGTATGAATGCATAGCCTGTCAGCCATTACTGTCTGTCCTCAGTGCTGTCAGGTGTGGGTATTCCTGGCATTACTGGTTAGAGCTGTATGTGCTGCCTGTATGAATGCATAGCCTGTCAGCCATTACTGTCTGTCCTCAGTGCTGTCAGGTGCGGGTATTCCTGGCATTACTGGTTAGAGCTGTATGTGCCACCTGTATGAATGCATAGCCTGTCAGCCATTACTGTCTGTCCTCAGTGCTGTCAGGTGCGGGTATTCCTGGCATTACTGGTTAGAGCTGTATGTGCCGCCTGTATGAATGCATAGCCTGTCAGCCATTACTGTCTGTCCTCAGTGCTGTCAGGTGCGGGTATTCCTGGCATTACTGGTTAGAGCTGTATGTGCCGCCTGTATGAATGCATAGCCTGTCAGCCATTACTGTCTGTCCTCAGTGCTGTCAGGTGCGGGTATTCCTGGCATTACTGGTTAGAGCTGTATGTGCCGCCTGTATGAATGCATAGCCTGTCAGCCATTACTGTCTGTCCTCAGTGCTGTCAGGTGCGGGTATTCCTGGCATTACTGGTTAGAGATGTATGTGCCGCCTGTATGAATGCATAGCGTGTCAGCCATTACTGTCTGTCCTCAGTGCTGTCAGGTGCGGGTATTCCTGGCGTTACTGGTTAGAGCTGTATGTGCTGCCTGTATGAATGCATAGCCTGTCAGCCATTACTGTCTGTCCTCAGTGCTGTCAGGTGTGGGTATTCCTGGCATTACTGGTTAGAGCTGTATGTGCTGCCTGTATGAATGCATAGCCTGTCAGCCATTACTGTCTGTCCTCAGTGCTGTCAGGTGCGGGTATTCCTGGCATTACTGGTTAGAGCTGTATGTGCCACCTGTATGAATGCATAGCCTGTCAGCCATTACTGTCTGTCCTCAGTGCTGTCAGGTGCGGGTATTCCTGGCATTACTGGTTAGAGCTGTATGTGCCGCCTGTATGAATGCATAGCCTGTCAGCCATTACTGTCTGTCCTCAGTGCTGTCAGGTGCGGGTATTCCTGGCATTACTGGTTAGAGCTGTATGTGCTGCCTGTATGAATGCATAGCCTGTCAGCCATTACTGTCTGTCCTCAGTGCTGTCAGGTGCGGGTATTCCTGGCATTACTGGTTAGAGCTGTATGTGCCACCTGTATGAATGCATAGCCTGTCAGCCATTACTGTCTGTCCTCAGTGCTGTCAGGTGCGGGTATTCCTGGCATTACTGGTTAGAGCTGTATGTGCCGCCTGTATGAATGCATAGCCTGTCAGCCATTACTGTCTGTCCTCAGTGCTGTCAGGTGTGGGTATTCCTGGCATTACTGGTTAGAGCTGTATGTGCCACCTGTATGAATGCATAGCCTGTCAGCCATTACTGTCTGTCCTCAGTGCTGTCAGGTGTGGGTATTCCTGGCATTACTGGTTAGAGCTGTATGTGCTGCCTGTATGAATGCATAGCCTGTCAGCCATTACTGTCTGTCCTCAGTGCTGTCAGGTGCGGGTATTCCTGGCATTACTGGTTAGAGCTGTATGTGCCACCTGTATGAATGCATAGCCTGTCAGCCATTACTGTCTGTCCTCAGTGCTGTCAGGTGCGGGTATTCCTGGCATTACTGGTTAGAGCTGTATGTGCCGCCTGTATGAATGCATAGCCTGTCAGCCATTACTGTCTGTCCTCAGTGCTGTCAGGTGCGGGTATTCCTGGCGTTATTGGTTAGAGCTGTATATGCTGCCTGTATGAATGCATAGCCTGTCAGCCATTACTGTCTGTCCTCAGTGCTGTCAGGTGTGGGTATTCCTGGCATTACTGGTTAGAGCTGTATGTGCTGCCTGTATGAATGCATAGCCTGTCAGCCATTACTGTCTGTCCTCAGTGCTGTCAGGTGCGGGTATTCCTGGCATTACTGGTTAGAGCTGTATGTGCCACCTGTATGAATGCATAGCCTGTCAGCCATTACTGTCTGTCCTCAGTGCTGTCAGGTGCGGGTATTCCTGGCATTACTGGTTAGAGCTGTATGTGCCGCCTGTATGAATGCATAGCCTGTCAGCCATTACTGTCTGTCCTCAGTGCTGTCAGGTGCGGGTATTCCTGGCGTTATTGGTTAGAGCTGTATATGCTGCCTGTATGAATGCATAGCCTGTCAGCCATTACTTTCTGTCCTCAGTGCTGTCAGGTGCGGGTATTCCTGGCATTACTGGTTAGAGCTGTATGTGCCGCCTGTATGAATGCATAGCCTGTCAGCCATTACTGTCTGTCCTCAGTGCTGTCAGGTGCGGGTATTCCTGGCGTTACTGGTTAGAGCTGTATGTGCTGCCTGTATGAATGCATAGCCTGTCAGCCATTACTGTCTGTCCTCAGTGCTGTCAGGTGTGGGTATTCCTGGCATTACTGGTTAGAGCTGTATGTGCTGCCTGTATGAATGCATAGCCTGTCAGCCATTACTGTCTGTCCTCAGTGCTGTCAGGTGCGGGTATTCCTGGCATTACTGGTTAGAGCTGTATGTGCCACCTGTATGAATGCATAGCCTGTCAGCCATTACTGTCTGTCCTCAGTGCTGTCAGGTGCGGGTATTCCTGGCATTACTGGTTAGAGCTGTATGTGCCGCCTGTATGAATGCATAGCCTGTCAGCCATTACTGTCTGTCCTCAGTGCTGTCAGGTGCGGGTATTCCTGGCGTTATTGGTTAGAGCTGTATATGCTGCCTGTATGAATGCATAGCCTGTCAGCCATTACTTTCTGTCCTCAGTGCTGTCAGGTGCGGGTATTCCTGGCATTACTGGTTAGAGCTGTATGTGCCACCTGTATGAATGCATAGCCTGTCAGCCATTACTGTCTGTCCTCAGTGCTGTCAGGTGCGGGTATTCCTGGCGTTACTGGTTAGAGCTGTATGTGCTGCCTGTATGTATGCATAGCCTGTCAGCCATTACTGTCTGTCCTCAGTTTTGTCACAGAAGTACTTTATTTATATTAAACAACTTTTCTCTCAGATGATGTTTGTTGTAATTGCCAGTGCTGCATATGGTTAGAGCTGTACGGTGGTACCGGCTGCAGACCCCTAGTTACGGCCCTGAACATGTTCACAGTTGAGCAGATTAATAAATGCATAGATGCAATTAACAGAGCAAGTCGAAGTAAAGAATAAATTCTGCCTAAGAGATAAATCATGAATATATTCATGAACCATTAATATGAGAAATACAGTGGCCTTGATTCATTACGGATCGCTATTGCGATCACGCACACAGCCTCAACTGCAAAAATCTGCCAATGAATGCTGTCGCAATGCCGTCACAGTCTAACATAAGGACGCCCACTTTACCTTACACACATCCGTAATACTTTACAGGTCTGCGAAAACCATCGGTAACATCGAGTACCATCGCAGCCTCACGCACACTTGCACAAGGTCTGACCATACTCAGGAATTGCTAACCTCATCGCACGCAGTGAAAGCCCAGGCTGCGTATGGCATCGCATTGGCTAACTTATGCACGCCCATGTAACGGCGTTCAAACGCACTGGCATGCCTGCGTTTCGCCGAGCACCCCCCTGTCAATCACTCTGTGATGGGTCTGCGTGGATACTGCGATCGCAGTCCGGTCGCTGTGGAGCTGTCGCGCACTGCGATGCATATGCATGTGCAGTATGCAATAATCGGCCAAATGCGTGCGCAATCGCACTTATGATCGGTAATCCTACTGCACAATATGACACAGCTGTAAAAGTTTCCTGGTGTCTGGGTGAAGAGGTTTATTGACTTCTTGGATTATTTATACAATACCTTCAGTAGGAGGTAAAAAGCATCCTGGGAGCTTTGCTGCGCAAAATAAAAGCAACAGTATTGCACAACCAATGAAGGAGATAATGGTCGATCTGTGCTGTGTACCTGGCTTGCTGGATAATATAACACTCAATGGCCTAAGTGACTGTGATAAAAATAAAAAAGAAGAAAATATTGAAGTAAATTGACGTTACGTATACTACTGCACCGAATGACTGCAATACTTAGTACATTATGTGTAATAGCACAGACAATAGCAAAATGTCAACTCAACCGTCTTTAACTCTGTTTATGATTACAGTAAATGCCATAATTAGTATTCAGGAACAGAGAACAAGTCTTGCACTAGTTGAACTGACATTAATGCTGGGGTTGTGCAGTGTAAGTCACAGGTTCCGGAGCCCAATGCTGCCTGTGGTGATTACAGATTGTTATTTGTATCACAGGTTTTCCTGAGTGAGTGCACTAAGGGACTGGTTCTGGTTCTCTTTGCATCCACCCCAAATCTTCAAATCTTCAGTTTTAGCACAGAGCGCATGCGCAGAAGCTAATTTCCGTATTTTTGCATAATCCAAATCAGATTCTGAGCTCCACAGACCTTGGCCGGACCTTTTTTCGCGAGAGTTGGGCGTTTCTGGGCATCTACTGGATGGCAACATGCCAATCGCACTGTTCTGTCCTGTGGGATTGTCATGGTAATGTAGTGGGCGTGTAGCTAGAGTTCTTTGTTATTCTGAGCCGTGTTTATGGAGAAGGGCAGCATGTGTCTGATGGTTCAGACATAAACCTCGCTGGTGGCCTAAACCTCTCTAGGGGCTTGGGTTTGTCGAGGAGGTATAACCATCCCCCCCTACCCCAAAAATTTGTATACTTTCTTCACAAAGTGAAGGGGCATAGCCATGTCTCCTAGGTCACACTGGCATTGAGGCCCACCATAATTAGGGATATCCATTAAAGGTTCTGCTATAGATGGTTTCTAACCACCATTGCAACTATTGATGGTGCTCAGTGGCCCATGAGAAGACCCAGTGGTGGAGATGTGCAAATCTCCACCAATGGGGCCCTTGCTGCCGATGTGCATCAACACACCTCCTCTTTGATGGTAAAAAATGTTGAACAAACCATTGATGTTGCTAACCATAGATGGTCAATAGCCATCCCTATCTGAAACTCTCGTCGGACCTGGCAAAGAGATCTCGATGAGGCTGTGCAATGAATTTGAGGTTGTGCAATGGAGCTTGTGACTGTCACAGGAAAGATGCAATAAGTATGGCCCTGGAGCTGTGCCACGTCACCAGGGCTGTACCATGGTTCTATGCAGCGGCATAAGCACTAAGAGTGAGGCCATGCATTCAGGCTGGCAGTGACATTTCTAAAGGGAGGGTTTGTTATTCCCTCTTCAGTTTGTGTGAGATGAAGGGACAGTAATGTGGAGAGGGAACCTTATACCAAACCCCTAAACCACACTCACAATCTGTAACCCAAGTCCCGACCTCCAGCCCCATTTCCTAACAACTGCAAGGGTTGCAGCCTGCCATAAAAGAGAATATCCTCACCTTACATGGCCCGGGCATAATAATGTTGGCAGGTATGGAGTAAGTTGGGATTCAAAAAAACAACAACAGATTAAAAACAAACTGAGGAGCTAATATCCGAGTCTGAATGTTATTACCCAAATTAACTAAAGTGTAAACAAATTATATCTCAATTGACCAGGAGCTGAAATGATCCATCGCCCAAATGACCAGGAGCTGAAATGATCCATTGCCCAAAGGACCAGGAGCTGAAATGATCTATCGCCCAAATGACCAGGAGCTGAAATGATCCATCGCCCAAATGACCAGAAGCTGAAATGATCCTTCGCCCAAATGACCAGGAGCTGAAATGATCCATCGCCCAAAGGACCAGGAGCTGAAATGATCCAAAGCTGGAGCTCAGATGATACAGAGGCCCTGGTACAGAGATGGACGCTAATGTGATTTCAGCTGTGATTTTTTACGGAAACACAGCTGTGAAAATATGCTAATGGTTCCAAAGATCACCCGAACATAGGGACGCCGACTGCTGCCTTCTTATCTGCGTACGATGTTCCTTAGCTGCGAAATTATCGGTAACATTGACACATATCGAGAGGCCATTTTACCCTCGTGGGAGGTCCAACCAGCCGCAGACTCGGCAGCTTAGCTCGCATGCAGAGGGCTCTCATGCTGCATTTGCAATGGCAGTGGCTAATTTATGCACGCCCATGAAATGGTGTTCAAACATACACGTCTGCCTTTTTCTAACCACCCCCCAGTTACCACTCCCAAATGCGGGATTACTCTGTGCGTCCGTAATCACAATGCGATCACAATGCTTGTGCAGTGCAGCGATCAGGTGATCAAGCCACCCGGCGAAACGCGCGTCCTGTGTTTGCGCTATCTGCAGATTGCATGTCACCCGCTCTACACCTGCTCCACAAACACTTCTCTTTGGACACGGACTCAGGTACTTTTCCATCAGACTGCCCTGGCTGAGTCCTTCGGCAAGTGGCTCCCTCTGCTATGCCGTTTGGTAACAGAGGAGAGCTGTAGCCGATTTCTCTGCTCTCAGCAGCGCTGCTCTTTTATTTTCTCCTGCTGTTCTCGTGGAACCACCATTCTCCGATCCCCTGTTTTATACAGACAGAGATAGTCAGAGGGGTTTCCGCGACTTAGAACTTCAGATCTTGTTCTCTTCTTGTACCTACAGTGCCCTATTCGATATCCATCTTCCAGTTTTAGTACTCTGCCTTGTCAGAGCATTTCCATCGCTCACTGTACATACCTATTCATTTTATATCAGTTTCTATCTATGAAGGGATATCAGTTTCCAATATGTGTATTTTTTCACTGCATAACATAGGTAATTAACCACTGCATATTGCATATTGCCTGCCATATTACCTTTTATATTAATCTTCACAACATACATTTCTACCCCATTTTCTACTTTTTTCTTTACCTCTATCAAGCTCTCTAATCTGGGTCTCCTCTCTATGATATCCCCCTGCAATGTTTATAACAGGGGAGAGACGTACTTGACATCCCAGAAAGCAAAAGCATTGCTGTATACTTTCACCTGGGACTAACGTATCACTCACTCTCTCATCCCCCGTTTTATTTAGACGGGCGACAGCAGAAGTGAGTGTGCGCAATTGTATCCCAGGACTTTTCTTCCTTCAATGGTCCATATAACAGCAATACTTATACCTTAGTTTTCATATTTTTGAACCAAATTTGTTGATTTAACCTGTGGATCATTATTTGTACAGAGGTGTATATTTGAATGCGGTGTGTTTTCCCTACTAATTGATATTATTGTACTCATTAGCTATATTAATTTTATATTAGCTATATCAATTGCTATATTACGTACAACATATTTTCGCCACATGCTATATAGTCAGATGAGAAATCTTTTTGTTTGATGGTAATGTATTATATATCTGACTTTTCTTGTGTCTCGGATTATGATTGATTATTATATCAATTTAGATCACCTTTGATTATTATAATCTTTTGTAGATTACTGCATATTTACTCCAGAAATTGCACATGATCATGTGCTATGTATGATTGGGATATGTACCGTTGTTATATTTGTATGTAAATTTTGCATGTTTTTTATGTACTTTGAAGACTCTAACCTTTTTAAGGTTCTTTATTAAATATTAAGTTTTATTTCGTTTATTCATTATTTCATCTCCATATTGTATTTTTCTGTATTTATGTCAAGAGTGCCCCAGAATAGGCAAAATTTGTCTTTTCCTTTTTTGCTCTAACAAAAAAGACCCCTTTAGCAGTGCAGCTTATACCTGTATGCATGTCCAATGGCAAGCAATCGCTCGATATGCATAAAAAAATTGCTATGGCGTCCGTCTCTGAAACAGGCCCAGAGCCCAATTGACCTGGAGCGAAAATGACAAATGCAAAATGTTGCTACCCCTGTATAAGAGATGGTGTTAAATCAGATTTTAAGATACTTTAAGTAGTTAATAAGACGTCATCACATAAAGCTAGTGACTGATACATAAACTGGTGGATGCAACATGATAAATAACGATTAACAGACGACAATATCAAAACCGACAGGGAGCGTCTGGCAAAAAATAGAGAAAAATTTAGGGTTAGTCATATTTATTTTATTATTTTATATAGTAACTAACAATCAGTGTGAAAGCCGATTCTCAGAAACACTTTCCAGATGTGGATTTCCTTTCCGCAAAATGCTCTCAAAATAAATAACAAAAATAAAAGACCAGTCAAACAATGATTGTGTTTTCCTGTAAGAATATGTAAATGGGAGGGACATTTGTACTGGTACAAGCGCTGTTTTAAAGGTTGAACATAAGCATTATTTATTTTTTTTTTGGCATTAAAAAAAAAATGAGAGTGGTTGCTGTGATCTATTCACATTTACTTATAGATACAGTATGTGCATTCAGTCTGCGGCAGAAAAGATTCTCATTTGATTTGTTAAGGATGCGGAGGGTCACAGTGTGGGGTCCCCCTGCAATAGCTGCAACCCGCACCAGTCTGTGACAGGTAGGGCCCTAGCCTGTGTACATATGGCTGATTCCTTAGGAAATAGAGCTTACTAAATAAATGTGCCCCCCCTCCCCCAAGGAAAAAACAGCCTTGTGCTGACAGCAATAGGGCTCCCTCCCAGCACCCTACTGCGGGTGTTGGCATAATAAAGTAAAATAAACAAACATTTTTTTTATACAGGATATGGCACTACTAGTCCCAGCAAGTGACTGAAAAGACTGCTTAAGCATTCTGACGCTTCTAGTAGTAAATTGACTTCCACAGCATTCTGGCTGTCATGGGGTACTAATTACCCATTTCCGGGCTTGTTGGAGGGGATCCGACAGGTGCCTGGATCAGACGCCACCCCCTCCACCTTACCTGTCAGCAGTCAAGCACACACTGTAAGACACACCTACTGCATATGTGATCCCAGCTGTGCGACCGAGATCACAGGCTGAGATCACCATCACAACCATCGGTGGTCGATGGTCGCGATGGTAGATGGTGCCAGGCCACCGGCCAGCTGAGTAAGTCTCAGCTTACTCAGGCTGGCTAGCTTGTGAGGCCAGGAAACTGCATCCGTTGATGCAGTCCCTAGTCTTGCCACTCCAAGAAAAGGAGGAGGACATGCCCCTGTTTCCAGGAACGCCGGCCGACCCCGCCTCCGCACTGCTCCTTAAACTCCTCTGCCTGTCAATCAGGCAGAGGCATCGAAGGGGCTGCGTGCGATTACGCAGGACCCATTCTGAACACTCACAGAATGGGTCCTGCGCAGGAATCTGTGTTCAGCATTGCACTTGTTTGCGATGCTGAATCAGCCCCTTAATTCTGAAAGGATTCTTTTTTTTTTTTTCTTTTTCTTTTTAATCCAAAGGGACTACAAGTATCACAGCATCAGAAAGCCAAAGAACGTTTACAAATTAAAATAGAATAAAACAAAAAAGCCATGAGCGTACAAGTCACACGAAAACAGTTGTGCGTAAAGACCAGAGGTGGGTAAATTCCCAGTGCAGGTGTAATTATATATGCAATATCCAAATCCATGCAATCATAACGTAAAGGGGCCCATACATCTACGACTGATTGCCACAATTCCCCTTTCTGCACACCCCAGGGTCGGGGAACCGGTATATTCAAAATGTTGAACAATCTCGATTCCCCGATCCTGACCTGAAAATGGTTGGAATTGGCAGGTCGCGATTTTTTACAAGTTGACTTTGCCCGATCCGCCGCCGGATCGCCGATCATCGATGGCCATGTCAGTTTGCTAAACGGGGAATCGAGGATGTAGATGTGTGGCCCGCCTAAGAAATAGCACAGAGGATGGACAGTGCATATGAAGTACAGATAACAGGGGGTAAATTACAAAATTTACTAAAGTGAGGGTTTTCAGAAGTGGAGATGTTGCCCATAGCAACCAATCAGAGTCTACTTAACACTTATCTAGCACCTTCTAGAAGATAATAGCATGAATCTGATTGGTTGCTATGGGCATCTAGACTTCTAAAAACCATCACTTTAGTAAATATAGTATATACCCCCTATAGTCCTATATACATATATGTGCACTATGGGCCGTATTCAATTAGTTTGACTTCGGCGAGAAAGTTTCGCCTGCCTGACTTTTCACTGGCTTCGCGTGTTTTGGACGCAAAAACTTATCATGTGCGCTCCCGATTTACTTCGTATTCAATTGCCAAACAGGCGAAAACGGGACACAGCGAATGTGAAACAGGCGAAAAGTGCAGGATGAATTGGGGGAATGACTCTGTACCCCAGAAAAAGATGGGCTGACTTCGGAAATCATTATGGTAGTTTAGTATTAGCCCTAATTGAACTAGTTAGGGTACTTAAGTGATGGTAATTGCCAGCTATTAGCGTCTTGGTAAAAGTGGTGAAGAATGGCATAAATAGGTGTTTTTTGGAGCATATAAGTAGTCCCATCAAATTTGGGGTGTTTGTAAATGGGTACTAGCATATTTTAATGTCTCTAAAGTGAAGTTTTCAAAAAAGTGAAATTCCTCTGTCATACAAGCACCTGCAATCCCCAAAAACACGTGGCCCTTTCTTAGAGCACCCCCAGAAGCTTCTTTCGCTAGTTTTTGAAGTTGTCCCCCCACTTTTTTAGTTTTTGACCCAAATTTCAGTCTTTTTTGGATGTTCCTGGATATTTTTAAATCTTTTTTTGGGTGAATTGTCCATTGGTGGTGGGGGGAGGGGTACCAAGGGTTCTGAGTGGTTTCCCAACATCTGCACCCCAACATATAGATTTTACACTTTTTTTCACCTGCTATTCTGTGGATAAAAAGTATCTCCTACTTCAATGCCCTGACTTTTTGCATAGGTGAAGACAGAATAGAACTGAATTCAGAGAAAAAAAACAGGTGAAATTTTCGTAAAAAAAAACACGCGAAAATGACTTTTCTCTCCAAATTGAATATGGCCCTTTATGTGAAAATTTAGGCTATGTATCATAACAAACAGGAGAACATAACCCAAATTTAGTTACAGGTCTCTGTGTATATAATACCTACAGAATAATGTAAACAGTTTATTACATTTCAGACAACATCTCCTTATCATGTCCTCCTCTACCTCTGTGTAACGAAGTGTATGTACAACCACTTCAGCGTGTTCCCTATGTGTGACTTGACATGTTTATTATCCATGGTTGAGCTTGTAAAGTCAGTATCAAGAAAATTGTTCTTTTGGCTTCAGATGGCAGATCAGACAACAAGGGAAAATATTCATTATCTTGATAATGCAAATGTTTTAATCTCCTAAAAGCCTCTATTCCAGTTTATTTCAGACTTCACTTTGATCTGCATTATGTTGTTGTTATTGCTGATGCATTTTAGCTCTGATGAAATCTTTAATGTCAGCTGCTGAAAATGACAAATAAATATTGATTGAATGGATTCAATTTATCCTACTACAAACAGAGTTATCCTACCCGCCCCATACATTGCCCCTGCATGTATTGCATTTGCTTACAGCTATATTGTTACTTTGATCTCTCTCTTTTATTGGAGGAAAACGAACGTTGAGACAATCGTGTGATATGACGGAATCATAATTACATCTGGGAGCACTTTGGCCATAAACATTTAGGTTCAAAATTGCAGACAAATGTTGTGGGGTTTCATCTGCATGCGTGCCCAGTACCGGGGAGCAAATACTCAGAGATGATGCCAGACCCCACTGGTGTTATATTGCATACACGCGTGCCCTAAAATTAGCAATGTCCACATTAAGAAAACAGTCTAAACCAGCATGCCCATCCCCTAGGGTGCGTCTTTATCCCCTTGTCGTACTGGACTGAGATGAGAGTGGATTGTGTGGCTTCACGGACAGTACACAAAATGGGAACAATCACAGCACACCCAAGAGATATATTGAAGTCAGTGGCCGGACAGTTTAGCTAAGTTCCCAAGTGGCTTGGGGCATTGGAACTGCACCATGAATCAGACGTAAATGTGATTTAATTTTCAATTTCTACGCTTATAAATATAGGTGCAGGCTTCCCTGTCCCCAATTGTGCTGGATTCAGTGTTTGTTTGTGTAAAACAAGAGTTCCTTACCGTCTAAAGTGACTTTTTCAACCCTGTTCCTACAAGTTTTACTACAATTGATTAATTGATCAGTAACTAATCGCATCAGATGCAACTGATCTATGGCCCTGATTCAGAGCCGGACGCTCTGACCAGAGCGCTCGCTCTGAAGCAGGGCCCACCTCCATTAAAATGGAGCGTCTTCCTGGACGCTCGTATAGCTGTGGGTCACCACCCACAGCATATACGAGCATGCAAAAAGATGGTCGCAATGGTCTTGACCATCGCAACCATCGGAACTGTGAGTGAAAGCCTGCAAGGCCAGGAGTGATTTTGGCTCTATCAGAGCCAAAATCACTCCCACTGAGATCACTAGTGATGTCAGTGGGGCCGGCTTCAGACGGTAGGCATTCCCTCGGGAACGCCTCCGTCTGGCAGGCATGCCCCCGGCACGCCCACCAAAGGGGGCGTGCTGTCAGTCACCATCGACAGCACGCCCCCTTTGATGAGACACTCCGAGCAAAGGAAAGTCCTTCGCTCGCCGGGTCTAGAGCATGCGCACGACGGAGCTCCCTACGTCGTGCGCATGCGCAGTGGGGAACATCGACCCACTTGTGAGCGTACTGCCGCTCGCGAGTGGGTCTGAATGGCTCCCTATGTTTTTATAGCATAGCAGTATTACATTATAGCATAACAGCATTACATTATAGCATAGGAGTTTTACATTATAGCATAGCAGTATTACATTATAGCATAACAGCATTACATTATAGCTTAGGAGTTTTACATTATAGCATAGCAGTATTACATTATAGCATAACAGCATTACATTATAGCATAGGAGTTTTACATTATAGCATAGCAGTATTACATTATAGCATAGCAGCATTACATTATAGCATAGCAGCATTACATTATAGCATAGCAGCATTACATTATAGCATAGCAGTATTACATTATAGCATAGCAGCATTACATAGCATAGGTAAATTTGTTATTGGCTATTGTAAGTAGTTTAAATGTGTACTATGGGCCTGATTCATTACCGATCGCAACTACGATTACGCACGCAATCGGACAATTGTTGCGTTCTGCGCTTGCGTATGCATCGTAGTGCGTGAAGACTCCACTGCGATTGCGGTGACTATGGAGACCCATCACAGAGTGATTGACAGAAAGTGACCATTTGGGGGTGGTCTGAGAAACGCAGGCGTGCCAGTGCATTTGAACACCGTTACAGGGGCGTGCATAAATTAGCCAGTGCGATGCCGTACGCAGCATGTGTACTCAGTGCGTGCGACGAGGTTAGCAATTCCCGAGTAAGGTCAGACCTTGTGCGAGTGTGCGTGAGGCTCCGATGTTACCAATGGTTTTGCAGAATTGCTAAGTATTACGGAAGGGAGTAAGGTAATGTGGGCGTCCTTATGTTAGGCTTCGGCAGCAATGCGACTGCAATCAGCATATTTTTAAAAGAAGTACAGTAAAAGAACATGTGATCCTATTTCGGGGCACTCACAGAGTCATATATTATATTATTAATATCCAATTTTGATCTGGGAAGCAAGAATAAAGGCAATATGCCCATAGAATATAACATTTTACTTTTATTATGTATCAATAAAAAGAAAAATACATTTTCCAAGCAAGCGAAATATGACAACTATTAAAAAATAAATATGAAAACTCTTTGACGTTTATTGTCTTCAATGTGTGATTATTATATAGATTGTATTCTTATTCTCATCTTGTACAGTATTATAATGTAGGATCCTATATGTTAATCTAATAAAAGCGAAGGGAGAGCATGTGGTAACTGGGTTCTGATATGTGCCTACTATTCTTTTACTTGATCTATTATTCTGATCATAGGTTATCATTCATTCCCTTATGAGGCAATTTATCTGTTATTAAAGTATCTATCTGCTGGGTTCAGGTGTAAATTGATACTAATAAGATTATTGCTGCTGTGATCTCAATATTATGAATGAATATATGTTATAATCCACATATTTATTATCTCAAACTGACATTATGTCTGAGGTGGATTTTGATGTAACCACTATTCAGTAATTGTATAACAGAATGCAAACAATGTTTCTTTATTATTATTGTTGCCACTCAGAATAAATCCTTGCTGAATTCACGTATTATATAATATAACTTTCACATATTTCAAGGATTTGCGTAGGAAAGTATGTGTAGGTGCCTCTGTACATAGAACACACATATAGGGTTTAAATATCTCTCATTTCAGTCCCCAGTTGATGTTTAAAGAGACCTCTATGTTTTGGAAATTATCCCCATATTGGGTTACACACATTAGTGTTAGGGGAGTAATATTCTCATTATATTATCATATGTCTCTCCCTCAAATCCATAGCTATGATTTTGAGGGTGTAGTAGGTATTACCGCCAGACGCATGGCCGGCATTTCAAATCCCGACAGCGGCAGCCCGGCAAGGGTGAAAATCCTGATCGTCCCTAAGGTAAGTATCGCTAACCTAATTCTACCCCCTACC
Source organism: Taudactylus pleione (assembly GCA_031769625.1). Lineage (NCBI taxonomy): Eukaryota > Metazoa > Chordata > Amphibia > Anura > Myobatrachidae > Taudactylus > Taudactylus pleione. The sequence goes on from JAUIMM010000471.1 coordinate 2,177,030, forward strand.
GACCCCTTAGGGATGCCTAACCCTAACCTCCCCCCCAAGTGCCTAAACCTAACCCCCCCTTCCCCGCTGCCTAAACCTAAGTCCCCTGGGGTGGGCAGTGCCTAACCCTAACCTCCCCCCCAAGTGCCTAAACCTAACCCCCCCTTCCCCGCTGCCTAAACCTAAGTCCCCTGGAGTGGGGAGTGCCTAACCCTAACCTCCCCCTGGGGGTGTCTAACCCTAACCCCCTCTTCCCCTAGCCTAAACATAACCCTCCCGGGGGGGGGTGCCTACCCCTAAATCCCCCCCTTCCCCTAGCCTAAACCTAACCCTCCCGGCGGGGTGCCTAACCCTAAGTCCACCCGGGTGCCCTAAACCTAACCCCCCCCCGCATCTGCCTGCGCCTGGCGCCCGGCTTACCTTCGTTCGGTATGCTGGGCATCAGTCTTCCGGCGCATGGTTAATGACAGTTTTCGACGCCTGTCATTAGTACCACGCTGGGATTAGAAAGTCTGGAAGCCGGCGGTCGACATTTAGACCGTCGGCTTCCAAACTACATCCCGATTTTGACTATCACTGATAGAGTTCATGTGCTCTGGGTCTCCACATTAGCCCAAGCATATCATAGTGCGTCACTCCCTTATATTAACATATTGGATCCTACCTGTGGGATTATATATTAAAATACAAGATGAGAATAAGAATAGGATCTATATAATTATCACACATTGAAGACAATAAACGTCAAAGAGTTTTCATATTTATTTTTTAATAGTTGTCATATTTCGCTTGGTTGGAAAATTTATTTTTCTTTTTATTGATACATAATAAATGTTACATTTTATATTCTATGGGCATATTGCCTTTATTCTTGCTTCCCAGATCAAGATTGGATATTAATAATACAATAGATGACTCTGTGAGTGCCCCGAAATAGGAACACATGTTCTTTTGCTTCTTTTAAGTTATCTCGGTTCCTGGGTGCACCCCTTCCACAGCAATGTAGAAATAGAAATGACTAAGTGAGGGGGAACAATCATATTAATAATTTAGTAATACAAATCTGCGCGGATATACTTTTTTCTTTGTTTGAATCAGCATATTTTTGCAATTAAACTGCGTGCGTAATCGCTGCTGTGATCGCAATAGCGATCCATACTGAATCAGGCCTTATGTCAAGAAATGATAGTGAATATGTGTGGTATACTAACCTCACAATGTCTAGATTTGATTAACACCTTCTGCTGTAGAAGGAGGGTTGTTTGTGAGGGGGTTGAATCAAGATGCATAGGCAAATGCAGGGGGGGGGGTTTAAATCTGCCTGGAAACCCCCCTCCCCAGCCCACAGCATGACCACAGTAGAAATAGTAATATAATAGAATTTTACTAGTGCTACATGTTCTTCTCAGTATCACAAATGAAATAATTAGCACCACCTGTGGATCTTTTAACATGTATCAGCCTGTAATAAATAACCTGTGCACCAATTAGGAGATCTGGAAAACATGCACTGTTAGGGATGCACTGTTATAGAGCCCAATATGTACATATATGTCCAGGGCAGTGCTAGGTTCTTCTGCAGCTCCTCCAGGCTCCCAGACTTGCTCCAATGCTCTGCAATGGTGCCCACATCTAAAATAAATACATTCAGCTCAGGCACTTACTGTGATCCTGTATATGCTGGAATTATGACACACAATATACATTGTATGATGCATATTAAAGCTGGTTAAGTACTAATTCTGCCCTCTTCATGGACTGACCACACTCGCTCTAAAAATCAAACATTTGGAAACCCCCCTCTAGAAATCCTGCATTTGCCACTGGGATGCACACATCTTTGTGTCATTATATATATTTAGTTTAGAGCAGGCTGTTGAGCCGTTTAGGCTGTTGGGGGTGTGTTGATCTAAAGTGGTATGAAGTCAATGGTGGGAACTGCTCATTGGCTAAGAGAGATAGAGGCTTGCCTCTCTGAGCCAATATACGCTCAGCCCATGCATTTCTATGGGAAATGCCATGGCTGAGCTCTCATTCGCGAGGTAGTATCCATCACCTTCCTCCCTAACAGAGGGCCTGACTCAGCAAGGAACGCACAGAAGCAGATGCACGCGCCCGTCCACTGCGAGTATATGCTAATAAATGCATACGCACGCAGAATAAACAGACGCCTAGCACTACACAATACCACCCACTTCCCTTAACGTGCATCCTGTTATACCATGCAAGACAGCGGCAACATCGGTAACATCGAGAAACATCGAACACAGTAGCATAATAGTGGTTCACCTGACTTCACGTGCGATTTCTGCCACTTCCTGCGTACAACTAGACTTCAGGCTTCAAAAGTTGCCGCAAGGGCTTAAATATGCATGCCTCTAAAATGCAGTCCAAACGCACAGGCATGCCTGCCTTTGCCCGACCACCCCCCACAAACGGCACTTCCTGTCAATCACCGTGATCCGGGTGTGCGTAGCCTCTGCAGTTCCCATCGCAGTAGCTAGTTCGCGCATGAGCAATGCGATGCATACGCATACGCAGTGCGCAACAATCGCCCGATTGTGTGTGTCTGCCCCCGTGCGTTCCTTGCTGAATCAGGCCCAGAGTCTCCACCCCAACCAATCTCTCTATCACTGTTGACAATGCCATTATCTCAGCTGTTCCCCAACTTCGCTGCTTGGGTGTCACCCTTCACTCCACCCTCTCCTGGGCACACATCCGATCTCTGGCCCAGCCCTGTAGTTTCCAGTTACGCAATATCACTCGTATTAGGCTACTCCTCTCCCAAGATGCCAGCAAACTTTATTATTCACTCACTAATCGGCTCGACTACTGCAACCTTGTCCTCCATGGCCTCCCACGTACCCATCTTGCTCCTCTCCAATCTGTTTTCAATGCTGCAGCTAGACTTTTCTTCTACATCAGTTCCACATCCGCCACTCCCCTACACCAAAACCTGCACTGGCTCCCATTCCCCTACAGAATCGTCTTCAAACTCCTCACCCTCGCATACAAGACCCTCGCTAACTCCACTACTCCCTCCCTACATCTCCAACCTCATCTCCTTACTCCCTCCCATGGACATCCAATGACCATTGCCTCTCCTCTTCCCTGGTTACTGCATCTCATCCAAGATTTTATCCCGTGCGGTCCCCTTTCACTGGATTGAGCTCCCTCGCTCGATCATGCTCTCCCTGACCTTGGGTGGCCATACACACAGAGACGGCCCTGTAATGTGTACAATACAATGTCTACTGCATAGCAGTTTAGTGTAAAATGCAACTACAGTAGGTGTAAAATGAATAACAGAGCAGAATTCTGCATGGTTTTTAAAAACTGTACACAAAAGCAACCTTAGCGGGAACCGAACCCTTGGGGAAGGGTATGGCAATCATCGACGATACCACTAGTTTCCATTAATGGAGCAATCATCACCCAGCGGTGAAGCTATGCAATTGCATGCTGTGGATTCTCGTGCGCCTTAGTGTGCCTTAGCTTGCCAACCTTTGCTATTTTTATGGCGCGACTAGGCTGCCTGTATGGCGTGATAGCAGCAACGATGAGCGTGGCTACATCTGTAGTTATGGGTGTTAGCAGATTTTCTGTAGAGATGTGCACTGACCCCTGTGTTTTGGTTTTGTATCTGGATCTCCCCTAGTTTTGGATATGGATTGGTTTTGCCAAAACCTCACCTCCGTGTTTTGTTTTTCGGTTTTGGATCTTGATTTTTTCTTAAAAAAAATCATAAAAACGGCTAAAATCACATAAAATGGAACTGTTTTTGTTCCTATAGTATTATTAACCTCAATAACATTTATTTCCACTAATTTACAGCAAATTTTGACAACCTCATAGCTCACTATATTGTTTTCATCCAGTTTAGGCCCAAAATTTGCATCTAACTTGCTAAGTGGCAGCAGTGAGTGGCGCAAACACATGGCAGCTCAACTTCAAACATGGCACATCAGGAAACACTTTCATTATTCAAGAGAGGCCTGAGGGAGTTGGAGTATGTATGTAGTTGATGGCAGGGCAGGGACAGGAAGGGTTCATTGGTAGTAAATTTAATTTTGTTTTTTGATTCAGAAGAAAATGTATGATGGAGAAGGGGAGGGGAAGAGGCCTTTACAAAACAAATGTGATACATTCACATCAGTCCTTGCCACAGAAGAATCCTTGAGCGCCAGGCCTGCTGCTGGAAGTGGATTTTCTCATCCCAGATGGGGACCAGGAAGACTTCTAGTAGTGCTTTCCATATAAAAGTGCATTTCCCAACCTGGACAGGGACATTTAAAAAAACATAGTTAGTTAGTGGCCTCTTAACCAGCACAAAGATATTAAGGGGTACATTTAATATACTAAAGTGAGAGTTTTTAGAAGTGCATTTTAGAAGTGATGTTGCCCATAACAACCAATCAGATTCTACATAACATCACTTTCTATAAGATAATAGCTAGAATCTGATTATTTTCTATGGGCAAGCAACATCACTTCTAAAACTCACTTCTAAAAACTCTCACTTTAGTGAATTAAATTTACCCCTTAAGGTCTTATGTTGTGCCTTTCTTGAGAATTCTGTGTCAACTTCTGCTGCTAGGAGTGGATTTTTATCCCAGAAGGGAAACAGGAAGACTGCTTTCCAAAATAATTGACTATAAAATAATCCTTTGCAAAGCTTCCACATTGAACATTTCCCAACCAGTACAGGGACATTAAAAAAAAAATAGTTAGTTAGTGGCCTCAAAGTGCCACTCAACCAGCACAGATATGTGGACAAGCATAAGATCTATGATTTAAGGCAGGGGTAGCCAACCCTGGTCCTTGAGAGCTACCAACAGTGCATGTTTTCCAGATCTCCTCACAGAATCACAACTGTAATAATTAACTCCACCAGTGGATCTTTTCAAATGTGGTACTGAGTAATGAATACACCTATGCACCTGCTAGGTGGTCTGGAAAATGTGAACTGTTAGTAGCTCTCGAGGACCGAGGTTAGCTACCCTTGATTTAATGCCTTACGTTGTGTCTTTCTTGAGAGTCCTGTGCCTGCTTCTGCGGCTAGGACTGGATTTTCATCCCAGAAGGGGACCAGGAAGAGTGCTTCCAAAAACAATTGACTGTTAAATAATCCTTGCAAACCTTCCAAAAAAGCATTTCCCAACCTGTACTGGGACAAAAAACATAGTTAGTGGCCTTCAGTTCAAACTGCCGTTGTACCCACTGTCCACTTAACGGGAACAGATATTGTGTACAAGTGGGACAGAGTAGCAAATGCAACATTTAAGATTTAAGGTTTAAGTCTTACGTTGTGTCTTGAGCACTGTGCCTGCTGCTGGGAGTAGATTTTTATCCCAGAAGGGATGAAGACATTGTTTTTTCTTCCCAATGAAGAATCTGATCTGAAGAGATGTAAATGACTACTGACAGGAAAAAGAGGCAATTTGGAGGCCCTTACACAAAACTGCCTTTGCTTTACTTGAGTTACCCACCTTCCAGTGTGTACTGAGCACAGCCGAGAACCTTGTCAGTGATCGGCCAGAGACTGCTTCCCCAAAATGTGGAAAAGATGATGCCCATTAAAATTTGTAACCCCCCTTTTTACCACTAAAGGGTCACCAGGTTACTACCACCTTTGTTACTCCTAATGTACCCACCCTTAGCATTCCTCTAAGCGGTGTACATCCCCATGGTCAGTGCCTCCACCCAGGTTAATTATTTTAAATGTCAAAAGGGCTTACCTGGGAAAACCCAGTGATAACTTATACTGACACTATATATTCTTTCTTTGACTACCATGTATACTGCGTGTGTGTGTATATATATATATATATATATATATATATATATATACAAATATTCGACCACCTGTTATTTATTTTTTTCAGGTCTCTCAATTCTCCACTGGTGACGCTGTTCCAGTTCCTAAAATGTAAGTACTATGCACCACTCTTGAATAGGTTAACACTTTGTATTATGTAATTCATGAAGCAAAATAACTCGTATCATGACATGTTGCATAACAAACACAATATACTTTGTTTCCATATGCAGATGGAATATTCAATTACAATATAATCACTTAACTCTGAATAATATGCCCAACACTTAGCCTTTGCCTACGAGTCTGTTAGCGTAGAGAATACTGAGTGCTTAAAGGTCCAGAACCCTAGAGCATAAGTCCTGTTGTACATAACCAAGTAAACAGAAGTTCTTATATTTATTCCAGTTCAAGGCTGTATTCTCTAAGTGCTGGGGTGAATAAGTATTGTATATTGACACTGACAAGTATTATAACAACTTACATGTGAGTCTTACATAATGGAACCAGTGCCTCATCCATACAGCTAGAATATGCTGTTTTCAGATAGTTGTAGTAAGAATATATATCCAATATCTATATCCTATACTGTAATCTTCAGGTATAAGTTACATTGCAGTATTATGTATTTAATTGTATCCTTCCCTCTCTCCTCTCCCTTATGCTGAAAGCTATCTCCTTTGGATATAATAAAATGTATCATATAGACACTATGAATTCCTCTCTTTTTCCTTTTCTGTTCTTCCCTGAATGTAATCTAAAGATTACTGTAATGTTCCCTGAATGGCATATACTTCTTATTACCACTGCCACCATTTACAGCATCATCCACACAGCTGACATGCGCTGAAACTCTCTCTCCATATGAGTGTCAGTACCACAGCCAAGTATGTACTCCTTGTGGGCAGAGTACATGGGATATTACTGCTCTTCTGTCCTCAACAGCGGTCTCTATATATGGGCTATATGTAGCTGTGTAGGTGCCAAGTCCTATTTACTCACAGTCCCCTCAACACTGCTGCTTGTATAAGCGCTGCTCCTGCTTTCTCCTTGTCACCGCTGCTACCTCAGCACTGATCACCCTGTCAGTGCTGCTGCTGCCGTCCTTTACACTGATCCCCCTGTCAGTGCTGCTGCTGCCGTCCTTTACACTGAAACGGCCCCACCTCCTGGCTCTCTCTCTCTCCCACTGGCTGCCGGCCGAGCTCCCATGAGCCAAAGGAGGCTTGTAGCTGACAGCCTCCCTGTAACTACAGAGGTGCTGCCCAGCACAGCTGGGACTTACCAGGCACTCTCACCCACACTGGCCACGCCCCGATCAGTGCAGGTCCCTCCGCTCCTCTCCGCCGCTGGGACCACCTCCCGCGATGCCGCCTCTCCTGCAAGACAGGGTGAGTACCCCTGTCTCACCTTCTTCCCCAGCTCCGGCTGGGCTCCCTCTCAGGCTCTTCCCCCCTGCGCCTGGCAGCATATCGCTGCTCACTGGCTGCCCGGGTCACAGGAGGGCAGGCACTGGAGGGAGGGACCTGCAGACTCACTCGAAGCTGCTGCTAACAGCTGTTATATATCCTCCCTCTCACCAGATCCTAGTTTCCTGACAGGAACCGATTCACTCCCATCTATATTACTCCGCCCCCTTCTGCAACTATAACCAATGTCTGTGAAATGTATATTTGCAGCATGAAGCACTAAAGTCCACTGACATCATAGATATCTAACATGCACAGGGTACATACATTTCCACATATTTACTTATATTTACATCACATCACATATATCCCTGCAGTATATTTAACATTTACCTCATAAATGGCATTTTGCTGTAAATAGATGAATGAAAATATATACCTGTTTCAATTGTATATATGAATTATATTTATATGTAATATATCTCCGTAACCCTAACCAGGGTTACATACTCCCCCTGATAATCTGTGAATGATACATGGTTATCATCCAGATTGTCACTCAAACTACCTCTATTGGCCACTGCCATTACTACCGGGGGATTCTTCCTCTCTCTATTTCCTGTCACATATGTGGCATCCTCTACTATCCTCTCACTCTGTTAGTGAGTCTTCTCACATGTCTATTTCTATTCTAGAGAAGCAGAACTCCATTCTGCTCCCCCTACCTTTCCCTTACTCCTAAGGGTGGACCCCTTATCAGGTCCCCCTTCTGTCTTCTCCTCAGGGTCTGTCCCCATGGCTCCCGGCTATAATCTACTCCCCCGACTCTCTGCAAAAGCACGGTTGCATCCGTCTTTCACTATATTTATATACTGGTCATGACTACTTCTACATATATTCCTACTATCTATGAGAGCATGGCTATTTCCATCTCTCAATTTATCTACCGGTCACCTCTACTCCTAGTCTCCCATATCTTGCTAGTATAGCCGGTCCCCATATCTCCTCTACTACATTCTCTATCTCCCTGAGGATTAGTCCCTTGTCCTCACCTGTAACCACAGAGGGTGCTCTGCTGGTACAGGATTGGACATCATCTACTCAAATTCTTCACCCTGCATCTTCATCCCTTATCGCTATAGGGTCTGTAAGATCCCCATATAATTCTCAACTCCTCTCTTACTTATGCCTTTCACAGCCCTCCTACCTCAAATTTAAGCCCTGTTGGCTAATAAGCTAAATCTGCACCTGCCCTGCACCTGAGTTTATAACTCGCATCTCAGCAGTACGCCTCCAAATGTAACCCCCCTTTTATCACTAAAGTGTCACCAGGTTACTACCACCTTTGTTACTCCTAATGTACCCACCCTTAGCATTCCTCTAAGCGGTGTACATCCCCATGGTCAATGCCTCCACCCAGGTTAATTATTTTAAATGTCAAAAGGGCTTACCTGGGAAAACCCAGTGATAGAATATATAGTGTCAGTATAAGTTTTCTTTGACTACCAAGTATACTGTGTGTATGTATATATATATATATATATATATATATATTATGTATATGTACATACAAATATTCGACCACCTGTTATTTCTTTTTTTCAGTTCTCTCAATTCTCCACTGGTGACGCTGTTCCAGTTCCTAAAAGGTAAGTACTATGCACCACTCTTAAATAGGTGAACACTTTGTATTATGTAATTCATGAAGCAAAATAACTCGTATCATGACATGTTGCATAACAAACACAATATACTTTGTTTCCATATGCAAATGGAATATTCAATTACAATATAATCACTTAACTCTGAATATTATGCCCAACACTTAGCCTTTGCCTACGAGTCTGTTAGCGTAGAGAATACTGAGTGCTTAAAGGTCCAGAACCCTAGAGCATAAGTCCTGTTGTACATAACCAAGTAAACGGAAGTTCATATATTTATTCCAGTTCAAGGCTGTATTCTCTTATTCTGGGGTGAATAAGTATTGTATATTGACACTGACAAGTATTATAACAACTTACATGTGAGTCTTACATAATGGAACCAGTGCCTCATCCATACAGCTAGAATATGCTGTTTTCAGATAGTTGTAGTAAGAATATATATCCAATATCTATATCCTATACTGTAATCCTCAGGTATAAGTTAAATTGCAGTATTATGTATTTAATTGTATCCTTCCCTCTCTTCTTTCCCTTATGCTGAAAGCTATCTCCTTTGGATATAATAAAATGTCTCATATAGACACTAAGAATTCCTCTCTTTTTCCTTTTCTGTTCTACAGAGGCACCTGTAGTGGTGGATTCCAGCGTGTACAAATTAATATTGTGTGAAGAAGATGATGTATACATCACCCCAGATTATACCATCACCCAAGCCTATATCGTCATCCCTTCCTGTGTTGTGTATAAATTACAGCTGCGCTCCCTGTTAGATTGGGGATTCATTGTCCATTTTAGTGGATGTGAGCTACATTTTAGTCCATATTATCACCACACCCCCTACACATCTTCTGACCTGGGCTACATGAGGAGCAGCTGCACTCTGGAATACGGTTGCATGGAGTTGCCCCTCTGACTCACTGAAATTCAGGTAGAGGGGCCATGGGTAGGGACTGGGAGTAGGGACACTATAATCAGAGAACGCAGTTTTAGCTGCTTTATTCCATTTTTTAAACCATATCCCCTCTAATTTCACCTTTGAAAATGTTTATGCAAAACTCAGCAGAGGCGTTTTGTGATGCCACGGCTAACGCGCACACACGCACAAAAAAAAGATTAATTGAATTAATTTTTTGGGGGCACTTGGGAGGGAGAGCACCTGAACGAGGCAGTATCACGCACACACCAAAAAATTGTTTTTATTTTCACACTGGTGGTGTGGCAGGCTAACACACACACAACAATTGTTTTTATTTTTTCATTGGTGGTGTGCCTAACACGTACACAAAAAATTGTTTTTTTTTTTTTTTACACTGGGGTGAAGAAGAGCACCCCTGATGGAGAGAGCACCCCCTGGACAACACAGCAGAACAGCCAGCCCCTATGGACAAGACAACAGCCAGCCAGCCCCTATGGACAGGACAACAGCCAGCCAGCCCCTATGGACAGGACAACAGCCAGCCAGCCCCTATGGACAGGACAACAGCCAGCCAGCCCCTATGGACAGGACAACAGCCAGCCAGCCCCTACTGTATATGGATTATATACAACAGCCAGCCCCTATGGACAGCAGCTAGCCAGCCATTATGGACAGGACAGCACAGCTCCCAGCACAACCTCACAAGTCACAATGCACAACAGCAGCGCAGCCCAGCTCCCAGCTCCCAGCTCCCAGCTCCCTCCCTCTTCACTCTCCACAGCCGGAATGAAAAATAATGGCGATCGCAGGACCTTTATATATTCCAATACCCGTGGGGATCCGTCAGCGGGATGATGAAGTTTTGCCTCGTTTTGAGATCCGAGTCAGGCGGGAAAACCCGAGCTGACTCGGATCTGACTCGGATTCCCTAAATTCGGGTGGGTTCGGATCTCTTGGATCCTAACCCGCTCATCTCTAATTTTCTGTGCAGGTATCTGATATTATTAGTAGCAGTAATGTATTTTATTTATCACCGCAATGTTTCTGTAACACCCACAATAGGGATAAAACAAACTACAAGTTGCAAGACTATAGACAGAAACAAACAATTTCACAACATGACAGAAACACATAATTACAGAGTGCGTTGTATACGCCAGCCTTCATACTGTATATAACACCACTGTGAGGAGCCTGGGTATCGCTGCCCACAGAATGTCTCTCTGCAGTTAGTGGTTATGTGAAATGGCTGTATCTGGTTTTGTTGGTTTGCAGACGAGTTATCTGGTGGATAACCAAAAAAATATTTATATACGGAGCCTCCAATTGGATTTACGTAGTATTTGTTTCCTATTGCAGTCAGAGACTATTCTTACAAAAAAATGATATCAGAATTATTCCTGAGAAATGACAGAGGCCAGGGAAGTGAAATATTGTACTAATATTGTACCGAACAGCTATAAAGTCCTGGAAATGTACTAATTAGGAATCAGAAATATATTTCATGGGAACGATTTACTTTCTCAGTGGCAAAATATTCTCTTATTAAGCCGCTGAATGTTTTGCTGGCAGGGATTTCCAATATTTATTAAAACCAGAAGCGGTTTCCTTTATTTTTTTTTTCATTTCGGTTTTCTCTGATTCTTCAGGGCTCGCAGCGGGCTGAGCCAGACACCATTGTGATTACACTGTGTTCTGCTGCTGCGCACAGGATGACGGGGCAGAAGTTATCTAAGGTTTCTCAGTGTGGGGATAAGATGTGTAATGCTGCCGTCTATCTGTATTGTACAGCCATGGGCAAAAGTTTTGAGAATGACACAAGTATCGGTTTTCTCAAAGTCTGCTGCTTCAGTTTTTATGATGGCAATTTGCATATACTCCAGAATGTCATGAAGAGTGATCAGATGAATTGCAATTAATTGCAAAATTCCTCTTTGCCATGACAGTGAACTTAGGCCCTGATTCAGAGCCGGACGCTCTGACAGAGCGCTCGCTCTGAATCAGGGCCGTCCTTCCTAATTTTAGAGCAGCCTCCTGGCCGCTCACATAGCTGTTGGTGACCACCCACAGCTATAGCGAGCGGCCAAAAAGATGGTTGCGATGGTCAAGACCATCGCGACCATTGGGCTTGCGACGAGACCCTTGTGGAGTGCTTTCGGCTCTATCAGCGCAGAGAGCACTCCCACTGACATCACTTGTGATGTCAGTGGGGCCGGCCCCAGACGGTAGGCGTTCCCATGGGAACGCCTCCATCTGGGCAGCAACGCCCCCGGCACGCCCACCAAAGGGGGCGTGCTGTCACTCACCATTGACAGCACGCCCCCTTTCTAGCGAGACCCATAGCGACGGCTTTGCCGCCGCTATCCGGGTCTCGCGCATGCGCACGACAGAGCCGCCTCCGTCGTGCGCATGCGCACTGGGCTAACATCGACCCGTTTGCGAGCGCTCGGCGCTCGCGAGCGGGTCTGAATTAGGCCCTTAATCCCAAAAACAACATTTCCACTGTATTTCAGCCCTGACACAAAGGGACCAGCTGACATCATGTCAATGATTCTCTCGTTAACACAGGTGGGAGTGTTGATCAGGACAAAACTGGAGATCACTCTGTCATGCTGATTGAATTAGAATAACAGACTGGGGGGTAGATGTATGATAGTGGCGCTTAACGTGCCGCTATAACGCGTCCCGCTTCACCTCTTTACCAAGGCGAAGCAGGAAGCACTACTGATAAGATGTAAGAACATCTCATCGGCCGGAGAGGGGGAGCATTAACTCCCCCCTCCGGTGCTACCCACTACAGAACACAGCGCATCAGCCTAGTGCTGATGCCCTGTGTCTATGTTCTGGCCGGCTCCACTGAGCATGCGCAGGATCTCGCAAGTTTCGCGAGATCCCCGAGTGCAGCCTGGAGCCGGCAGCCACCGCTGCAGGGACAGCGCTGTCCCTGCTGTGGGGATAGGCTAGCGCCAGGCTGTAGCTGTCGATAACGACAGCTACAGCGGGACGAACGGTCAGGTGATATGACCGTTCGTACATGGCCCAGTCTATCGGCGCTGCTATCTTGTAGATAGCAGCGCCGATAATGACAGGGGCGCATAGCGTTTATTTACCGCCCAGACCCCCGATCATACATCGGGGAGAAGCTGTATCAGCGCACATAACGTGCGCTGATACCGCTTCTGGGCTTCATACATCTCCCCCTGGAAGCTTTAAAAGGATTGTGGAGCTTGAAATCATTGTTCTTCCTCTGTTAACCATGGTTACTTGCAAGGAAACATGTGCAGTCATCATTACTTTGCACAGAATGGGCTTCACAGGCAAGGATATTGCTGCTAGTAAGATTACACCTAAATCAACCATTTATCGGATCATCAAAAACTTCAAGGAGAGAAGTTCAATAGTTGTGAAGAAGGCTTCAGGGTGCCCAAGAACTTCCAGCAAGAGCCAGGACCATCTTCTAAAGTTGATTCAGCTGTGGGATCGGGGTGAAGACTTTTGGAGGATGTCCTGGTGTCAAGAAGGGCAGCAAAGAAGCCACTTCTCTCCAGGAAACACATCAGGGACAGACTGATATTCTTCAAAAGGTACAGGGATTGGACTGCTGAGGACTGGGGTAGAGTTATTTTCTCTGATGAATCCCCTTTCAGATTGTTTGGGGAATCTGGAAAACTGCTTGGCCGGAGAAGGAGAGGTGAGCGCTACCATCAGACCTGTGTCATGCCAACAGTAAAGCATCCTGAGACCATTCATGTGTGGGGTTGCTTCTCAGCCAAGGAAGTTGAGCCAATTTTGCCTAAGAACACAGCCATGAATAAAGAATGGTACCAAAAACATCCTCCTAGAGCAACTTCTCCCAACCATCCAAGAACAGCTTGGTGATGAACAATGCCTTTTCCAGCATGATGGAGCACCTTGCCATAAGGGAAAAGTGATAACTAAGTGGCCCGGGGAACAAAACATTTAAATTTTGAGTCCATGGCCAGGAAACTCCCCAGACCTTAATCCCATTGAGAACTTGTGGTCAATCCTCAAGATGCGGGGGGACAAACAAAAACCTACAAATTCTGAGAAACTCCAAGCACTGATTAGGCAAGAATGGGCGGCCATCAGTCAGTATGTGGCCCAGAAGTTGATTGTCAGCATGCGAGGGCGAATTGCAGAGGTCTTGAAAAAGAAGGGTCAACACTGCAAATATTGACTCTTTGAATAAACTTAATGTAATTGTTAATAAAAGCCTGTGGGCTCTATTTAGTAACATTATTTTTACTAAAATAAAGTGAAAAGGGTGTTTTCACACCCTTTTCACATTATTTTAGTATCACCTAAAGTTACTACAGGGCAATTGAAGTAGAATTCGTAAAATTCTACTCCAAGCCCTAATTATCACTTATTTTTTAGTAAGCAGATCGCATTTCCCATAATTGTAATGGGAAATGTGATCTGGCCAAAGTGACTAAAAATAAATTGAGAAACAATACCGGGGAAAGCCCTGTGATAATAACACCACCTGGAGGAGGCGTTATCCAGGGTCTCCCACGGTTACCGGACTCCTGCTCTGTTCTAACGGGCAGAGCAGAGCCCGGAGATGACCCCAGTGATCAGCTGTGTGGTCTAAACAGACCGCCAGCTGATCTCTGCTAAAAAAAAAAAAATAGGAAAAAAAAAACAACTTACCTGAGTCCAGGAACCGGTGATCGGGGCTCCCGTGATGTCCTCCCTCCGGTCAGCTGGTCTCCCAGCCTGCACTGGTGCCCGGTCGTCACCTGATTGAGGGCCTGATTCAGAGCCACTCGTAAGTGGCCGCTCGTTCACTCTGAGCGATGTTCGCACAACTGCGCATGCGTATGGGTCGTAATGCGCATGCGCAAACCAGTCATTGCGGTCGGAAATCATGCGCTCGTAAAACAGCGAGGTGCTGCTAATTTGATTGACAGAATGTACCGTTTGTGGGTGGTAACAGGGGAAGGTGCTTGAGAACGGGGGAGTGGAGATCCGAACGCAGGCGTGCCTAACGGTCAAAACGGGCGTTTAATGGGAGTGCATAATTAGTAAAGCAGCGTCATCGACCACGTCACTTGGTTGTCTTTTAGCCTGAACTGCTCTCAGTGATTGGTAAATCCTACCACAAGCACTGCGAGCAGTTCAGATGCCTTTCGATGTTCCCGATTAATCTAATAAATACCGGAGATGATGTATAACACGAACGGCAAAGGGGCGTCTTTACAAAATAGCGAGCGCATTTTACGGATGCTTGCTCAGACATAGAGTCGTCAACACAATGCAAAGAGCGAGCGCTCAATTTAAATAGCCGGCCCCTTTTTAAGAATGAGCGTCTGCAAATAGCGTCCGTGTCTGAATCAGGCCCTGAGTCCCAGTGCAGTATGGGATGTCAGCTGACCGGAGCCACGGAGGACATCACCGGAGCACCGATGACTGCAGTTAAGTGTAATTAAGGGAGGGGGAGTCGCGGGGGGGTCCACGATTGTGGGGGGCGGGGCTTAGCAACGGTCGGTCGGCGCATGCTTCGGCACTTGTCACAGTATTTTTTGCGAAAATACCGTGATAAGAGTGCGGAGGGGATTCACAGGGACAGAGCTTTATCACAAGCTCTGTCCCTGCAAGGGATTTGTAGTAAATCCCTGTGATATTGCCTGAATTCGCAATGCGAATTCAGGGCCTGATTCAGAGCTGCTCGTAAGCGGCCGCTCGTTCGCTCTGAACTATGTTCGCACAATTGCGCATGCGTATGGGTCATAATGCGCATACGCAAACCAGTCATTGTGGTCGGAAACCGTGCGCTCGTAAAACAGCGACGGGCTGCTAATTTGAGTGACAGAATGAGGCGTTTGTGGGTGGTAACAGGGGAAGGTGCTTGAAAACGGGGGAGTAGAGATCCGAACGCAGGCGTGCCTAACGGTCAAAACGGCGTTTAATGGGAGTGCATAATTAGTAAAGCAGCGTCATCGACCACGTCAGTTGGTTGTCTTTTAGCCTGAACTGCTCGCAGTGATAGCGGGAAGTAAATCCTACCACAAGCACTGCGAGCAGCTCAGATGCCTTTCGATGTTCCCGATTAATCAAAAAAATACAGGAGATGACGTATGATGCGAACGGCCAAGGGGCGTCTTTACAAAATATTTTTCGGACGCTCGCTCAGACATAGAGGCGTCCACAGACTGCAAAGAGCGAGCCCTTAATTTAAATATCCGGCCCCTTTTTCAGAACGACCGTCCGCAAATAAGGTCCGGCTCTGAATCAGGCCCTCAGTCGGTAATATCACTCTACAATCTGCATTACAATTGTAATTGTAATTGTATTTACTACAAATGCCGATTGTAGTAAATAGAGCCCTTTGACATGCTTGTTATTTTACTTCAGTATACCATAGTAACATCTGACAAAAAGGTCTAAAAACACTGAAACAGCAAACTTTGTGAAAACCAATACTTGCGTCCAGGGTGTTTCTAGAGAGGAGGGGGCCCGTGTGCAGTCTCCGACATGGGCCCCCTCCTCTCCGCCCGGCGGCCGGCAGCACTGAGCTGTGCGCGGCCAGTGCTGGAGTTATAGACTCTGGGCACTAGAGTGTGCCCAGAGTCTATAGTGTAGGCACAGGTCACCTGTACTGTGCATGTGCAAACAATGGGAAAATGGCCGCCGCGGCCATTTTACAGTCGTTTTACAGCGCCGGACGCCCGCGCCGAGGTGGGACTCCGGAGAGGTAAGTATTATTATGGGTGCAGGGTGTGCAGTGCGGGGCCCCCCTGGACCCAGGGGCCCATGTTCCCCCTCACACCCTGCACCCATTATAGTTACGCCCCTGCTTGCGTCATCCTCAAAAATGTTGGCAATGGGTGTACAGTGGTTAGTATTGCCAGAGATCCTGACAATATGCTGAGTGTGTTTCTTTTCTCATGCTTAAATGATTTCCTCCAATACAATGACATAATGGCATACTGGCAGGATAATTAGTTTCTGATCAAGGAAGAAGTACAGTATAACGATACAATACTGAAAAGTCTCTTGGCGGCCTTGGGAGTAGTACAGTACCTATCCTGTATTATACCAGAGTGGCCTCCCACATGGCTTTAATGCTTTTGTGAGATGGTTGTGTTATTATTATTATTATTATTATTAATAATAATATTAATAATAATAATAATAATAATGATGATATTAATAATATTAATAATAATAATATTAATAATAATAATAATATTATTAATAATAATAATAATAATGATAATAATAATAATGATAATAATATTAATAATAATAATAATGATAATAATATTAATAATGATAATAATAATAATAATAATAGTAAGCATTATTTATAGGGCACCACATGTGGTTTGCAATGCCGTACAGAGGGCAAACAACAAGACAGTACATGGCTGTGGGGTCTATTTACTAAGCCTTGGATGGAGATAAAGTGGACAGAGATAAAGTACCAGCCAATCAGCTCCCAACTTCCACGGCACAGGCTGTGTTTGAATAATGACAGTTAGGATCTGATTGGTTCGTACTTTATCTCTGTCCACTTTATCTCCATCCAAGGCTTAGTAAATAGACCCCTGTGCAATACAGTAAACAGGACAATACAGTATACAATTACCAAATAATACTTCAACTCTCAACACAGCAATGATATGCGGTCAGGTGAGGCAGAGCCTTTCCTGTCATACTGTACTTAGGTATACTCCAGAGTTTTGACTATAAAAATTATAAGAAAAATGTAAAGAAAATATTATAAATATCTTCTTTGTATTATTCTAATCATTTTTATACTCAAAATTCTGGAGTAAAAAGTCTATGGCAGGTGAGGCACTGCCTCCCCTGTCTGCCTTTCCTGTACATCCCTGATCAACACTCACCAAATTTCCAGCACTATATACTGCAGTACTGCAGTGCTGCACCTGTGTATAATGCCCACATGGACCCTTGGGTTCATATATGTATCTGTAAATCTGGCTCTGATACTTGCCAGTGCCTCCCCAGCCATTTACCTTACTGCATGTCACTGCAACACAGTTGCTAATGCAAGGGACACAAAGGGGAATATTCAGCGCAGGCTGAGACCTGTACCCATAGGCTTGGGCACAACTAACAGGTTTAGAGCCACTGATAGACAGAGAAGGGTCGGAGTCCCGGGACAGAGAGCCCAAGGAGGAGGTGATGAGTGTAGCTGGTGAGCAATGGGTAGTAGGTGATGAGACAGGAGGGAGGGGAGCCCAACACGTAGGAGCTTACATACTAACGGGAAGGGGGAGACAAACGGA
This sequence comes from Taudactylus pleione, assembly GCA_031769625.1. Taxonomy (NCBI): domain Eukaryota; kingdom Metazoa; phylum Chordata; class Amphibia; order Anura; family Myobatrachidae; genus Taudactylus; species Taudactylus pleione. The sequence continues at coordinate 2,195,095 of JAUIMM010000471.1, forward strand.
TGACACAGGGGAGCTGAGGGCAGGAAGCAGGAGTGGCAGAGATGGAGGTTGAAGGAGGGTGAGATGAACAATGAGGTGACATGGTTAAGCGGAGGACTAGTTTGCTTTTATGAATAGGTGATTTTCAGTGCACGTTTGAAGCTATGCAGGCTAGGGTTGGTCTGATAGAATGAGGGAGATTGTTCCAGTAGTGGGAGGCAGCACAGGTGAAGTCTTGGATTTGGGTGGCTGGATGGAGATTAGGTTGGAGATGTAGGGAACTATGGAGTTGGAGAAGTACTTGGACGTGAGAGTAAGGAGTATGAAGAGTGTTCTGCTGGGGGGGGGGGCAGTGTAGGATTTGGCAGAGAGGAGAGGGGCAGATGTGCAGCAGCGGGAGAGGAAAATGAGTCTAGCTGCAAAACTAATTACAGATTGGGGAGTGAGATGGGAATAGGGGAGGCCAGTATGGAGAAAGGTTTTATGTTGGCTCTGTAAATAAATACATTGTTTGTACAAGGTCAATGCACCAGAGTGGTGATATTTCTTTTAAGGCTTCCCTGGGGGTTCTGTTTGATAAGGGTAAAGATTAAAGAAGCATATGGTCCGCACTTGGAGTCCCGTAAAGTAACAAAAAAAGAGTCTAAAGATTTTAAGTACGTGTGAATTTGGCATTGGAGCCTGCGTTGTCACACCGGTTCTGTATATTATGTCTACAGTGACCATGCAGACATTCACAATGTCTATGGACGAGTCTCTTGCTGATGTAAGTGTGCACTAGTAATCAGAGCTGCCATCAGAAATTGTGGGTCCCAGTACTGACAAAATATGTAGGGCCCTCCGCCCCCGGGAGGTATGCGGCAGAGGTGGGCGGAGCTGTGGATAATGTCGGTGGAGCTACTTCGTGGGTGGGGCATCAATTTGCAGGTAAACCAGTTTAAAAATTCTCAAAGTTTGGGCTGTGGGGGCAGTTGTTAGGGAAGGCTGGTTGAACTAGGGGGGGGCAAATGGCAGGGAAGGCCGGCTGGACTTGGCGAGGGGCAGGGAAGGCTGATTGGACTGGGGAAGGGGCAGGGCAGGCAGGAATGCTGGCCAAGGGGGGAGCAGGGAAGGTTGGCTGGACCTGGGGGGGGGCACAGTAGATAGGGTGCCTGGGTGGCAGTGGTGCAGAATGCAGACGGCAGGTACTAGAAGGGAGAAAGAGTATCAGCGCAGCGGCATTTGAAATATGGAGCCGGCCATGAGCCAATCACAGCTTGCGGAAAAGCAGCTAATCAAGAGCGGCTGCAGTGGCCGCTCCTGATTGGCAGCCATTCCGCAAGCTGTGATTGGCTCGCGGTCCGGCTCCATATTTCAAATGCATCTGATGGTCATTCTCCCTGCCAGTGCCTGCCGCCCATGCATTCCATGCTGGCGGCACTCAGAAATAAAACAGACTCGCCGGGTGAGTTACCAACGTTTCAATGCAGCAATTGGTTGTGCATTTTTGTCATCTTGCCTCCTGATGAAAATGCACAACCAAACAGAGCATTGAAACGTTGGTAACTCACCCGGCCAGTCTGTTTTATTTCTGAGTGCCGCCGGCATTGATTGTATATTTGTGGCTCTATCATGCATATAGCCTATTGGAGGGTACCGGATTATACGACTGTTTACAGCATTGCATAACTTTGAGGAGTGGCGCTTCTTACAAATCGTATAAAATTAAAGCACTCCTCCTTATTAACCTTCAAGGTGCTCACTCTAAAAGGCAAACAAGATTAATGTTGCCATCATGGGTTGTGCTTCAGACACAGAGTCTGGAGATGATGAGCTGCTTGTCTCTAACAGCCCAACATTAAGGGGGCCGAGGTGGACAGACTGAATAAGTATCATTGATTTCTCTGAGATGCATTGGCCTGATTGCTGCTATTGTATGGTCTCATTACCATGTGAACAGTTAGATGAATACTCAGCTACATTGGTGCTGATTTTGGCGTGAATATCAACATGTGCCGGAAGTTAAACTTGCTGTACACTGGGTGGTGAGGAAGATGTCTATTCTATGAGAGAATTAAAAGAAACAAATCAAAATACCGGCACTCCACTGTAACAGGTAAGCAAAATGCCCAGGTGCCCTCCTACAGGTTAATGAATAACCTCATGCAGACAACAGAAAGGGGTACAATGCCGGCACTCACGGGTCCTTTTCAGAGAAGAAAAGTGTTCTTGATAAAGGTCTATGTGACCGAAACGTTGAACAAGTACTGACACAGCTTGTCGGAGTGATTCTTCTCTTAAAGGACCCGTGAGTGCTGCCATTGTACCCCTTTCTGTTGTCTATATACTGTGTATATATATATGTGTGTATATATATATATATATATACATACATATATACAGTATATACATCACAAATGTTTGTAAATCTGTCCTCACAAGCTGCTTTTATTACAAGCTCGAGCCCTAGTGTTGGGACGTTACAGAGAGTGGCAATCTCCATCTGCAGTTTAAGTGGTATCAGATCTTTGGACAATGAAAATATATGAAAATTGTTTTTAACTAGGGGTGTGCACCGGCCACTTTTCGTGTTTTGGTTTTGGATCTGGATCTTTCTTCGTGTTTTGGATCTGGATTGGTTTTGCCAAAACCACCCTTCCGTGTTTTGGGTTCTGGGTTTTGTGTTTTGGATCTGTATTTTTTTGAAAAAAAGCATAAAAACAGCTAAAATCACAGAATTTGTGGGTTTTTCTGCTCCTATGCTATTATTAACCTCAATAACCTTAATTTCCACTCATTTCCAGTCTATTCTGAACACCTCACACCTCACAATAGTGTTTTTATGTCCAAAAGGTTGCATCGAGGTAGCTGGATGACTATGCTAAGAGATACGAGTGGGCGGCACAAACACGTGGTCCATCTAGGAGTGGCACTGCAGTGGCAGACAGGATGGCAGTTTGAAAAACTAGGCCCCAAACTATACATAATGCAAAGAAAAAAAAGAGGTGCAAGATGGAATTGTCCTTGGGCCCTCCCACCTACCCTTATGTTGTATAAACAGGACATGCACACTTTAACAAACCAAACATTTCAGCGCCAGGGTCTGCCACACGACTGTGGCTGAAATGATTGGTTCGTTTGGGCCCCCACAAAACAAGCTGGCAATTAATCTGTCCCTGCACAAACTGGCTCTATGGAGGCAAGATGTCGTCCTCATCCTCCTCATCCACCGATTCCTCACCCTCTTCAGTGTTGTGTACATCCTCATCCTCACAGAGTATTAATTCGTCCCCACTGGAATCCACAACCACAGGTCCCTCTGTACGTTCTGGAGGCTGGTCTCCCTGGAAGAGTTGATAATTCATTTTATGAACATCATCTTCTCCACATTTTGTGGAAGCAACCTACTACGCCTTTCGCTGACAAGGTTCCCGGCTGCACTAAACACTCTTTCGGAGTACACACTGGAGGGGGGGCAACTCAGGTAAAATAGAGCCAGTTTGTACAGGGACCTCCAAATTGCTTCTTTTTCCTGCCAGTACAGGTACGGACTGTCTGACATGCCTACTTGGATGCTGTCACCGATGTAATCCTTTAACAGACAGACGCACGCTTGTCGCTGCTGCTTTGAGGATGCAAGTGCGGCTACAGCCCACACAATTCACAAAGACAGAAAAAAGAAGAAGAATATTTTTATTGTTTGTGTAGCACTCTTTGAGGGTGTCACCACCCTTTAACAGACAGACGCACGCTTGTCGCTGCTGCTTTGAGGATGCAAGTGCGGCTACAGCCCACACAATTCACAAAGACAGAAAAAAAAGAACAATATTTTTATTGTTTGTGTAGCACACTTTGAGGGTGTCACCACCCTTTAACAGACAGACGCACGCTTGTCGCTGCTGCTTTAAGGATGCAGGTGTGGCTACAGCCCACACATTTCACAAAGACAGAAAAAAAAAGAACAATATTTTTATTGTTTGTGTAGCACACTTTGAGGGTGTCACCACCCTTTAACAGACAGACGCACGCTTGTCGCTGCTGCTTTAAGGATGCAGGTGCGGCTACAGCCCACACATTTCACAAAGACAGAAAAAAAAAGAACAATATTTTTATTGTTTGTGTAGCACACTTTGAGGGTGTCACCACCCTTTAACAGACAGACGCACGCTTCTCGCTGCTGCTTTGAGGATGCAGGTGGAATCTAGACGGGATTTGGAACCGGGGACACACTACCTCCATCAATTGTCTAAATCCCACTGCACTAATGGCGGATACCGGACGCACGTCTAACACCAACATAGCAGTCAAGGCCTCAATTTATACGTTTTGCTTCAGGATGACTGCTGTCGTACTTCATCCTCATCGCTAGGAACTGTTGGAGGGTCAATTGTTTAGTAAAAGTAGTGATGTTCCTACTTCCTCTCTGGGATGATGAACAACTCCCAGCAGCAGCAACAGCACTAGGAGGAAGTGGTTCTTGATCTTTCCCTATTTTATTTTTATCGGAGAAAGTTTGGTCCTCCATTTATGTTATATTGATATATACGTGCGGCTAAAGCGCACACAAACACAGAAAATATTTTTTTATTTTTGCTGGAGAGTAGTGAACTTTGTGGGTTACACCACCCTTTAAGAAATGAGCCAGCCGGCTCTTTACTTATGGGACACAGGCGCACGCTTGGCGCTGCTCCTTTGTTGATGCACGTGCAGCCACAGTGCACACAATTCACAAACACAGAAAATCTTTTTTTTTTTGGTTTGGACTGGAGTGTACTTTGGGGGTTACAGCACCCTTTAACGGTCAAGCCAGCCAGCCCTTTACTTATGACACAGGCGCACGCTTGGCACTACTTTGTTGATGCACGTGCGGCTACTGCGCACACAATTCACAAACACAGAAAATATATATTTTTTTGGTTTGGACTGGAGTGTACTTTGGGGGTTACAGCACCCTTTAACGGTCAAGCCAGCCGGCCCTTTACTTATGACACAGGCGCACGCTTGGCACTACTTTGTTGATGCACGTGCGGCTACTGCGCACACAATTCACAAGCACACAAAAAATATTATTTTTTTAGCACTTGGGGGGAGCACCCCTGATGGACAGAGCACCCCCTGGACAACACTACAGCACCCGTTTAGGACTGGGACACTGCACAGGACTTTGGAGTGGACACAGCCCCTATGGAGAACTGACTGCACAACACAGTCCAGTCAGCCCCTATGGACTTTGAAGTAATGGACACAGCCCCTATTAACAACAGCAGCACAGCACAACACAGCCAGCCCCTATGGACTTTGAAGTAGTGGACAACAGCAGCACAGCGCAGCACAGCACAGAACAACACTACTCTGCACTACAATACACTACACTACACAGCCCAGCCAGCCCTAACTCCCACCCTCCCTCTTCACTGTCCACAGCCGAGTGAGAAAATGGCGCCGATGCAGGTACCTTATATAGGATCCAAAACCCGCGAGACTCGGGAGGCGGGATGATGACGTTTAGCCTCGATTTCAGATCCGAGTCAGGCGGGAAAAGTCGAGCCTGACTCGGATCGGCCTCGGATCGGGGGGGCTCGGGGGGGTTCTGATTTCTGAAATCCGAACCCGCTCACCCCTATTTTAAACATATCTATATATCATTTTATGATTTTGGATTGGCTACATGTTTAACTACTAGAGCTATTATGAAACTTATTGTACAATAATAGGTCTATTCATTTTTCAATTTTATTTCATATTCTGAGAAACTGACAATTCCATAAAAAAACATATAAATACTGTAACTAAGGGCCTAATTCAGACCCACTTGCGAGCGCTGAGCGCTCGCAAGCGGGTCGATGTTGGGCCAGTGCACATGCGCACGAGGGAGCCGGCTCCGTCGTGCGCATGCGCGAGACCCGGATAGCGACGGCCAAGCCGTCGCTATGGGTCTCGCTACAAAGGGGGCGTGCTGTCGATGGTGAGTGACAGCACGCCCCCTTTGGTGGGCGTGCCGGAGGCGTGGCTGCCCATGTGGAGGCGTTCACAAGTGATGTCAGTGGGAGTGCTCTTGGCTCTGATAGAGCCGAAAGCACTCCAGGGCTTGCGGCAACTAGACCCTACCACAAGGGTCTCGTCGCAAGCCTGATGGTCGCGATGGTCTTGACCATTGCGACCATCTTTTTGGCCGCTCGCTATAGCTGTGGGTGGTCACCCACAGCTATGCGAGCAGCCAGGAGGCCGCTCTAAAAATTAAGAAGGTCGCCCCTGATTCAGAGCGAGCGCTCTGTCAGAGCGTCCGGCTCTGAATCAGGGCCTAAGATAGATCGATCTATCTATCAATCTATCTATCCATCTATCCTATGTCAATCTATCTATCCATCTATCTATCTATCTATCTATCTATCTATCTATCCTATGTCAATCTATCTATCTATCTATCTATCTATCTATCTATCTATCTATCTATCCTATGTCTATCTATCTATCTATCTATCTATCTATCTATCTATCCCATATCTATCTATCTATCTATCTATCTATCTATCTATCTATCTATCTATCTATCTATCTAATCTATCTATCTCTCATACATCTGCCCCCTCACCCCTTAATGTTATACTGACCCCCTTTGCCAATCACATAAGCGCACTACAACACCCAGCATTAACCCTATAAGTTCCTGGCTGCAACTGGATATCTTGCATCCTGTGCCTGCTGCATATTGCATTAACCCTTTGTTATCCTCCAGCTGGTTAAGGGTGGTTACACACCTGAACCACCGGCATTTGTGCCAATGTTCAGGGCGATATGCCTTCACCCTGGATATTGCATGATTGCTGGTACACACTGCACGATTTAATGAACGATGGAACGATTACTTTTTCCGTCCTTCATTAATATGTATGGAGCCGCAATTGATATCATGCGATTGGGCGTGCAGCGCTGCCAATCACAGGATACCGAATGCGTCCGCGGGAGCGCTCAAATCGCGCATACACACTGCACAATATGCCAGATTTGTCATTCCGATTTGGCTAAATTGGCCAAATCGGCCCGATATCTTGCATGTGTGTACCCAGTCTAAGTGATCTGCCATGTGGACTAACCACCTATACACACCCCCAACACCTATCACCATTTGAGGATCTGCCAATATCAATAACCCCATACCCACATGCAGGAGTGTAGCGTGTAGCCATGGCGCCCGGAATATGTGTTTTCTAGCGTGCTCCCACCCCCAAGTGTGCCAGGTAGTGGGTGTGTCCAGCATGTAGGGGCAAATGAAAGGGAAATAAAAATAAATATATGGGGTAGTATCAAATTGGGACATGAAGGGCTAGATATATTCCAACCCACTAAATAATTCCACCAATTAAAAATAAACCACCCAGTAGTGCTCACAATTCATGTTATGCCACACAGTAGTGCCCCTTATTCACATTACGCCACACAGTAGTGTCTTTTATTCATGTATCACCACTGTAGTGCCCTTTATTCACATTATGTTACAAAATAATGGCCACAATGCACGTTATGCCACACATTAGACATTAGTGCCCATTAATTTGCGTTATGCCACAGTTGTCACATTATGCTCATATTATGCCACAGTAATGCCCATAGTTCACATTATGCCACAGTAATGCCCCTTATTCACATTATGCCTAACAATAGTGCCCCTTATTTAAGTTATGCCACAGTCCCTTTTACACATTATGCCACAGTAGTGCCCCTTATACACATGCCAAAGTAGTGCCTCTTATTCGCATTTTGTGTCAGAGCAGTCAGGCTTGACCTCACCAGACTCACCGCTCACTCTTCTCACAGTCACAGGTGGCGCGACCCAGGCTCTCACCAGAAGCACCCAACTCATGCCTCCCCTCAGCAGCAGGGACACAGCCGCCATGTTCTCTCCTTCGTGCAAACCTGGCTGGATGACATCAGGGCCAGGGTGGTGGGTGGAACCTACCTCAGAGGTGGAAAAGAGGAGAATCTGGGGGTGATGATGGGAGGGGTCCGCCTCCTCTTTCCTCTTTGTTATTGCCCATAGCTCCATCCTTACTCCCTTCTGTTCAGTCCCAGAGCTGGATTAAATACCCCAGGGCCTTATGCAAAATACTGCCTCGGGGCTCCATATTAATGTATATATAACTACATACAGTGTATACATTTCTCACACATATCTCCCCACTCACTCAAATCTTCCCCCTTCTCACACATATCTCCTCCCCTCAAACACACACATCAACCCCCCCCTCATTCAGACCCCACCACAGCTCTACCCTTTACAAAGCTCATCTCCCCTTACACACCTCTCCCCTTACAAAGCCTCCCCTCACACACAAAGCGCTCTCCCCTCACACACACAGCGCTCCCCCCTCACTCAGCCTCCCCTCACACACACAGCGCTCCCCTCTCACTGGTATGCAGCCGGGAAGCCGGTGGACCTAATCCCGACAGCCGGCTTCCCGACTGCTTAATCCCGGTGAGGGTTAAATGACAGGCGTGTAAATCTAGACGCCTGTCATTTTACCGACGCCGGGAGACTGGCACCTGGCATCCCGATCGAAGTGATGCCGGGGGCCGAGCATGGACAGCCGCGGGGGGGGGGTGGTTAAGTTTAGGGCTCCCGGGGGGACTTAGGGTTAGGCACCCTCCCGGGGGACTTAGGTTTAAGCAGCGGGGAAGGGGGGTTAGGTTTAGGCACTTAGAGGGGGGATTAGGGTTAGGCACTGGGGGGGAAGGTTAGGGTTAGGTACCCCTAAGGGAGGGTTAGGGGGTAGAATTAGGTTAGTGAATACTTACCTACGGACGATCAGGATTTTCATCCTTGTCGGGCTGCCGCTGTCAGGATTTGAACCACCGGCCTGGGGTCCGGCGGTAAATCATACCGATTCCCTCTCACTCAGATATCCTCACTCAGATCCCCATTTTCACACACAGTTCTCCCCCTCACAAAGATCTCCCCTCCTCACACAGACCAACCCCCGCACACACTCATACACACACAGCTCTTCCACATAACAAAGCCCCCCTCCCTTCACACACAGAGATATTCCCCCTTAATCATATATCCTCCCCCCCCTCCTTACTGTTGCAGCGCGCCGGAGGTCAGCCATTCGACTGGGGGGGGGGATTCATCTGCTGATGAGCTGAGCCTGAAGCACATAAAGAGATCAGTGCATCCATGGTGTGAGGGGAGCCACAAGCGTCGCTCCGTCCACACCATGCTCTCTGTCTGGAGGCACTGATCTCTTTATGTGTTTCACGATCAGCTCAGCAGGTGCTCTGCCCTTCGTCGGATGGCTGATCTCCAGCGCCCTGGCCGGATAAGGCACCTAGAGCAAGTGCTTCACTGGAGCCACCCTCGCTACGCCTCTGCCCACATGCAGTCATGAGCAGTTGTGGCATGGTGCTGTGGTGCACAGCTTACTGGCATTGCTACTAGGCTTTTCCTAATGCCATTGTGTAACCATCCTAAGGGCTCTATTAAGAACAAGACTAGTTACCAGAGGTATATTTAGTATAACTGTTTTACTTATGAATATGCCACTGGTATTTGCCATGACTTACCTGTCCGGCAAAGGTCCCACGGAGTCCCCTTCCTCCACGGCATCCTTTGTTGTGATGCCAGCAGCCTAACGCTGCCGGCGATGGGCTACTGACAATTGCACGTGCGTGATGGCCATCTGCACATTGTGCTACAGCTAGGCTTAATCTAATCTTTTAAAGGAAGAATGACCCACCTTGTGGTTTAACTTCCCTCAGGCTTACACATCGGCCAGTCTTCAGCTCCACTTGGCTGAAGAACTAAGTAAAACAAATGTCTGTTACAACATAGAGGTCATGTTTTGACTAACTAGAGATCATTCATGAAACCCCATGGGCACAAATAATGGCACACAGCAGATCCAATGCTGATTTTGCACTTCCTAAATGACCTCCAGTGACTGGCAATGGGGGACAGACATTTGCACAAATATGGCAACTTACAGTGCTCAAACTTGAATTATGTTTTTTTTTGAATAAACAGAGCTGTATTGACATTTAACAAAAAAATAAGATAGCACAATATTTTGAAATATTAACCAGTTTTAGCTCTACTTTAAATGTCAATGGGCAATATCCCTATTACGATTGTGTATAGTATAATGTATTCCACATAAATGTTATTATGGGCGGTATGCATCAAGTATCACATTTTGTATGTGATGCGTCCCGCTACTGATCGCAAGCATAGCGGCTTGTGATCCTGTAAGGATTCCTGGAAAATTGGACTGCTTAGGGTCCTGGTGACTGAGTTTGAGAAACTGGGAATTAGGGGGTTGCAGGTCTGTGCCGGAGTGTGATAAAGTAAGGGATAAAGGATCTTGGGTTTGATCTATTTTATATTTACAGTATATATTGAAGAAGTCCAATACAAGGATGAAACGCGTTGGATGCTCCTGCTTTTTACCTTCTCTCATAAACTTACCAGTTTTCATAGAAACATAAAATTTGACGGCAGATAAGAACCACTTGGTCCATCTAGTCTGCCCCTTTTCATGTATCCTTTAGGCAACTTCAACCCTCTTTACTCCTTACGTCTCTCAAGGATATTCTTATGCCTATCCCAAGCGTGTTTAAATTCTTCCACCGTTTTAGCTTCAACCACATCTGATTGGAGGCTATTCCACTTAACCACTACCCTTTCTGTGAAGTAAATTTTCCTCAGATATCCTCTGAACCTACCACCCTCCAGTCTCAGTACATGTCCTCTTCCTTTGAAGAATGTCTCCCTCCTGCACCTTGTTACAACCCTTCATGTATTTGAAAGTTTCTATCATGTCCCCCTATCCCTTCTCTGTTCCAAACTATACATATTAAGATCTTTTAGTCTTGTGCTGTAGGCCATGCACCATTTTAGATGCCCTTCTTTGTACCGTCTCTAATGTGTCTATATCCTTCTGGAGATATGGCCTCCAGAACTGAACACAGTATTCTAGATGAGGACGTACCAATGACCTATACAGTGGTATTATCACTTCTTTTTTCCTGCTACTGATTCCTCTCCCTATGCAACCAACCATCTGACTTGCCTTCCTCAATGTTTTGGTGCATTGCTTACCTGTCCTCAAGTCTTCTGAAATGGTGACTCCTAAATCCCTTTCCTCCTCTGTATATTCTATTATAGTGACCTTGATACTATATTTAGCCTTTAGGTTATTGGGACCCAAGTGTATGATTTTCCATTTTTTGACATTAAACTGTAGTTGCCATGTTCTTACCCATTCCTCTAGTCTACCTAGATCCTCTGTAAATTGTCTTACCCCTCCTCGTGAGTATACCCTGTTGCATACTTTTGTGTCATCTGCAAAAATGCATAGTTTCCCTTTAATATTATTTGCAATATCACCTACATAGATATTAAAAAGCACTGGCCCAAGTACTGATCCCTTGGGTACTCCACTGGTGACCTTTCCCTCCCGTATACACTCCATTTACTACAACTCTCTGTTTCCTATCCTTCAACCGAGATCTTCTCCATTCAACAGTCATAGAATCCAATCCCAAGCTTTCCAGTTTGTTTATCATTCTGCGATGCGGGACCGTGTCAAAAGCCTTACTAAGTCTAGATAAGCCACATCTACGGCCCACCCTTGTTCTATTACTTTGGTCACCCAGTCAAAAAAGTCAATAAGATTTGTTTGGCATGATCTCCCCTGAGTAAATCCATGCTGTTTGGGATCCTGTAAATTGTTGGATTTGAGATATTCCACCACTCTTTCTTTTAATAGTGTTTCCATAATTTTTCCCACTACTGATGTAAGGCTTACTGGTCTGTAGTCACTGGTCTGTAGTTACTGGTCTGTAGTCACTGGTCTGTAGTTACTGGTCTGTAGTCACTGGTCTGTAGTTACTGGTCTGTAGTCACTGGTCTGTAGTCACTGGTCTGTAGTTACTGGTCTGTAGTTACTGGTCGGTAGTCACTGGTCGGTAGTTACTGGTCTGTAGTTACTGGTCTGTAGTCACTGGTCTGTAGTTACTGGTCTGTAGTTACTGGTCGGTAGTCACTGGTCGGTAGTTACTGGTCTGTAGTTACTGGTCTGTAGTTACTGGTCTGTAGTCACTGGTCTGTAGTTACTGGTCTGTAGTTACTGGTCGGTAGTCACTGGTCGGTAGTTACTGGTCTGTAGTTACTGGTCTGTAGTCAATGGTCTGTAGTTACTTGCTTCTTCTTTGCTGCCACTTTTGTACAGTTGTATTACATTTGCTCTTTTCCAGTCCTCTGGAATCACTCCTGTTACTAGTGACTGGTTGAATAATTCTGTTAGTGGTGTTACCAGGACCCCTTTAAGCTCTTTTAGTATCCTTGGATGTATCCCATCTGGCCCCATTGATTTATCCACTTTCAATTTAGAGAGTTCTGTTAGGACCCTCTCCTCTGTAAATGACATTTCATGTACTTCATTTTTATGACTGCCTCTGCAACTTAACCGTGGCCCCTTCCCCTCTTTTTCTGTAGTGAAAACTGAACAAAAATAATTATTTAGATGATCTGCTATTTCTTTGTCTCCCTCGATCATGTACTCACTCTCTGTCTTAAGTCTTATTATTCCTCCATGTGACTTCCTCCTTTCACTTATATACTTAAAAAAAGTTTTGCTCCCTTTATCTACTGACTGGGTCATTTTCTCCTCAGCTTCTGCCTTTGCCTAATCACCTTCTTAGCCTCCTTCCTTCTGGCAAGATACATCTTTATCGTTATTATTTGGAGTCTGCTTATATTTCCTAAAAGCTATCTTTCATGGTCAGATAAGCTAACTTCAATCTTATTTACTTGCATCTTTTAAATAATTTTTACCCTTGTATTTGCACATTTTTTATGTTGTTTGTATAAATATCCCCTTTTTTATAAGGGGAAAGTTTATTGTTTTTAAAAATAAAGTTGTTTATATATTTTATACACTTTTTGCATATATTTATTATATACAGATATTTTCGTATTTATATTTCACATATTTATGCATTGTGTTAACACTTATTGAAATACAGTATGGCGATCAGATAGATATTTCTGGAAGCTCATCATTATATTTATTCACTTGGCACTTTATATTTTAGCACATCAATTATACAAGGTTATACAAGCACAATTGGCGCTCAGATTCCTGTTCCATTAATTTTATATATAATATATATATATATATATATATATATAGTAATTATTTATTTTATTACCAGTTATTTACATAGCGCACACATGTTCCACAGCGCTTTACAGAGAGATTATTTGTCCACTCACATCAGTCCCTGCTTCAGTGGAGCTTACAATCTATATTCCCTACTACATGTACCACATGTACATACACACACACATACACAGGGTTATCTTCTATGTTGGGAGCCAATTAACCTAGCAGTATATCTTTGGAGTGTGGGAGGAAACCGGAGTACCCGGAGGAAACCCACGCAAGCACAGAGAGAATATACAAACTCCACACAGTTAGTGGGAATCGTACTCACAACCTCAGTGCTGTGAGGCAGTAATGCCGTCTGTGCTGTGTATATACAGTCAGGTGCATAAATATTGGGACATTAACAGAATTTTCATATTTTGGCCTCTATTCACCACCACAATGGCTTTGAAATGAAACAAACAAGATGTGCTTTAACTGCAGACTTTCAGATTTAATTTGAGGGTAATTACATCCAAATCAGGTGAATGGTGTAGGAATTACAACGGTTTCTATATGTGCCTCCCACTTTCTAAGGGGCCAAAAGTAATGGGACTATCAACTCAAAAGCTATTTCATGGACAGGTGTGGGCTATTCCCTCATTATTTCATTATCAATTAAGCAGGTAAAAGGTCTGAAGTTGATTCTAGGTGTGACATTTGCATTTGGAATCAGTTGCTGTTGACTCTCAATATGAGATCCAAAGAGCTGTCACTATCAGTGAAGCAAGCCATCATTAGGCTGAAAAATCAAAACAAACCCATCAGAGAAATAGCAAAAACATTAGGTGTGGCCAAATCAACTGTTTGGAACATTCTCGAATAGAAAGAACACACTGGAGAGCTCAGCAACACCAAAAGACCCGGAAGACCACGGAAAACAACTGTGGTGGATGACAGAAAAATTATTTCCCTGGTGAAGAAAAACCCCTTCACAACAGTTGGCCAAATCAAGAACACTCTCCAGGAGGTAGGTGTATATGTGTCAAAGTCAACAATCAAGAGAAGACTTCACAAGAGTGAATATAGAGGGTTCACCACAAGATGTAAACCATTGGTGAGCCACAAAAACAGGAAGACCAGATTAGAGTTTGCCAAACAACATCTAAAAAAGCCATTACAGTTCTGGAACAACATCCTATGGACAGATGAGACAAAGATCAACTTGTACCAGAGTGATGGGAAGAGAAGAGTATGGAGAAGGAAAGGAACTGCTCATGATACAAAACATACCACCTCATCAGTGAAGCATGGAGGTGGTAGCGTCATGGCGTGGGCATGTATGGTTGCCAATGGAACTGGTTCCCTTGTATTTATTGATGATGTGACTGCTGACAAAAGCAGCAGTATTAATTCTGAAGTGTTTCGGGCAATATTATATGCTCATATTCAGTCAAATGCTTCAGAACTCATTGGACGGCGCTTCACAGTGCAGATGGACAATGAACCGAAGCATACTGCAAAAGCAGCCAAACAGTTTTTTAAGGCTAAAAAGTGGAATATTATGCAATGGCGAAGTCAATCCCCTGACCTGAATCTGATTGAGCATGCATTTCACTTGATGAAGACAAAACTGAAGGGAAAATGCCCCAAGAACAAGCAGGAACTGAAGACTTTTGCAGTAGAGGCCTGGCAGAGCATCACCAGGGATGAAACCCAGCGTCTGGTGATGTCTATGCGTTCCAGACTTCAGGCTGTAATTGCCTGCAAAGGATTTGCAACAAAGTATTAAAAAGTGAAAGTTAGATTTAGGATTGTTTAGTTTGTCCCATTACTTTTGGCCCCTTAAAAAGTGGGAGGCACATATAGAAACCGTTGTAATTCCTACACCGTTCACCTGATTCGGATGTAATTACCCTCAAATTAAATCTGAAAGTCTGCAGTTAAAGCACATCTTGTTTGTTTCATTTCAAAGCCTTTGTGGTGGTGAATAGAGGCCAAAATATGAAAATTCTGTCAATGTCCCAATATTTATGCACCTGACTGTATATATATATATATATATATACAGTTGTCGAAGTGGGGCGGTATACGGCGGTATGACATACCGCCACTTCCCGACCCCACTTCATTTTAGCCGCAGAAAAGAATGCACCAGCGCTGGGATGCAGTATGGCATCCCAGCGCTGGAACATCGGCGGAAATGTGTAGAGGTGTGTCCCGCAGGGGACACATCTCGATCGGCGGCAGCGGACACGCTGGCATGTAGCTGGGACAAAGCATCTGGTCCCGGCTACAGTCAGCACACGCTGGCCGCCAGCCAATCGCAAGGCTCGCGGCTGCAAGCCAATCACGGGGCTCGCAGCAGCCAACCAATCACAGGGCTCGTGGCAGCCAGCCAATGAGAAGCTGCCAAGTGGCAGCTTCTCATTGGCTCGCACAACTGCACCAGCAACGTGGGACCTGGTGCTCCTGAGCCCTGGCAGCTCCGTTCCAGCAGCGCACTGAGCGCAGGACAGAGGTAAGTAGTGAGAGGGAATAGAGAGAGGGGAGGATGTGAGAGGGAATAGAGAGAGGGGCAGACAGAGGGAGGCAGTTAGTATTGTAGGGGGTGACAGAGAGGGAATTAGTGAGAAGGGCAGGGTGTGAGAGAGGGGAGCAGGCAGGGAGAGTGGGGGGGGGGTGAGATTTACAATGGGGTGTTATGGAAGCAGGGGCCCAAGGAGAGGGGGGGAAGAGATTAATTCGCCATACCCCACCTCTAAATTCCCACTTCGAGCACTGTATATATATATATATATATATAATATATATATATATATACACACACAAATTTAGCGTTTGCCCTCCAAGTTGTGCATTGCATTTAGCGCACAAAGAAGAAGAGGATAATACTCGATTGATAGCTGAGAAATGATTGTGCAGAGACATCACGTCGTTCTCCATCATTTCCTCCTCCCTGTAACGTAAGTGACCTTTCAAAACATCAAACACCAGTGAAACGTCGGCGGCTGGATTGTAAAATGTTGTAGTGTTGAATGAAAAGAAGGAATTAGCTTTGTGCTCATCAATACAGATCTTTCTGGTGACTATAATTCAATTTCAGCTTTTCAACCGTTTCCATAGTTGTCAGGGAGACGACAAATTGAGATTTTTCAAAGTGATCTTGTAAAAGTGTCTGTGTATAGCACATCGTAATAATAATAATTACCATCCTCATAAACGCTACTCCTAACTGTGTGATCGGTATTCCGTGCCAGACCGCCAGAAATAGCTGCGTATTAAAGATGTTGCTACCTCTCTGCTCTGTCTCAGAGACTACCTCATTGTTTAGACGCATTCACACCTTCTCTGGTGCTATTGAGACCGCTCTCCAGTCCTTCACATCTTTAAAGCTGGAATCTGACATGGGAAGATTTCTTTTCCACCACTTAACTGGCGACATCGCAGGTGATGCGGCCGCAGCCAGACGTGCTTCAGCTGGCGAGGTCACATGACATGCGAGCGCCCTGCTGTATGCCCCAGCTTTAAAAGTGGAGAGAGAGTCCAATGTATCAATTGGAAGTGTGACGGTCCTCCAGTGTGATGTTTAAATTCTGCTTTTTTGTCCTTTCATTTACAAATTAGCTGTAATAGAGATTTAGGGGTATATTTACTAAGGTGCGAGTTTTTAGAAGTGGTTTTGTTGCCCATAGCAACCAATTAGATTCTACTTAACATTTATCTAGCACCTTCTAGAAGGTAATAGCTAGAATCTGATTTGTTGCTATGGGCAACAAAACCACTTCTAAAAACCCGCACCTTAGTAAATATACCCCTTATAGTCTTTGAATAGAATTGACAAAACAGTGGTCGCTTCGTTCTGTTCTATGGTGAGGTTTGAATTCCATGTTATAAATGATAGAGGGTATTCCGTGCAGGACACAGTATAAATTCCACTGAAAAAATGTGAAATCCAAAAGCCAATTTAGCTGAACATCTACTTGCAGCCCAATCACTGATCTACAGAACTGCTTTCTAGCACACCTGTCTGGCTAAACTGGGCACAGTCTTAAATAGGTGCCTGCTAGAGTCAGCGCTGGCTCCTGACGCGTTCTGCCAGTACGTCCGCACAGGGGTGCCAGTTTCGGTCGGAGATGATCCCCGCCCTCTACCCACCTTTCGCAGGTATTATTATAAGGTGAGGACACATGGAAGGAGCGGGCGGAGGGGAAACACGGAATGGCGCTGGGTGCAAATACACCTAGCGCCGGCACCGGCTAGAGTGACCTGGCACAGAGAGGCTGAGAGTGGCCAGCTGCCCACATTTACCAACTTAACCAAAAAGTGCCATGTTAGGCCAATTTCTTGATGGTGATTGCTGTTATCCAACAAATAATTTTTTTAATTTCTAGTGACCAAAGTGGCATATTCTCAAATAATGGAATACAATGAAATAAAATACTCTCCCAAAAATAGTAATATTCATAAAGTGATGTCTTAATGCTTTTCAAAACCAACATGTCCTCTTGTTAATGCGAAAATAATTCCCCGCTGTTTCATAATGTAAACTAACAGCATTTACATGGTCTGTAATGCCTGAAGCTAGAGCTCTCTTTTCATAATATGTCTGTATTACCAGTGACATAAATTACTTATCGCTCTGGAGGAGGATTCCCTTCCCTGCAGCCGATCAAGGGCCTGGGCCTGGCGTGCAACTACAAACCCAGTTTGAGCTTCCGACTCCAATACTATGTCAAATTATTTAAATAAAAAAATATAAATATACTATAGCAGTAGATTTTTTTTTTTTTAAGATATGATTATATCTATACCCTTATGCCATGAAAATAATATTTCTGTAGTAGGGCTATTCATTTTAAACAGATTTGGGCAAAAATAAAATGTAATAACTGAAAATAAATGAATCTAATGAATACGTTTGTATTTTTCAGGCTGTCCTTCTGCCAATAGCATCCTCAGATGCTAGATAAATAGGATCCCCCTTAACAAAAGCTTAGGGAATCCTTTCCTGGTGACAGCCAATGATAAATAATAACAGTGGGACTAGAGCTGACAGAAACCCCCTTAATGTATAGCATGATGCAAAATAAAACTGGTTTTCACTGGGAGTAGGGTGACACCTGTAGATAAAATTGGCCTGTCTGTCTCCTAGCCAGAGCCGGATTTAGACCTCATGGGGCCCTAGGCAGGATACCAGTTTGGGGCCCCACTCCCTCAAACTACCCTCATCACAGCCCCTCATATCCTCTCCATCATAGCCCCTCTCAATCCCCCTCATTACAGTCACCTCCATCACAGCTCCTCATATTCCCTCTTCACAGCAGACCTTCATCCTAGCTCACTCATTCCCTCCCCCCCATGGATCCCCTCACAGCCCAGCACCCCTGATCACAGCCCCTCACAGCACCCCTCACCACAGCCCCAGTCATCACAACCCCCTTCACTCCCCTTATCACAGCCCCCATATCCCTCTTATCACAGCCCTCCATCACATCTCAATCCCCTTCATCACAGCCCCCTCCATAACAGTTCCTCATATCCCCTCTTCACAGCCCCCTCCATCACAGCCACTCCCCATAGCCCCCTCCACCACAGACCCTCCCCACAGCACCCTCCACCACAGCCTCTCCATCACAGCCTCTCCTCATAGCCCCCTCCATCACAGCCCCCTCCATCACAGCCTCTCCTCATAGCCCCCTCCATCACAGCCCCCTCCTCATAGCCCCCTCCTCATAGCCCCCTCCATCACAGCCCCCCCCATCACAGCCCCCTCCATCACAGCCTCTCCTCAGCCCCCTCCATCACAGCCCCCTCCATCACAGCCTCTTCTCATAGCCCCCTCCATCACAGCCCCTCCTCATAGCCCCCTCCATCACAGCCTCTCCTCATAGCCCCCTCCATCACAGCCTCTCCTCATAGCCCCCTCCATTACAGCCTCTCCTCATAGCCCCCTCCATCACAGCCCCTCCTCATAGCCCCCTCCATCACAGCCTCTTCTCATAGCCCCCTCCATCACAGCCCCCTCCATCACAGCCTCTCCTCATAGCCCCCTCCATCACAGCCTCTTCTCATAGCCCCCTCCATCACAGCCCCTCCTCATAGCCCCCTCCATCACAGCCTCTCATCATAGCCCCCTCCTCATAGCCCCCTCCATCACAGCCTCTCCTCATAGCCCCCTCCATCACAGCCCCTCCTCATAGCCCCCTCCATCACAGCCTCTCCTCATAGCCCCTCCTCATAGCCCCCTCCATCACAGCCTCTCCTCATAGCCCCCTCCATCACAGCCCCTCCATCACAGCCCCTCCATCACAGCCCCTCCTCATAGCCCCCTCCATCACAGCCCCTCCCCATAGCCCCCTCCATCACAGCCTCTCCTCATAGCCCCCTCCATCACAGCCCCTCCTCATAGCCCCCTCCATCACAGCCTCTCCTCATAGCCCCCTCCATCATAGCCTCTCCTTATAGCCCCCTCCATCATAGCCTCTCCTCAAAGCCCCCTCCATCATAGCCTCTCCTCATAGCCCCCTCTATTACAGCCTCTTCTCATAGCCCCCTCCTTCACAGCCTCTCCTCATCACAGCCCCCTCCATCACAACCTCTCCTAATAGCCCCCTCCATCACAGCCTCTCCTCATAGCCCCCTCCATCACAGCCCCCCACTTAGATTTACCTGGTCCAGGTGGCTCCAACAGCCGCAGCAGAAGACTGGCGGCGGGAGACAGGTCTCACAGCGACGTCGGTGGGAACCCTCCTGAGCGCTGTGGCATGCCTGTGCAGGCAGCTGTATCACAGTGATACAGTCTGCCCAGAGGCTCTCTGCGAGTGGAGGCGGGACTGTGTGACTTCATGACATCACGTGGTATTCGCGCAGTGCTCCTCTGGGAGAGCTGTGATCAAGTAGTTTCTTCGGGCAAAGGGGCCCGTCCACGGGCCCCTTGGGTCCCGCCGGGCCCTAGGCGAGCGCCTGGGATGCCTAGTGAGAAATCCGGCCCTGCTCCTAGCCAATAAATACGATAGGCTGTTCATACATGCCTACCTTCCCAGTTTTCGCGGGAGGCTCCTGATTTTTCGGGTAACCCCCCGCACCCCTGGAAGGGTAGGCATTTCTCCCGCATTCTGCCCACTTCGTAGTGAAGTGGGCACAATTAAGAAAATTTCCGCCGTGATCGCGGGTGTCCATGCAAGGGGCAGGGCTTAATGACGCGATTTGAGTCATTTGGCTCCGCCCGCTATTTAAATTTAAGCCAATAGCGGGCATTTTACCGCGAGTGTGCGGGGCTTAATGACGCAAATCATCAGGCCCCGCCTGCGTCGCCACCCACCTGCCTTTCCTCCCAGGGCTTCTCCCGGGGAAGAGACAGCAAAGGTACAGTAGGCAACTATGCTGTATATATATATAAACATTTAAATTTCAATAAATAAAGCATAATTAGAAGTACAGACTGCTTCTACTTATCTACATTTTTAAGATGACCTTTTGGAGATATGGGTAGGCAGAAGTAACAGGTTGTGAGTGTGGGGGGAAGGGCGCGCCAGGCTGCTCTGTGGCGACTCTCCAGGCTGTATGGTGCTGTTCCAAACACCCTGCAAACCAAATACAGGTGTCATACAGGTGGCAGCGAGAGTGCACCCTGGGTGGTGGCACCCACAGTTATTCCCCTGGTGCAGGAGGTGAAGTGCCCTAAATCATGTCATTGCGCCCCCTCCCTTCATAATGTAGTTGAGGCGCACGTGTTTGCGGAGCATGCTGTTGGCGGGTGCAGAAGTTGTCATGACCCATTAGGGAGGAGTTGGGCAGAATAAAGTATAAAGTGCGGAGTAAACACACTGGTACCTTATTTGGTGAGCAATATAGATTTTTTTTTTTCAAACAGTGAGATTACTGTAATTTAATAAAAGGACGGAGAGGGCTCATTTTTAGGTGTGTTCCATGTCATGCAGAAACTCACACTAACATTTCCATTCTGTAAGAGGACCTCAATTTTGCACCAGCTCAGACCTGGCATCTTTTGTGTCTATTTCTTAAATATGGATCTTTTTCGCTACATACAGCCAATCCATCTGTCACAACCTGCACTTACTAACAGCACCAGAAGGTGGCAGCAACACAACCCAGCAAATGATGGGAAATCTTCAGCACCTAGCTGGGCTAATTGCTGCACCTGTTCTGTCATCCTGCCGCCTTTATACCCCCTGTTTGCCTGGTCACCAGTGCCTAGCGATGCTGTCACTCAATCCTGATACTCGTCTCTGAGTTTTCCTGCTTCCTGTTTGAATCATTGCTCCAGTCTGTGCCTCGGTATCTTCTGCTAATGGGCTTACATCGCAGTCACATTACTGTCTGTTTCCAAATGTTCCCTTTATTGGGTGCATTACAAATAGAGATTTCTGAAATCTGTACTTATTCATCCCAAATCTGCAGAGAACTGACGCCTCCCCCCCTAAAATCAGTCCAATGACAGTGAAAATATATATATTCCTTTCCTCCCAGTCCTCAAATTCCCAGCGTCTCTTCACCACCTTCAACTCCCTCCTCTGTCCACCCACTCCCTGCCTCCCTTCCTAACTCACTGCCACTGACTTTGCTACCTACTTTACATCTAAAATCGATTCCATATGTCAGGACATCACATTCCACCAGTCCCCCTACCCTACACCTCCTCCTTTCTCTGATCACCCATCTCCAACCATTTCACCGACTCTGACATCCTTCTCCCTTGTACCTGGAGAGGAAGTCATGGCTCTCATCTGGTCCTCCCCCCTTTCCCCTATCCCTTCACATCTCCTCCGCTACCTCTCTCCTTGTGCCTGTTCCCATCTTGCCCACCTCCTCAATCTCTCCCTCTCATCTGGCACTGTCCCTTCTGCATTCAAACATGCGATAGTCTCCCCCATTCTTAAAAAAACCTACCCTTGATCCAAACACTCTCTCCAACTACCGTCCCATCTCTCTCCTCCATTTTGCCTCCAAGTTCCTTGAGCGTGTTGTTTACAAGCGCCTTACCACCTTTCTTTCCTCCCACTCCCTTCTTGACCCTTTTCAGTCTGGCTTCCGTTCTCTCCACTCCACTGAAACTGCCCTCACAAAAGTCAGCAATGACCTCCTTGGTCCACTACTCTCTGCTTATTCTCCTTGACCTCTCTGCTGCCTTCGACAATGTTGACCACCCTCTCCTTTTGCAAATCCTTCACTCCCTTGGTCTACGTGACACTGCTGTCTTCTGGCTGTTGACCTACCTCTCAGACTGGTTCTTCTCTGTCTCTTCTCATGACTTCTCTTCCCCATCACAGCCTCTTACAGTAGGTGTTCCCCAAGGTTCCGTTCTTGGACCTCTACTATTCTCCCTCTATACGTCCTCTCTAGGTGAACTCATCTGCTCTTTTGACCTCCATTATCATCTCTATGCTGATGATACTCAGGTGCTGATTCAGAGCCGGACGCTATTTGCGCTCGCTCATTCAGAAAAATGGGGTGGCTATTTAAATGAACTGTTCGCTCTTTGCGGTCTGTTCACGTCTCTATGTCTGAACGAGCGAACAAAACTTGCGGTCGTAATTTTGGAAAAAACACCCCCTGGCCACTCGCATCATACATCATGTCCGCTATTTATTAGATTAATCGAGTACATCGAATGGCTTATGAACTGCTCGCTATTCTTGTGGTTGGTTTTTCCTACCGCAATCATGCGAGCAGTTCTGGCTAAAAGACACCCCACTGACGTGGTCACTGACGCTGCTTTGTTAATTATGCACACCCTTAAAACGCCCGTTTTGACCTTTAAGCACGCCTGCGTTCTGATCTCCACTCCCCGTTTTCAAGCACCTTCCCTTGTTACCACCCCCATACGCCTCCTCCTGTCACTCAAAATAGCAGGCATTCGCTATTTAGCGAGCACACGATTTTCGGCCGCACTGACTGGATTGCGCATGCGTATTACTATCCGTACGCATACGCAGATGTGCGAACATCGCTCGGAATGAACGAGCGCCGCTTACGAGCGGCTCTGAATGAAGCCCTCAGATCTACCTTTCCTCCCCTGATCTCTCCCCCTCTCTCCTCACTCATATCTCCAACTGTCTCTCTGCTATTTCTTCCTGGATGTCCCAGTGATTTCTTAAACTTAATATGTCTAAGACTGAACTGATCATTTTCCCACCCTCCAACATAACCTCACTTCCCACAATTTCTTTAACAATTGATGGCACAACTATCTCTTCTAGCCCCAAAGTGCGCTGTCTTGGAATTATCCTGGACTCCTCCCTCTCCTACAAACCACATATACAGAGCCTCTCACAGTCCTGTCGTTTCCATCTCAAAAATATTTCCAAGATTAGACCCTTTCTCACCCAGGATGCCACCAAAACCCTCATACACTCACTGGTCATATCCATATTGGACTACTGTAACCTTCTCCTATCTGGCCTCCCCAACTCCCATCTCTCTCCTCTCCAGTCTGTCCTCAATGCTGCTGCTCGACTCATCTTCCTCTCCAAACACTCTACATCTGCCTCCCCTCTCCTACAAGCCCTCCACTGGCTTCCCTTCCCTTTCAGAACCCAATTCAAGGTTCTCACACTCGCTTACAAAACCCTCACCCATTCCTCTCCCATTTACATCTCTGATCTCATCTCCCTCCACTCTCCTGTCTGCCCCCTTCGCTCAATAATTCACGCCGCCTCTCATGCCAACTGATTAATCCTCCCACTCCCGCCTCCAAGATTTTGCCCATGCTGCTCCTGACCTTTGGAACTCTCTCCCTCTCCCTATCAGACTCTCCTCCTCTTTACAATCCTTCAAACAGGCTCTCAAGACCCACTATTTCATCAAAGCCTTCCAGCTCCCATCCTAACTTGCTGCTACATACTCCTTCCTCCCCGCCTACCCCATCTGTGTCACACCTGTTTGTCTGCCCCTCCCCTTTAGAATGTAAGCTCTTACGAGCAGGGCCTCTACCCTCTTGTGCTTCTCCTTACTTTACTTTCACCTACTTCTTACCCCCCACTCGGGCACCTAACACTTGGTTGCTTATGCTCTGTTGCATATCTAGGTATTATGGTCACTAATGTAGCAATGTATATTATCTATGTCCTTGTCCTATTTTGTACTGTCAGTTGTCAAATTATTTATTTATGTACTTTGTAAGGCGCTGCGGAACACTTGTGGCGCCATATAAATAAAGGATAATAATAATATATAAAAACAGAAAACTCAGCACTCACCATTGTTAAATCACTCACAATAATATATAAACATTATTTGGTTCATGGATTGATCAATGCATTGTGATCATAGCTTTCTCATGCACCCCTGTGCAAGCTTATTTATAATAACATGTGTTAGCTGCCTTTTTGGTAGTATGATAGAAGCTATGGGCCTGATTCAGAGCCGCTCGTAAGCAGCCGCTCGTTCGCTCCGAGTGATGTTTGCCCAACTGCGCATGCGTACGGATCATCATACGCATGCGCGAACCAGTCAGTGCGGCCGAAAATTGTTTGTTCGCTAAATAGGGAATGCCTGCTATTTTGAGTGACAGAATGAGGCGCACGTGGGCGGCAACAGGGGAAGATGCCCGAAAACGGGGAGTGGAGATCCGAACGCAGGCGTGCTTAAAGGTCAAAACGGGCGTTTTATGGGTGTGCATAATTAACACAGCAGCGTCATTGACCACGTCACTGGGTTATTTTATAGCCAGAACTGCTCACAAAATTGTGGTAGCAAACACCAACCACAAGAATAGTGAGCAGTTCATTCCCTGGTCGATGTACTCGATTAATCTAATAAATAGCGGACATGATGTAGGATGCGAGCGGCCAGGGGGCGTATTTTTTCAAAAAACGACCGCAAGTTTTGTTTGCTCGTTCAGACATAGAGGCGTGAACAGACCGCAAAGAGCGAACGGTTAATTTGATTAGCCACCCCTATTTTCTGAACGAGCGAGCGCAAATAGCGTCCGGCTCTGAATCAGGCCCTATGTTCGGTGACTGTCTTGCCTTTAAAAGCCATTAGCTGGCAGGTGAGCTTTATACCAGGTAACATTTTTTCAGTTTAAATTCTGTGATAGCAGCTACCAGGTTTCCATAAGTATGACAGATAGTGTAGGACCTGCAGAGAAGTAGGGTCCCGTGATGTGGGCTGCAGGCTTAAATGCATTGATCAATCCATGAACCAAAACCCCATTATTTATTTATATATTATTGTGAGTGATTTAACAATGGTGAGTGCTGAGTTTTCTGTTTTTATTTATTTAAGCAATGTGGTCTCAAGCCACTTGCACCCCATGCCTGGGAAAGGCGAGTGCAGGTCTGCACCCCAAATCTGGGAGTGGCGAGTGCAGTGGATTTTTGACTTATATATATATATTAGGGGTGTGCACAGGCCACTTTTCATGTTTTGTGTTTTGGTTTTGGATCTGGATCTTTCTTCATGTTTTGGATCTGGATTGGTTTTGCCAAAACCACCCTTCCGTGTTTTGGGTCCTGGGTTTTGTGTTTTGGATCTGTATTTTTTTGAAAAGAAGCATAAAAACAGCAAAAATCACAGAATTTGTGGGTTTTTCTGCTCCTATGCTATACTCAATAACCTTAATTTCTACTCATTTCCAGTCTATTCTGAACACCTCACAATAGTGTTTTTATGTCCAAAAGGTTGCACCGAGGTAGCTGGATGACTATGCTAAGCGACACGAGTGGGCGGCACAAACACGTGGCCCATCTAGGAGTGACACTGCAGTGGAAGACAGGATGGCAGTTTGAAAAACTAGGCCCCAAACAGTACATAATGCAAAGAAAAAAAAGATGTGCAAGATGGAATTGTCCTTGGCCCATCCCACCCACCCTTATGTTGTATAAACAGGACATGCACACTTTAACAAACCAATCATTTCAGTGCCAGGGTCTGCCACACGACTGTGGCTGAAATGATTGGTTCGTTTGGGCCCCCACAAAACAAGCTGGCAATTAATCTATCCCTGCACAAACTGGCTCTACGGAGGCAAGATGTCATCCTCATCCTCCTCATCCACACCATCTTCAGTGTTGTGTACATCCTCATCCTCACAGAGTATTAATTCGTCCCCGCTGGAATCCACCACCACAAGTCCCTCTGTACGTTCTGGAGGCTGGTCTCCCTGGAAGAGTTGATAATTCATTTTTATGAACATCATCTTCTCCACAGTTTGTGGAAGCAACCTCCTACGCCTTTCGCTGACAAGGTTCCCGGCTGCACTAAACACTCTTTCGGAGTACACACTGGAGGGGGGGCAACTCAGGTAAAATAGAGCCAGTTTGTGCAGGGGCCTTCAAATTGCCTCTTTTTCCTGCCAGTACAGGTACGGACTGTCTGACATGCCTACTTGGATGCTGTCACCGATGTAATCCTCCACCATTCTGTCAATGGTGACAGTATCATATGCAGTGACAGTAGACATGTCAGAAATTGTTGCCAGGTCCTTCAGTCCGGACCAGATGTCCAAACTTGGTCCTGCCTGCCCTGCATCACCGCCAGCGGGTTGCTTAGGATACCTAGTTGTTTCCTGGCAGCCCCAGTTGCGGGAGAAAATGAAGAAGGAGCTTCAGCTGACAGTGTTTTCACCAGCAGGTCTTTGCACCTCTGCAGGCTTGTATCGGCTGGAAATAGAGACACCACTTAGGCTTTAAGCCTAGGATCGAGCACGGTGGCCAAAATGTAGTGGTCTGATTTCAATAGATTGACCACCCTGGAATCCTGGCAAAGCGAATGAAGGGCTTCATCCACAAGTCCCACATGCTGAGCGGAATCGCTCTGTCTTAGCTCCTCCTTCACTTTCTCCAGCTGCTTCTGCAAAAGCCTGATGAAGGGAATGACCTGACTCAAGCTGGCAGTGTCTGAACTGACTTCACGTGTGGCAAGTTCGAAGGGCTGGAGAACCTTGCTCAACACGGAAATCACTCTCCTCTGCGCTTGAGTCAGGTGCATACCCCCTCCTTTGCCTATGTCATAGCTGGATGTATAGGCTTGAATGGCCTTTTGCTGCTCCTCCATCCTCTGAAGCATATAGAGGGTTGAGTTCCACCGCATCACAACTTCTTGCTTCAGGTGATGGCGGTGCAGGTTCAAGAGTGTTTGCTGGCGCTCCAGTCTTCGGCACGCAGTCGCTGAATGGCGAAAGTGGCCAGAAATTTTTCAGGCCACCCAAAGCGTCTCCTGCATGCTCTATCGCTTTTCAGAAAATTTTGCACCACCAAATTTATTGTGTGAGCAAAACATGGGACGTGCTGAAATTTGCCCAGATGTAATGCCCGCAAAATATTGGTGGCATTGTCAGATATCACAAATCCCCAGGAGAGTCTAAGTGGGGTAAGCCACTGGGCGATGATTTCCCTCAGTTTCTCTAAGAGGTTGTTGGCGGTGTGCCTCTTACTGAAACCGGTGATACACAGCATAGCCTGCCTTGGAATGAGCTGGCGTTTCTGAGATGCTGCTACTGGTGATGCTGCTGTTGTTGCTGCATAAGGTGATACATCTACATAGCAGTCAAGGCCTCAGTTATAGGTTTTGCTTCAGGATTACTGCTGTCGTACTTCATCCTCCTCGCTAAGGACTGTTGGAGGGTCAATTGTTTAGTAAAAGTAGTGCTTTTCCTACTTCCTCTCTGGGATGATGAACGACTCACAGCAGCAACAGCAGCAGCGGCAGCAGTAGGCGTAGCAATGCAGGATCTTCCAGAGGAATCCCGGATAGGAGAGTCAGTCATGCCAGTGACATGGCCTGCAGGACTATTCCGATCCTGACGAGGAGGGAGTTGACGTTGTGGTTTGCAGGCACTTGGATACAACAGGACAAAGGGATTTAGGTGTCCTTGGACTGCTTACGGTCTTAGCCAAAGTTTCTGAACTTGACAGTAACTTTTTATGAACGCGTTGCAGGGACGTATAAGGGAGGATGTTCCTAGGTGGTTAAGGTCCCTACCCCTACTTATTTCACCTTTACATATGGTACATATGGCAAGACAGTTGTTCTCCAGATTTGGATAGAAATATTGCCAGACCAAAGAGGTGGAATGTTTGGTCTTCTGCCCAGGCATGACCGTGATGGGCTTTTTCATCCCACGGACAACAACTGTCTCCCCAGAACCTGATTTAAACAAACCACATCACCATCAGAATCCTCCTCGCCAACTTCCTCCTCAGTGCCAGCTACACCAGTATCCTCATCCTGTTGTACTTCAATTTGCATATCAGCAAGTGGACAGTGAGTGCTCCTTTCAGCACTTGCAGAGGGCATGCAAATGGTGGAAAGAGCCACCTCTTCCCGTCCAGTGCTGGGAAGGTCAGGCGTCGCAACCGCTACCACACTTGAACTCTCCTTGGGGATTTGTGATATCTTCTTAGAATGCACAGTTCTTCGCTGTGCTTTTGCCAGCTTAACTCGTTTGATTTTTTTAGTGGGAGGAGGGCTTCCATCTTCATGTGAAGCTGAACGAATAGTCTTGAACATAGGGAAAGACCTTAGCCGTTCCTTGCCATTAGGTGTCATAAGTGGCATATTGCCAAGTTTACGTTTCTCCTCAGATGATTTCAAAATTTTTTTAAGGTAATTTTCCTGAACTTTGTAATTTGGGATTGTATATGCCCTCTACTATGACATTGGGCATCGGCCTTGGCAGACGACGTTGATGGCATGTTATCGTCTATGTCATGACTAGTGGCAGCAGCTTCAGCACTAGGAAAAAATGGTTCTTCATCTTTCCCTATTTTATTTTTATCGGAGAAAGTTTGGTCCTCCATTTATGTTATATTGATATATACGTGCAGCTAAGGCGCACACAAACACAGAAAATAATTTTTTATTTTTGTTGGAGACTAGTGCACTTTGGGGGTTACACCACCATTTAAGAGATGAGCCAGCCGGCTCTTTACTTATGGGACACTGGCGCACACTTGGCGTTGCTCCTTTGTTGATGCACGTGCAGCTACAGTGCATACAATTCACAAAGACAGAAAAAAAACAAGAATTTTTTATTTTTTGTTGGAGTGCACTTTGGGGGTTACACCACCCTTTAACGGACATACGAACGCTTGGCGCTGCTGCTTTGAGGATGCATGTACAGTGCTCACAATTCACAAACACTGAAGAAAATGTTTTATTTTTGTTGGAGTGCACTTTGGGGGTTACACCACCCTTTAACGGACAGATGCACGCTTGGCGCTGCTGCTTTGAGGATGCACGTACAGTGCACACAATTCACAAACACAGAAAAAAAATATTTTTTGGAGTGCACTTTGGGGATTACAGCACCCTTTAATGGACGAGCCAGCCGGCCCTTTACTTATGACACAGGCGCACGCTTGGTGCTACTTTGTTGATGCATGTGCGGCTACTGCGCACACAATTCACAAACACAGAAAAAAAATATTTTTTTTGCACTTGGTGGGAGCATCCCTGATGGACAGAGCACCCCCTGGACAGCACTACAGCACCCCTTTAGGACTTGGATACTGCACAACACAGCCCAGCCAGCCCCTATAGACTTTGGAGTGGACACAGCCCCTATGGACAACTGACTGCACAACACAGCCCAGCCAGCTCCTATGGACAACAAACTCAAACTGCACAACACAGGCCAGCCAGCCCCTATGGACTTTGGAGGAGTGGACACAGCCCCTATGGACAACAGCAGCACAGCACAACACAGCCAGCCCCTATGGACTTTGGAGGAGTGGACACAACCCCTATGGACAACAGCAGCACAGCACAACACAGCCAGCCCCTATGGACTTTGGAGGAGTGGACACAGCCCCTATGGACAACAGCAGCACAGCACAACACAGCCAGCCCCTATGGACTTTGAAGGAGTGGACACCGCCCCTATGGACAACAGCAGCACAGCCCAGCACAGCACTACACTGCACTACACTACACTACACTACACAGCCCAGCCAGTCCTAACTCACACCCTCCCTCTTCACTGTCCACAGCCAAGTGAGAAAATGGTGCTGACGCGGGTACCTTTTATGGAATCCAAAACCCGCGAGATCCGGAAGGCAAGATGATGACGT
Source organism: Taudactylus pleione (assembly GCA_031769625.1). NCBI lineage: Eukaryota > Metazoa > Chordata > Amphibia > Anura > Myobatrachidae > Taudactylus > Taudactylus pleione. The sequence goes on from JAUIMM010000471.1 coordinate 2,225,237, forward strand.
TTTGCCTCGATTCCAGATCGAGTCAGGCGGGAAAAGTCGAGCCGGACTCGGATCCAACTCGGATCGGGGGGGCCCAGGGGGTTTCAGAGATCCGAACCCACTCACCCCTAATATATATATATATATATATATATATATATATATATATATATATATATGAGACTCTCGTTCCTCCTGTGCTGTAATAAAGGAAAGCTAGTGAATGTTATTATTAGCGATTGTGACCTCTGATGGGAGCTGGGTGACCATGACACGCCTGCACCTGGCTATCCATCCCCCCTGTTACCACACAGAGACACCCAATGAAATCGCTTCCCTCTGTGTCTAGATTAGTTTTGCGGCTTTCTGTGGTAACCGTTAGGATGCGTGTGCAGGCTAAAAACATTGGCTGCTAGCCTGTGGCATCGACTTGGGGTCCACCTCTGAATGAAGCCTATTATATCAATTTATCAAGAACCTATTATAATTGTGCCCCATGATGCAGCACAGGTCCTGCATTGCCATGTACACTGTTATGGTAACTCCTTGATACATTGATATACAGTAATGTGTTAGTATTAGGAATGTTAGGACCCATCTGACGGGAGTTCACCTTGACGTGGTGGGTGGGCCACACTTGCCGACTTTAGTGACATCAATTCCCGGAGCTGCCGGAGAGGAGCCGCTTCTCTCTGGATCAGGGGCGGGGCCAAGCTATCGCTGTCATTCCCGGGTCCGTGAGGAGGGGGTGGGGCTAAATGACGCGTTGCGCTGCTTTTTGCCCCGCCCCCTCCATACAGATCCTCAAATTTCTCAGAAAATCTCCCGATCCAGCCCACTTCACTGAAGCGTGTGCTGAGCTGCAGCCACAGCAGTCTCTTATGCTTGTGTGGGGGAGCGATCACACTGATCACGCCCCCCTGGCTTTGCGCCGGGCTGAGGGGGCTCAGAGCGCCCCCCTCCCCGGCGCGCAGCGCCGCTTCGCAGCGCTGCAAATCTTTTTTATTCATTTTTTTCCGGCAAGGGGGCGTGGCCACACCTCCCAAGATTAGGTCACACCCCCTATTACCGGAGCCCGCCTTGGCTCTTGGCGGCCCTGGTGAGTGTGAGTGTGCATGTATGTTTTATTAAGATTATACTTTCACGGTGTATGTTTGTTTATTTACGTATTTCTTTAGTTGTGGAACTACAAGTGCCAGCGGGCCTGTAATGCCCCGCATGCTGGTATTTGTGGTTCTCCAAATACCAGCATGCAGGGGAGGCTTGCTGGTACTTGTGGTTCTACAAATAAAGACAATATGGAAAATTTTATTTTACACTTTACACTATCAACCCGGCACCCACCGCCCTAGGGTGCCGGGGATAGCCCCAGGATATCAGTCTAGGTCTGGGGTGCCCTGGAGATCTCCCCAGGGATCCCCGGCCTGGACTGACAAGCGGTCAGGGATAATGCTTTGGCCGGGGAAACCGGTGAAAGGTTTTCCCTGGCTGTGGCATTATCCCCCTGCTAGAAAGAGTTCGGTGCTGGTTCTGGAATTTTCAGGGGACCCCTACTCGTTTTGTCCCCTGATTTTCCAGGACCAGCTCAACAAAGCCCTGTGCTGGTTCTTAATATACAGGGGCCCCCTACGCATTTTGGCCCCTGTATTTTTAGAACCAGAACAGGCTTTATAAAGCCCGGGGCTGGTTATGCTTTTGGGGAGGGGGTGCTCGTTTTTTTTTTTTTAACACACGCAGAAGCCATCACGGATCTCACTGATCTGTGATGGCTTCTCTAAAACTCGCACCTTTTAATGCTACTCACATTAAAAGGTGTCAGTTTACATAGTCCTAAACTCGCCTGCACTCGCAAATGCAGTAGCCTCGAGCTGAAAAGTTCGCAGGCTATTGAATTTGCGAGTTTCAGTACAAACTCACACTTTTTAAAAGTGCGAGAAAGTGCGAGTTTGTACTGTTACTAAACCTGACTACCTATCACATTTGGCCCCATGGTGTTGTCCTCTCTGTGTTTGCATTCTCCCTTCCCTAAAATAGTTACTTTCCAATCAACGTTTATGGACTTTGGCACTGCTTAGGGAGGTGATTGTCAAAGAAATTACTGCAAATAACTTCTTTCTGGCTATATTCCTGTTTGTCCTTCTCTGGCGCAAATCTCTCTGCAACTTATGGACTCTAACATCACTTCTGCAGCAGCTCCTCCCCCCTGACTCTAAACTCATGGGACTTGGGAGCAGGTTTATTGAGTGTATTTGTAGGATATCCCCCCAAAACACCCACTTTCAGAAGGTACCCACAAATATTAAGGATCTCCGCGATTTAAGGCAGGACCACAGTAGATATATTCCGGATCTTGGCCCCAGCCGATAACGCCTTCTGAAAATTACATCAGCCTATAGTCGCGTATGGGCTACTGTATCGCATAATTTTTTGGAGAAGGTCCCCTGGATCCCTCTCCATCCATCCTGATGATTATTGAGCATTACAAGTGCTGGCGTTGTACCTGGAAGCGTTAGCAGCCTCATGCAGCTTTCTGAAGAACAAAAAAAATAAAAATAAAGGATGGAAAAGATTTTTTATATGTGCACAATATAAAGCAATATGTGAGGAATCGGTATGAATCACTGCCGGACCCAAGCCCGGTGGATGAAATACCGACTCTGGAAGGCCGGCAGCTGAAGATCCCAGCTGGAGTAAGTAACACCCCTAACCCTCATCTCTCCCACCCTTAGGGGTGCCTAACCCTAACCTTCCCCCCTAGTTCCTAACTTTAACCTCCCCCAGGGGTGCCTAAACCTAACCCCCCCTCCCGTACCCTAAACCTAACCCTCCCAGGGGGGCGCCTAAACCTAACCTCCCCCTGGTGGTGCCTGACCCTAACCCTCCCTTCCCCTAGCCTAAACCTAACCCTCTCGGTGCCTAACCCTAAATCACCCCGGGAGTCCCTAATCCTAACCCTCCCCCCCCACGGCTAAGCACTCCCATCGCCCGGCTTACCTACGATCGGTATGCCAGGCGTCGGGATTTCGCCGTGGGGCTGATGATAGGCGTCAGTATTTAGACGCCTATCATTAGTCCCATGCCAGGATTTCACAGTCGGGAAGCCGGCAGTCGGCATTTTGACCGCCGGCTTCCTAACTACATCCCATATGTGATGCAGAATCTGGTGGAAAAAAAAAAAGCCTCACAAAATGAAATTGTATTCGATATTTCAGGAACCTCAGCCAGTTGTTACTGTGGAGTGCTGGGTGAACTCCTAGATCTGGATATTTATTAATTCTTTCTTTTTTTAAATCTTCAATTTTCTATGTTTTCGTATTTTAATTTTTCCTTGTTATACTGTATCTATTTCCTTAACCATGTAAGTCCATTATATTGTTCCTGGACAACCTTAATATAACTTAAAGAAATATCAAAATAACAATAAAGAGCTTCGCGCTGGATAAATTCATTTTCTTAACGGAGTCTTTCATAGTTAAATACACCAAAAATTGTCCTTTCTATTTTCCTCTTTTCCTTTCTTTTTTATCTCTTATGTGTCCTTTCTATCCCCTCTAGTATTGCACTTACTTCAAATAGATGAAATAAAGAACATACGTCCTATATTTCTAAAGCTCTTTTACAATCAGATGTTCTCCTTCGATCACAATCCTGTATGCCACCGACTTTAGTAAACTCCGGTCTCCAGGGATTTTCTTCCTTATCCCTTTCTCTTCTTTCTTTCCCCCTTACTGTCACTCCAAAGGTTCTCAGTAGTACAGTGTATATATATGTTGGAAAATATAAAAATATATAAAGCACATCTAGTGCATTAAAAGAGAGTTTATTCTACACACAGACCAAAAGGGCTTTATTAATTAAAATACAGTAATAAAAACTAAAACATATTAAAAGAGAGATATGGTTATTATACCGCCGCGTGGCATCCCATCTGAAGAAATCCCGGCACCGGAATGCCACTACCCGGCTAGAAGATCGGCCCTGGATTACCGTCAGGAGGTGACATCCCGACGCCGGGATCCTGACAGCCAGGATGCCGAACGTAAGTATAGTTTGACTGGTTAGGACTTAGCCGTGGGTGAAGGGTTAGGTTTAGGCGTCATGGGGGGCTTAGGCTATGGGAGGAGGAGGTTAGGGTTAGGTAATCCCGGGGGTGGATTAGGGTTTGGCACCACTGGGGGGGATTAGGTTTAGGCAGCAAGGGGGGAGGGTTAGGTTTAGGTGTCATGGGGGGCTTAGGCTATGGGATGGGGAGGTTAGGGTTAGGTACCCCCAGGGGTGGGTTAGGGTTTGGCACCACTAGGGGGGGTTAGGTTTAGGCAGCAAGGGAGGAGGGTTAGGTTTAGGCAGCAAGGGGGGAGGGTTAGGTTTAGACAGCAAGGGGGGAAGGTTAGGTTTAGGCAGCAAGGGGGGAGGGTTAGGTTCAGGCACCAACGGGGAGGTTTAGGGTTAGGATGAGGTGGGGGAAGGGTTAGTGTTAGGATGTAGAAACAGAGAGTTAGGGCGCGTGGCATCCCTTCTGAAGAAATCCCAGCACCGGAATGCCACTAGCCGGCTAGAAGATCGGCCCTGGATTACCTTTAGGAGGTGACATCCCGACGCCGGGATCCTGACAGCCAGGATGCCGAACGTAAGTATAGTTTGGCTGGTTAGGACTTAGCCGTGGGTGAAGGGTTAGGTTTAGGCGTCATGGAGGGCTTAGGCTATGGGAGGAGGAGGTTAGGGTTAGGTAATCCTGGGGGTGGGTTAGGGTTTGGCACCACTGGGGGGGATTTGGTTTAGGCAGCAAGGGGGGAGAGTTAGGTTTAGGCAGCAAGAGGGGAGGGTTAGGTTTTATACACCAAGGGGGGAGGGTTAGGTTTAGGCGTCATGGGGGGCTTAGGCTATGGGAGGGGGAGGTTAGGGTTAGGTACCCCCAGGGGTGGGTTAGGGTTTGGCACCACTAGGGGGGGTTAGGTTTAGGCAGCAAGGGGGGAGGGTTAGGTTTAGGCAGCAAGGGGGGAGGGTTAGGTTTAGGCAGCTAGGGGGAGGGTTAGGTTTAGGCAGCAAGGGAGGAGGGTTAGGTTTAGGCACCAAGGGGGGAGGGTTACGTTTAGGCACCAAGGGGGGAGGGTTAGGTTTAGGCACCAAGGGGGGAGGGTTAGGTTCAGGCACCAACGGAGAGGTTTAGGGTTAGGATAAGGTGGGGGAAGGGTTAGTGTTAGGATGTAGAAACAGAGAGTTAGGGTTAGGGGGAGAAGGGGGGGAGGGTAAGTATACTTATCAGACCCTTGTCGGGATCCTGAACATCGGGATGATAGTGTCGGTATAATGACAGCAGGCATCCTTACTGCGGGGATTTCATACCCATTCCATGAAAAATTCCTCTCTTGCAGCATACCAAATATTATGGCTCACAAAAGAGATGAGCATAAAGAGCTGAATAGATGTAATATATCCCTGGGGTCTGGCCGCTTAATACCTGCTCAATGCTGCCAAACATACTCGGGAAGCTCCTTGAGAAAGACCCCTAGAGGTAGAAACGCGTTGGGTAACAGGTGGTAGCAGCGTCCTCCGATGATTATGTTTCTTCAATGGGGTTTGTGAACCTGAACAATTAGAGGAGGCTGCAGGAGAACCTGAACAATTAGAGGAGGCTGCAGGAGAACCTGAACAATTAGAGGAGGCTGCAGGAGAACCTGAGCGCCACCTGGGGACTCTTTGTATTTATAACCTTAATGTAACTCACATGATAATTTTATTTTTATTATTCTATTCTCAGTTACTATATACCGTATAACTAATTATTTTTCATTTGCCGTACTATACTGATATGCAAAATCCTTACTGATCCTTAATGCTGTACACTTCCATTAATTAATTATCTATGCCTATACTGCCCGCCCACTTCCTACTAGTGAAGTGGGCAGGATATAGAGATTTTACTAGGAATTCACGGGTCCATTGGGAGGGAGCGGGGCTAAAATGACGCATATCACGTCATTTAGTCCCGAAGATGTTTGCAGAATCTCCTCTCCAGGCTGCTCCCGGGGACGAGTTCTGCAAAGTCGGCAAGTATGATACTACCTCCATTATGAAGCAGTTATAAAAAACAAAACAAAAACAGAGATATGTACATTCAAAAGGGATCATTAGTGTCATTGGTTATATGTAGGGATGAGCGGGTTCGGATTTACTCGGTTCTTATCGCCACTTTACCGCAAGTTCGGATTTATTTTATTGGCTATCCAAAACACGTGATAGCCGTTAGCCAATAAAATGCCGTTTTGAGAACCGAGTAAATCCGAGTAAAACTGATCCCGCTCATCCTATAGTTATAAGGCACAATGATCCCTATGGCAATGTGTGTTCATCAACAAGTAGATCTTACTAAGTGCTTTGGGGCTCATTTACATTTGGATGTCAGTCAGTATTATGACACGCCTCTTGGATGTAGCAGTACACGCCCATCACATGTATGACACGCCTCTCAGATGTAGCAGTACACGCCCACTTTACCGCCACGCTCATAGGTGCTGCTTTCACCATCTTCCTGAAATGCTTTTTCAAAAGTAGGTAAGTATGGTAATAGTGCAGAAATGGTACAATAAAATGAAATGAGTGTGAGTGAACCAATAAATGTTGCTTACTGTATCTCATTGCTTGTTCCTCCAGATAATTTCTAGAAATACAATCCAATGGATCCATTATGCAACAATAAAAAGCAAAGAAAAACAACATACGTAGTGTGTATTGTTTCAAACAATCAGCAATGTGTAATAAAAAGTGCTGTAGGTAATGTATAACAACATGGGTCTATTAGGAACAGTCTATCCCAAGATCCACGCCCAGAATGCCTACAGATCTTCACATTTAATTTACAAAGAAAATATTTATTATGAGATGAATGGTAGATGTCATATATACATATATGTCAGGATTCAGCCTGGGATCGGCCGTTACTCACCGCAGCGCCGGCTTCCCCTGACTAGCCACGCGGTCAGACTCCAGGTGCGGCGGTGGGTGACAGGCTGAGTAATATCCCCAGGGCCCTGTTGACTTCAATGCAATCCTCCATATCGGAGTTCCCGCGGCAGCAGTCATGGGTGCAGCCATGTTGTCTTTCTCACCGGACCGGACCCTCGACCAATTGACAGCTACCTAAGGGTATAAAGCAGGACTCCGGGAAGTAGGAAGTCGCCTGAACAACTTCTCTTCTCCAGTAGCTGCTAGCTTCAGATCGCTGTTCCAGGTTCCACGCTGTTTGTATTCTCAGTGCGCTTCTCCAGTCTCTGTGATATTCTCTACTACCGATACTCTTCAGTGATATTCAACATCAGTCACTACCGATACTCTTCTGTGATATTCAACATCAGTCACTACCGATACTCTTCTGTGATATTCAACATCAGTCACTACCGATACTCTTCAGTAATATTCAGCATTGGTCACTACTGGTACTCTTCAGTGATATTCAACATCAGTCACTACCGATACTCTTCAGTGATATTCAGCATCGGTCACTACCGATGCTCTTCAGTGATATTTAACATCAGTCACTACCAATACTCTTCTGTGATATACAACATCAGTCACTACCGATACTCTTCAGTAATATTCATCAGTCACTACCAATACTCTTCTGTGATATACAACATCAGTCACTACCGATACTCTTCAGTAATATTCAACATCAGTCACTAACGGGCACTACTGATACTCTCCTGTGCTATTCAGCATCGGTCACTACTGATACTCTTCAGTTATTCAGCATCGGTCACTAGCGATACTCTTCAGTGATATTCAGCATTGGTCACTACCGATACTTTTCAGTGATATTCAGCATCGCTCTCTACCGATACTCTTCAGTGATATTCAGCATCAGTCACTACCACTATTCTTCAGGAATATTCAACATCATTCACTACTGTTATTCTCCAGTGATATTCAACATTAGTCACTACCAATATTCTTCAGGATTATTCAACATCGGTCACAACCGATACTCTTCAGGGATATTCAACATCAGTCACTACCGAGACTCTCCTGTGATATTCGACTTCAGTCACTACCAATATTCTTCAGGAATATTCAACATCGGTCACAACCGATACTCTTCAATGATATTCAACATCAATCACTACCGAGACTCTCCACTGATATTCGACATCAGTCACTACCAATAATCTTCAGGAATAGTCAACATTGGTCACTACCGATACTCTTCAGGGATATTCAACATCAGTCACTACCGAGACTCCCCTGTGATATTCGACTTCAGTCACTACCAATATTCTTCAGGAATATTCGACATAGGTCACAACTAGGGGTGAGCGGGTTCGGATTTCTGAAATCCGAACCCCCCCGAGCCCCCCCGATCCGAGTCCGATCCGAGTCAGGCTCGACTTTTCCCGCCTGACTCGGATCTGAAATCGAGGCAAAACGTCATCTTCCCGCCTTCCGAGTCTCGCGGGTTTTGGATCCTATATAAGGTACACACGTCGGCGCCATTTTCTCACTCGGCTGTGGACAGTGAAGAGGGAGGGTGGGAGTTAGGGCTGTGTAGTGTAGTGTAGTGTAGTGCTGCTGTTGTCCACTACTTCAAAGTCCATAGGGGCTGGCTGTGTTGTGCTGTGCTGCTGTTGTTAATAGGGGCTGTGTCCACTACTTCAAAGTCCATAGGGGCTGGCTGGACTGTGTTGTGCAGTCAGTTCTCCATAGGGGCTGTGTCCACTCCAAAGTCCTGTGCAGTGTCCCAGTCCTAAAGGAGTGCTGTAGTGTTGTCCAGGGGGTGCTCTGTCCATCAGGGGTGCTCCCCCCAAGTGCTAAAAAAATAATATATTTTCTGTGTTTGTGAATTGTGTGCGCAGTAGCCGCACGTGCATCAACAAAGTAGTGCCAAGCGTGCGCCTGTGTCATAAGTAAAGGGCCGGCTGGCTTGACCGTTAAGGGTGCTGTAACCCCCGAAAGTACACTCCAGTCCAAACCAAAAAAAAAATTATTTTCTGTGTTTGTGAATTGTGTGCGCAGTAGCCGCACGTGCATCAACAAAGTAGTGCCAAGCGTGCGCCTGTGTCATAAGTAAAGGGCCGGCTGGCTTGACCGTTAAGGGTGCTGTAACCCCCGAAAGTACACTCCAGTCCAAACCAAAAAAAAAATTATTTTCTGTGTTTGTGAATTGTGTGCGCAGTAGCCGCACGTGCATCAACAAAGTAGTGCCAAGCGTGCGCCTGTGTCATAAGTAAAGGGCCGGCTGGCTTGACCGTTAAGGGTGCTGTAACCCCCGAAAGTACACTCCAGTCCAAACCAAAAAAAATATTATTTTCTGTGTTTGTGAATTGTGTGCGCAGTAGTCGCACGTGCATCAACAAAGTAGTGCCAAGCGTGCGCCTGTGTCATAAGTAAAGGGCCGGCTGGCTTGACCATTAAGGGTGCTGTAACCCCCGAAAGTACACTCCAGTCCAAACCAAAAAAAAAATTATTTTCTGTGTTTGTGAATTGTGTGCGCAGTAGCCGCACGTGCATCAACAAAGTAGTGCCAAGCGTGCGCCTGTGTCATAAGTAAAGGGCCGGCTGGCTTGACCGTTAAGGGTGCTGTAACCCCCGAAAGTACACTCCAGTCCAAACCAAAAAAAATATTATTTTCTGTGTTTGTGAATTGTGTGCGCAGTAGTCGCACGTGCATCAACAAAGTAGTGCCAAGCGTGCGCCTGTGTCATAAGTAAAGGGCCGGCTGGCTTGACCGTTAAAGGGTGCTGTAACCCCCAAGTACACTCCAGTCCAAACCAAAAAAAAAATTATTTTCTGTGTTTGTGAATTGTGTGCGCAGTAGCCGCACGTGCATCAACAAAGTAGTGCCAAGCGTGCGCCTGTGTCATAAGTAAAGGGCCGGCTGGCTTGACCGTTAAGGGTGCTGTAACCCCCGAAAGTACACTCCAGTCCAAACCAAAAAAAAAATTATTTTCTGTGTTTGTGAATTGTGTGCGCAGTAGCCGCACGTGCATCAACAAAGTAGTGCCAAGCGTGCGCCTGTGTCATAAGTAAAGGGCCGGCTGGCTTGACCGTTAAAGGGTGCTGTAACCCCCGAAAGTACACTCCAGTCCTAACCAAAAAAAAATTATTTTCTGTGTTTGTGAATTGTGTGCGCAGTAGCCGCACGTGCATCAACAAAGTAGTGCCAAGAGTGCGCCTGTGTCATAAGTAAAGGGCCGGCTGGCTTGACCGTTAAGGGTGCTGTAACCCCCGAAAGTACACTCCAGTCCAAACCAAAAAAAAAATTATTTTCTGTGTTTGTGAATTGTGTGCGCAGTAGCCGCACGTGCATCAACAAAGTAGTGCCAAGCGTGCGCCTGTGTCATAAGTAAAGGGCCGGCTGGCTTGACCGTTAAGGGTGCTGTAACCCCCGAAAGTACACTCCAGTCCAAACCAAAAAAAATATTATTTTCTGTGTTTGTGAATTGTGTGCGCAGTAGCCGCACGTGCATCAACAAAGTAGTGCCAAGCGTGCGCCTGTGTCATAAGTAAAGGGCCGGCTGGCTTGACCGTTAAGGGTGCTGTAACCCCCGAAAGTACACTCCAGTCCAAACCAAAAAAAATATTATTTTCTGTGTTTGTGAATTGTGTGCGCAGTAGTCGCACGTGCATCAACAAAGTAGTGCCAAGCGTGCGCCTGTGTCATAAGTAAAGGGCCGGCTGGCTTGACCGTTAAAGGGTGCTGTAACCCCCAAGTACACTCCAGTCCAAACCAAAAAAAAAATTATTTTCTGTGTTTGTGAATTGTGTGCGCAGTAGCAGCACGTGCATCAACAAAGTAGTGCCAAGCGTGCGCCTGTGTCATAAGTAAAGGGCCGGCTGGCTTGACCGTTAAGGGTGCTGTAACCCCCGAAAGTACACTCCAGTCCAAACCAAAAAAAAAATTATTTTCTGTGTTTGTGAATTGTGTGCGCAGTAGCCGCACGTGCATCAACAAAGTAGTGCCAAGCGTGCGCCTGTGTCATAAGTAAAGGGCCGGCTGGCTTGACCGTTAAAGGGTGCTGTAACCCCCGAAAGTACACTCCAGTCCTAACCAAAAAAAAATTATTTTCTGTGTTTGTGAATTGTGTGCGCAGTAGCCGCACGTGCATCAACAAAGTAGTGCCAAGAGTGCGCCTGTGTCATAAGTAAAGGGCCGGCTGGCTTGACCGTTAAGGGTGCTGTAACCCCCGAAAGTACACTCCAGTCCAAACCAAAAAAAAAATTATTTTCTGTGTTTGTGAATTGTGTGCGCAGTAGCCACACGTGCATCAACAAAGTAGTGCCAAGCGTGCGCCTGTGTCATAAGTAAAGGGCCGGCTGGCTTGACCGTTAAGGGTGCTGTAACCCCCGAAAGTACACTCCAGTCCAAACCAAAAAAAAATTATTTTCTGTGTTTGTGAATTGTGTGCGCAGTAGCCGCACGTGCATCAACAAAGTAGTGCCAAGCGTGCGCCTGTGTCATAAGTAAAGGGCCGGCTGGCTTGACCGTTAAGGGTGCTGTAACCCCCGAAAGTACACTCCAGTCCAAACCAAAAAAAATATTATTTTCTGTGTTTGTGAATTGTGTGCGCAGTAGTCGCACGTGCATCAACAAAGTAGTGCCAAGCGTGCGCCTGTGTCATAAGTAAAGGGCCGGCTGGCTTGACCGTTAAAGGGTGCTGTAACCCCCAAGTACACTCCAGTCCAAACCAAAAAAAAAATTATTTTCTGTGTTTGTGAATTGTGTGCGCAGTAGCCGCACGTGCATCAACAAAGTAGTGCCAAGCGTGCGCCTGTGTCATAAGTAAAGGGCCGGCTGGCTTGACCGTTAAAGGGTGCTGTAACCCCCGAAAGTACACTCCAGGCCAAACCAAAAAAAAATTATTTTCTGTGTTTGTGAATTGTGTGCGCAGTAGCCGCACGTGCATCAACAAAGTAGTGCCAAGAGTGCGCCTGTGTCATAAGTAAAGGGCCGGCTGGCTTGACCGTTAAAGGGTGCTGTAACCCACAAAGTACACTCCAGTCCAAACCAAAAAAAAAATTATTTTCTGTGTTTAGCCGCACGTATATATCAAATCGATATAACATAAATGGAGGACCAAACTTTCTCCGATAAAAATAAAATAGAGAAAGATCAAGAACCACTTCCTCCTAGTGCTGAAGCTGCTGCCACTAGTCATGACATAGACGATAACATGCCATCAACGTCGTCTGCCAAGGCCGATGCCCAATGTCATAGTAGAGGGCACATACAATCCCAAATGGCAAAGTTCAGGAAAATGACCTTGAAAAAGACATTTAAATCAGCTGAAGAGAAACGTAAACTTGCCAATATGCCATTTACGACACGGAGTGGCAAGGAACGGCTAAGGTCGATCCCTAGTATGTTCATGACTAGTGGTTCAGCTTCACATGACGATGGAAGCCCTCCTCCCACTAAAAAAATCAAAAGAGTTAAGCTGGCAAAAGCACAGCGAAGAACTGTGCTTTCTAAGAAGATATCACAAATCCCCAAGGAGAGTCCAAGTGTGGTGGTGGTTGCGATGCCTGACCTTCCCAGCACTGGACGGGAAGAGGTGGCTCTTTCCACCATTTGCATGCCCCCTGCAAGTGCTGAAAGGAGCACCCACAGTCCACTTGCTGATATGCAAATTGAAGATGTCACTGTTGAAGTACAACAGGATGAGGATACTGGTGTAGCTGGCGCTGAGGAGGAAGTTGGCGAGGAGGATTCTGATGGTGATGTGGTTTGTTTAAATCAGGCTCCGGGGGAGACAGTTGTTGTCCGTGGGATGAAAAAGCCCATCACGGTCATGCCTGGGCAGAAGACCAAACATTCCACCTCTTTGGTCTGGCAATATTTCTATCCAAATCCGGACAACAACTGTCTTGCCATATGTACCATATGTAAAGGTGAAATAAGTAGGGGTAGGGACGTCAACCACCTAGGAACATCCTCCCTTATACGGCACCTGCAGCGCGTTCATAAAAAGTTACTGTCAAGTTCAGAAACTTTGGCTAAGACCGTAAGCAGTCCAGGGACACCTAAATCCCGTTGTCCTGTTGTATCCAAGCGCCTGCAAACCACACCGTCAACTCCCTCCTCGTCAATTTCCTCCTTAGTCAGGATCGGAAGTAGTCCTGCAGGCCATGTCACTGGCATGACTGACTCTCCTATCCGGGATTCCTCTGGAGGATCCTGCATTGCTACGCCTACTGCTGCCGCTGCTGCTGTTGCTGCTGCTGGGAGTCGTTCATCATCCCAGAGAGGAAGTAGGAACACCACTACTTTTACTAAACAATTGACCCTCCAACAGTCCTTAGCGAGGAGGATGAAGTACGACAGCAGTCATCCTGAAGCAAAACGTATAACTGAGGCCTTGACTGCTATGTTGGTGTTAGACGTGCGTCCGGTATCCGCCATTAGTGCAGTGGGATTTAGACAATTGATGGAGGTAGTGTGTCCCCGGTTCCAAATACCGTCTAGATTCCACTTCACTAGGCAGGCGATACCGAGACTGTACAGAAACGTCAGAAAAAGTGTCCTCAGTGTCCTGAAAAATGCCGTTGTACACAATGTCCACTTAACCACGGACATGTGGACAAGTGGAACAGGGCAGACTAAGGACTATATGACTGTGACAGCCCACTGGGTAGATGTATCACCTTACGCAGCAACAGCAGCAGCGTCACCAGTAGCAGCATCTCAGAAACGCCAGCTCGTTACAAGGCAGGCTACGCTGTGTATCACCGGTTTCAGTAAGAGGCACACCGCCGACAACCTCTTAGAGAAACTGAGGGAAATCATCGCCCAGTGGCTTACCCCACTTAGACTCTCCTGGGGATTTGTGATATCTGACAACGCCACCAATATTGTGCGGGCATTACATCTGGGCAAATTCCAGCACGTCCCATGTTTTGCTCACACAATAAACTTGGTGGTGCAGAATTTTCTGAAAAGCGACAGGGGCGTGCAGGAGACGCTTTGGGTGGCCCGAAAAATTTCTGGCCACTTTCGCCATTCAGCGACTGCGTGCCGAAGACTGGAGCGCCAGCAAACACTCTTGAACCTGCCCCGCCATCACCTGAAGCAAGAGGTTGTGACACGGTGGAACTCAACCCTCTATATGCTTCAGAGGATGGAGGAGCAGCAAAAGGCCATACAAGCCTATACATCCACCTATGACATAGGCAAAGGAGGGGGTATGCACCTGACTCAAGCGCAGTGGAGAATGATTTCCGTGTTGTGCAAGGTTCTCCAGCCCTTCGAACTTGCCACACGTGAAGTCAGTTCAGACACTGCCAGCTTGAGTCAGGTCATTCCCCTCATCAGGCTTTTGCAGAAGCAGCTGGAGAAAGTGAAGGAGGAGCTAAGACGGAGCGATTCCGCTCGGCATGTGGGACTTGTGGATGAAGCCCTTCATTCGCTTTGCCAGGATTCCAGGGTGGTCAATCTGTTGAAATCAGACCACTACATTTTGGCCACCGTGCTCGATCCTAGGTTTAAAGCCTATGTGGTGTCTCTCTTTCCGGCCGACACAAGCCTGCAGAGGTGCAAAGACCTGCTGGTGAACACACTGTCAGCTGAAGCGGAACGTGACACGTCAACAGCTCCTTCTTCATTTTCTCCTGCAACTGGGGCTGCCAGGAAAAAACTTAGGTATCCTAAGCAACCCGCTGGCGGTGATGCAGGACAGGCAGGACCAAGTTTGGACATCTGGTCCGGACTGAAGGACCTGGCAACAATTTCTGACATGTCTACTGTCACTGCATATGATACTGTCACCATTGACAGAATGGTGGAGGATTACATCGGTGACAGCATCCAAGTAGGCATGGCAGACAGTCCATACCTGTACTGGCAGGAAAAAGAGGCAATTTGGAGGCCCCTGTACAAACTGGCTCTATTTTACCTGAGTTGCCCCCCCTCCAGTGTGTACTCCGAAAGAGTGTTTAGTGCAGCCGGGAACCTTGTCAGCGAAAGGCGTAGGAGGTTGCTTCCACAGAATGTGGAGAAGATGATGTTCATCAAAATGAATTATCAGCTCTTCCAGGGAGACCAGCCTCCAGAAGGTACAGAGGGACCTGTGGTGGTGGATTCAAGTGGGGACGAGTTAATACTTTGTGAGGATGAGGATGTACACACTGAAGAGGGTGAGGAATCGGTGGATGAGGAGGATGAGGATGACATCTTGCCTCCATAGAGCCAGTTTGTGCAGGGACACATTAATTGCCAGCTTGTTTTGTGGGGGCCCAAACGAACCAATCATTTCAGCCACAGTTGTGTGGCAGACCCTGGCGCTGAAATGATTGGTTTGTTAAAGTGTGCATGTCCTGTTTATACAACATAAGGGTGGGTGGGAGGGCCCAAGGACAATTCCATCTTGCACCTCTTTTTTTTCTTTGCATTATGTACAGTTTGGGGCCTAGTTTTTCAAACTGCCATCCTGTCTGCCACTGCAGTTTCACGCCTAGATGGGTCACGTGTTTGTGCCGCCCACTCGTGTCGCTTAGCATAGTCATCCAGCTACCTCGGTGCAACGTTTTGGACATAAAAACACTATTGTGAGGTGTGAGGTGTTCAGAATAGACTGGAAATGAGTGGAAATTAAGGTTATTGAGGTTAATAATAGCATAGGAGCAGAAAAACCTACAAATTCTGTGATTTTAGCTGTTTTTATGCTTTTTTAAAAAAAAATACAGATCCAAAACACAAAACCCAGAACCCAAAACACGGAAGGGTGGTTTTGGCAAAACCAATCCAGATCCAAAACACGAAGAAAGATCCAGATCCAAAACCAAAACACAAAACACGAAAAGTGGCCGGTGCACACCCCTAGTCACAACCGATACTCTTCAATGATATTCAACATCAATCACTACCGAGACTCTCCACTGATATTCGACATCAGTCACTACCAATAATCTTCAGGAATAGTCAACATTGGTCACTACCGATACTCTTCAGGGATATTCAACTTCATCATCACGCCTTCCGGGTCTCGCGGGTTTTGGATCCTATATAAGGTACCCTCGTCGGCACCATTTTCTCACTCGGCTGTGGACAGTGAAGAGGGAGGGTGGGAGTTAGGGCTGGCTGGGCTGTGTAGTGTAGTGTAGTGCAGAGTAGTGTTGTGCTGTGCTGTGCTGCGCTGTGCTGCTGTTGTCCACTACTTCAAAGTCCATAGGGGCTGGCTGTGTTGTGCTGTGCTGCTGTTGTTAATAGGGGCTGTGTCCACTACTTCAAAGTCCATAGGGGCTGGCTGGACTGTGTTGTGCAGTCAGTTCTCCATAGGGGCTGTGTCCACTCCAAAGTCCTGTGCAGTGTCCCAGTCCTAAAGGGGTGCTGTAGTGTTGTCCAGGGGGTGCTCTGTCCATCAGGGGTGCTCCCCCCAAGTGCTAAAAAAATAATATTTTTTGTGTGTTTGTGAATTGTGTGCGCAGTAGCCGCACGTGCATCAACAAAGTAGTGCCAAGCGTGCGCCTGTGTCATAAGTAAAGGGCCGGCTGGCTTGACCGTTAAAGGGTGCTGTAACCCCCAAAGTACACTCCAGTCCAAACAAAAAAAAATATATTTTCTGTGTTTGTGAATTGTGTGCGCAGTAACCGCACGTGCATCAACAAAGTAGTGCAAAGCGTGCGCCTGTGTCATAAGTAAAGGGCCGGCTGGCTTGACCGTTAAAGGGTGCTGTAACCCCCAAAGTACACTCCAGTCCAAACCAAAAAAAATATATATTTTCTGTGTTTGTGAATTGTGTGCGCAGTAGCCGCACGTGCATCAACAAATTAGTGCCAAGCGTGCGCCTGTGTCATAAGTAAAGGGCCGGCTGGCTTGACCATTAAAAAGTGCTGTAACCCCCAAAGTACACTCCAGTCCAAACCAAAAAAAAAAATATTTTCAGTGTTTGTGAATTGTGTGCGCAGTAGCCGCACGTGCATCAACAAAGTAGTGCCAAGCGTGCTCCTGTGTCATAAGTAAAGGGCCGGCTGGCTTGACCGTTAAAGGGTGCTGTAACCCCCAAAGTACACTCCAGTCCAAACCAAAAAAATATATATTTTCTGTGTTTGTGAATTGTGTGCGCAGTAGCCGCACGTGCATCAACAAAGTAGTGCCAAGCGTGCGCCTGTGTCATAAGTAAAGGGCCGGCTGGCTTGACCGTTAAAGGGTGCTGTAACCCCCAAAGTACACTCCAAACCAAAAAAATATATATTTTCTGTGTTTGTGAATTGTGTGCGCAGTAGCCGCACGTGCATCAACAAAGTAGTGCCAAGCGTGCGCCTGTGTCATAAGTAAAGGGCCGGCTGGCTTGACCATTAAAGGGTGCTATAAACCCCAAAGTACACTCCAGTCCAAACCAAAAAAAAAATTATTTTCTGTGTTTGTGAATTGTGTGCGCAGTAGCCACACGTGCATCAACAAAGTAGTGCCAAGCGTGCGCCAGTGTCATAAGTAAAGGGCCGGCTGGCTTGACCGTTAAAGGGTGCTGTAACCCCCAAAGTACACTCCAGTCCAAACCAAAAAAAAAATTATTTTCTGTGTTTGTGAATTGTGTGCGCAGAAGCCGCACGTGCATCAACAAAGTAGTGCCAAGCATGTGCCTGTGTCATAAGTAAAGGGCCAGCTGGCTTGACCGTTAAAGGGTGCTGTAACCCCCAAAGTACACTCCAAACCAAAAAAAAAAAATATTTTCTGTGTTTGTGACTTGTGTGCACTGTGGCTGCACGTGCATCAACAAAGGAGCAGCGCCAAGCGTGCGCCTGTGTCCCATAAGTAAAGAGTCGGCTGGCTCATTTCTTAAAGGGTGGTGTAACCCACAAAGTGCACTACTCTCCAGCAAAAATAAAAAAAATATTTTCTGTGTTTGTGTGCGCTTTAGCCGCACGTATATATCAATATAACATAAATGGAGGACCAAACTTTCTCCGATAAAAATAAAATAGGGAAAGATCAAGAACCACTTCCTCCTAGTGCTGTTGCTGCTGCTGGGAGTTGTTCATCATCCCAGAGAGGAAGTAGGAACATCACTACTTTTACTAAACAATTGACCCTCCAACAGTCCCTAGCGATGAGGATGAAGTACGACAGCAGTCATCCTGAAGCAAAACGTATAACTGAGGCCTTGACTGCTATGTTGGTGTTAGACGTGCATCCGTTATCCGCCTCTAGTGCAGTGGGATTTAGACAATTGATGGAGGTAGTGTGTCCCCGGTTCCAAATCCCGTCTAGATTCCACCTGCATCCTCAAAGCAGCAGCGACAAGCAAGCGTCTGTCTGTTAAAGGGTGGTGTAACCCTCAAAGTGTGCTCCACAAACAATAAAAATATTCTTCTTTTTTTTTCTGTCTTTGTGAAATGTGTGGGCTGTAGCCGCACCTGCATCCTTAAAGCAGCAGCGACAAGCGTGCATCTGTCTGTTAAAGGGTGGTGACACCCTCAAAGTGTGCTACACAAACAATAAAAATATTGTTATTTTTTCTGTCTTTGTGAATTGTGTGGGCTGTAGCCGCACTTGCATCCTCAAAGCAGCAGCGACAAGCGTGCGTCTGTCTGTTAAAGGGTGGTGACACCCTCAAAGTGTGCTACACAAACAATAAAAATATTGTTCTTTTTTTTCTGTCTTTTTGAATTGTGTGGGCTGTAGCCGCACTTGCATCCTCAAAACAGCAGCGACAAGCGTGCGTCTGTCTGTTAAAGGGTGGTGAAACCCTCAAAGTGTGCTACACAAACAATAAAAATATTGTTCTTTTTTCTGTCTTTGTGAATTGTGAGGGCTGTAGCCGCACTTGCATCCTCAAAGCAGCAGCGACAAGCGTGCGTCTGTCTGTTAAAGGGTGGTGTAACTCTCAAAGTGCTCCAAAAAATAAAAAACAATTTTTTGAATGTGTTTGTGACTTGTATGCGATGTAGCCGCACTTGCATCCTCAAAGCAGCAGCGACAAGCGTGCGTCTGTCTGTTAAAGGGTGGTGACACCCTCAAAGTGTGCTACACAAACAATAAAAATATTCTTCTTTTTTCTGTCTTTGTGAATTGTGTGGGCTGTAGCCGCACTTGCATCCTCAAAGCAGCAGCGATAAGCGTGCATCTGTCTGTTAAAGGGTGGTGACACCCTCAAAGTGTGGAACACAAACAATAAAAATATTCTTCTTTTTTCTGTCTTTGTGAATTGTGTGGGCTGTAGCCGCACTTGCATCCTCAAAGCAGCAGCGACAAGCGTGCGTCTGTCTGTTAAAGGGTGGTGTAACCCTCAAAGTGCTCCAAAAAATAAAAAACTATTTTTTTAATGTGTTTGTGACTTGTGTGCGATGTAGCCGCATGTGCATCAACATAGTAGCAGCACCAAGCGTGCGCCTGTGTCATAAGTCAAGGGCTGGTTTGGACATCTGGTCCGGACTGAAGGACGTGCCAACAGTTTCTGACAAGTCTACTGTCACTGCATATGATACTGTCCTCAATGCAGCAGCGACAAGCGTGCGTCTGTCTGTTAAAGGGTGGTGACACCCTCAAAGTGTGCTACACAAACAATAAAAATATTGTTCTTTTTTTTTCTGTCTTTGTGAATTGTGTGGGCTGTAGCCGCACTTGCATCCTCAAAGCAGCAGCGACAAACGTGCGTCTGTCTGTTAAAGGGTGGTGACACCCTCAAAGTGTGCTACACAAACAATAAAAATATTCTTCTTCTTTTTTCTGTCTTTGTGAATTGTGTGGGCTGTAGCCGCACTTGCATCCTCAAAGCAGCAGCGACAAGCGTGCGTCTGTCTGTTAAAGGGTGGTGACAGCCTCAAAGTGTGCTACACAAACAATAAAAATATTCTTCTTCTTTTTTCTGTCTTTGTGAATTGTGTGGGCTGTAGCCGCACTTGCATCCTCAAAGCAGCAGCGACAAGCGTGCGTCTGTCTGTTAAAGGGTGGTGTAACCCTCAAAGTGCGCTCCACAAACAATAAAAATATTCTTTTTTTTTCTGTCTTTGTGAATTGTGTGGGCTGTAGCCGCACTTGCATCCTCAAAGCAGCAGCGACAAGCGTGCGTCTGTCTGTTAAAGGATTACATTGGTGACAGCATCCAAGTAGGCATGTCAGACAGTCCGTACCTGTACTGGCAGGAAAAAGAAGCAATTTGGAGGTCCCTGTACAAACTGGCTCTATTTTACCTGAGTTGCCCCGCCTCCAGTGTGTACTCCGAAAGAGTCTTTAGTGCAGCCGGGAACGTTGTCAGCGAAAGGCGTAGGAGGTTGCTTCCACAAAATGTGGAGAAGATGATGTTCATAAAATTAATTATCAACTCTTCCAGGGAGACCAGCCTCCAGAACGTACAGAGGGACCTGTGATTGTGGATTCCAGCGGGGATGAATTAATACTCTGTGAGGATGAGGATGTACACAACACTGAAGAGGGTGAGGAATCGGTGGATGAGGAGGATGAGGACGACATCTTGCCTCCGTAGAGCCAGTTTGTGCAGGGACAGATTAATTGCCAGCTTGTTTTGTAGGGGCCCAAACGAACCAATCATTTCAGCCACAGTCGTGTGGCAGACCCTGGCGCTGAAATGTTTGGTTTGTTAAAGTGTGCATGTCCTGTTTATACAACATAAGGGTGGGTGGGAGGGCCCAAGGACAATTCCATCTTGCACCTCTTTTTTTTCTTTGAATTATGTATAGTTTGGGGCCTAGTTTTTCAAACTGCCATCCTGTCTGCCACTGCAGTGCCACTCCTAGATGGACCACGTGTTTGTGCCGCCCACTCGTATCTCTTAGCATAGTCATCCAGCTACCTCGGTGCAACCTTTTGGACATAAAAACACTATTGTGAGGTGTGAGGTATTCAGAATAGACTGGAAATGAGTGGAAATTAAGGTTATTGAGGTTAATAATAGCATAGGAGCAGAAAAACCCACAAATTCTGTGATTTTAGCTGTTTTTATGCTTTTTTTCAAAAAAATACAGATCCTAAACACAAAACCCAGAACCCAAAACACGGAAGGGTGGTTTTGGCAAAACCAATCCAGATCCAAAACACGAAGAAAGATCCAGATCCAAAACCAAAACACAAAACACGAAAAGTGGCCGGTGCACACCCCTAGTTTAGATAAGCAGATATGTATTTCCATTTGGTAAGGGGCTAAGTGAATAAAACAGTTGAACATTCAGAATAGACTGTTTAAACAGCTGAAAATTAATGACTACTGTGACTGTAAAGGGAGATGTACTAAGCTCTGGAAAGTGAAAAATTTGAGAATGAAAAACTGCCAACCACTCAGCTCCTAACTGTGATGTTACAGGCTGTGTTTGAAATATGACAGTTAGGAGCTGAGTGGCTGATCGTTTATCACTCTCCACTTTATCACTTTCCAGAGCTTAATACATCTGCCCCTTAAGAGGGGTTCATTTTGGAATGAAAATATGTGTTGTACACTGAATTGTACTGGCAGGAAGTGCTTAATGCATCTTCAGGGTGAAGGCTGGCATGTCTGCTCACTGTTTGCTGTGCAGGTTTCTATAGTTGCTGCTCAGGCATGTCCTGTTCCTGTCCTTTGAATAGATCATCATTTGTACCAGTCATCTTTGGTAAGGATTAATGTCGGGTAATTTTGGCATTACTTGATATTTTTCTGCCAGAAATTTGTATTTCTGTAAGTGAGGCAGTAATGTGTTGCTTTTTTTGTGAGCAGTATCTTTGTAAGAGATGTTATTGTTTACACTTGTGGAGTGATACGGCTGTGGCCTCGTGATGAGGTTTTGATGACAGTGACAAGTAGATCAGTTTCGCTGGGAGTTGTGCGATCGCTGAGAAAGAATGCAGAGTCATGTGATCTAGTGTGTGTAATCCTGTTGGTGGGATTTCTCTCATTATACCACACCATTTTATAAATATGTAAAGGGACATTCATTTCAACTACATAACAGAGCATGTTATTGGAGATGGGTTGATTGCTACATGGAAACCCTCACTTCCTCAAATCATATCATAGCAGTTTGGACATTATGGGGTCTATTCATTAAGATCTGTGGTATAGAATTGCTACTTATCACTATATCACTTCAAGTGGTGGGGGTCGCGGGGGCAGCGGGCAGCCTGGATGGAGGTAACCCGGCATATACATATGCTGGGTCACTTTAAAATAGCCGCGGCAGTTGTATGAACAGGGGGGACTCGGTCAGCAGGGGGCAGCCAGCAGTCAGCACTGCAGGTGATGACCCGGGATATGCATATACCTGGGCACCTCTGATTGGCTGCTGGTTCAGAAGGGGACAGAGTCAACTGTCTTCGCTGCTTGTCTCCCCTAACAGCGCTGCTAACACCATCCTGAGATGGCGAATGCAGTGATAGCAGGGGCTTTCCGTTCCTTTATGAATCTCGCTCACCATACAAATGTATGGTGATGCGATACATACAGGAGCGGGTGCCCCGCTGGTGAAGCAATAAGCTTCTTCAGCAGTATCCTGCTCTATGAACAGCACGAAGCAGGGAAGTGTCCTGTTTTCAGCTAAACAGGACACTTCACGGCTTCAGGAATAGACCCCTATGTAATAAAACATAAGCACTACGGTAACTGTTGCTAGACAAAATATATTTTTTGGGGGCCATTTTCACGTTGAAACTTTATAATTACCTTCACACCAAGAACATGAAGATTGATGCAATATCCAGGAGAGAGAGGAGGGAATTTTTCCACAGTGTGCTCTCTTCATTCTGCTGTGGGGCACAGAAACTTATCATAATAACTAAGCTTCTCCGAGCTGTCTGCACTTTGTGTTTGTGTTGCAGTTTGATCAAGACAGATTACTCTCTGATTCCAGATAAACTATATCATAGCTAAACCACGCCGAGTGGGATTTTGCATAACGTTAGCATCCCGTTCCTTCTCTTAACATATCAACAGTTGGTGATTTCTGTCCCTGAATGATTAGGCTCTTAAAAGAATAACATATATGACAGAGTATAATATACAGTGGACTGTCCTAGATGTCTGCTTTTTGGGAGTCAGCATAAACACGTAAAAGTTTATGCATGAGCACCTGCAAAGAAGACCTATTCATGTTTTGCTGGACCTGTACAGACACCTTTGAAGTTTGAACAGGATGGCGCATCCTCCAGGGTCATCTGCTGGATTTACACGGAGCAGAATGATCACAAACAGCCTTATCTCAAATAAGGACCCAATCCAGCTGGAAGGTGCAAAGTTACTGCTTGGCAAACCCATATTGCTCTATGGCAGGGGTCTTCAAACTTGGCCCTCCAGATGCTGTGGAACTACACATCCCAGCATGCACTGCACATAGTTTTAGCATGCTGTTATATCAAAAAGGTAGCAGTGCATGCTGGGATGTGTAGTTCCACAGCAGCTGGAGGGCCAAGTTTGAAGACCCCTGCTCTATGGGGAGTGGTGGCAGTAGGGAATCAACTCCAAATTTCAGTGCAAAAATAGAGCCACCCAGTATTTCCATGCTACATGGAAAAGCCTATAGTATTTATATAGCATGTAGTATTTATATAGCATATAGTATTTACCCTGCATGCAGAACTAAGAGAAATTGCATTTGCACCGCTTGCATCGCAAAATAGTTTGTGCAGGTGCGAATTTGGAACCAATAGTTCTATTTGCTGCTTATTCCATATGCAGCCCACTGTGTCCTGCAGTCCGTACTTTTATAGGTTCTTATGTACTGTACATGGGTTTTAAGGGAAACACTGTCAAACGGGCGTAAGACAGAGAAGTAACAGTGATGATATTGGGTAGGTGGAATATTTATTCAGCAGTTGAGGGATCTCATATAATACAAGAGCTCAAGAATGCATTGGGACAAACATGGCTACTGTCATAGCTGAGATAGAAAATATTAAAGATGTTAGCCAATTGCCCTTACCAAGATGGCCGCCAGTTATCTTCTCAGCATGAGCGGCGCCATCTTGTCACTTTGTATAAGTAACAAAGAGGGAAACAGATGTGTCCTACTTACAGTAGCTCCATAGAAACCCTGCGATATACCACAGAGATACCGGCTACAAAGCATACTGCTACCTCTATATGTGCACTGCTACCCACATGCGTCACCGGCTTGTATGCTCCGCTCCATCCAGATACCACGTGTATATAGCTGTGATTACGGCTGTACAGACACATTGCTGCACAATAAACCACATTACTGGTTATGTCCTGAGCTAATTCTAAATCACCACGGAATCCGCAGCAATTCAGCATTCTCATAAACATACTAATAGGGCAGACTTGCTGCACCAGTAGGTTTCTTTCTGCTATCATATTCTATGTTTCTACATAGAAGATGACCCATCTGTACGACTGATGGAACATCTGTGCATCTGATGGCCCATCTGTGCATCTGATGGCCCATCTGTACATCTGATGGCCCATCTCTACATCTGATGGCCCATCTCTACATCTGATGGCCCATCTCTACATCTGATGGCCCATCTGTACATCTGATGGCCCATCTGTACATCTGATGGCCCATCTGTGCATCTGATGGCCCATCTCTACATCTGATGGCCCATCTGTACATCTGAAATCGCAACTGCGACTCTGTTCCAACACAGGGCCATCTTCAATTAGAAGTGAAAAGTCTGTCGCCGGACTTTTCGCCGTCATCGCTGGTTTTGGGTTGCGAAAAGTATTGCGCTTGTCCTCGCTTATCCCCGTATTCAATTCCAGATCTGCAAACACGGGACCCGGTGAAAGTGAAATCGGCGAAAAGTTGTGTCAGCTTTGGGGAAATCAGCCTGGCACCCCCCAAAAGATGCACTGACATGGGGGATCACTATGGGTACCCCCGGATAGCCCTGCTAAAGGTATTTGGTGTTTTTAAATGGTCTCAATAGGCGCTATTTAGCATCTTTCAGCAAGTGGTGAAGAATAGCATTTTGCTACTTTTTTTTGGCAAAATAAGTATTCCCATCAAATTTGGGGTACATGTAAATGGGTGCAAGCATATTTTACAGTGACTAAAGTTCAGCATTAAAAAGCGCCAAAAAACGCACCTTCAGCAAACACCTGCAATCCAAAAAACACCTCCCCCCATACTTGCAGACCCCCCAAATACTATTTCGCTAGTTTTTGAATTGGTAACCCCACATTGATTTTTTTCACCCATTTTCCAAAGTGCTTTTTTGGGGTGTCCATTGTGGGTTTGTTTGCCTTTTTTGATGTAGTTAGCATCAGGGGGGGGTATCCAAAGGGTGCAGGGTGCTTCCCGCAACACTGCACCCCAAAACCCCAATTCTGCACTTTTTTGTGCCGGGTATTTATAGGTAAAACTTTTTCGCCTATTACATTGCATTGCGTTATCGCTCTGGCTAAAAGACGCTACAATTGAATACGGGGATAAGTTGAAACCGGCGAAAATGACGTCACTGGTGAAAAAGTATTGCCGAAACTGACTTTTCACTTCTAATTAAGTACGGCCCACAATCGGGATGTATGTACAGTGCGACTTTGACGGATGCACAATAAAATGAGATATGAAGTTATCAGACAGGTACCAGACATTGAAAGCAGCCAGTGATATAAGACAGCATTCAGGGCCGGCCCTAGCCCAAATTTTTTGGTAAGCAAGTATTTTTTTGGCGCCCCCCCTAGTGCCCCTTTTACAGTGCCTCCGGGTAGTGGTCCCCCCAGTGCAGTGCCCCTTGTGCCCCCAGTAGTAAGCCCCTTATATAGTGCCCCAGTAGTACTCCCCCCCATGCAGTGCCCCCAGTAGTGGTACCCCCCTATGCAGTGCCCATTATATAGTTCCCCTAGTAATAGTCCCCCCTCTTGTAGTGCCGCCAGTAGTAGCCCCCCTTGTAGTGCCCCCAGTAGTATTCCCCCCTTGTAGTGCCCCCAGTAGTATTCCCCCCCTTGTAGTGCCCCCAGTAGTATTCCCCCCCTGTAGTGCTCCCAGTAGTCCCCCCTTGTAGTGCCCCAAGTAGTATTCCCCCCCTGTAGTGCTCCCAGTAGTCCCCCCTTGTAGTGCCCCCAGTAGTATTCCCCCCCTTCTAGTGCTCGCAGTAGTCCCTCCCTTGTAGTGCCCCCAGTAGTATCCCCCCCCTTGTAGTGCCCCCAGTAGTATTCCCCCCCTTGTAGTGCTCCCAGTAGTCCCCCCCTTGTAGTGCACCCAGTAGTCCCCCCTTGTAGTGCCCCCAGTAGTAATCAACCTCTCCCCCGCAGTAGAGACATAATAAAGAAACAAAACAAAAGCACTTACCTGACACCCGCTCCTGGTCCCGCCGCCGAGATCAGCTCCTCCGTCCGCCGCTTTGCATTATGGGAGTGACGCGACACTCCCATTACCCACTGCGGGAGCCGGAAGATGTCCGGATCCGGCAGTGGGAGCTGCAGCCGATGAGAGTCTGTCTGACTCTCATCAGCTGCTAAAGCAAACACACAGCTGCGGGCGCTGGCGGCTGTGTGTTTGTGCTGTGTAGCGCTGACCGAACTCCGTCTGGTCAGCGCTACACACGCCGTGCAGCTGTGTCACAGAGACACAGTCTACCCGCGTCCCGCATGGTACGCAGCTGAGGCGCCCTGCACTATGTGGCGCCTTACGCAGCTGCGTACCATGCGTAACAGGAGAACCGGCCCTGTGTATATATATTAGGGGTGTGCACCGGCCACTTTTCGTGTTTTGTGTTTTGGTTTTGGATCTGGATCTTTCTTCGTGTTTTGGATCTGGATTGGTTTTGCCAAAACCACCCTTCCGTGTTTTGGGTTCTGGGTTTTGTGTTTTGGATCTGTATTTTTTTGAAAAAAAGCATAAAAACAGCTAAAATCACAGAATTTGTAGGTTTTTCTGCTCCTATGCTATTATTACCTCAATAACCTTAATTTCCACTCATTTCCAGTCTATTCTGAACACCTCACACCTCACAATAGTGTTTTTATGTCCAAAAGGTTGCACCGAGGTAGCTGGATGACTATGCTAAGCGACACGAGTGGGCGGCACAAACACGTGACCCATCTAGGCGTGATACTGCAGTGGCAGACAGGATGGCAGTTTGAAAAACTAGGCCCCAAACTGTACATAATGCAAAGAAAAAAAAGAGGTGCAAGATGGAATTGTCCTTGGGCCCTCCCACCCACCCTTATGTTGCATAAACAGGACATGCACACTTTAACAAACCAATCATTTCAGCGCCAGGGTCTGCCACACAACTGTGGCTGAAATGATTGGTTCGTTTGGGCCCCCACAAAACAAGCTGGCAATTAATCTGTCCCTGCACAAACTGGCTCTACGGAGGCAAGATGTCATCCTCATCCTCCTCATCCACCGATTCCTCACCCTCTTCAGTGTGTACATCCTCATCCTCACAGAGTATTAATTCGTCCCTGCTGGAACCACAGGTCCCTCTGTACGTTCTGGAGGCTGGTCTCCCTGGAAGAGTTGATAATTCATTTTATGAACATCATCTTCTCCACATTTTGTGGAAGCAACCTCCTACGCCTTTCGCTGACAAGGTTCCCGGCTGCACTAAACACTCTTTCGGAGTACACACTGGAGGGGGGGCAACTCAGGTAAAATAGAGCCAGTTTGTAGAGGGACCTCCAAATTGCTTCTTTTTCCTGCCAGTACAAGTACGGACTGTCTGACATGCCTACTTGGATGCTGTCACCGATGTAATCCTTTAACAGACAGACGCACGCTTTGAGGATGCAAGTGCGGCTACAGCCCACACAATTCACAAAGACAGAAAAAAAAAAAAGAATATTTTTATTGTTTGTGGAGCGCACTTTGAGGGTTACACCACCCTTTAACAGACAGACGCACGCTTGTCGCTGCTGCTTTGAGGATGCAAGTGCGGCTACAGCCCACTCAATTCACAAAGACAGAAAAAAGAAGAAGAATATTTTTATTGTTTGTTTAGCACACTTTGAGGGTGTCACCACCCTTTAACAGACAGACGAACGCTTGTCGCTGCTGCTTTAAGGATACAGGTGCGGCTACAGCCCACACATTTCACAAAGACTGAAAAAAAAGAACAATATTTTAATTGTTTGTGTAGCACACTTTGAGGGTGTCACCACCCTTTAACAGACACACGCATGCTTGTCGCTGCTGCTTTAAGGATGCAGGTGCGGCTACAGCCCACACAATTCACAAAGACAGAAAAAAGAAGAATATTTTTATTGTTTGTGTAGCACACTTTGAGGGTGTCACCACCCTTTAACAGACAGACGCACACTTGTTGCTGCTGCTTTGAGGATGCAAGTGCGGCTACATCGCACACAAGTCACAAACACATTAAAAACATAGTTTTTTATTTTTTGGAGCACTTTGAGAGTTACACCATCCTTTAACAGACAGACGCTGCTTGTCGCTGCTGCTTTGAGGATGCAAGTGCGGCTACAGCCCACACAATTCACAAAGACCGAAAAAAAAAGAACAATATTTTAATTGTTTGTGTAGCACACTTTGAGGGTGTCACCACCCTTTAACAGACAGACGCACGCTTGTCGCTGCTGCTTTAAGGATGCAGGTGCGGCTACAGCCCACACAATTCACAAAGACAGAAAAAAAATAGTTTTTTATTTTTTGGAGCACTTTGAGAGTTACACCACC
The DNA here is from genome assembly GCA_031769625.1 of Taudactylus pleione. NCBI lineage: Eukaryota > Metazoa > Chordata > Amphibia > Anura > Myobatrachidae > Taudactylus > Taudactylus pleione. The sequence goes on from JAUIMM010000471.1 coordinate 2,253,734, forward strand.
CTTTAACAGACAGACGCATACTTGTCGCTGCTGCTTTGAGGATGCAAGTGCGGCTACAGCCCACACAATTCACAAAGACAGAAAAAAAAAGAACAATATTTTAATTGTTTGTGTAACACACTTTGAGGGTGTCACCACCCTTTAACAGACAGACGCACGCTTGTCGCTGCTGCTTTAAGGATACAGGTGCGGCTACGGCCCACACATTTCACAAAGACAGAAAAAAAAAGAACAATATTTTAATTGTTTGTGTAGCACACTTTGAGGGTGTCACCACCCTTTAACAGACAGACGCACGCTTGTCGCTGCTGCTTTAAGGATGCAGGTGCGGCTACAGCCCACACATTTCACAAAGACAGATAAAAAAAGAACAATATTTTAATTGTTTGTGTAGCACACTTTGAGGGTGTCACCACCCTTTAACAGACAGACGCACGCTTGTCGCTGCTGCTTTAAGGATGCAGGTGCGGCTACAGCCCACACATTGCACAAAGACAGAAAAAAAAAGAACAATATTTTAATTGTTTGTGTAGCACACTTTGAGGGTGTCTCCACCCTTTAACAGACAGACGCACGCTTGTCGCTGCTGCTTTAAGGATGCAGGTGCGGCTACAGCCCACACATTTCACAAAGACAGAAAAAAAAGAACAATATTTTAATTGTTTGTGTAGCATACTTTGAGGGTGTCACCACCCTTTAACAGACAGACGCACGCTTGTCGCTGCTGCTTTAAGGATGCAGGTGCGGCTACAGCCCACACATTTCACAAAGACAGAAAAAAAAAGAACAATATTTTAATTGTTTGTGTAGCACACTTTGAGGGTGTCACCACCCTTTAACAGACAGACGCACGCTTGTCGCTGCTGCTTTAAGGATGCAGGTGCGGCTACAGCCCACACATTTCACAAAGACAGAAAAAAAAAGAACAATATTTTAATTGTTTGTGTAGCACACTTTGAGGGTGTCACCACCCTTTAACAGACAGATGCACGCTTGTCGCTGCTGCTTTGAGGATGCAGGTGGAATCTAGACGGGATTTGGAACCGGGGACACACTACCTCCATCAATTGTCTAAATCCCACTGCACTAATGGCGGATACCGGACGCACGTCTAACACCAACATAGCAGTCAAGGCCTCAGTTATACGTTTTGCTTCAGGATGACTGCTGTCGTACTTCATCCTCATCGCTAGGGACTGCTGGAGGGTCAATTGTTTAGTAAAAGTAGTGATGTTCCTATTTCCTCTCTGGGATGATGAACAACTCCCAGCAGCAGCAATAGCACTAGGAGGAAGTGGTTCTTGATCTTTCCCTATTTTATTTTTATCGGAGAAAGTTTGGTCCTCCATTTATGTTATATTGATATATACGTGCGGCTAAAGCGCACACAAACACAGAAAATATTTTTTTATTTTTGCTGGAGAGTAGTGCACTTTGTGGGTTACACCACCCTTTAAGAAATGAGCCAGCCGGCTCTTTACTTATGGGACACAGGCGCACGCTTGGCGCTGCTCCTTTGTTGATGCACGTGCAGCCACAGTGCACACAAGTCACAAACACAGAAAATAATTTTTTTTTTTGGTTTGGACTGGAGTGTACTTTGGGGGTTACAGCACCCTTCAACGGTCAAGCCAGCCGGCCCTTTACTTATGACACAGGCACACGCTTGGCACTACTTTGTTGATGCACGTGCGGCTACTGCGCACACAAGTCACAAACACAGAAAATAATGTATTTTTTGGTTTGGACTGGAGTGTACATTGGGGGTTACAGCACCGTTTAACGGTCAAGCCAGCCGGCCCTTTACTTATGACTAGGGGTGAGCGGGTTCGGATTTCTGAAATCCGAACCCCCCCGAGCCCCCCCGATCCGAGTCCGATCCGAGTCAGGCTCGACTTTTCCCGCCTGACTCGGATCTGAAATCGAGGCAAAACTTCATCATCCCGCCTTCCGAGTCTCGCGGGTTTTGGATCCTATATAAGGTACCCGCGTCGGTGCCATTTTCTCACTCGGCTGTGGACAGTGAAGAGGGAGGGTGGGAGTTAGGGCTGTGTAGTGTAGTGTAGTGTAGTGTTGCTGTTGTCCACTACTTCAAAGTCCATAGGGGCTGGCTGTGTTGTGCTGTGCTGCTGTTGTTAATAGGGGCTGTGTCCACTACTTCAAAGTCCATAGGGGCTGGCTGGACTGTGTTGTGCAGTCAGTTCTCCATAGGGGCTGTGTCCACTCCAAAGTCCTGTGCAGTGTCCCAGTCCTAAAGGGGTGCTGTAGTGTTGTGCAGGGGGTGCACTGTCCATCAGGGGTGCTCCCCCCAAGTGCTAAAAAAATAATATATTTTCTGTGTTTGTGAATTGTGTGCGCAGTAGCCGCACGTGCATCAACAAAGTAGTGCCAAGCGTGCGCCTGTGTCATAAGTAAAGGGCCGGCTGGCTTGACCGTTAAAGGGTGCTGTAACCCCCAAAGTACACTCCAGTCCAAACCAAAAAAATAATTATTTTCTGTGTTTGTGAATTGTGTGCGCAGTAGCCGCACGTGCATCAATCAAGTAGTGCCAAGCGTGCGCCTGTGTCATAAGTAAAGGGCCGGCTGGCTTGACCGTTAAAGGGTGCTGTAACCCCCGAAAGTACACTCCAGTCCAAACGAAAAAAAAAAAAATATTTTCTGTGTTTGTGAATTGTGTGCGCAGTAGCCGCACGTGCATCAACAAAGTAGTGCCAAGCGTGCGCCTGTGTCATAAGTAAAGGGCCGGCTGGCTTGACCGTTAAGGGTGCTGTAACCCCCGAAAGTACACTCCAGTCCAAACCAAAAAAAAAATTATTTTCTGTGTTTGTGAATTGTGTGCGCAGTAGCCGCACGTGCATCAACAAAGTAGTGCCAAGCGTGCGCCTGTGTCATAAGTAAAGGGCCGGCTGGCTTGACCGTTAAAGGGTGCTGTAACCCCCAAAGTACACTCCAGTCCAAACCAAAAAAAAAATTATTTTCTGTGTTTGTGAATTGTGTGCGCAGTAGCCGCACGTGCATCAACAAAGTAGTGCCAAGCGTGCGCCTGTGTCATAAGTAAAGGCCGGCTGGCTTGACCGTTAAAGGGTGCTGTAACCCCCAAAGTACACTCCAGTCCAAACCAAAAAAAAAATTATTTTCTGTGTTTGTGAATTGTGTGCGCAGTAGCCGCACGTGCATCAACAAAGTAGTGCCAAGCGTGCGCCTGTGTCATAAGTAAAGGGCCGGCTGGCTTGACCATTAAAGGGTGCTGTAACCCCCAAAGTACACTCCAGTCCAAACCAAAAAAAAAAATATTTTCTGTGTTTGTGAATTGTGTGCGCAGTAGCCGCACGTGCATCAATAAAGTAGTGCCAAGCGTGCGCCTGTGTCATAAGTAAAGGGCCAGATGGCTTGACCATTAAAGGGTGCTGTAAGCCCCAAAGTACACTCCAGTCCAAACCAAAAAAAAATTATTTTCTGTGTTTGTGAATTGTGTGCGCTGTAGCCGCACGTGCATCAACAAAGTAGTGCCAAGCGTGCGCCTGTGTCATAAGTAAAGGGCCGGCTGGCTTGACCGTTAAAGGGTGCTGTAACCCCCAAAGTACACTCCAGTCCAAACCAAAAAAAAAATTATTTTCTGTGTTTGTGAATTGTGTGCGCAGTAGCTGCACGTGCATCAACAAAGTAGTGCCAAGCGTGCGCATGTGTCATAAGTAAAGGGCCGGCTGGCTTGACCGTTAAAGGGTGCTGTAACCCCCAAAGTACACTCCAGTCCAAAACAAAAAAAAAATTATTTTCTGTGTTTGTGAATTGTGTGCGCAGTAGCCGCACGTGCATCAACAAAGTAGTGCCAAGCGTGCGCCTGTGTCATAAGTAAAGGGCCGGCTGGCTTGACCGTTAAAGGGTGCTGTAACCCCCGAAAGTACACTCCAGTCCAAACCAAAAAAAAAATTATTTTCTGTGTTTGTGAATTGTGTGCGCAGTAGCCGCACGTGCATCAACAAAGTAGTGCCAAGCTTGCGCCTGTGTCATAAGTAAAGGGCTGGCTGGCTTGACCGTTAAGGGTGCTGTAACCCCCGAAAGTACACTCCAGTCCAAACCAAAAAAAAAATTATTTTCTGTGTTTAGCCGCACGTATGTATCAAATTGATATAACATAAATGGAGGACCAAACTTTCTCCGATAAAAATAAAATGGAGAAAGATCAAGAACCACTTCCTCCTAGTGCTGAAGCTGCTGCCACTAGTCATGACATAGACAATAACATGCCATCAACGTCGTCTGCCAAGGCCGATGCCCAATGTCATAGTAGAGGGCACATACAATCCCAAATGGCAAAGTTCAGAAAAATGACCTTGAAAAAGACATTTAAATCAGCTGAAGAGAAACGTAAACTTGCCAATATGCCATTTACGACACGGAGTGGCAAGGAACGGCTAAGGTCAATCCCTAGTATGTTCATGACTAGTGGTTCAGCTTCACATGACGATGGAAGCCCTCCTCCCACTAAAAAAATCAAAAGAGTTAAGCTGGCAAAAGCACAGCGAAGAACTGTGCTTTCTAAGAAGATATCACAAATCCCCAAGGAGAGTCCAAGTGTGGTGGTGGTTGCGATGCCTGACCTTCCCAGCATTGGACGGGAAGAGGTGGCTCTTTCCACCATTTGCACGCCCCCTGCAAGTGCTGAAAGGAGCACCCACAGTCCACTTGCTGATATGCAAATTGAAGATGTCACTGTTGAAGTACAACAGGATGAGGATACTGGTGTAGCTGGCGCTGAGGAGGAAGTTGGCGAGGAGGATTCTGATGGTGATGTGGTTTGTTTAAATCAGGCTCCGGGGGAGACAGTTGTTGTCCGTGGGATGAAAAAGCCCATCACGGTCATGCCTGGGCAGAAGACCAAACATTCCACCTCTTTGGTCTGGCAATATTTCTATCCAAATCCGGACAACAACTGTCTTGCCATATGTACCATATGTAAAGGTGAAATAAGTAGGGGTAGGGACGTCAACCACCTAGGAACATCCTCCCTTATACGGCACCTGCAGCGCATTCATAAAAAGTTACTGTCAAGTTCAGAAACTTTGGCTAAGACCGTAAGCAGTCCAGGGACACCTAAATCCCGTTGTCCTGTTGTATCCAAGCGCCTGCAAACCACACCGTCAACTCCCTCCTCGTCAATTTCCTCCTTAGTCAGGATCGGAAGTAGTCCTGCAGGCCATGTCACTGGCATGACTGACTCTCCTATCCGGGATTCCTCCGGAGGATCCTGCATTGCTACGCCTACTGCTGCCGCTGCTGCTGTTGCTGCTGCTGGGAGTCGTTCATCATCCCAGAGAGGAAGTAGGAACACCACTACTTTTACTAAACAATTGACCCTCCAACAGTCCTTAGCGAGGAGGATGAAGTACGACAGCAGTCATCCTGAAGCAAAACGTATAACTGAGGCCTTGACTGCTATGTTGGTGTTAGACGTGCGTCCGGTATCCGCCATTAGTGCAGTGGGATTTAGACAATTGATGGAGGTAGTGTGTCCCCGGTTCCAAATCCCGTCTAGATTCCACTTCACTAGGCAGGCGATACCGAGACTGTACAGAAACGTCAGAAAAAGTGTCCTCAGTGTCCTGAAAAATGCCGTTGTACACAATGTCCACTTAACCACGGACATGTGGACAAGTGGAACAGGGCAGACTAAGGACTATATGACTGTGACAGCCCACTGGGTAGATGTATCACCTTACGCAGCAACAGCAGCAGCGTCACCAGTAGCAGCATCTCAGAAATGCCAGCTCGTTACAAGGCAGGCTACGCTGTGTATCACCGGTTTCAGTAAGAGGCACACCGCCGACAACCTCTTAGAGAAACTGAGGGAATTCATCGCCCAGTGGCTTACCCCACTTAGACTCTCCTGCGGATTTGTGATATCTGACAACGCCACCAATATTGTGCGGGCATTACATCTGGGTAAATTCCAGCACGTCCCATGTTTTGCTCACACAATAAACTTGGTGGTGCAGAATTTTCTGAAAAGCGACAGGGGTGTGCAGGAGACGCTTTGGGTGGCCCGAAAAATTTCTGGCCACTTTCGCCATTCAGCGACAGCGTGCCGAAGACTGGAGCACCAGCAAACACTCTTGAACCTGCCCCGCCATCACCTGAAGCAAGAGGTTGTGACGCGGTGGAACTCAACCCTCTATATGCTTCAGAGGATGGAGGAGCAGCAAAAGGCCATACAAGCCTATACATCCACCTATGACATAGGCAAAGGAGGGGGTATGCACCTGACTCAAGCGCAGTGGAGAATGATTTCCGTGTTGTGCAAGGTTCTCCAGCCCTTCGAACTTGCCACACGTGAAGTCAGTTCAGACACTGCCAGCTTGAGTCAGGTCATTCCCCTCATCAGGCTTTTGCAGAAGCAGCTGGAGAAAGTGAAGGAGGAGCTAAGACGGAGCGATTCCGCTCGGCATGTGGGACTTGTGGATGAAGCCCTTCATTCGCTTTGCCAGGATTCCAGGGTGGTCAATCTGTTGAAATCAGACCACTACATTTTGGCCACCGTGCTCGATCCTAGGTTTAAAGCCTATGTGGTGTCTCTCTTTCCGGCCGACACAAGCCTGCAGAGGTGCAAAGACCTGCTGGTGAACACACTGTCAGCTGAAGCGGAACGTGACACGTCAACGGCTCCTTCTTCATTTTCTCCCGCAACTGGGGCTGCCAGGAAAAAACTTAGGTATCCTAAGCAACCCGCTGGCGGTGATGCAGGGCAGGCAGGACCAAGTTTGGACATCTGGTCCGGACTGAAGGACCTGGCAACAATTTCTGACATGTCTACTGTCACTGCATATGATACTGTCACCATTGACAGAATGGTGGAGGATTACATCGGTGACAGCATCCAAGTAGGCATGTCAGACAGTCCATACCTCTACTGGCAGGAAAAAGAGGCAATTTGGAGGCCCCTGTACAAACTGGCTCTATTTTACCTGAGTTGCCCCCCCTCCAGTGTGTACTCCAAAAGAGTGTTTAGTGCAGCCGGGAACCTTGTCAGCGAAAGGCGTAGGAGGTTGCTTCCACAGAATGTGGAGAAGATGATGTTCATCAAAATGAATTATCAGCTCTTCCAGGGAGACCAGCCTCCAGAACGTACAGAGGGACCTGTGGTGGTGGATTCAAGTGGGGACAAGTTAATACTTTGTGAGGATGAGGATGTACACACTGAAGAGGGTGAGGAATCGGTGGATGAGGAGGATGAGGATGACATCTTGCCTCCGTAGAGCCAGTTTGTGCAGGGACACATTAATTGCCAGCTTGTTTTGTGGGGGCCCAAACAAACCAATAATTTCAGCCACAGTTGTGTGGTAGACCCTGGCGCTGAAATGATTGATTTGTTAAAGTGTGCATGTCCTGTTTATACAACATAAAGGTGGGTGGGAGGGCCCAAGGACAATTCCATCTTGCACCTCTTTTTTTTCTTTGCATTATGTACAGTTTGGGGCCTAGTTTTTCTAACTGCCATCCTGTCTGCCACTGCAGTGTCACTCCTAGATGGGTCACGTGTTTGTGCCGCCCACTCGTGTCGCTTAGCATAGTCATCCAGCTACCTCGGTGCAACCTTTTGGACATAAAAACACTATTGTGAGGTGTGAGGTGTTCAGAATAGACTGGAAATGAGTGGAAATTAAGGTTATTGAGGTTAATAATAGCATAGGAGCAGAAAAACCTACAAATTCTGTGATTTTAGCTGTTTTTATGCTTTTTTTCAAAATAATACAGATCCAAAACACAAAACCCAGAACCGAAAAAACACGGAAGGGTGGTTTTGGCAAAACCAATCCAGATCCAAAACACGAAGAAAGATCCAGATCCAAAACCAAAACACAAAACACGAAAAGTGGCCGGTGCACACCCCTACTTATGACACAGGCGCACGCTTGGCACTACTTTGTTGATGCACGTGCGGCTACTGCGTACACAATTCACAAACACAGAAAATAATTTTTTTTTGGTTTGGACAGGAGTGTTCTTTGGGGGTTACAGCACCCTTTAACGGTCAAGCCAGCCGGCCCTTTACTTATGACACAGGCGCACGCTTTGCACTACTTTGTTGATGCACGTGCGGCTACTGCGCACACAATTCACAAACACAGAAAATTATTTTTTTTTTGGTTTGGACTGGAGTGTACTTTGGGGGTTACAGCACCCTTTAACGGTCAAGCCAGCCGGCCCTTTACTTATGACACAGGCGCACGCTTGGCACTACTTTGTTGATGCACGTGCGGCTACTGCGCACACAATTCACAAACACAGAAAATAATTTTTTTTTTGGTTTGGACTGGAGTGTACTTTGGGGGTTACAGCACCCTTTAACGGTCAAGCCAGCCGGCCCTTTACTTATGATACAGGCGCACGCTTGGCACTACTTTGTTGATGCACGTGCGGCTACTGCGCACACAATTCACAAACACAGAAAATAATTTTTTTTTGGTTTGGACTGGAGTGTACTTTGGGGGTTACAGCACCCTTTAACGGTCAAGCCAGCCGGCCCTTTACTTATGACACAGGCGCACGCTTGGCACTACTTTGTTGATGCACGTGCGGCTACTGCGCACACAATTCACAAACACAGAAAATCATTTTTTTTTTGGTTTGGACTGGAGTGTACTTTCGGGGGTTACAGCACCCTTAACGGTCAAGCCAGCCGGCCCTTTACTTATGACACAGGCGCACGCTTGGCACTACTTTGTTGATGCACGTGCGGATACTGCGCACACAATTCACAAACACAGAAAATATTTTTTTTTTTGGTTTGGACTGGAGTGTACTTTCGGGGGTTACAGCACCCTTAACGGTCAAGCCAGCCGGCCCTTTACTTATGACACAGGCGCACGCTTGGCACTACTTTGTTGATGCACGTGCGGCTACTGCGCACACAATTCACAAACACAGAAAATAATTTTTTTTTGGTTTGGACTGGAGTGTACTTTGGGGGTTACAGCACCCTTTAACGGTCAAGCCAGCCGGCCCTTTACTTATGACACAGGCGCACGCTTGGCACTACTTTGTTGATGCACGTGCGGCTACTGCGCACACAATTCACAAACACAGAAAATAATTTTTTTTTTGGTTTGGACTGGAGTGTACTTTGGGGGTTACAGCACCCTTTAACGGTCAAGCCAGCCGGCCCTTTACTTATGACACAGGCGCACGCTTGGCACTACTTTGTTGATGCACGTGCGGCTACTGCGCACACAATTCACAAACACAGAAAATCATTTTTTTTTTGGTTTGGACTGGAGTGTACTTTCGGGGTTTACAGCACCCTTAACGGTCAAGCCAGCCGGCCCTTTACTTATGACACAGGCGCACGCTTGGCACTACTTAGTTGATGCACGTGCGGATACTGCGCACACAATTCACAAACACAGAAAATATATATTTTTTTGGTTTGGACTGGAGTGTACTTTCGGGGGTTACAGCACCCTTAACGGTCAAGCCAGCCGGCCCTTTACTTATGACACAGGCGCACGCTTGGCACTACTTTGTTGATGCACGTGCGGCTACTGCGCACACAATTCACAAACACAGAAAATAATTTTTTTTTGGTTTGGACTGGAGTGTACTTTGGGGGTTACAGCACCCTTTAACGGTCAAGCCAGCCGGCCCTTTACTTATGACACAGGCGCACGCTTGGCACTACTTTGTTGATGCACGTGCGGCTACTGCGCACACAATTCACAAACACAGAAAATAATTTTTTTTTTGGTTTGGACTGGAGTGTACTTTGGGGGTTACAGCACCCTTTAACAGTCAAGCCAGCCGGCCCTTTACTTATGACACAGGCGCACGCTTGGCACTACTTTGTTGATGCACGTGCGGCTACTGCGCACACAATTCACAAACACAGAAAATAATTTTTTTTTTGGTTTGGACTGGAGTGTACTTTGGGGGTTACAGCACCCTTTAACGGTCAAGCCAGCCGGCCCTTTACTTATGACACAGGCGCACGCTTGGCACTACTTTGTTGATGCACGTGCGGCTACTGCGCACACAATTCACAAACACAGAAAATATTTTTTTTTTTGGTTTGGACTGGAGTGTACTTTGGGGGTTACAGCACCCTTTAACGGTCAAGCCAGCCGGCCCTTTACTTATGACACAGGCGCACGCTTGGCACTACTTTGTTGATGCACGTGCGGCTACTGCGCACACAATTCACAAACACAGAAAATATTTTTTTTTTTGGTTTGGACTGGAGTGTACTTTGGGGGTTACAGCACCCTTTAACGGTCAAGCCAGCCGGCCCTTTACTTATGACACAGGCGCACGCTTGGCACTACTTTGTTGATGCACGTGCGGCTACTGCGCACACAATTCACAAACACAGAAAATATTTATTTTTTTGGTTTGGACTGGAGTGTACTTTGGGGGTTACAGCACCCTTTAACGGTCAAGCCAGCCGGCCCTTTACTTATGACACAGGCGCACGCTTGGCACTACTTTGTTGATGCACGTGCGGCTACTGCGCACACAATTCACAAACACAGAAAATAATTTTTTTTTTGGTTTGGACTGGAGTGTACTTTGGGGGTTACAGCACCCTTTAACGGTCAAGCCAGCCGGCCCTTTACTTATGACACAGGCGCACGCTTGGCACTACTTTGTTGATGCACGTGCGGCTACTGCGCACACAATTCACAAACACAAAAAAAATATTATTTTTTTAGCACTTGGGGGGAGCACCCCTGATGGACAGAGCACCCCCTGGACAACACTACAGCACCCCTTTAGGACTGGGACACTGCACAGGACTTTGGAGTGGACACAGCCCCTATGGACAACTGACTGCACAACACAGTCCAGCCAGCCCCTATGGACTTTGAAGTAGTGGACAACAGCAGCACAGCGCAGCACAACACTACTCTGCACTACACTACACTACACAGCCCAGCCAGCCCTAACTCCCACCCTCCCTCTTCACTGTCCACAGCCGAGTGAGAAAATGGCGCCGACGCGGGTACCTTATATAGGATCCAAAACCCGCGAGACTCGGAAGGCGGGAAGATGACGTTTTGCCTCGATTTCAGAATCCGAGTCAGACGGGAAAAGTCGAGCCTGACTCGGATCGGACTCGGATCGGGGGGGGGCTCGGGGGGGGTTCGGATTTCAGAAATCAGAACCCGCTCACCCCTAATATATATATATATATATATATATATAAAAATACACCTCACATTTTTGTTTATTAAATCCCAGATGGGGCATGGCCTCACTACAGCTAAATCTATCTACATATATAGATATATCTGTTATATATCCTCATCAAAAAGAATATGCCTCTAGCCTATCATATAGCTGTATCTATATATCTATCTATAGGGCTTAAACATGTTAATGGTGTGATTTTACAGATATATCTAGCCTATAGCTCTATAGCTATATCTATAAAACCACACCATTACCATGTTTAAGCCCTATGGATAGATCAAGCTTTATGCTATGATAGCCTAGGTGTCAAATTATTTTTGGAGATATATATGTTATAGATATACATCTATAAATCAACACCATATGCAAGTTTATACCCTGCTCCAGGGCCAGGCCAGCACCTCATCACTAGATGTGAGTATTTGAGTGTGACATGTACTGTCAGTCTGTCACAGTGTTATTCCAACTTACCAGCCAGGCAGCCCTGGGCCAGGGGGGATGAGGATAGATAGCCTTCCCAAAACCTGGTGACGGCGTCTGGTCTGGAGACCCGAGTGGGCGGTTCAGCTGCTCCAGCCCACAAAACAATACTGCTTACATAAAGCTGGGCGCTGGCGCTGGGGCGCCAATATAACTACTCCGTCAGACTCCCAGGCCTTTCCAAGTGCAGGCCGCGGCTCCCATCCCAGCCTTCACCTATGCGCTCCTGCCCTTGCGTGATGTCCCTGTGACCTTGCGGCGTAACATCATGATGTCACGTCGCCGCATACAAGGCATCCGACGGCCGCCCATTAGAACCGCGGTGCACAGTGACACAGTCTGCACCGCGGTAAAACCTCTCCACTGCTGGCTAAGTAAATTAATGTCTGCATGGTCGCGGCCGCGGCGCCCTTCACCATGCGTAATCATAGAACCGGCCCTGACAGCATCGTGCCTTGCTGCATATCTTGGCCCAACTATACTTTTTTGTCGATGGATAGAATGTAGACTTCTGTCGTGGTAAAGTGTTGCTGTGATCAGCAGGCCAACATTGACCATGTAGGCATTGAGCATGTTGACACTGATGAAATGTCGATATTCTAAGAACGTCGACAATTGGCGGTGCAGTGATGCGGCTGTTCCGGGCGGTGGGCACACTAATTCTAAGCCTAACCCTAAGTTTGCAGCTGCAGCTAAAGTTCCAGCGGTTTCGGCCTCAGTTGCAGTCATGCAGGCTGCGGCGGTATGTTTCTAGTCCTAGCCCTAAACCTAACGCCGGTATTTCGCAAACTGTCTGCATTTTTCTTGTCAGCATTTATTGCGTCGACACTGGGAACATGCCGGCATTTTGCAGATGTCGACATGTTAGTTGTCGCCATGTTAGCAATATTGACATGAGAACTGTCGACATTGTACTGTCGATATTATGAATGTCAACACGCAAACAGCGTCCATCAACGCCAAGGTTCTCTGCTCGTTTCACGGAAGGAGATTCTACAGTTTGACATTATTATTATATTCCTTTACAGTGATCAAGTTCTTCTGCTGATTTTTTTTTCTTTATTTTGTTCTCATTTCTGATGCGTCATTCATTCAGCACAACAACAAAAAAAAGAGGATATAAAATGAAATAAAATTAAGTAAATGAGCCATTTTATAGAGCTGTTTCTTCCCCACCGACCCCGGAAACGCTGAGCGTGCCATTATCTGTAATAAATTATATTTCTCATGCTACATTAACATCGAGAAGACCTTTAAAGAAACCAATATGTGTTGTTCATTGTGTCTTTAGATTGGGTGCTATGGATGATATAACAATCCATAGGTCATTGTGATCTTACAGGCATATTATTTATATGGCGCCACAAGGGGTCCACAGCCCCTTACAAAATACATAAATAAAAATAGAACCAACAAAACATGAATAAAGAGTCTTTGGGAAAAATGTATTAATAATCGTGTCTGGTCGGAGATTGCCCGAGTTTAAAACGCACAGCATCGCAAGAACACGGGTGACTTTTGTCAGCTGAAACAATCAAAATTTAACAAGAATCGTGTTTTTGCTGAATTGTGTTTTTCGATATTGTATGTGATCGTGTTTCCTACCCATGTTCCCTGTGATTCCCGCAGTCAAAGACACATGACAACGCAGTCTGCACATATCAGAGAGATACATGCAGACTGCATGTGTGTATATATTGTGAAGCATAGAAAGTGTTACATTTAAAAATAAAAACCAGTGTGGGGTCCCCCACCTGAGCATAACCAGAATCGGGCTCTTTGAGCCTGCGCTGGTTTAAAAAATACAGGGGACAAAAAATATGGGGATCCCCCGTATTTAATGAACCAGCACCAGGCTGTTGGCCCCAGTGCTGTTTGTAAAAATATAGGAAAAAAATAGCATGGGGTCCCCCGTATTTTTACAACCAGCACCAAGCTCCACTAGCTGGGGTGCAATGCCACGGCCAGGGGATAGCTTCACGGGGTCCCCCGTCTAAAGCATTCTCACCCCACACTAGTCAGCCCAGGTCAGGGATCCCATGGGAGATGGGGGGCCTCCAATAGAGGCATTCACCCTCTACTGGGTACTCCAGGCCTGGGCTGAAGCCCCAGCTATCCGCCGCACTCCTGGCCGGTGCGTGCGTTGTTCATGGGGTTAATAATATTGTATAAACTAATATTGTCTTTTACAGGGGGACTATAGGTCCCAGCAAGCCTCCTCCACATGCCGGTATTTGTGGAACTACAAATAGCAGCATACGGGGCAGATAGTCCTCTTGTAAAAGAAATACACAGTACACACACACACACCGTTGAAAGTAAAATTTTATTACATACAGGGACTGATACAGACCTGGACATTATTTGTGTCCGCTCGCTGGCTAAAAGGGGCCGGCTATTTAAATCATGTGCTCGCACTGCGTCGCATAAAGCCGCCCACTAAGTAACAGCGAGCGGCCGCACTATGCGCTCGCACCTGTATAAAGATGCCCCTTTTCCACTCACAACACACGTCATCTCCGGCAGTTGTAGGATTAATCGGGAATATCGATAGCCATTGGAGCTGCTCGCAGCGCTTGTGGTAGCCATTTCCCACCACAACATTGCGAGCAGTTCTGGCTAAAATACAACCCAGTCACGTGTGTAATGACGCTACTTTGCTAATTATGCACACCCATTCAACGCCGTTCTGACAGTCGGGCACGCCTGCGTTCGCACATCCACACCCCTGTTTTCAAGCACCTTCACCTGTTACCACCCACAAACGGCACTATCTGTCACTCAAAATAGCGGCCCGACTGCGGGCTACGGGTGAGCACTTTCCCATCGCGATGACTGGTTCGCGCACCCACATTGCGACTCATATGCATGCGCAGATTGCGAAAAATCACTCAAGGCGAGCGAGCGCAGCATAGCGTCCGGGTCTGAATCAGGCCCACAGTACACTAACGCTTACACTATATTCACCTTGTCCCCAGTGTTCGGGCCTCTTCTTCAGTAGAATCCTGCTGTTTGGGGAAAAAAATTAAATACCTACTCCTTGGCGCAGGTCGGTCCTTTTCTCCAGTAGGTTCCCCGGGCAATAAAAATAACAAAACAAAAAATCTCGATCCATACTGGACTGAAGAGCCGTGGGTGTTTACACATACAATTACTTCTTCTCCGCAAGTGACAGGACCCACGAGGTTTCCTGCCCTTGTAGGGCCACCAGCTAATCAGCGGCCGCTACTATAGTAAGATTGGCTGGGAGTGGCCTGGCTGTCAATCAACAGCTGATTAGCCTGTATGTTTGTGCTAAACACGTTGCTCAGAAGGGGGTATTTTTGAAACTTTTAGTTTGGTGCCCAGTTTGCTTATTTTACACCCGTGATTGCAATCACGATTCTTGGTAAATTAATGTGTTATATTCTTGACTATGAAAAGTACTTGTGAGTTTGACCGATGATGTATTTATTTCTATTTGTGTTTTCACCTGTGATTTGCAGAGTGTTTGTTTATAGTAAATTTCCAAATTTCAAAAAATGGTAAAACGCACCTGTAAATGTAATCACGGACGGACTAACACGATTCTTTACCCCTTACAGTAAGAACATTGCAGGACATGGACAAGGTATAAACATTACTGCATCAGCAGTCATAATACTCAAATAGGCAGCAGAACCCAAGGGCTGGGTGATGTTGTAGGCAATAGGAAGTAGATGATGGTAAAGGTAAGGGAAGGAAAAGCACACGAGGGAAGAGGACCACGCTTCAGAGAGCTTACATTCTAAAGGGGAGTTGGATGGAGACAATCAGTGGTGACACAGATGGGGGAAACAAGGAATATGGAGAAGTGCATTAGGGTGAGAGCTGGATGACTTTGGTAAGTGGTCTTGAGAGCCCGTTTGAAGTTTTGTGGAGAGTTTGATACGGAGAGGGAGAGAGTTTCAGAGGTAAGGATCAGGTACGTGCAGAGTTTTGGAGGCGGGTGTGGGTGGAAGGAATCAGTTGGCAAAAGAGGCGGCATTCGTTTGTGGAGTGAGATGTAAATAGGAGTGGATTGGGTGATGGCTTTGTAACTGAGTGTGAGACGTTTAACTTGTTTTCTGAAGGAGAATGGGAGCCAGTGTGGGAGTGTAGGGCTTGTAGGAGAGGGAAGGCCGAGGTAGTACGTTTGGAGAGGAAGATGAGCCGGGTGCAGCATTGAGGGCATATTGGAGTACCAGGAGATGGGAGGCAGGGAGGCCCGAAAGAAGGAGGGTCCGGGGTAATCCATTTCGGTGCATCTTTAGACACACCATCAGTTGCACCATCAAAGCTTGCACCAACCCTATGGCAGGCGCAGTTTCTCGGTCTGAACATGGTGCCGTGTGTGTCTGCACTACTGTGTCTTTAGATGTACTGTAGTTGCTGTCAGTGACACACCTGCGACACACCCGCTTTTGGCTTGCTTGTCCCCTGTGACCTCCCAGCAATGCCCACTGAAATCCACAGTTCTTGTGTCCAAATGTGTTCATCGCCCAACTGTGTGCGGCATCAACACTGCATACACCCGCTGACTAGAGTAAGCGCAGTCCGTGCATCGGGTACACTTGCAGGCAGTGTAGATACAGAGGGTGCAGAAGAAGGCAAGTCACAGACACAGCAGCAAGGTCGGTACATGGTCTTACTGACCGGGGCCGGGATGTACTAAAGGAAAAATGCGGTAAAAACCCAGTTTTTGGGGGGTTTATTGCATTTTCACATGTACTAAGCTCCGGCCGCCCTATTATCTGTGCACAGGGTAACGCCAGAAAAACCTGGAGTTACCCTATAGAAGGATATGGGCTTCTTACCGCATCCTGCACCCGATGCTTCGCTGCCGCCTTGCCGCCCCACAGTCGCCCAGCACTGGCCCCCACTCACCTTTTCCTGGTCGCCGGCCCGTGCTCCTCCTGGGTCCTCCGCCTCCTTCTCCTTATTTAATGGGTTTTGTTATAGAAGTCATAGGAAGAGATAATAATAGGAAGGAAAGTGTCCCCCACTAAAACATCCCTACAAGGTTGAAACACCAAAGGCGAAATATCAGATAGGGATATCCACTCTTGTTAATGCCATAAATAAATAGCACATATGCTGTTGACCAATTTACGGTATTATAATTTATGGAATTAACAAAAAAAATGCAAAATTTCCTAGAATTCTAGGGCAAAATCTCTTCTCATCTCTGCTACATTAGTACTATTGTCGCAGAGAAATGGTACAAAGTCGCAGATTAAGCACAATGATGCGTAGCACGAGGCTCAGCACAGGTCACTAATATCAGGACTCTGGGCCTCATTCCGCAGCATCCGCAATGGCGATTACAGACGAAGATCGAGCGGTTGTTAGCTATTGCAAATGCATATAAGTCACACTCATAGAGGAATCCATCGCAAAGTGAGTGACAGGCTGTGAGCATTTGGGGGTGGTGACGGGGGAGTGGTCGGAAAAATGCCGGCGTGCCTGTCCGATTGGACGCCGTTGCTTGTGCGTGCATAAATTAGCCACTGTGATTGCATATGTAGCTTGAGAGCCCCCCGATATGCGAAGAGCAGTGTCTGTGGCAGGTCAGACCTGGTGTAAATGCTGTGTGAGTGGTCGATGTGCTTTGATGCTACCGATGTTTATGCAGAAGAGCGACAGTGGACGGATATGAGAAAGCAGAAGTGGTCTTTATGCAGGCTGAACTTTGGCAAGCATTAGCATATTTTCGCAGCTGCGTTCCAATGCGAAATCGCATTTGCGATCGATTCGGGCCTCTGTCCAGGGGCGTTTCTAGAGAGGTGGAGGCCCATGTGCAGTCTCCGACACGGGCCCCCTCCTCTCCGACCGGTGGCCAGCAGCGCACTGCGCTGTGCGCGGCCAGCGCCGGAGTTATAGACTCTGGGCACTAGAGTGTGCCCAGAGTCTATAATGAATGCACAGGTCACCGGGAAAATGGCCATGGTGGCCATTTTTCCTGTACTGCGCATGTGCAAACTACGGGAAAATGGCCGCCGCGGCCATTTTCCAGTCGTTTTACAGCGCCAGATCCCTGCGCCGATGTGGGACTCTGGAGAGGTAAGTAATATTATGGGTGCAGGGTGTGTGGTGCCGGGCCCCCCTGGACCCAGGGGCCCGTGATCCCCGCACACCCTGCACCCATTATAGATACGCCCCTGCCTCTGTCTTTTGCCTTTTTACGCAGATTAGCTGTAGTCAGGATACCTTTGCATTGTACTTTTGTCACATTAGTAATTCTAAGATGAATATTTTAATGAAAAGTTTCTGGTGGGACTATCTATCTATCTATCTATCTATCTATCTATCTATCTATCTATCTATCTATCTATCTATCTAGGTATCTATCTCTCTATCATTTTAGGCTTAAATGTGAAGATTTCCAAAACCATAGCTGTAGACATAGATGTAGGCATACCAAATATATGAAAGCCGCTATGTACGCTATAATGGTGGGATGTATCGCATGCAATATTGGAAGCACGGTACATCCCACCCTGGGTCACCTAGGGTACGACAATGTGCAGAAGCTTCTAAATGGGATGGTGACAGGAATGTCAGTGAACAATCCAGAGAGACCAGAGTGTGAAAATTGCATGAAGGGTGAGCAAACATGATGCACCTTTCCTGGGTCAGCGTCCACAGCAAAAGCACCATTGGAAATAGTGCACACAGACGTATGTGGACCAATGTAGGTAGAGTCAATGAGTGGGAACCGTTACTTCATGATGCTACAAGGGGAGTTGGCATGAAATACTGATTGATGGGATGCCCTGTCGGGATTTTAACCATCGGGATGCCACTGACAGTGGCATCCCGATGGTTAAAATCCAGACAGGGGAATGGTAAGTAATGTTCCCCTGTCCTATTTACCCCCTAACCCTCCTTTCCTGCTTGCTTATACTAACCCTCCTTGCAACCTAACCCTAACTCTCCCGGTAAGTGCCTAAACCTAACCCTCCCCCTTTAGTGCCTAACCATAACCCTCCCCCTGTAGTGTTCAAACCTACTAACCCCCCTGGTAGTGCCTGAACCTAACCTCCCCTGCCCGGAGCCTAACCCTAACCTCTCCCCTCCCACAGCCTAACGCTAACTCCCCCCAGGGCGCCTAAACCTAAGTCATCACCCCCCTCCGCCCCGCGCGGCTGATACTCAACTTTCCTCTTTGTCCTTGCGATCGGGATGCCGTCTGCCGGGATCCCGTTGTCAGCATCCCGAGTCATGTCGGGATCCTAACCGCATCCCACTACAAGGATGACACATGTATACTTCCTGAAAACCAAAAGCGAAGTTACATGTACTAGTAGAAAACCCAAACGGGCCTAAAAATAAAAAAGTTAAGGTCTGAAAACGTCAGAGAATATAAGAACAGAGATGTTACTGAATTTCTCACTAGGAATTGCGTGTTGAGAACTAACCTCCATCACACAATTCTGAAACCTGTTACATCATGGGGTCTGCCAGGTGGGGATGCACGCATCGGCAGGGGAGAATGCATAGGTACACATAGTCATGGTGGGCTGACGCATACATGAGCAGGGTGGGCAGAGGCATACATGGTCGGTGGCGAAGGAGGAACTCATATGCAGGGGGTCAAATGGAGAAGAGGGAAAGTAAATATATGGGATGGGGACACAGCATGTACCAGTGAGAGAAGACATTCCCCAACGCTTTGGAGTGACTTTGGGTATGCAATCTGCCTTCGATTCATGGCTGTTTATGAATCACTCAGTTCGTGGACAGGGTCATCACCTCCATTGGGTCCCTTAAAAGCGTACCCCCCCTCCGCCCGTACCCCCATATGGGAACCATGTTTTGAGTATAAGTTTGTCCATTCAATTTTCTACCTATCTTTTAGCATGTTTGCTAGTTGTTTATATTTTGTTGTTTGTTCAAGTCAGATACATTTAATGAGTAAACTACTAAAAAATGTGCTTGTTCTGAAGAGTTTACAATCTAGTTAGTTAATTGGAGCCATACACTGAATTACTGGCCTTTTGAATAATACATTTACAGCAGGTTTGATGTGTAGCATATACCTGACATATTCATGAAACATTTAACGCAGTTCAACTTCTAGGTAAGATAAACATTGGTTCTATGCAGGAGGAATTTTCATTTAATCTGCCTGTCCAACAGTGTCCGCCAAAGTGGAACAGCACTTTATTGTCAGAGCAAATTAATGTTAAGAATTATTTAAACGTTCTAATGCAGCCATTAATAAGTAAAGGATTATGTGCTGGACATTTAGAGCAAACTTATAGCAAAAGGTCAGATTTTCGGAGCCATATGAGTGTTAAAACAACCGATATTTTGCTGCTGAGATTTTGTCCAGAAATATTTTCAAAGATGAAAATCTTTCTTCTTTAATATAAATTTGCGACATGAAGATTTTTCAGCCTTAGAGTATTTACAGAAGGGCACGTCTGCTTAAATGAGAGAGATGTAGGTCAGATGCGAAAACACATACAATATGTTGTGTATATAACTATATATTAACTTGAAAATCATTTGCTTTCTGTGAGAATAGTGTGGAAAACATTCCTAAACATAGCACTTCAATAAAATAAAAGCCTGCATTTCCAGCTGATGCAGGAAATTATATTTTTGGATTAAATGCAATAGAAAAAGAACAGAAGGATGATTTGTTCACACAGTAGCTATAAAAAGCTGTGCGGTCAATCAAGACGCACAGTAGGTAAGACATGCATGCTAAGAGACTGTGCCAGGTTCGGGATTCCAAAAATAAAGCAAAGCTAATAGAGGAGGAGTATATAACATTGTTGTATTAATTTCCTCATTACAGTATACCAATCCCCTGCACACTCTGGGGCCTATTCATGATGTTAATTATCAGGGCCTGAACGCACCTCAATAATTTACATTCTGACTCGCTGCGGCTACCAGAGCAATTTATCATTGCTCTGATGCGGTGACTGCTGATGCGATATCAGCTGTCCCCAAAAGCCGATTCACTGCTCCTTTTCGGAGCAGTGAATCTTTTCACTGCTCCTTTCGGAGCAGTGACGGGACTGCGCATGAGCGACCTACAAATCGCGCATGGGTACAAGAGCCCCGACGTCCGGCAGAAGGAGCCGGACAGCGGCGGAGGGATCTGACAGGATCCCTCATCCCATCCTGCACCTTCTTCCGATAGGGAAGGAGCAGGTTGTGATGCCATAACAGGAGAATTCGCCATCTGAAGATCTGAAGATGGCGAATGCCCCGCAGTGAAGCTCAGAAAATTTTCGGAGTTTGATGAATTCTGTCCCCATACTAGTGTATGAGGACAGCGGGCCATTCCGGGAAAGGAAGGTAAGTAGGAGATATCTGTGATACTAGTGTATGGGGACAGCGGGTCATTCCGCAAGAGGAAGGTAAGCAGGAGATATCTGTGATACTAGTGTATGGGGACAGCGGCCATTCCACCAGAGGAAGGTAAGCAGGAGATATCTGTGATACTAGTGTATGGGGACAGCGGGCCATTCCGCAAGAGGAAGGTATGTAGGAGATATCCGTGATACTAGTGTATGGGGACAGCGGGCCAGTCCGCAAGAGGAAGGTAAACAGGAGATACATTTGATACTAGTGTATGGGGACAGCGGCCATTCCGCAAAAGGAAGGTAAGTAGGAGATATCTGTGATACTAGTGTATGGGGACAGCTGGTCATTCTGCCAGAGGAAGGTAAGCAGTAGATATCTGTGATACTAGTGTATGGTGACAGTGGGCCATTCTGCCAGAGGAAGGTAAGTAGGAGATATCTGTGATACTAGTGTATGGGGACAGCGGGCCATTCCGCAAAAGGAAGGTAAGTAGGAGATACCTGTAATATCTCTTGCCTCTTGATGAATGGGCCGCTAACTTAATTTTTACAATTGCAGGTGAAAATGTTCTTTTTCACCTGCTTTTGTGAAAATTAAGTGGTAATGAATAGGCCCCTAGGAGAGGCGGACATTATATTAATAAGACTGTAGCTTTATTTTTTCATCCGATCTTTGTCACTAATTAACAATATTGAAATCCCATATATTACATGGGAATACATACCATTGACCGTTGGTCGGGATGCCGGTGGTCATAAGACTGACAGTGGCATCCAGATGTTAATTATCCTGACAGGGGCCGATAAGTAGCCTAACCCGCCCCCTCTACCCCCCTAACCCTATCCCTCCCCCGGTGGTGCCTAAACCTAACCTCCCCCCGGTGGTGCCTAACCCTAACCTCCCCCTGGTGATTTATAGACCTAAGCGCCCCTTCCCGCACCACTATTGCGGCCTTCTAAGCGGCCTTTATTGTCTCAGACGGCTCAGTATGATGATGATGATATGACATCTGATGACGGTGAGATTATTGACTTTTCAGACTAAGAGCCCCTTCGTGCAAAGGCGGTGGAGTCTAAGTCTAAAGTCTATATACCTGGCCTTATACGGGCAGTCCATGTGGCTTTGGTTAGTGAGGATGAGGATCCCCCGTGGCTAAATCCAAATATGCCTTATTTAAGGATATTAAGGGAGATGCCACTGTATTTCCTCTATCTGGTCAGTTAGTGGATCATTTAGAGTAGGCATAGAAAAATCCGGGTAAGCGGTTCCAGCCTCAAAGACGCTTGGTCTTTGCATACCCCTCTGCGGATTCTCATGAGTGTAACTTTGCCCATGCCCTCCATGAAGGATGTTACAGATCACAAGGTGGAAATATGCCTAAAATCCATTTATTCCCTTGCTGGGGGGGCATTCAGACCGGCTATGGCCGTGTACTGGGTGGCCAGAGCCATGGAGCGCAGGGCAGATAACTTGGAGGCGTCTCTGGACACTGACTCTTCAGCTGAGCAGGTGGAGTTAGTAGGCAGTCTCAGAAACTCAGCCACGTACATTAATGAGGCAGCCTTACATATTGGTCTGCTCACTTTCATAATATCTTCGGCAGCAGTAGCGACTCGCCGCTCCCTGTGGTTGCGCTCTTGGAAAGCGGATGCAGATTCCAAGATGGGATTGGAATGCTTACCTTTTAATGGACAGGTGGCCCTGATCTGGACAAAATTGTGGCAACGCTGGCAGCAGCTAAATCTCTGTGTCTGCCATTGGCTGCTGTTCCATCAGGGCCTGGTACTTCGTCCTTTCGGCCCAATAGGGCCCAGGGTCCAAAATAATCCTTTCCAAGACAGTCAGGGGCCAAGAAATCTGCCAAGCCAAAGAAGCAGGCTTGGAGTACAAGACGTCCTACTCCCAAGTCGGATGATAATCCTTCTGCCTGACAGGATGAGCCTACCCTTGGGGGACCCCAGAGTGGGAGGCCGACTTCTACAGTTCGACCAGTGCTGGTATCTGATTACCTTGGACACTTGGGTAAGAGAAGTGGTCTCTCAGTGGTACGCCCTCTCCTTCCGGCGAAGGCCTCACAGACAGTTTTTCACCACAGGCCTTCAGTCAGATCAGGTCAAGGCCCTGGAACTCCAGAAAGGGCTGCACTCTATGCACCAGGCTGGAGCTATAGTGCCTGTTCCGTTACCCCAGAGGGGAACGGGATATTACTGCAATCTCTTTCTGGTACAGAAACCCAATGGATCTTACCAGCCCATCCTCAACCTCAAGTCCCTCAACAATTCCTTGAGGGTTCCTCGGTTCAGGATGGAGACCCTGTGTTCCATTATATTGGCAATGGAACCTGGGGATTTTATGGTGTCGTTGGACATTCAGGATGCCTACCTGCATGTCCCTATTATCTTAGCACACCAGCAATTCCTCAGGTTTGCAGCTGTCAATCAACATTTCCAGTTCCAGGCACTGCCCTTTGGTCTGGCCACAGCACCTCGAGTGTTTACCAAAGTCATGGCAGTCATGGCGACCCACCTGCGGTCCGCTTGTTACCCTATCTGACCTACTGTTGTTAGCAGGATCTCCAGAGATCCTTCAGTGCCATCTGCAAATGACAATATCTGTGTTGCAGAATCACAGCCCTGCGGATAAACTGAAAAAAGTCCTCCCTGGTTCCCTCACAGAGGATGCTCCATCTCAGAGCCCTTTTGGACTCCCAACAACAGAGGACCTTTGTGACGGAGGAAAAGATCTCTGCATTACAGGCAAATGTATGCAGTTTCCTTTAGAGCCGTCGAGTGTCTGTTCACTCAGTGATGAGGTTACTGGGCTCCATGGTATCGATGTTCAACATGGTGGAATATGCCCAGTTTCACTCCAGACTTCTGCAGAAATTGATCCTCTCCAGATGGAATGGGTTGCCCCATCAGATAAAGACACAGACTATGGTGCTTTCTCCGGAGGTACGTCTGTCTCTGGACTGGTGGCTACAGACGGCTCATCTGAACAGGGGGCGCCCCTTTTGGGTTGCGAACTGGGTCCTTCTGACAATGGACACCAGTCTCCGAGGCTGGGGAGCAGTGACAGGTCCACACTTGTTCCAGGGCAGGTGGACACCGGCAGAGTCTGCGCTTCCAATAAACATCTTGGAACTTCGGGCTGTATTCAGAGCTCTCCAGCAGGCAAGATATGTTCTCCATGGGACACCCGTGCAGGTACAGTCGGACAACGCCAAAGTCAGGCGGCACTGACAGAGGTGTCCCACATTCTGGCTTGGATGGAGGGCAATCTCCCTGCCATCTCGGCAGTGTTCATACCAGGAGTCCTCAACTGGGAAGCAGACTTTCTCAGCCATCAAGACATGCATCCATGGGAATGGTCTCTTCACCAGGAGGTGTTTAAACTCCTAGTGAACAAGTGGGGCCTTCCAGAGATAGACCTCATGGCCTCCCGACACAACAACAAGCTGCCTGTATATGGGTCAAGAAAAAGAGACACAGAGGCCTTTCTGATAGACGCTCTGTCAGTCCGGTGGACCTTCCGGTTTGCATACCTCTTCCCTCCGTTCTCCCTTCTTCCTCGAGTGATTCGAAAATTCAAGCAAGAAGGAGGCACGCTCCTGTTGATGGCTCCAGCGTGGCCCAAATGTCACTGGTACTCAGATCTTCGGAGTCTCTCCATAGACACTCCGATGCTGTTGCCTCAACATCCGTACCTGTAGTCTCAGGGTCCTTGCCATTACCCGGACCTGGGTAATCTGTCTTTGATGGCGTGGCTGTTGAGACAGCCCACTTAAGGTCCAGCTCTGTAGATAACACCATGCTCAGAGCTCGGAAGCCTGCTTCTGCAAAAATTTACCACAGAGTGTGGCATACTTTCTTTGAATGGTGTCGCCCTAGCGGCTATGATCCTCAGGTGTTTAGGATATCCAGGGTTTTGGCTTTCCTACAGGTGGGCTTAGATCACGATCTTCGCCTTGCTTCGTAAAGGTGCAAGTTTCTGCCCTGTCAGTGTGGTTTCAGTGTAGAATTGCTTTGGCCAGAAGGGTGTCAGAATTGCGGGCTCTCTCATGTCGCCCTCTCTTTCTGATTTTTCATAGGTTCAGGGCAGTGCTTTGCACTCGCTCTGGTTTCCTACCTAAGGTGGTATCTAGTTTCCACATTAATGAGGAAATTATAGTGCTGGCCTTTAATTCCCCAGACCTCTCAGCTGGTGAGGCCTCCTTTGATGTGGTACGGGCTCTAAGGATTTATGTTGACCATATCAATTCATTTCGGAAGTCGGACTCCTTGTTTGTCCTCTATGGTTTCCATAAGAAGGGTTGGCCTGCCACTAAGCAAACTTTGGCAGGATGGATTCGCATGCCAATTTCTGAGGCTTACATTCATGAGAGCCTTCCTGTACCATCATCTGTTACAGCTCATTCTACTCGGTCTGTGGGTCCTTCGTGGGCAGCTCGCCGTGGTGCCTCTGCTGTTCAGCTTTGCAAGGCAGCCACATGGTCTTCTGTCCATACCTTTGTGAGGTAATATGCATTTGATACCTTCACCTCTCAGGATGCTTCCTTCGGGCGGTGGATTCTCCTTTCTGCACAGGAGCGTCCCCACCCTTAAAGGATACTGCTTTGGGACATCCCCAAGGTATCCTGTGAATACCCTATGCACCCTGAAGTAGAAAATATGACATATGGTAAGAACTTACCCTTGTTATCTCTATTTCTACGAAGTCCATAGGGTTCCACAGGACTTCCGCCCTGTCACACCTGTACTGCAGATGGGCTTTGATCTGGTCACCGGTTTACCATTTCCTTCTGGTGAGAATGTGATTCTTGTGTATTCCAGTCTTTCTTCTCTCTCTTTCTTCTCCTCCTCCGGCCTATGGCTTGTTACGTAACTGAGATGCCTTGGCTCGGGGGCGGGGTATATGAGAGGGACCCCAGTGCATCCTGGGAGGCTGAAAACTTTAACTCTGAGGTACCCGATGTCTGCTGCCGTCGCCTATACCCCAAGGTATCCTGTGGATCCCTATGGACTTCGTAAAAATAGAAATAAGAAGGGTAAGTTCTTACCATATCTCATATTTTTTGTTTTGTTCTAGTTGTTTTGGCAGCAGTTGCTAATATTATTGCATTGTTTAAACTTTTGTAGCAGTAGGTATTTTTCCCCAAACATCCCAACTGTCCCGATTAAGATGTAAAGCTGGGGCATTCCCAATTTGCAGGCTACAGTATGTCCTGTCTTCGTGATCATCCTGAGGTGGGAAAGTGGGAAGTGTATTCTGCTGTTCACCCCTGCTCTGTAAAGGGGCAAGGAATATGTGTTTGGAGGTGGGCACAGTTAAAGCGTTAGTTGTGACAATTCATTTTATCGTTTTATTTGTTATTGTGCGGTTATTGGAGTTATTGAGATGTGGCATATTTATGTGTATCCTCCTGGACACTGCAACAATAGACCATGGAGATTTTGTGTTATGCCTCAAGACAGTAAGTTATTCCCAGCAGCTAGACCCTCCAACATCTTCCTATTCATAACTTTTGACTGCAAAGGGTTAAGATGGTTAAGATCACTCACTCAAACCGACCAAACCTTCCCATCTCTATGGCCAAATGACTATTGTGATCCACATGCATCACCTGCTCCCATTCATGGTTACAGGACTTTTTACAGGCTGCACCCACTCAGTGGAATGCCCTACTACGCACAATAAGACTTTCCTCTAGACTACAAACCTTCAAATGTTCCCTGAAAACTCACCTCTTCAGGCAGCTTATCATATTCCAGAACCAACTTCATTACCTCCATAAGCTATCCTACCCAATTACATCTCATATATACAGTTCATACATAACTTAACATACTTTCTCTTTCTTCACCTTCACATCCTCCTGACCCTAGGCCAACATCCCTGAGTGACAGCCCACCAAGAGCCACTGCAATCTGGCTTGGCCAATATGCATAAGTAGCAACTATCCTTGAGTATCAGTGCCTATTTCCCTATAGAATGTAAGCTTGTGAGCAGGGCCCTCGTACCTTTATGTCTGTTATACCCAGTCTTGTTCTATTACTGTTTGTTCCCAATTGTAAAGTGCATCGGAATATGCTGGCACTATATTAGTAACCGATAATAAATAAATAATACCTAGGACCCTCCGTGGTGTTGCTGGTTCCTTTTAAATAGGAGGATTTATTCGCAAGAGATTGATATACAGAGGCCGTTTTGTGGGAAGTAACAGGGAGTGGTGGCAAAAACGCAGATGTGTCATGATGGTTTTTGGGGCGTGTATCTGACTACATCTGCATGCAGAAATCATGGTGTCAGTGTCTTAATTCCCACGCCCATTCTGCCCAACCATAGGATTACTCAGATGGTCGATATTAAAGGATCTGTGACCACCGCTGCGTGTTTGTGCGCACTTGCTTGGATCGGCGAAGCCACCAGTGGACGTCTCAATACATTCCCAGGCGGCTGCAGGTATTACCATATTTTTGCCCAGCAGCTGCTGACGGGATTGCAGCTGCGATTGCATTAGCGCACATGGCTGAATTAGGCCCATGGGTCAGTGAATCTAGTGTACCCACCAGAGTGGGCTGACTGGAAGCCGCTCCCTATTACGACGGTAGAGTTGATGGGCCATGTGGTCAGGCATAGTGGGGTCATCTTTATTAAGATAAATCATACCCAGCAAAACCCCTCGAGGACAGCTGCTTCCATTGAGAAACATTTGTACCCAGCTGACACTGGTAACTCAGAACTGAAAACCCTACTCGCCCTACGGTGTAAAAGGGGACTCACAAGCAGTTAGGGAGGGGAAGGCACTTTGGGTTTGACTGATACCACCTGGCATTTACATTGTGAATATTCTCATATACTATTTAGTAGGGATATGCGCCGACCCCTGTGTTTTGGTTTTGGATCTGTATCTCCTTCAAGGTTTTGGATCTGGATTTGGTTTTACAAAACCACCCTTGCATGGTTTGGTTTTGGTTTTGGATCTGTATTTTTTTTTTAAATGATTTAAACAGCTAAAACCACATAATTTGGGCCTGTTTTTGTTCCTACAGTAATATTAACCTTAATAACAATAATTTTCAGGCATTTCCAGTCAGTTTTAACCACCCGACAGCTCACAATATTGTTTTCACTACTTTTCACCAATACAGGCCAAAGGCTGCAGCGAACTGGCTGGCTAAATTAAGCGACAGAGCAGCGGCAGAAACACACGGTAGTTAAAAAAAATATAGGACATCTTTGAAACATTACCAGTCAGCATATTACACTGTGGTATCACTGTGGTATCAATGACCTACAGTGTCACAATTTTTTTATGAATATTACACTGCGGTAACACCTACAGTGTCACAATAATTGGATGAAATTGGGGTATCACTTTCAGTGTCACAATATTTTTTATGAATATTACTCTGCGTTTCCACTTAGTGTTACAATACATGTATGAATATTACACTGTGGTTCCACTTACAGTGTCACAATAATTTTTATGAATAATACACTGCGCTACCACTTACAGTGTTACAATATTTTTTATAAATATTGTACTGTAGTTCCACTTACAGTGTCACAATACATGTATGAATATTACACTGCAGTTCCACTTACAGTGTCACAATAAGTGTATGAAATACTATGAATATTACAATGCGCTACCACTTACAGTGTCACAATATGTGTATGAAAGGGAATATTACACTGTGTTTCCACTTACAGTGTCTAGGTATCCGTAAATCTGAGCAAACATGCCATGTCTCTACAATATACTCTCCACAGCCAGAGTGAAAATGGTGCCGGTGACCTTTATAGATTCCAAAACCCGTGAGAATACGACTGCGAGAGGATGACATTTTGCTTCGTTTTGGGATCTGAGTAATACGGGAAAACATGAGCCAGACTCGGATCCCGGCCCGGATAGTGAAGTTCGGGCAGGTCGCTTCTCTGAGAACTTTACCCGCACATCTCTACTACTTAGGCCCTCATTCAGAGCCGTACGCTCTGAGCAGAGCGCATGCTCTGAATGAGGGCCGCCCTCCATAATTATGGAGCGTCCTCCTGGACGCTCGTATAGCTGTGGGTCACCACCCACAGCCTATACGAGCGTGCAGTTTGATGGCCGCAATGGTCTTGACCATCACGACCATCGCCACTGCGAGCCGGAGCCTGCGGTTGAGTTTTTCAACCGCAAGGCCCGATGTGATTTTGGCTCTATCAGAGCCAAAATCACTCCCACTGACATCACTAGTGATGTCAGTGGGCCGGCTTCTGACGGTAGGCGTTCCCTTGGGAACGCCCCCGTCAGGGAGGCACGCCCCCAGCACGCCCACCAAAGGGGGCGTGCTGTCAATCAACATCGACAGCACGCCCCCTTTGATCAGACACAACGAGCGAAGGAAAGTCCTTCGCTCGTCGCGTCTGGCGCATGCGCACGACGGAGCTCCCGCCGTCGTGCGCATGCGCAGTGCACAACATTGACCCACTTGCGAGCGGACAGCCGCTTGTGAGTGGGTCTGAATAAGGCCCTTAGTCTTTAACTAGTTACTGTTACCTGTGTGCTGTGTAATGAAAGTAGTTTTGTACCTTTGCTGTCTGATTCGTGAATGTTTAAGTTGGGTACCGTGTCAGCTATAAACATACCCCTTTGTCAAAGCAGGTCCAATCTAACAGCGGACAAAAGGGCACACATAATTCAGTATCCTAATACTAGGTATGCACCCAGTTTCCCCTTGTGCCGTAGACACTCCCATCATGACATCAGCGCACCCACTGTCCTGATTACCGAATCAGGAATGTTGGGAGATTTGCTTTTGTGCACTGCACACATTGTGGTAATAAGCATCATCTCTCTTTACTTGGTCTTATCGATAAGTGGAAAATGATCTATGATGATCTTAGATGACTGTGACTCTGGGACATTATTGCTTTACAGAAGGGAGCACAGCAATCCCCCCTCCCCACCCCTAAAGGACAATTCTCTAGTATCTATGAGCTGGCAGTTGTTATTGTTCTCTGTAGTTTTAATGATATAACCCAGTTTCTGCAACTCTGGTCTGAGAAGTGAAAAACAACGTTTTTCCTTTGTCAACACACAAGAATCCTGTGTGACTTCAGGGCTTTGAATTTCAGATCTCAGTAAATCTACTCCATATTTTTTTTTGCATCTTTGCTGAGATTTACGGATACCTGGATTGTGAGCTAGCCGCGAGCTTGTTATCTCATGCACTTTGTGACGGTGACGCATCAGAGGGGGTGCAAGGTGTATTATTCCAAGAATGTAAATCTTTCTGTAGCAGAGATGTATCAGAAATGTTTTTTTTTTAAACTTGTGCATACAGTATATCATACAGCACCAAAATATCAGTTGTTATAAAATTCATATTCCATCTAGTTATATTGTTAATGGGACATGCTTTGCACCTTCCTGTGGCACTTGCATTTCGCTGGGCACTAATAAAAATTCTCTGTACAATGATTGGTCGATTGGGTAAAACCATACTTATTTACTGTCCAGGCTCCCGAATTTTCAGGTTAGCCCCCCAGACCACCTAGTGAAGTGGGCAGGATGGGTAGTTTCCCTGAATCGTGGCATAATTGCCGGTAATCACGGCTCCGTATGAAGGGGGTGGGGCTAAATGATGGGGAAACCGCTGTGAAGGGGGTGGGGCCTAATGTCATAGGAGCCCGGTGCCGCCACCCGAAGTGGCCAGCTGTGTCTACTCTCTGGGCATCTCTCGAGAGGAGTGACAAAATGTCGGCAAATATGGATACAACATAAAATTGTTTGTGATAACAAGTTATTCTTAACATATTACATTACGCTAAGATCAGACTGTACAGTGTATACTAACATCACGTTTAGTTTAGCCATTCTTTGTCAAGAGGGTTATCCTGAAAATGTGTACCCCAAATAAAGACCGTCAAAGGATGGTCAGATATATAAAATAAAGAGATATGGTGTTGCGCTAATATACTACAAAAACACTGTATATGGCAGAAACTCAGAAAAACCTAATCAGCAAAGAATTATCATTCTTTATGTACAATAGATAAATAGTAACCTTAAATACAATGTGAAATATACTAAATTTTTACAATCAATCTGCAGAAAAATTGATACAATAAATAAAACAACACATGAAAGCTTCTGAATATGAATCAGGCAGTAAGCACACACAGATGGTTATGATGGCCACTCCATCATTTGAATGAATCAAATATTGTGACTATTCTGCTAAATAATAGTCCAGAATTACAAAAAAGGACAACAGGTCCTATATCCACAATTGACAATTGGGAGGCTGATTTTGTTAAATCTCCATACGGAAATGGGAGCTAAAATGTGCTATAGTCCGAGTCTTTGTTTAAACACTTAATTAACTCCTGTGTCTTACGGCTTGAATTCCGTCTCTCTGGATAAGCTGCTGCAGAATTAGCCACCAGGTCCTCACACACCGCAGCGTCACTGCTCCGTATTAAAAGTGACAGGTGCCGTTTTTAGAAAGAACTCCACACAAGGACATTTTTGAATAACATGTTCCTTCTACAAATCTGGTGGAGATCTAAAGGTACCAGCATGAAGAAGAAGATTAATCATATCCTGTCTGATGAATGTTTTGTTCTTTCATGATTCTATCAAAAAATTTAAGCCAAGATAAACGTCTCGTTGTAATATGGTATATTTCAAAAACTGTCACAGAGTGGGCAGCAGTTTCCGTTCCAGAGTTGGATTCTGCAATGACGAGGGCAGGAAAAAAGCGACTTTAGAAGAGACAAGAATAAATAAATACTTTTGGTTGTCATATTTTTACTTAGTTATATGTCAGAACTCCATATAAAAATCTATCACGGAAGGTTTTTTTTTTTTTTTAAAGTAATTTTGGAAAGGTTTACATGGCTGCAAAGGTTTCAGTTCTTTAATAGAAATAACCCCATATACAAAATAAATAAAGTGACAGATTGACGAAAAACATCACAGCTGAGCTCAAAATAACTGTGGAGTAAATTTGTTTTACTGGACGATTTCACGCTCAAATGTCTCTGTCACCTACACACAACTGCGTATTAAATAAATACCTGAGCAGACAACACACAACTACTATATACAGTATATTTACTGTACATTTACTGTGTGTTCAAGCCGTATATTTTCTTATTATTACCTCTTTTACATACAGTACTACCATAAAATGTAACCTCCGAAACTGAACAGAATAATCGTTTACCCTAGGTAACAATCCAGAGATTCAGGGGGTCATTCAGACCCACTCGCAAGCGGCAGTTCGCTCGCAAGTGGGTCGATGATCCCCTCTCAAGACCATCGCGACCATCTTTTTGGACGCTCGTATATGCTGTGGGTGGTCACCCACAGCTATACGAGCGTTCAGGAGGACGCTCCATTTTAATGGAGGAGGGCCCTGATTCAGAGCGAGCGCTCTGGTCAGAGCGTCTGGCTCTGAATCAGGCCCTCAGTCAGCACAAAGTGAAATGTCAGGATTCAGAGAGAATAATCGGCAGGCCTGGCAGCAGCAGGTTCTGCAATTGCAGAGCAAACACCAAGCAATGACTCCGCATAGCCTCTTTTTAAAGGGAAACAATCAGGAATAATCAGAGGCAGCAGTTAGGAACGGCCGGTGTAACTGTATACTATACAGGCATCTTGGTGCATTTTGCTGGCATATCAGCTTTGTTACCTGGCATTGAATGTGGTCACATAATTCATGTAATCTGTGGGCTGGACAATTCTGGATGCTCATTGTTGCTAGTTGCCACCTGTTTCTGATAGTTATAGCGTTTACATGGTAGCATTTCCATGCTCCTCCTATTACGCAGTATTGCACCCTGTCTGCTGCCTGGTATTTGACTCCCGCTATTGACCATCAATTTGCATTTTATCTGCCAGGACCAGGGCCATAACTAGGGGTGTGCGAGCGGTGGCACCGCACAGAGGTGGCGCTGTCGCTGCCCGTGGCCCATAGTTCTGACGAGCAGGGTGCCACTGCTTAGTATGGCTCCAGGCATGCACCATGCTGTCTGTGCAGCCGCTTAATGCATTTTCAGGACGCTCTGGGCAGCCCCACCCCATCTGCGCGACATCATTACCTCATGCACTCAGGGGGCGGGACAGGCACAGGGTGCACTGCCGCCTGGTTACGGAACTGGCCTGGACTGATGCCTGTGACCACTTATCTTGTTTGATGCCAGGAGTGGACCTTTTGCTTGTGAACCAATGATCCTGTTATCTACCTGAGACCCCTTCATTGCTACACGGCCATTGTTTTGTCTACCTGATTGCGGTTTACTACGAGATTGCAGCTTCCCTGTCTTAATGACTGTTATTCCGCTATCCTGTCATCATCTGGGCGACTTGTGGTGCTGCTTTTACAATTACTTCTGTTGTGTCTACTACTATCAGTAGCTCAATCATCACAAGTATTTCTCTATACTGCAACAGCATTGCTTGCTAAATGCTGGTTCTGCAACTTGCATGCAATTGACTTTTGCATTTACACTGTGACTGACTCAGGTATTCACTACTCTACACTGCCAAGATGTGTAGTGGCTGAACTCGAGTACTGCATCAATGTTCTTCAAGACTGATTCTAAAGGTGCCCACACACTGAACGACTCGCAAACGATGCAATGTCATTAACGATTTCCCTTGAACTCCCCGGCAGCTCTCTGGCAGTCCTGGACAAACGATATCCTGCATAAAGTGTTCAT
Source organism: Taudactylus pleione (assembly GCA_031769625.1). Lineage (NCBI taxonomy): Eukaryota > Metazoa > Chordata > Amphibia > Anura > Myobatrachidae > Taudactylus > Taudactylus pleione. The sequence goes on from JAUIMM010000471.1 coordinate 2,287,442, forward strand.
TTCGACAAACGATCTACTAACGACCTATTGTGCATCCTTAACGATTTCCAATACATCGTTAAAGAGATTACCTGCAGTAGGTAACATCTGATGATATGATTAACGACCCGCAGGACCGCGCATTGGATCGTTATCGCTCATTGGACACTCAAGATTTGCATGATTTGTCTCTCCAATGCGTCAAAATTGGAAAATCGTGCAAAATATCACCTTAAGTCACATGCAACCTCAAATTTGGCTGCATCCAGGGTGAAAAGTGAAAATTTATAATTGGGGGTATGGAAATTTGAACAGAGTGGCCGTAGGCCGCCTCAGGCCCCCAGTAGCTTTCAGGATTTTGATAATATGATATTATTCCCAGGTCTACTGCAAGTACAAGCCAGTCGCTTAAGTGTCTTACTTACCTATACAGCAATTTTTCTGCAATGGGGATCCTCTGTAGAAATTGTTCCTTCCTGGATAGAAGGTGACTTTAGTCAGTATTCACTATTCACATAGGAGAGCATGTGGTCCAGAAGATGCATGTTTTCGTAGGAATATAACCAATGTCAACATAATTTTCTGCAAGCCCCTTTTTGTCTCTCCATTACCCTAGTGTCTTCCAGCTGCAGGCCCCCAGTGTCTCCAGCTGCAGCCCCCCAGTGTCTCTCAAGACCCCCAGTATCTCTCCAGCTCCAGTCCTCTTATGTCTCTCCAGCTGCAGCCCCCCAGTGTCTCTTCTGCTGCAGCCCCAGTTCAATCTCCAGCTCCAGCAAGTCCCCTTCTGTCTCTCCAGCCCCGCAGTTTCTCGGCATGCGACCGCTGCTATAAAGGTAGCACCCACGGGGGGCCTCTGGGTAGGAGCTGCCTGAGGGGAGTGAGAGACGGGGCTTACCTGCGTGTCTGGAGGGAAGTCGCTGTGGTGGTGAGGTGAGAGCAGGGACCGCAGCTGTGAGGAAGCTGTCCGGAGCTTGGCAGAAAGCAGCATCAACGGGACCACCCAGAATCCTGCCCCCTTCAGTGTGACTGACAGACGGGAGGCGTGTGAGACAGAGAGCGCTGTCCAAGGTGCTAAAAGGAACAAACCGAGGAGTAGGTCTGTCAGCTGCAATTCCTTTGCACCACAGCACAATCACAAATCCCTACAGCCCAAGCACATTAGTACAGTGCCAGAGACACTAGTACAGCTAGAACTTGCCCTGTCATTAGGGAGAAAAATATTTACAGTGACTCCTAAGCGGTTTAGTTTCTTCAACCTGTCAGCATCAGGTATATTAGGCTGAGCCTTTTCTCTAAAATCTCTCTCAGGAAAAATAAAGAGCAGGAGCTAGAAAATAATGTATCAGTTGCTGGAAGTCTAGAACTATACAGTGAGGAATATTCAATCGGGAAACCGGCTGACGTAAGCCCGACAGCCGGCTTCCCGACTGCTTTATCCCGGTGAGGGTTAAATGACAGGCGGCTAAATCTAGACGCCTGTCATTTTTCCGATGCCGGGAGACCGGTGCCCGGCATCCCGATCGAAGGAATGCCGGGCGCTGCGAGTGGACAGCCGTGGGGGGGGGAGGGTTAGGTTTAGGGCACCAGGGGGGGACTTAGGGTTAGGCACCCCCCGGGAGGGTTAGGCTAGGGGAATGGGGGGGTTAGGGTTAGGCACCCCCGGGGGGAGGTTAGGGTTAGGTACCCCCCCGGGGACTTAGGTTTCGGCAGCGGGGAAGGGGGGGGTTAGGTTTAGGCACTTAGAGGGGGGATTAGGGTTAGGCACAGGGGGGAGGTTAGGGTTAGGCACTCTTAAGGATTGTTAGGTTAGTTTGTACTTACCTAGGGACGATCGGGATTTCCAGCGCTGTCAGCCTTCCGCTGCCGGGATCTCTGCATCTGTCGGACTGACGCTGCCAGGCATCGAACTGCCTGGCAATGCGTCAGCCGGAATTTCATATCGATTCCGAATACACAGCTGTATCAGTGACTGTAATCACCCCTGAAACTGCAGTAAAGTCAGTTCAGCGGTCCAGTGCGAGACTTTATACAGGTTATAGGAGAAGTTCCTATCTGGCCAGCTTATCCGGAGTAGATCACATCATATAAGCTGCATGCATAAATGGCTGATCATAATCGCATCTAGCTAACTATTGTGAGGTAACTGTGACATAAATAATTCTTCTGCAGAGTTAGGAAAGAACTCGTGAATAACCTTTTCAAGAGCTCCACAGACCTCAGTTTCAGCAATATCGGTAATTGAAGTTACCCCTAATACTAAATAAGTGTCAGGACACAGTGACCTTATCGTTTAAGTGAAGGAGACTATTTCACAGTTTGCACTATTACTAAGTTCAAACGTTAGTAGCTATAACTTAAAACCCGGGCACCGTTTACCACATTGCGCAATCCTAAGATGATTACGTGCATGCAGTAATATTGGATAATTGACTGTGCACAAAAGGGACATTGCATTCATGTGTTACTTTTGCTATTGTGAGAAAAAAGTTGTGTGGTGAATATGCACTAACCCTTTCCTCCACAGTTCAAGGTGAGAGCAAAGTCGATCCAGTGTTTCAGACTAATAAAATTACCCCGGGACCTGTATGTACATTTATACCACTTTTACACTGAAATTCCGGGTCTGACCCGGAGTTGGAACAAAGGACCTGATTCAGACCCGCTCGCTAGAAGCGATCGCTCACCCCGAGTGTATGGAAATTCGGCTAAGTGACGTCAAGGCAGCCACTCGCAGGGCAAGTCATAAACACTCCTACTTTGTTTTGGCGAGTGATCAATTTTTTATTTGTAGACGCCTACCAGCCTGTCCTAAGACGCCCACTTGCGTACGTCACCTCCAGGAAGTGCATGAAATCATTGGTACATCGAGCACCATCGGATGCGATCGCAGTGCTTGAGGTTGACTATACCCTGCCGCTAGCACTGCGAGCACTTCAGTGTATATTTCTAGCAAGTGACGAGATTGTAATTTAGTGAATAAATTCACTTTTGTTGTTCAAATACAAGCCAGTGTACTTGTTTGCCTGAACCTTACTGAAACCGAGCCGGAATCTTAGGAGGCCGTTGGACAGGGTAAGATCACTCTGCACTACACCATAGTTGGGATTTGTGGGGGCGGTCACACTTGTCCTCTTAGCACTGTGGCTCCTCTGCCTTTCAGTGGAGTGGTGCAATGTGATATCATGATGTTGTGCACTGCACCGCAATAAACAAAAAACTTTATTGCAATGGTGCAGGAAAATTTAGCACAGCGGCTGCTGGCTTCCTGGGTCTGGTAGATGCCTATGTCTTGCTAATCACTGGAAGTCGTTACACCGCCATATACCACCCCACTTTAATCACTAGCAATGAACCTAAGTTGAATCTCCCAGGTAGATTTCTTGTAATAGAACAGCCCTTCACAACTTCCAATATAGCTGCAAACTGTACTTTAAGTCTTGTCCTTCAGGCTTTCAGCAATGACATATTGGATTTATTGTCTCAATATTACATTGTCTTCCAGTTTGGATTCTTACAGTATCATATTAATATCTGTGGATTCTTCTATCTGGCCTTTGACCTGTTGTATGACGATCCTGATAAAGTTTCCTCAGCTGAATCCCATTTGCATTCATCTTTCAGCAATGTGAATGTAATGAACCAGCTCTCCGCAGCCATCTCAGGTTGGGTCTTCTCTGAACATATTTACGATGTTCCGGTCCAGTGTCCAATCTGCTTTATTGTGTTTTTTTCCATTAAGAGTGAAGGACACTTCAACGAAAGAAGACAAGAAACGGATTTTGTGTCCCAATCTGTTCATCATCTGTTTTTGGCAAGCTAAGCCCATGCAGATTGCAGTCCCTCCACTTACTCAATGATTGTGTCTACTGTGGTAGAAATGGTCACTTTGGGCAACTGTGATCCAACAGTCAGGAAATGTTTTTGAAATGGTTATATCATGGTGGCATTTCATCTAGGCGTGTATTAAATGAAAGGTTGAAATTTCCTTCAGTTACCTACTAAGATATCATTTCATTCTGCATCCTTTGATATTCTTGCGTTTGTGGACAGTGGAGCAGCTCACATTTTCTTGCCTATTTCAGTGGCTCGAATATTGGCTCTTCCTATTCTAGGCAGCCGTCTCAGTTTGTGGTTTTGATGGCCATTTGCTCACTGGAAAAAAAATTCTTTTTGCAGAGTACTGTGACTGCTGCTCTTTTGGCTGACTCACTGAATGTAGATGTCATGTATTTTCTATTGATTGATTCTCCCAGGTATCCCTTGCTTCTGGGATATCTATATCTCGAGACACATATTCCTATTATTGACTGGCTTTTAGGAGAACTTACTGCAAGGAATGAAAATTGTTTCGACACATGTCTATCCCAGTTGTTAAAATTGTCCATGAATTCCGTCAGCTCAGTGCCTTTTCAGTTACAGGCTGTGGACATGTTACCTCCACATTGACTATAAATGTGCCATAGATCTTGTACCGAGTTAAAAAATACTATAAAACCAGACTAAATTCTCTGCTCCTGAAGCCAAAGTCATTGAAAAATATAATGTATTTCAAAGAATCTCAAGAAAGTATTCAGTAGGCTGTCCAGATCACCCCTTGATTTTTTTTTGTTTTCTTTGGGGGGGGGGGGGTTCTTCTTTTGGATAAAACAACAGACTTTTAATTTTATGGTACTAGGCTTTTTCACCAGCTGTGTTTGATTTGAAACTTCCTGTATTTGTTGACACCCATTAATATTGATAGATTGAGCATAGCTAATTATCCTTGGCAAAGACCTTTAGTGGATTGAAACGCGTCGCTGCTGGTGCCTGAAGTTCTTGAAGATTTATGAAATATTTTTAAACTTAGTTCCCTGGACACAAAGATTGTATATCACAAAGTCTAGCTATCATCTTCTACGATTACATCCTCTACGATGACTTTTGGTGTGAGGCTTGATTTGAGAAGGAATACTCTCCCGTTATGTACATTCACAGCACACAGCACAGTGGTTGAAAATCACTGATATATTGACTTGAATTAGCTAAATATACAATCATTGTATACCGTGTACTGATCCCAAAGACTAAACCTAGACATCCTAGGCTCGCTGGGTCTTATATTCTCTCATTTTGGGGGAGATGTACTTAGGGCCTGATTCAGAGCTGCTCCCTGTTTGCGAGCGCTCGCTCTCAATCAAGGCGGGGATTTTTTTTTCAGCCTCCATGCCGCTCACTAAGCTGTGGGTGACCACCCACAGCTTTTGAGAGCGTCCTGGAGAAGGTCGCGATTATCGCGACCATCAGGCTTGCGAGGAGACCCTGTGGTAGGGTCTCAGCTCTTGCAAGCCCGAGCAGACTTCCTGCTCTAATAGAGCAGGAAGTCCACTACTGACATCACGAGTGATGTCAGTAGGGCCGCCCACAAACGCCAGGTGTTCCTAAGGGAACGCCTGCATTTGTGCAGCCACCCCCCTCCCCACCTACAAAACGGGGTGAGCTGTCAATCAACATCGACAGCTGCCCTGTCTTGTAGCAAGACCCATTGCAATGGAGCTGCCATCGCAGTACGGGTCTCGCGTATGCGCACGCCAGAGGCGGCGCATGCGCAGTCTGGGACCATTGACCCGCTTGCGAGCGCTGTGTGCTCGCGAGCAGGTCTGATTCAGGCCCTTAGCCTTGGAGAGAGATGGATGGAGAAAAACGACCAACCATTCAGCTCCTAACTGTCACTATACAGGCTGTGTTTGAAAATTGACAGTTAGGAGCTGATTGGTTGGTACTTTATCTCCATCCCCTTTATCTCTTTCCAAGGCTTAGTACATAGACCCCATAGTACCAACGTATCAGTTCCTGTCATTTTTCAAACACAGCCTGTAAAGTGACAGTTAGGAGCTGATTGGTTGGTACTTTATCTCTCTTCACTTTATCTATCTCCAAGGCTTAGTACATCTAACATTTTGACTTTTGATATATCCTCCAGATATACTCTATTCTCTGTGTTTGTGAGATACATCCCCTCAGACTGAAGCTGGGAAGACTTCTCGCTCTCTGAGAAGGACCTGAAAAAGAAAGTACATTTTTCTGTGAGACAGTCTGGTTCTCATTCGCAATTGTTTGACGATCATAACTGACAGCCTTGTAAATTTAAAGGAGGTGATATGTCTTGCCCACCTACAAAGAATCTCCAACTTCCTCAGTCTTCATTTACATTTACTCCCAGGTGCATTGGTTTCAGAATTGTTATGAAATGTAATCCAGTGACTTTTCAGCTTGATCTTCCCAAATCAATAAAAACACCCCACGCTAGTCATGCATACAGTATTTGTTTAAACCAGCCAGTCAGATCTGCACCAATGTTAGTCATACTAAATATATGGTGCTTTATCCTGCATGTTTTAGCCTTCATGCATTTTTCTACTTTTCTGCAGGAGCTCTTCTGGTCTTGATCTGCACAGTTGGACTGATCACTTCCCGCTTTAGCCACCACGAAAGGGCAGACAGCACTGATTGGCCTGCTCATTGCAAACCGGCAACAAATTTCAATTGTGGCATCCGGATTGGGCGAGCTTGGATCTTTACAGATTCAAGTTTTCCAATGCTCCCAACATTTACCTGCTGGAACTAGCTTTAACCATGATTGTCTTGCGCCGAGCTCCTTCCTCCGGGACAGAGTCCATGACAATGGGTCTTCCTCCAGCAACAACTCCTCCTGGACTGATCCGGCTACATCACCCAAGTAAGGTCTAACTCTCAGGGGTTGCTCCCTCCTCTTTAGTCGGGCTCAGATCAGGACACGACCTCCACACATGCAGTATAATAGCAAGCCAGTTGGTAATCATGCTGACACAAAGCGTAATAGTGCTGAGCGGTCAGTTGTTAAAGGGAGTGTGTGCCGGAACATCTGTCTTCATGAAATAAATGCACAGTATTAAATCACTTTTAACTCTCTTTATTACTATTCTTTAATAAGTTACAAGCATGATAATGGCTCAGTTGACAGCATTCCATCTCTGAACTCTCAACACTCGGGCCTATTCATCATCAGGGGCCGGATAAAGTATCTAACTCAGCTTTTGGAGTTTGCTGAAAACTAGGCAGCCCCATCAAGCCCCTAATAATTAATGGGCCCATTACTTAGCATTTGGAAACTCTCGTTTCTGCTTTCATTAAAATACATATTTTTCTACAACACTGCTGAGTGCACTCCATGTAATTTTCTTAGATTTTGACAGTAGAATTTTTCCTTATGTCCAATTTGGTATGTAGTCATGAAGCTGGCGGTCGAAATGCCGACCGCCGGCTTCCCGACAGTGAAATCCAGGCATGGGACTAATGATAGGTGGGGGCAGCCAGGTTGGCCAAGCGGGAGGGGCTTGGCCAGGGATATTACCCAGAAATTGGGGAGGAGCGGGGGCATTGTAAAGCAGGGAGCTGGATGGTGATGATGCGATTCGGCGCAAATCAGATCATAGGCCCCCCTGCCGCAGACGTTTGTCTGTGAATTGCGGGGGTGTTCGGGGGTTTGGCGACCAGCTGGGAGGCTTGCCTACTTTTCCGGGGAGATGGGAGCGCACCCGATTTTCAGAGGCTCCTGGTCGAATTGGGAGAGTAGGCAAGTATGGTTTACATGCAATCCAAAACCCGAGTTTGGTTTTTAAATCCAAGTTCCTAACTGACTGGAGAACCCAGACTGGGACTCTGGGCCTTATTCTGTAAGGATCATAATTGCAAAGCTGCACGCAGGCTGTAGATATGATGTATGCACGCAGGCTATAGATATATGATGTATGCTCGCAGGCTATAGATATATGATGTATGCACGCAGGCTATAGATATATGATGTATGCACGCAGGCTGTAGATATGATGTATGCACTCAGGGCCTGATTCAGAGCTGAACGCTCTGACCAGAGCGCTCGCTCTGAATCAGGGCCCTCCTCCATGAAAATGGAGCGTCCTCCTGGACGCTCGCATAGCTGTGGGTGACCACCCACAGCATATGCGAGCGTCCATGATGATGGTCGCGATGGTCTTGACCATCGCGACCATCGGGCTTGCGACGGAGACCCTGCGGTAGGGTCTCGTTGCCGCAAGCCCTGGAGTGATTTTGGTTCTATCAGAGCCAAAATCACTCCCACTGACATCACTAGTGATGTCAGTGGGGCTGGCTTCAGACGGTAGGCGTTCCCATGGGAACGTCTCCGTCTGGCAGGCACGCCCCCGGCACGCCCACCAAAGGGGGCATGCTGTCAATCAACATCGACAGCACGCCCCCTTTGGTGCGAGACCCGGAGCGATGGAGAGCCCGTTGCTCGCCGGGTCTCACGCATGCGCACGACGGAGCTCCCTCCGTCGTGCGCATGTGCAGTGGGGGAACATCGACCCGCTTGCGAGCGAACTTCCCTCGCGAGTGGGTCTGAATGACCCCCTCAGTCAGCTTTGCAGATCCTTGCAGATATGGTAATGCACAGGAGGCACCACGCCCCCTGTGCATTACTGATACGAGCTGCGTTGTTCAACGCAGCATTGGTTAACCTGCGTACTATTGGCTGGCTGTGGTGACCCATGGGGTCCCGCAGCTGGCTGCCGCAGTTTAGGGGGGGAGGCCAGGAAATCTACGTCAGTCGACGGAGATCCTGGCTTCTTCCTTCCCCCGCAACAGCGGCGACACGACTCTGTTTCCGGAAATGGAGGGCTTTGCTGCCCCCTCCACGCCTACAAACGGCAGCAGACTGTTAATCACTGACAGTCTGCAGCCAGTTTGCGTGCGGCCTTGCAGTATAGTTCTGCACATGCGCAGAACGGGTTTGGCACCTGCGCAGATTCCCAAACATCGGGAATCTGCGTTCACCAGTGCACTGCTGAATCAGGTCCTCAGTTCGACTCGTAACCCCAAAGTGGTTCAGAACTCAGACTGGGTTTGACTCTAGACCCCTAAATTCGGTTGTTGTCTGTCCTCTGGAAACCGGACCCGCACATCTCTAATATATATAGAATATCTTTTATTTTTATGTTTTGACATCTCTCCAAATTAGTAGCCCTGTCCCTATCTGCCTTTGCAGTGTTGACTTATTTCTGATTTATCCTTCTTTGATAGACATGTTAGAATACAAACCCTTGAAATATGGAGCGAAGACTTATGAAAGAATTTATTACATATTTCCTTTGCCAGAGATAATACATTTTTAAATTTTCTGTCCAACAAAACCAATTTATAAGAGATAATCCTACACAGTCTGCAATGTTACACTTTGGATTTAATTCAAAGCCTAAAAAACAGTTCACGTGGCTATACAGAGATGGATAAAAACAACATATTTGTGTCTGCAAGTTATGGGAGAGAACACGAGAACGGGACAATAAACTACGTATACAGATTACTACTTACATGCATCTTACCCGCATTTACACTCACATCACGCACATGGAACAAAATGCAGATATTCGCCCATACTGTATACATCACCTCTATAGTAGGGATGTGTGCGTACCCCCGTGTTTTGGTTTGGTTTTGGATCTATATCTCCTTCAAGGTTTTGGTTCTGGATTTGGTTTTGCAAACCACCCTCAAGTGTTTTGGTTTTGGATCGGGATTTTTTATATAAAAAATAGATAAAAAGTTTTAAAAACAGTTAAATCACGTAATTCATGCCATCCAAAAACCTGAAATTCGGATTTAAAATCCGATTTCCGAACCACAAAAAGATCAGAACCGCAACTCGGATTTACTCCTCAGGAGATTAGAACCGCGACTCAGATTTACCCGAATTCACGAAATTTAGGTGGTTTAGGATTTCTGGAGAACCGAACCGCACATCTCTACTCTACAGTAATACTTGCTTAAATAGGCATCATCATTATAAGCCACACTTGTACCAGCCCTATACTGGGTGCTAGAGAGGTGTCCTGCAAGCAGACGGATATCTGTTTATCCACAATGCAGCAGAGTCCGCAGTTGCGTCATAATCTACGCCCTAACTAAATTTAGTGTTTGTGCGAACACCCAGTTAGACCCATATAGTAGCAAGTGGAGATGCAACTGGGCAGCCTGTACAGCCTGAATTCTTCCTGCCATGAATTCAACAAGCATCGGGAACATAACATAGATGATTCTGGCCCATGGTGACATGACAGCATCACATAGCCACTGCAGATGTCTCAGCTGCACATTCATGCTGTGACCTCCAATTCCACCACATCCCAAAGGTTGTATTGTATTGTGCTGAGATCTGGTGACTATGGAGGCTAGTGAGCTCATTGTCAGGTCCATGGAACCAGCATGAGTTGACTGTGCTTTGATGACATGACGCATTATCCTGCTGCGAGTAGCCATTAGTAGATGGGTAGACTGTGGTCATACAGTGATGCACATGGTCAGCAACAATACTCAGACAGGCTGTGGCAATTAAACAATGCTCATTTGATAAAAAGGGATTTATGTACCAAGCAGTGAAAACAGTGGAGAAGTGGATCAGTGGAGAAGTTGCCCATAGCAACCAATCAGCTTTAACCCATCAACGTACCTCAGGACCATACCCATTCCAATCTACCAAGAACTGAACTATGCCTTGAGATATTCTGGAGTCCAGAATTTGATTCACCTCATACTCTTCTTGCTGGTTTACTGAATCGACAGGTGTTGAAAATTGACAGGTGTCGAAAACTGATTGATAACCAGTGGTTTAAGAAGGAAAACATGGACACATGGAACACATTAGGAAGTTTCAGTCGATATGCTACCGGATTAATTTTTGTAGAATTTGAAAGGGACCAACAAATCTAGGCGCGAACTTCACTGTGGGCACCTTTAAACGTAGATGTTTGGTTGATGACCAGACTTCATCACATGGGTTCAGCAAAGGAGTCCTCCTCCTCTTTTCGTCGGCAACCAACTTGTAACGCGATGAGGACTTACACAGGTTCTTTTTCATTTCCTTACAGATCTTCAGGAAACAGTCCACCATATCTAAACAGCTGGAAGTGATACTGATCAAAAGGCTGGTAATTTCAGTAATACAGGGTGGAAACCGTCCTGGATGAAAAATGGGGAGGGACAAGATGTCTCATGAAACAGAATGTTATCCGCAAATTCAGCCCCTGGCTGCAAGAAGACCCAATCATCTTGATTGGCCGACACGTACATTCGGATTAATTTCTCCAAATCCTGATTCTCTCGCTCCGTCTGTGTCACAAACCGTCGAGCTGCCAATGCTGTGCGGGGTGAATGCCGGACAAGCGTTTGCTGAAGTCTCCTCCTTCCTCAAGTTAGGATCTATGGTAACAGCATATTGTTTGCAGTTCCAGTCTTGATTGCTGCTGATGCTCTGCACTAATTACTACCTGCTGTGTGCAGTATCAGGTGCACACATTTATTTTGCTGTCTGTGCAAAGCCCAGGTGCACAGTAGTCTGTCATCAAGGGAGACTTGCTCTGATTGGGCTCTGTCTCTGTTAAATTCCAGCCAGCCCTGCACACCATGCCAGTGATAGAAGTTTCGTGTTTCCGGTTTTGGCTGTGTCTCCTGTCTGTCAGTTGAGCTCCAGTGTTTCTGCCTCTCCTATTGTTCCAGTAGTGATAAACCTGTAGTGAACAAAACCTGTGCCGTTTTGTTCCATCCAGGCGGCACGATCCACATTCCACCTGCTGTGTGCTGCTCGAGTCATCCAGGCAGCACGGCGTGCACCTCTGCCCTCAGCCGTGTGTATCATCCCAGCAATTCAGAGTGCACTCCCGGGCGCATGCTAGCGTCCGGCAGCTTGTGTCAACCCGGCAACATTAGCCGCACTTTAGCGTCCTCAAGTGCGCTACTCAGAATACCAATGCCAGTGTCAACCCGGCGACATTGCTGCACTTTAGCATCCAAAGGGCGCCAATCCAGTATATCCACCCCAGTGTCAACCCGGCAACATTGGCCACAATCCAGCATGTTACGAGCGCAACCCAGCATACCTCCGCCAGTGTCAACCCGGCAACACTGGTCACACCTCCACATCTTTGTGCACATCCTGTCAGAGACTCATCAGCCCAAGGCTGCACCTCAGCTTCGGCCCTCAGGCTGCAAATCACCAAGGCCAACCAGCCCTCAAGGCTGCTTCCACAGCCCAAAGGCTGCACCTCATCTTCAGCCCTCAGGCCGCAACTTGCCAAGGTCAACCAGCCCTTAAGGCTGCATCCTCAGCCCACAGGCTGCATCTCATCCTCAGCCCTCAGGCCACAACTAGCCAAGGCATACCAGCCCTCAATGCTGCTTCCACAGCCCAAAAGGCTGCATCTCATCTACACCCAGTGGCAACAGCCAGCCAGGTTAACCCAGCTCTCAAAGCTGAAGCACAGCTGCATCTAGCCAAGAATTACCCACCCTCAAGGCGGTTATCGAACTTACCCTCTAAATCGTCCCCGTGGCAAAGCAGTCTGACTGTTAATCAGGGGATGGTAGGCTGACGAAAAGCCAAGATTAACCTCCAAACACTTGCACAATGCCTTCCAGAATTTGGAGGTAAATTGCACCCCACGGTCTGAAAGGTTCTTCGGGAACCTGTGCAACCTGAAGATTTCTCTTATGAAAACCTCTGCTAGTTTTTGAGCTGAAGGTAGGTCTTTTAATGGGATAAAGTGAGCAGCCTTGGAAAACCTGTCCACCATTACCCAGATGGTATTGAAACCTTATGTTGGGTGCAGGTAGAACAGGCAACTATGAAGTCCTTAACATCTTGATGGATCATTGGCTACCAATACCCCCTAAGAATTAACTCCAAGGTTCTTTTCTCACCTGCATGAACCGGTGAAGCATGAACCATGTGCCAATTGCAGCAGTTTCACACGCAGCTCAGGTGCTACAAATGTCTTCTCTGGAGGAAGTTTGACCCTGGTGGTTACTGCTACAAAGCTAGCTGGGTTCAGGATGGGCTTATCCACTCGAACTTTATCCTCCTCCATGTAACTGAATACCTGGGATAATGCATCCGCTTTGATGTTTTTGCTAACTGGCCGGTAAGTGATCACCAAATTAAAGCTGTCAAAGAACAGTGAGCATCTGGATTGACAACAGTGAGCAATCTTGAGATAAGTAAGGTACTTATGGTCTGTATAAACCGTCATAGAAAATTTTGCCTCCTCCAGCAGATGTTGCCATTCCTGCAGGGCCAGCTTGATGGCTAACAATGATTTATCCCCAAGTAGTTTTTCTCAGGAGCAGAAAACCTGCAGGAAAAGGTACCACAAGAGTACCACTTTACCTACCTCTGCCCCATCCCCAACCATTGAAGTGTCCACTTCCAGAAAAAAAGGTTGGTCACAATCAGATTGTCTCAGAATGGGAGCCAAGGTGAAACACTGCTTTAAGCGGTCAAATGCCTCCTCTGCATCAGGAGGCTACACCCGATGTCTTGACCCTTCTTAGTGAGAGCAGTGTTGGGAGCTGTAATTGAGGAATAAGTCCTGATGAACTGCCGGTAAAAGTTACAGAAGCCCAGGAAATGTTGTATCGCCTTCAATCCCACTGGACAGGGCCAGTTGACAATAGCAGAAAGCTTCTCAGGATCCATTTTGAAACTAGAGCCTGAAATGATGTACCCTAGGAACGGCAGCTCCCTTTGTTCGAAGGAGCACTTCTCTAACTTGCAAAAAAGCTGATGCTCCTGAAGCCATGACAGTACTTCGCATACGTGCTGATGATTACTCACAATGTCCTTACAGAAGATAAGGATGTCATCCAGATACACCACTATGTACTTGTATAACAGGTCTCGGAAGATGTTATTCATGTATTTTTATAAAATAGCTGGAGCATTGCTTAATCCAAAAGGCATGACCAAGTCTTCCACTCATCCCCATCTCAGATCCTGATTAGGTTATAGGCGCCACGGAGATCTAATTTGGAAAATATCTTCACCCCTTTTAAACAGTCAAAGATATTAGTGGCAGTGGATACCGATCCTTGATGATGATGGCATTCAAACCACAATGGTATATACATGGTCTCAATCCTCCATCCTTCTTCTTAACAAAAATAAACCAGCACATGCAGGTGATTTGGACTCCCTGATGAACCCGTGCTCAAGGTTCTCCTTAATGTACTCAGATACTGCTTGGGCTTCAGGAAGCGAGAGGGGAAACACTCTTCCACGAGGAGGCATTTTCCCAGGCAGTAAATCAATAGAGCAGTCCCACTCGATGAGCTGGAAGGGTTTCAGCTGCCTTTTGGCTGAATACATCTCTGAAGGACCGGTATGGAGCTGGAAGAGGGTCTTCGGGGGAGATGAATGAACTCTGGATGGTACAATGTGGAGGTCTAATAGTTGGCAAGCACATCTGATGGCACTGGACTCCCAGTGACAGGATTTGAGGCTTATTCCAACCTAAAGAGGGAGCATGCTTGCGTAGCCACGGAAGACCAAGGATAATCGGACTCTTGGACGATGGGAGTATGTAGAAGGCTATCAACTCCCGATGGAAAGCGCCCACTTGCATGGTAACTACTCTCATTCAGGAGTGGATGGTAGCTGTGAGAAGTTCATTCCCATCCACACCAATGATATAGAGTGGAGTTTGTAGCGGCACACTATTCCAGCTCCTGAACCTCCTTGCTGTGATGAAGTTGCCGTTGGCGCCAGAATGTTGCATGGACCCTGGACACACCTTGGAGACATATCTAGTGCTTCCAGTGTTTGAAGTCAGCACAGTAAATGAACATTGATGGTAAATTGCTCAGAATGATTAATAGATCATATCACTATAGCATGACAGCCAGTTAGTAATGATGGGAAAAACAAAAATCACTGACCACTTTCCGTGGGGTAGCCTGCAGTTGACTGAACAGCAAGGTCATTATGTGGTTAGTTGCTAATAGCTGCTGCTATGTACAGTAAATATACTGTTGTTTGCACCAGCTTTTTGGATGTATAAATGTCTACTTCATTCTCATTTATATTTTTAAAACATTTTCCACCCTATCATTTTCCCAGAAAGTTTGTTCTGTTCCTGAACAGTACATTTTTATCTGTATTAATTTTAGCATTTGACCAGCTACAAAGTGATCTCTTCCACTTGGGTCAAACCTTGTTAGTGTTTATACAGTGCCAATCAGAATATTCCGCTGGACGTTTTATCCTCCTGGAATCTGAATGTTCTGTATTCTAAGAAATGGAGTCAGGCAAGGGGTCGATTCGGTTTATATTTCAGATGTAAATTTCAAAAACTAATTTCCTTGATTACCGAGATATTTTAAGAACTTATGTGTTCCAATGTGAAAAATGTGGAATGTATTTGCTGGAATCGCATAGTCCTTCTCAGTCATGTCATTAATATATATAGTACGCCCTTTGTGCCTGATATCCATCATATACAGAGGCAGCCAATCCCTTAATCTCTAGCAAACATAAAGCTTTTCCTATCTTGATTTGTGGTCGGTTTAATGTGTGTGTAACCAGGTCTCTGGTCGAAAAAAGTTCCCTTTGATGAGTTGTTTTATTTCCTAACCAAAACAAATTCAAACTTATTATAATAATATTGAGAAGGGGACCTCTGTTGTTTGAGATGTTTCACTAATTTTCCACGTTTTCTTTGCATTATAAGCATTAAAATAATATTTAAATAGGGCTAGTGTTGCTGCACACATGATCCACAGCTAAATGTGATGAGGACAGAGACATATTTGAGGCTCCCTTGCCATAAAATATATGAGAAAATGTGCTCTCCTTACAGGTCAGTCACTTTATCTAATTAAGGACTTAGCTAGATATCTGTGGGTCCCATAATAAACTTTTGAACAATTCCTCATGCACATTCCAAGAATGATCCTTATACTGTACATACTGTATACATGGGGTATCCTACAGTGCTAAGAAAATTACACACTGATAATACACTATTCGGGATAATGCACTGCTAAGTGCAAAATATAACCATATATAACATTATATAAATATTAGGTGTTGCCTGCGGCTTCGCCCACGATGAAATAGCTTCTACGGACACTTTTTATATTTGAGGTGATCTAGTTGTATTGCTTTGCATAGGGGCCCTGTTGCTGGAGTGGTCCACCTGACCACCAGCGCTGTACAGACTGGTGGCAGAAGTGCCTTCACCCACCACTCACATCAATGTCACTGTGTGTCCTGTGCACTGACTGCTATATAGCCTATCCTATTCACCCATCACTCACACCAATGTCACTGTGTGCCCTGTGCACAGACTGCTATGTAACCTATCCTATTCACCCATCACTCACACCACTGTCACTGTGTGCCCTGTGCACAGAATGCTACTGTATGTAGCCTCTCCTATTCACCCACCACTCACATCAATGTTACTGTGTGCCCTGTGCACAGACTGCTATGTAACCTCTCCTATTCACCCATCACTCACACCTAATGTCACTGTGTGCCCTGTGCACAGACTGCTATGTAACCTCTCCTATTCACCCACCTCTGACATCAATGTCACTGTGTGCCCTGTGCACAGACTGCTGTGTAGCCTATCCTATTCACCCACCACTCACACCAATGTCACTGTGTGCACTGTGCACAGGCTGCTATGTAACCTCTCCTATTCACCCACCACTCACACCTATGTCACTGTGTACCCTGTGCACAGACTGCTATGTAACCTCTCCTATTCACCCACCACTCACACCTATGTCACTGTGTGCCCTGTGCACAGACTGCTATGTAACCTATCCTATACACCCACCACTCACACTAATGTCACTGTGTGCCCTGTGCACAGACTGCTATGTAACCTATCCTACTCACCCACCTCTCACACCAATGTCACTGTGTGCCATGTGCACAGACTGCTATGTAGCCTATCCTATTCACCCATCACTCACACCAATGTCACTGTGTGCCCTGTGCACAGACTGCTATGTAAAACTTTTCGTGAACAAATGATGTAACAGGGAGGAGGTTCTGTGATGGTTAAGGTCCCTACCTCTACTTACTATGGCTTTACAAAGGCTACAGATGGCTTGACAATTGTTGTCAGGATTTGGGTAAAAATAATTCCACACATAAAATGTTGATTTCTTTGTCATATACCCAGGCATGACAATGGCCTTCTTATAACGGACAAGAACTGCTTCCATTGGTGCCTCACTTACACAAACAACATCCTCATCATCAACATCCTCATTAGCACCAGTGGCAGATACACAAATATCCCCCTCATCCTGTTGCACTTCCACAGTAGCATCCTCAATTTCTAAGTCAGCAGCTTCTTGACCTGTGCTGCTCATCCCCACATTTGCAGATGGTGCAGAAATGGTGAAAGTTGGCTTCTTTACAAGTACAATATCAGAAAGGTCAGGCTCACACATAGCACTCACGGAAACAGACTCTCCTCAGGGATTTGTGATGTTTCTAAACACACAGTTTGTTCTACTGCCTTAGTGATTTTTTTCAGCACTGACTTTCCAGTTTTAGCTTTTTTTTTTTACTCCTTTTCTAGACTCAGAGTGAGATGGTCTTGCATCATCATGTGAGGCAGAAGAAGATGCCTGACTGACAGTAATTGCAGAACCACCACTCAGAAATAAAGAACAAGTCCTGCACCTTTCCTTGCCACTGCATTTGGTGTATGGCATGTTGTCAACTTTGTTTTTCTGGAGGAAATTTTCCCTTTATTAGATGTTTTGTCTTTAGCAGTGTAAAATATCAGATGCCCAGACTGAAACCCTCTATGCCCTTGAGCATGGCTTTAGTAGATGACGTTGAAGGACTACTTTCATCATGACTGGTGGCAGCAGCTGCAGTGCAAGTACTTGGTTGCTGCTACTGCTCTTCTCTCGGCTGATCAAGATCCATATCAATACAGCAACAACACAAGTTGTACAAAAAAACAACTGTTTTTATTTTTTGTCACTAATGATAACTCATACCGTGGAGTCACACAGTGCTTCTATTTATAAATGCAGTGTGCAACCTACAGCACACACAAGTTGTACTAAAAAACTTTTTTTTTCACAAATGACAACTTTTGCGGTACCTATGTGCAATGTGCACCAAAAAAGGGTGAATGCTGCCCTGTATTAGGAGGAGCTCTGGGCTGCAATGTATACTAGGCAGTGGACACGCAGTGACAAAAACACCAGTGTGCAGTGCACCAAGGGTTAATGCTGCCCTGTATGGTGCTCTGAGCTGCAATGTAGGCACTAGGCATGGCAGTGACAAAAAACAGGGTGGATAAAGGGTTAATGCTACACTGTGTGCAGTTGTGCACCAAGGGTTACTGCTGCAGTGCTAAGTTACTTACAGCCACAGTGTGACACTGACAATAGTCACTGTAATATATAGATGTACCTGCACTATAAAATATAAACAATGTTTTGCTAACTGCATACATAATAAAACTAGCTCGGCCAGTATTACTCTAGGGTGCCACTGTCTGAAAGGTGAAAGCCAAGGGGACTAATAGTCAGCATCCAACATGGCCGGCATCTACTGTGAAATGGCACCGGAATCATCATGGGAGGGACTTATATCGGTTCCAAAACACGCAAGATCCGACGCCACGAAGTTGACGTTTTGCTTCGTTTTGGGATCCCAGTCAGGCGGGAAGACCCGTGCCGGGACTCGGATTCCGTCAGAATAGTGAAGTTTGGGTTGGTCCGGTTTTCTCGAAACAGAACCCGCTCGTCTCTAGTAATGATTGGCTAATAATACTGCGTTTCCTGTCCATCAATAAACTTCAGCTGTCAAACCAGCCAATAATACAGTATCACAGACTGATAGCTGTTGTGGGGACAGGGGTTCTATTTGTGTCCATTTCCTATATAGACAAAACTCAGTAAGGTAGTGGATTTGCAATGTAGGGATCTGATTTATACATTAATTTGATATTTTGCTTAGAAACTGCATGCATGATGTTCCTTCCTAAATAAGACTGCATCAGAACGTGCGTTCATAAAAATATACTTTGCATTGGACATTATCTCTGTTTTATATACTGGAGATATTAGGTGTTACATGAGTCACAGTGGACACAAAGTCTTCCCTCGTCAGTACTAATCATCATTCTCATTTACATAGACGTTCTTTCAATTATGAGATAGGCAGCACGGAGGAACTGATTAAGAGATACATCACACAGGCTTCTGCAGTTCATTAAACCGCCAAGGTTCCTCTAAGCATCTCTCATGAGAAGCATAAATATATATATATATATATATATATAAAAGCTTTAAAGCAAAGTTACATATTTAGAATAAAATGTCACTACCTATGAGAATTACTTATTCCAATAAGTCCTGTACTTGAAGATATGTGCATCACTCAGTCCATTCCAGTTCTGCTGACGTCACTGATGGGGTTGAATGATTTATTTGCATTTAAATCAGATCTGGATCCTTTTCTGTACATGGAAAGTGAAAAACTACTACAAAAATGGGAACATATATCACCCAGTAACCTCATTTACTTAATTAGAATGCTGTAACGTTCCGGGGTATTATTCTCAGTAGAGGTGACCCAGTGTTTTAGGTGCCAGAGAAAATCTCCGTACAGCTCATCCGGTTTTAAATAAATAAATGATGCTTTGATGTCGGCATAAAGGAACAGAAAATACTAAACACCCTACCTCACTGCTTCATCAACTCTCTATTAAGGGGCAGCTGGCCTGCAAACAACTTCACACAAAGGGGGAGATTTACTAAAGCTTCTAAAAATGAAAAGATGTGGTGTTACCCATAGCAGCCAATCAGATTGTAGCTATCATTTCCCATTTATCGGTGGTCCACGAGTAGGGGACAGAGCTTGATGACGCGATTCTATAAGATTCTATAACAATTTGGACCTGCCCCCTAGTTAAATATGCGGTATTCATGGCAATTTACAATGAGGGGGTGGGGCTTAATTATGCAAAAACTCTGGCCCCGTCTCCATCACCACCCACCTGCTTCTCCTCCCCAGGCTTCTCCTGGGGAGGATACAACAAAAAGTAGGGCTGTATCTTAAGGGAAGCACATAGGTGTGGTCACACCCCCTTTTAAAGTTGTGTGGGAGGATCCCTACATTACAGCACGGATTCAGTGGCTCACCAGCGCCACCTAGTCTCATTCTACTACAACACCCTTGAATGATGCAATACAGACATAGCGCTCAGTGACTTCTCTTGATATTATTCAGGCAACAGGAAGAGATCCACATGGCGAAGGTTTAGTATGCAGAATGAGATCAGCCAGAGACCAGAGAGATAGGTCCTTTTGGTGAATGTAGGTGACATCTCCACATGATCGCCAAATATTTCAATAGGGGTCACAGGCATGGATGTGAGGTTGTTACAAAGTCATAGTCAAAACAAGGAGATCCAACAATGAATAAGGGCAGGTCAGCTGTTTCAATGAGAACCAAAAGGAACCATGGGTTATTTTAGGGTTGGGTATGAGATCCCGGAGTTCGGGACAGTCAGAATCCTGACACCTATAAGGAAGCATGTAAGACTAACCCTTACCCCTACCTCTAACACTCCTTTCCCGGTGCCTAACCCTAAGCTCCCTCCCTAGTGCCTAAACATAACCACCCCCTCCCCGCACCTAAACCTAACACCCACTCCCCGGTGCCTAAACCTAACCTCCCCCTCCCCACACCCTACCACACCCTCCCCAATGCCTAACCCTAACCCCCCCCCAGTACCTAAACCTAACCTCCCTCCCTGGTGCCTAAACCTAACCTCCTCCTCCACGCACCCTACACCTAACCGTCCCCCCTAGTGGCTAACGCTCCACCTAATGCCTAGCCCTAACACCAATTCTGTGGCCAAAATGAACCATCGCCCTGCTTTTGGTGGGTACACATAGTATCAAAATCAAGGGATCTGGAATCAAGTTCAGTAATGCTTTATGGGAAGTACAGTATTGTATTGGGATTTGCGTCAGACTGAGGCATTAAGGGCTAAACAGGGGAATGCAGCGGCAGGGGCCCATCCTTAAGTTGTGTGGTCAGCCACCAGAGGGGGTGTGGTCAGCCACAAGAGAGGTGTGGTCAGCCACCAGAGGGGGTGTGATCAGCCACAAGAGAGGTGTGGTAGCCACCAGAGGGGGTGTGGCTGACCATCAGAGAGTGCGTAATTTGGGCCCCTTTATAAATATAAATACTGATATAGTGCATGGATGATAATGTGCCAGACTGATAACAGCAATGCTCTGTGGTGAATACACCATGTCCTAAGAATACAATAGAATGTAACATATGTATAACAATTAAGCACATGATGTCTACTGTCTACATACCACACCAATGTACTGTATATGTGATAGGGGACCCCAGTACTGACCGACCATGTTGAAAATTCAATGAAAACTGAATTTGGTCTAGTAAAGGTGAAATAAATGCCATATGCTGAAAAAAAAATTCAATTATCTTAGCTCTTAATACTGTGATGACTTAATTGTAGGTTAGTGAATGATTGCAGAGCACCGCTCCCTGCTGTGTGCTGGGCTGCAGTCGGAGGCGGCTCACGGCAGTCTCCTATGCCTGCAGGGGGGGGAGCGATCACACTGAGGAGCTCATTCAGACCTGCTCGTAGATGCGGCCGCTCGCTGGCAAAAAGGGGGCAGATATTTAAATTAAATGCTCGCACTGCGTGGCATAAGGACGCCCTCTATGTCTTAGCGAGCTACGGCACCGAGCGCTCACAAGTGTATGTAGACGCCCCCTTTCCCCTCACAACACACATCATCTCCTGGAATTGTTTGATTAATCGATAACATCGAGAGCCATCGGAGCTGCGATCAGTGCTGGCTGAAATACATGCAGGTGACGTATCCAATGACGCTACTTTGCTAATTATGTACGCCCTTGAAACTGTGTTTTGTTGGCCTGACACGCCTGCGTTCGCAACACCACACCCCCGTTTACAAGCACCTTCCCCTGTTACCACCCACAAACGGCACTATCTGTCACTCAAATTAGCGGGCAGTCTGTGTGCTACGAGCGCACGATTCCCCATCGCTAAGACTGGCTTGCGCGCGCGCACTGCAAATTATACGCATGTGCACTGAGCCACAATTGCCCAGCAGCGAGCGATCGCCCCTTAGCGTCCGGGTCTGAATCAGATCCTGATCTCACAGCTCCCCCCTCCCGGCCACAACGTCGCTGCAAAAATTATTTTTTGAGACTTTTTTTTATCCTAAGGGGGCGTGGCCGCCCAATTAGATCACGCCCCCCCTGCCCAAGACGGCTGTCTACGCCCTTGTGTATTGAGGTGGAGACATTGTTTTGAAAAGTTGTAAAGTTGTATCGGTGGTGTTCCTTCAGGAGTATTTCCATATATTGGTTTCTGTCCCTGGTGTGCTTTAATTCCTTGCTAGGGATGTCTCCAGCAAGCCTGTAGCACTCACAGTCTGTGGCACTTTTTAACAACAAGTGTAGAAGTCCCCCATAGCAACCAATCAGCTTCTACATATCCTTTTGTAGACTGTGCTTTATAAATGCTAGCTAGAAGCTGATTGGTTGCTGATGGGCAACTTCTTTACTTGTCCATTTCTATACTCTTTAGAAGGCTTAATAAATGAGCCCCATTGTATGGTATGGGAGAAAGCAAGTGTACAATAAACAACATACGTACTGTATATACCTCTATATATAGCTATATATGAGAAGTAAAAGGGATACCAGCATCTTTCCCAAAGAAAGAGAGTCCAAGGTGGGCTAAGCCTAAGCTTTAAGTATCCAAATCTCATCACACTTGAACCCTGGGTGTACTTTATATACACAATATACAGTACATGCACCCCAATGTTAAAGGTGTACTTTGTTTTGAGATATACACTCATTTATTAGTAAATTGTCCACCTATTTTTATAGTATGCGGTGGCTAGAACTGTCCATGCAGTTTTCAACAACTTACTTATACTTAGGATGGTATAATATTAACAAATAGCCAATGAAGTTATATTTGTGTTTGTATTTCATGTATACATTTTGTTTGATCCTCTGCAAAAATAATAATAAAAAAAATAAAAAATACTTAAATATTGAAGTACTGCAAATGGTAAATGTTCGTGGGTGTTACTGTTAATCAGTGTTTCTGTGGGATAACTTGTCTTTCCTTCCTCATAAAACTGTCAAGAGATCGAAAATATTCAGAACAATTTCGCTTGTTGCCAATCGAGGGTGACGGAGGTCCCCGTCCACGTAGGCATCAGCCAGAAAATGATTCGCTGCAGATCCCTTTGGATAACTTTCATACTTTGTTTACAGAGGTCTGTGGAAGGTCACCTCAGGAATGAGCAATGATTCAAGTTAGGCTTATTTTTGTTTCATATGATTTAGCCAGTGTTTGGTTGGTTTGGTCTGGGAATTCATGGGAGTTAAGAGTTTTGCGGGCACAAATGTAGTTGGTTACAAAGTTGCTTACCTAAAATTAAATTCTTATATCCACAGAAAGGGAGTCACAGTATATTCATCTCATGCAGAATAAAACGTGTTGTGATTGTATTGGGATAAGGGCCCTCATTCAGAGCCGTACGCTCTGAGCAGAGCGCACGCTCTGAATGAGGGCCGGGCTCCATGAAAATGTCACCACCCACAGCCTATACGAGCGTGCAGTTTGATGGCCGCGATGGTCGTGACCATCGCGACCATCGAAATTGCGAGCCGGAGCCTGCGGTTGAGGTTTTCAACCGCAAGCTCCGGAGTGATTTTGGCTCTATCAGAGCCAAAATCACTCCCACTGACATCACTAGTGATGTCAGTGGGCCGGCTTTTGACGGGAGGCGTTCCCGTGGGAACGCCCCCGTCAGGGAGGCACGCCCCCGGAACGCCTACCAAAGGGGGCGTGCTGTCAATCAACATTGACAGCACGCCCCCTTTGATCGGACACACCGAGCGAAGGACTTTCCTTCGCTCGTCGCGTCTGGCGCATGCGCACGACGGAGCTCCCTCCGTCGTGCGCATGCTCAGTCCATAACATCGACCCACTTGCGAGTGGACAGCCGCTCGCGAGTGTGTCTGAATCAGGCCCAAGATCAGATCAGTAAAGTGAATAGATGAAGACATAACAGTGAATGTCCATCTGAGCCTCCAACGTAATCCATTACACTTACTGCAAAGTTCCCTGTACTAGAACTTCCTTTATATATGTTATTGCGGTTACCTGCTATTAACTGCAATAGGAAATATGGCAGAATTTGGGAGCAGGTGGAACTGGACAGGTCACGAAGGAGGGCCAGTATAGGGTATGCCGAAAATTTTGCCATCCACTTGCCATAAGTAAATCCCATAGTAGCAGCCAGATGGAATCACTTATATATTTAGATTAACACTTTACATGGCCGTATGCCTGCCCCTAATTGGCTGCAGGTCCGCCTCTGTCATTGGCTCTCGGGCGGTGCTAAATTCAAAATGCCACCATGGAGTGAGGGGAAGGGAGCACCGTGGTCACCAGAGTGGAGAGCAGCACAGCAAGGTGAGGCGTGGTAGAAGGGGTTCTGTGTGGTGTGGTTTGCTATGCGGTGTGCTGTGAGGTGTGGTGTTAGGTGTGCTGTGAGGGGAGGTGTGGTGTGCTGTGAGGTGTGAGATGTGCTTTGGGGGAGGTGTGCTGTGAGGGGTGGTGTGCTGTAGGGTGTGGTGTGAGGTGTGCTGTGGTGGGAGGTGTATTGTGAGGTACGCTGTGAGGTGTGGTGTTGTGGTGGGAGATGTGCTGTGGTGGGAGGTGTGCTGTGAGGTGTGATGTGAGATTTGCTGTGAGGGGAGGTGTGCTGTGAAGGGGAGCTGTGGTGGGATATGTGCTGTGAGGGGAGGTGGGCTGTGATGTGAGGTGTGCTATAAGGGGAGTTGTGCTGTGAGGTGTGGTGGGAGGTGTGCTGTGAGGGGAGGTATGCTGTAAGGTGTAATGGGAGGTGTGCTTTGTGCTGTGAGGTTTGGGGGGAGGTGTGCTGTGGGGTGTGGTAGTAGGTGTGCTGTGGGGTGTGCTGTGATGTATGGTGGGAAGTTTGCTGTGAGGGGAAGTGTGCTACGTGGTGTGGGAGGTGTGCTGTGAGGGGAGGTGTGTTGTAAGTGTGGTGTGAGATGTGCTGTGAGGGGAGGTGTGCTGTGAGGTGTGGTGGGAAGTGTGCTATGTGGTGTGGGATGTGTGCTGTGAGGGGAGGTGTGCTGTGAGTGTGGTGTGAGATGTGCTGTGAGGGAAGTTGTGCTGTGAGGTGTGGTGGGAGGTGTGCTGTGAGGGGAGGTATGCTGTAAGGTGTGATGGGAGGTGTGCTGTGAGAGGAGGTGTGCTTTGTGCTGTGAGGTTTGGGGGGAGGTGTGCTGTGGGGTGTGCTGTGAGGTGTGCTGTGATGTATGGTGGGAGGTGTGCTGTGAGGGGAGGTGTGCTGTGAGTGTGGTGTGAGATGTGCTGTGAGGGGAGGTGTGCTGTGAGGTGTGGTGTGAGGGGAGGTGTTGTGTGCTGTGAGGGGAGGTGTGGTGAGAGGTATGCTGTGAGGGGAGGTGTGCTGTGGTGTGCTGTGAGGGGAGGTGTGCTGTGGTGTGAGGTGTGCTGTGATGGGAGTTGTGCTGTGAGGGGAGTTGTGCTGTGTGCTGTGAGAGGAGGTGGGAGGTGTGCTGTGAGGTGTGATGGGAGGTGTGCTGTGATGGTTGTGTGCTGTGAGGGGAGGTGAGGTGGAAGGTGTGCTTTGTGCTGTGAGGGGAGGTGTGCTGTGAGCAGGGCCAACAACAGAATCATGGGGCCTGTAGATCCATTTGTTTATGGGCCCCCATCCCCAGGTCCCTGGCAGGTACAGGTTCCCGAACCTCATCCCCCCTTGTGTCTATCCAGTTCCCCTGTGTCTCTCCAGCCCTAGCACCCCTTCTCTCCCTCCAGCCCCCACATTGACCTTAGTCTGTCTTCTGGCCATCAGCCGTCATTCCTCTTCTTGGTCTTTCAATGGTGCAATGCACGCGATGTCATATACACTGCGCTGCAACATACAAAAAAAAACTTTATTGCACTGCCCACTGCCAGTACTGGGTGCAATACAGTGGCTCCCTGCCAGACTGACCTAGAACCGCTGCCTGCGTTGTTGCTGCAGTGATCAGCCGGGGCCTTGTACATGCCTGCATCCTTCTGATCACTGCAGCAGCAGCACTGGTAGCGGTTACACTCCGGGGCCTCCTAAAACCTTGGGGCCCGGTACAGTTGTGCCCCTAGGCTCCCCCTGTTGCCATGCCTAGTTGTGATGGGAGAAAGTAGGGGTATGGACTAAGTAAAGCCTTCCTGATATTTCCATGTCCCTACTTCAAAATTTCCACAGCATAATGTCTCTCCCATAGTGCAGAGGAGCAGCCGGGCGGAATGGACGTGGATGGCAGCGGGAGCGGGCTTAAGGTAAGTAATAGCTTTTTTTTTATTTTTTAAATGCAATTGGCTTTTCTACTGGGACCATTACTCGGGGGGGGGGAGTTACTACTGGGGGCATTACTCAGGGGGGGATTACTACTGGGGGCATTACTCGGGGGGGGATTACTACTGGGGGCATTACTCGGGGTGGGGGGGCATAACTACTGGGGCCATTACTCTGGGGGGGCATTACTATTGGGGGCACCACTTCTGGGGGCATTACTCAGGGGGCATTAATATTGGGTGCTCTACTCTTGGGGGCTTTACTACTTGAAGGTGGGGCATTACTACTGGGGTTCTACCACAGGGGGCATGACTACTAGGGGATCAACTACAGGGGTATTATTACTGAGGGCATTTATACAGGGGGCATTACTACTTGGGCACACACAGGGGGCATGACTACTGGGGGCATTACTATTGGGGGCACAACTACAGGGGTATTACTACTGGGGGTAGTTATACAGGGTGCATTACTATTGGGGACACAACCACAGGGGGCATTACTACAGGGGGCATAACTACAGGGGACATGACTACTGAGGGCACTACTAACGGGAGTATTGCATAGGGGGCACTGCATAAGGGACACCATTCCTGGGGGCACTGCATAAAGGGCACCACTACTGTGGGCTCTGCATACGGGGCACTACCACTGTGGGCACTGACACTACTGGGGTCCCCACTGCGCATACCCCCAGTTTGTCACATTTAATAGGGGCCCCCACATGTTTGTTGCCCAGGGGCCCCCACAGACCTTAATCCAGCCCTGAGTATAGCTGTAAAATATATGCCAATAAGCTGTGTTATATAATAACATATAATTATGCAGCTGCCCAAGGATATTGTATTACATGTGCTGTAGGCTGAATAGTTCCAGATTTATCAGCAGAGTAAGTGTTCATTTTAACTTCTGTTATTTAGGGGCTGATCGCAGATACCCGACTATCGGGAATCTGCGCGTGCGCAGGACCCACTCTGCAAGTGTGCAGAATGGGTCCTGAGTAGTCTGTGCCTGATTGACTGAGGCATTCTAGGGGTCGTGTGGAAGCGGGGGCGGCCGGCGTTCCCAGAAATGGGGGTTTGCCTGTCCCATTGTCCGGGAGTGGCAAGGCCAGGGGCTGCGTCGACCGATGCCATGTCCTGGCCTCGCAAGCCTCAGCTTACTCAGGTGACTGGTGGCCCGGGGCCATCCACCATCGCCACCATCGACCTGCTGCTGCATATGCATAATAGCAAGGACAGAATTGCAAAGCTGCGATCCTTGATGAATCACCCCCGTAGTACTTACATTGCTGTAAATGCTGAGTGTGCAGGCAGGCTGTAAGTAACTATTGAAGTCACTGTGATGGTGATATTAATCTTCAGCCCTCTAAGGCGTCCATAAATTTATTGCAATTAAAAACAATATAATAACTTACAACTAACTTACACTAAAATAAAGACACGGACACAGACTGCTTTGGTTAAATGGTCATAACTTGCTTTTATTGAAGGTATGACCCTGAGCTTTTAATTTACTTTTGGGAGGCAAAGAAGGATGCTACAAACACTCAGCTCCAGTCATATGTTACCTAACCAATATTAGGGAGCGACTGAAATGCCCCCCTGTGGTCATTGTAAGCTGAGCTGCGAAGACTCACAATCCCCTATAATACTGCACAGTATGAGCGTGTCCGCACAGACGAACGCCCAAAGTCCTCCCGCAGAGGAAGGCCATGCTATGACCCTTCAAAGGATATGTGCTCCACAGCGTTTTCTTACACCTTACGTGGCCGCTGGTTTTTCAGCACCTTCTCGCCCAACATAATAATATAACACAGTGTTAGGAAGAACACAACATACTGTATAAAGAGCATAAGAAATAGATAGGGGAGGGAGGGAGGGACAAACACCGTCCAGAAAGTAAGTTGCTGGGCGTACACCACCCTTATAAAGACCACATATACCACTCCCAAAAACTCACAAATGGTCAGAACCAACCAACCAACCAACCAACCAAATAAAACCCGTCAACTACTCTACCTAGCAACAGTTGACCAAAATTCTATCAATTACAAAAAACTAAGGACTCTTATATAGGGGTGTATTTACTAAGCAGTTTTAGGAGACAGAGTGAAAAGTGATAAGAAAGTCATAAGGTGCCAGCCATTCACCTCCCAACTGTCATCTCACAGGCTGTGTTTGAAAAATGACAGTTGGGAGCTGATTGGCTGGCACATTATCACTTTCTTATCACTTTTCACTCTGTCTCCTAACACTGCTTAGTAAATAGGTCCCATAGTCTTAATCCTATACAGATTGCGTCTCATCTTGATTAATGTCTATGCTCCCAGCTAGAGGGAGTATGTGTAGTCACACTGCTGGAGGGTGCTGTTATTGAAAACCTGCGCAAAACTGTGCTCACCACCTCTTGCAGTCAGGAACGCTAGCTGTTGCTTGTGATAATCTAAATAGTGCAGCTGGCATACAGACAGCTGTGCAGCTATGGACCATACCCTTCAGCCCGCTATCCCTGCTCCGGAGCCCATCTGATTCATGCACTGCCTCTGCCCAAGCACTGACAAGCACCTCCGCAACCCTGCCCCTCAGCTTTGCTACTGCCCACTGCTGCTGGATACCGATGCGGTCAGAGGTCCTGTGAGAGATGGTGTAGCTGCCAGGGAACCCACTCATACCCCTTTTACATCGATGTAAAAATCCCGGGTTGATGCACTTGAATGCACATCAACCTGGGATTTTTGTCGCTGTAAATGGCGCGTCACCCTGCAGTGTAAACGGCGCGACCCAGGTCACGATGACCTTTGTCGCACCACGTGCTGTCTGATTGGCCAGCTTCCATGGTACTTGGAGATGACATTTACTCACATTTACCTGGCATTACATATAACCCTACAGAATATTTAACATTTACCTCATAAATTACATTTTGGTGTAAATACATGAATTAAATATATTTCTATCTCATATCATGGGTGGGATGCACGATGCCGCTGTTCGCACGCATGCCGGCATTCATTACACCGGTATGCATGAAACAATGGGCAAAGGACCACTCTCTTAGTAAGAGCGTTCCTTTACAAATGAGGGACTTCCAAGTCTATGACCCAGAAGTCCCCTCCTGATAGAAGCCCATAGACGTTACCCACCCTATCCAAGCCCCGGATTGAGAATTGAGGTCAAACCCGCTTTTCGGGGTTTGACCGCGTTTCTCCCTTTGCTGCATCCCGCCCCATATATGAATTTGACATACTTTTTTCTGGTATAACTATTAATGTAGGTTATATAACATTAATTTCCCCATACCATACCGTATTTATGTAATTTTTATTAACCCATTCTCAGGGTTATACTTTCTCCTTTATACCTCATTTTGGGGCCTATTCATCATTACATAATTATCACTTGTGACAATTATGTTTTAAACGTGTGGCAAGTGTAAAAATCTTCATTCCTCATGCCTCATTTATCATGCCTCATGCTTCGTTCCTCATGCCTCATGCATCGTTCCTCATGCCTCATTTATCATGCCTCATTAACTAAAGTATCACCTCCGAAAAGCCGCTATTTTTGCGGAGTCAGCTTTTCGGAAAAGTGATACTTTTCCCCCTACACCTGCAGTGTTCCTATGTATTTCCCTGCTGCCGCCAGTGTCTGTGAGTTGGAGCAGGGGGCAGTGTGGAGTCTGGAGACTCACAGGGCTGCTGTGCCCCGACTCTCTGCTCCGAGCTCTGTAGATACAGCAGGGAGGGATCTGAATAGATCTCTCTAATGGCTGCAGTGTCTGCCATGTAAACCTTCACAGGCTGCTGTGTAAACAGCAGCTTGTGAAGATTATTGGGGTCTGTACACCATCTCAGGATGGCGTACAGTGACACCACCAAGTTCTGAAAAATATGCTTTTTCGGGACTTGATGAATAACGCTGTGACTTAATTTATACAAAAGTATATGAAAGTGTTAATTTTCACCTGCTTTTGTATAAGTTAAGTGATGATGAATAGGCCCCTTTAACCCTTATCCAGGGTTACATTCTATACTCTGCCAAAAGGTTATGGGGCCAAAGTGTTATCGCAGATTACTCTGCTAATAGCTTGTTTCAGTGTACCGAGGCCACAGAGTGTCTGATGGCCGCCCTGTGTGCAATGGAAGATGCATGCTCAGTGAGGAGAAAAGAAAGAACAGAGGAAGAAGGAGAGAGGAAGGGGTATATTTACTAAAGTGGAGATATTGACCATAGCAACCAATCAGACTCTACTTAACATTTATCCAGCACCTTCTAGAAGATAATATCTAGCATCTGATTGGTTGCTATGGGCAACACAACATCTCCACTACTAAAAACCAGCACTTTAGTAAATCTACCCCAAAGGGAGGAATGTATTGTAAGAAAGACAAAAGCAGCTGTAAAATAGTATTCAGCGCTGATAAAAGTATATGAAGATTACAGAGTGAGAGAGATATAGAATGTGAATATATAAGGGGGCTTGAGGACATAAAAAGCAAAAGATTGATGGGGATGGGGTTTGCCCAGGGGGCTAAAATGTCTACCTACAGCTCTGGACTTCTGGCTCTGGAAGCTAAATAGGACCCAGAAACATAATGTTTTCTCCCCAGTAGAGCTGAGAATTTTCGCTCCTTAACAGCATCATTTGATTTAGTAGATATTTTAGCTTACACTAATTAAGAAAGGGAATTACATAAGCAGATCAGGATCTCATGTAAGAAACAATGCATCTGTTTGTACATTTAAAAAGGTTACTAATTCCGCCTGTTGTTTTATAGGGGCCCTGAGTAAGGTTGATATTAATCAAGGGATTTAATTAAATGGTGACCACGTCACTAACAATAAAGATTGTGTGCGTGTGTATATCTACAGATTAGGGGTGTGCACCGGCCACTTTTCGTGTTTTGTGTTTTGGTTTTGGATCTGGATCTTTCTTCGTGTTTTGGATCTGGATTGGTTTTGCCAAAACCACCCTTCCGTGTTTTGGGTTCTGGGTTTTGTGTTTTGGATCTGTATTTTTTTTTTAAAAAGCATAAAAACAGCTAAAATCACAGAATTTGTTGGTTTCTCTGCTCCTATGCTATTATTAACCTCAATAACCTTAATTTCCACTCATTTCCAGTCTATTCTGAACACCTCACACCTCACAATAGTGTTTTCATGTCCAAAAGGTTGCACCGAGGTAGCTGGATGACTATGCTAAGCGACACGAGTGGGCGGCACAAACACGTGACCCATCTAGGAGTGACACTGCAGTGGCAGACAGGATGGCAGTTAGAAAAACTAGGCCCCAAACTGTACATAATGCAAAGAAAAAAAAGAAGTGCAAGATGGAATTGTCCTTGGGCCCTCCCACCCACCCTTATGTTGTATAAACAGGACATGCACACTTTAACAAATCAATAATTTCAGCGCCAGGGTCTGCCACACAACTGTGGCTGAAATGATTGGTTCGTTTGGGCCCCCACAAAACAAGCTGGCAATTAATGTGTCCCTGCACAAACTGGCTCTACGGAGGCAAGATGTCATCCTCATCCTCCTCATCCACCGATTCCTCACCCTCTTCAGTGTGTACATCCTCATCCTCACAAAGTATTAACTCGTCCCCACTTGAATCCACCACCACAGGTCCCTCTGTACCTTCTGGAGGCTGGTCTCCCTGGAAGAGCTGATAATTCATTTTGATGAACATCATCTTCTCCACATTCTGTGGAAGCAACCTCCTACGCCTTTCGCTGACAAGGTTCCCGGCTGCACTAAACACTCTTTCGGAGTACACACTGGAGGGGGGGCAACTCAGGTAAAATAGAGCCAGCTTGTACAGGGGCCTCCAAATTGCCTCTTTTTCCTGCCAGTACAGGTATGGACTGTCTGACATGCCTACTTGGATGCTGTCACCGATGTAATCCTCCACCATTCTGTCAATGGTGACAGTATCATATGCAGTGACAGTAGACATGTCAGAAATTGTTGCCAGGTCCTTCAGTCCGGACCAGATGTCCAAACTTGGTCCTGCCTGCCCTGCATCACCGCCAGCGGGTTGCTTAGGATACCTAAGTTTTTTCCTGGCAGCCCCAGTTGCGGGAGAAAATGAAGAAGGAGCCGTTGACGTGTCACGTTCCGCTTCAGCTGACAGTGTGTTCACCAGCAGGTCTTTGCACCTCTGCAGGCTTGTGTCGGCCGGAAAGAGAGACACCACATAGGCTTTAAACCTAGGATCAAGCACGGTGGCCAAAATGTAGTGGTCTGATTTCAACAGATTGACCACCCTGGAATCCTGGCAAAGCGAATGAAGGGCTTCATCCACAAGTCCCACATGCCGAGCGGAATCGCTCCGTCTTAGCTCCTCCTTCACTTTCTCCAGCTGCTTCTGCAAAAGCCTGATGAGGGGAATGACCTGACTCAAGCTGGCTGTGTCTGAACTGACTTCACGTGTGGCAAGTTCGAAGGGCTGGAGAACCTTGCACAACACGGAAATCATTCTCCACTGCGCTTGAGTCAGGTGCATACCCCCTCCTTTGCCTATGTCATAGGTGGATGTATAGGCTTGTATGGCCTTTTGCTGCTCCTCCATCCTCTGAAGCATATAGAGGGTTGAGTTCCACCGCGTCACAACCTCTTGCTTCAGGTGATGGCGGGGCAGGTTCAAGAGTGTTTGCTGGCGCTCCAGTCTTCGGCACGCAGTCGCTGAATGGCGAAAGTGGCCAGAAATTTTTCGGGCCACCCAAAGCGTCTCCTGCACGCCCCTGTCGCTTTTCAGAAAATTCTGCACCACCAAGTTTATTGTGTGAGCAAAACATGGGACGTGCTGGAATTTGCCCAGATGTAATGCCCGCACAATATTGGTGGCGTTGTCAGATATCACAAATCCCCAGGAGAGTCTAAGTGGGGTAAGCCACTGGGCGATGATTTCCCTCAGTTTCTCTAAGAGGTTGTCGGCGGTGTGCCTCTTACTGAAACCGGTGATACACAGCGTAGCCTGCCTTGTAACGAGCTGGCGTTTCTGAGATGCTGCTACTGGTGACGCTGCTGCTGTTGCTGCGTAAGGTGATACATCTACCCAGTGGGCTGTCACAGTCATATAGTCCTTAGTCTGCCCTGTTCCACTTGTCCACATGTCCGTGGTTAAGTGGACATTGTGTACAACGGCATTTTTCAGGACACTGAGGACACTTTTTCTGACGTTTCTGTACAGTCTCGGTATCGCCTGCCTAGTGAAGTGGAATCTAGACGGGATTTGGAACCGGGGACACACTACCTCCATCAATTGTCTAAATCCCACTGCACTAATGGCGGATACCAGACGCACGTCTAACACCAACATAGCAGTCAAGGCCTCAGTTATACGTTTTGCTTCAGGATGACTGCTGTCGTACTTCATCCTCCTCGCTAAGGACTGTTGGAGGGTCAATTGTTTAGTAAAAGTAGTGGTGTTCCTACTTCCTCTCTGGGATGATGAACGACTCCCAGCAGCAGCAACAGCAGCAGCGGCAGCAGTAGGCGTAGCAATGCAGGATCCTCCAGAGGAATCCCGGATAGGAGAGTCAGTCATGCCAGTGACATGGCCTGCAGGACTACTTCCGATCCTGACTAAGGAGGAAATTGACGAGGAGGGAGTTGACGGTGTGGTTTGCAGGCGCTTGGATACAACAGGACAACGGGATTTAGGTGTCCCTGGACTGCTTACGGTCTTAGCCAAAGTTTCTGAACTTGACAGTAACTTTTTATGAACGCGCTGCAGGTGCCGTATAAGGGAGGATGTTCCTAGGTGGTTGACGTCCCTACCCCTACTTATTTCACCTTTACATATGGTACATATGGCAAGACAGTTGTTGTCCGGATTTGGATAGAAATATTGCCAGACCAAAGAGGTGGAATGTTTGGTCTTCTGCCCAGGCATGACCGTGATGGGCTTTTTCATCCCACGGACAACAACTGTCTCCCCCGGAGCCTGATTTAAACAAAC
Organism: Taudactylus pleione; assembly: GCA_031769625.1. Classification (NCBI taxonomy): domain Eukaryota; kingdom Metazoa; phylum Chordata; class Amphibia; order Anura; family Myobatrachidae; genus Taudactylus; species Taudactylus pleione. The sequence goes on from JAUIMM010000471.1 coordinate 2,321,681, forward strand.
CACATCACCATCAGAATCCTCCTCGCCAACTTCCTCCTCAGCGCCAGCTACACCAGTATCCTCATCCTGTTGTACTTCAACAGTGACATCTTCAATTTGCATATCAGCAAGTGGACTGTGGGTGCTCCTTTCAGCACTTGCAGGGGGCGTGCAAATGGTGGAAAGAGCCACCTCTTCCCGTCCAGTGCTGGGAAGGTCAGGCATCGCAACCACCACCACACTTGGACTCTCCTTGGGGATTTGTGATATCTTCTTAGAAAGCACAGTTCTTCGCTGTGCTTTTGCCAGCTTAACTCTTTTGATTTTTTTAGTGGGAGGAGGGCTTCCATCGTCATGTGAAGCTGAACCACTAGTCATGAACATACTAGGGATCGACCTTAGCCGTTCCTTGCCACTCCGTGTCGTAAATGGCATATTGGCAAGTTTACGTTTCTCTTCAGCTGATTTAAATGTCTTTTTCAAGGTCATTTTCCTGAACTTTGCCATTTGGGATTGTATGTGCCCTCTACTATGACATTGGGCATCGGCCTTGGCAGACGACGTTGATGGCATGTTATCGTCTATGTCATGACTAGTGGCAGCAGCTTCAGCACTAGGAGGAAGTGGTTCTTGATCTTTCTCTATTTTATTTTTATCGGAGAAAGTTTGGTCCTCCATTTATGTTATATCGATTTGATATATACGTGCGGCTAAACCCAGAAAATAATTTTTTTTTTGGTTTGGACTGGAGTGTACTTTGGGGGTTACAGCACCCTTTAATGGTCAAGCCAGCCGGCCCTTTACTTATGACACAGGCGCACTCTTGGCACTACTTTGTTGATGCACGTGCGGCTACTGCGCACACAATTCACAAACACAGAAAATAATTTTTTTTTTGGTTTGGACTGGAGTGTACTTTCGGGGGTTACAGCACCCTTAACGGTCAAGCCAGCCGGCCCTTTACTTATGACACAGGCGCACGCTTGGCACTACTTTGTTGATGCACGTGCGGCTACTGCGCACACAATTCACAAACACAGAAAATAATTTTTTTTTTGGTTTGGACTGGAGTGTACTTTCGGGGGTTACAGCACCCTTAACGGTCAAGCCAGCCGGCCCTTTACTTATGACACAGGCGCACGCTTGGCACTACTTTGTTGATGCACGTGCGGCTACTGCGCACACAATTCACAAACACAGAAAATAATTTTTTTTTTGGTTTGGACTGGAGTGTACTTTCGGGGGTTACAGCACCCTTAACGGTCAAGCCAGCCGGCCCTTTACTTATGACACAGGCGCACGCTTGGCACTACTTTGTTGATGCACGTGCGGCTACTGCGCACACAATTCACAAACACAGATAATAATTTTTTTTTTGGTTTGGACTGGAGTGTACTTTCGGGGGTTACAGCACCCTTAACGGTCAAGCCAGCCGGCCCTTTACTTATGACACAGGTGCACGCTTGGCACTACTTTGTTGATGCACGTGCGGCTACTGCGCACACAATTCACAAACACAGGAAATAATTTTTTTTTTGGTTTGGACTGGAGTGTACTTTCGGGGGTTACAGCACCCTTAACGGTCAAGCCAGCCGGCCCTTTACTTATGACACAGGCGCACGCTTGGCACTACTTTGTTGATGCACGTGCGGCTACTGCGCACACAATTCACAAACACAGAAAATAATTTTTTTTTTGGTTTGGACTGGAGTGTACTTTCGGGGGTTACAGCACCCTTAACGGTCAAGCCAGCCGGCCCTTTACTTATGACACAGGCGCACGCTTGGCACTACTTTGTTGATGCACGTGCGGCTACTGCGCACACATTTCACAAACACAGAAAATAATTTTTTTTTTGGTTTGGACTGGAGTGTACTTTCGGGGGTTACAGCACCCTTAACGGTCAAGCCAGCCGGCCCTTTACTTATGACACAGGCGCACGCTTGGCACTACTTTGTTGATGCACGTGCGGCTACTGCGCACACAATTCACAAACACAGAAAATAATTTTTTTTTTGGTTTGGACTGGAGTGTACTTTCGGGGGTTACAGCACCCTTAACGGTCAAGCCAGCCGGCCCTTTACTTATGACACAGGCGCACGCTTGGCACTACTTTGTTGATGCACGTGCGACTACTGCGCACACAATTCACAAACACAGAAAATAATTTTTTTTTTGGTTTGGACTGGAGTGTACTTTCGGGGGTTACAGCACCCTTAACGGTCAAGCCAGCCGGCCCTTTACTTATGACACAGGCGCACGCTTGGCACTATTTTGTTGATGCACGTGCGGCTACTGCACACACAATTCACAAACACAGAAAATAATTTTTTTTTTGGTTTGGACTGGAGTGTACTTTCGGGGGTTACAGCACCCTTAACGGTCAAGCCAGCCGGCCCTTTACTTATGACACAGGCGCACGCTTGGCACTACTTTGTTGATGCACGTGCTGCTACTGCGCACACAATTCACAAACACAGAAAATAATTTTTTTTTTGGTTTGGACTGGAGTGTACTTTCGGGGGTTACAGCACCCTTAACGGTCAAGCCAGCCGGCCCTTTACTTATGACACAGGCGCACGCTTGGCAATACTTTGTTGATGCACGTGCGGCTACTGCGCACACAATTCACAAACACAGAAAATAATTTTTTTTTTGGTTTGGACTGGAGTGTACTTTCGGGGGTTACAGCACCCTTAACGGTCAAGCCAGCCGGCCCTTTACTTATGACACAGGCGCACGCTTGGCACTACTTTGTTGATGCACGTGCGGCTACTGCGCACACAATTCACAAACACAGAAAATAATTTTTTTTTGGGTTTGGACTGGAGTGTACTTTCGGGGGTTACAGCACCCTTAACGGTCAAGCCAGCCGGCCCTTTACTTATGACACAGGCGCACGCTTGGCACTACTTTGTTGATGCACGTGCGGCTACTGCGCACACAATTCACAAACACAGAAAATAATTTTTTTTTTGGTTTGGACTGGAGTGTACTTTCGGGGGTTACAGCACCCTTAACGGTCAAGCCAGCCGGCCCTTTACTTATGACACAGGCGCACGCTTGGCACTACTTTGTTGATGCACGTGCGGCTACTGCGCACACAATTCACAAACACAGAAAATAATTTTTTTTTTGGTTTGGACTGGAGTGTACTTTCGGGGGTTACAGCACCCTTAACGGTCAAGCCAGCCGGCCCTTTACTTATGACACAGGCGCACGCTTGGCACTACTTTGTTGATGCACGTGCGGCTACTGCGCACACAATTCACAAACACAGAAAATAATTTTTTTTTTGGTTTGGACTGGAGTGTACTTTCGGGGGTTACAGCACCCTTAACGGTCAAGCCAGCCGGCCCTTTACTTATGACACAGGCGCACGCTTGGCACTACTTTGTTGATGCACGTGCGGCTACTGCGCACACAATTCACAAACACAGAAAATATATTATTTTTTTAGCACTTGGGGGGAGCACCCCTGATGGACAGAGCACCCCCTGGACAACACTGCAGCACTCCTTTAGGACTGGGACACTGCACAGGACTTTGGAGTGGACACAGCCCCTATGGAGAACTGACTGCACAACACAGTCCAGCCAGCCCCTATGGACTTTGAAGTAGTGGACACAGCCCCTATTAACAACAGCAGCACAGCACAACACAGCCAGCCCCTATGGACTTTGAAGTAGTGGACAACAGCAGCACTACACTACACTACACTACACAGCCCTAACTCCCACCCTCCCTCTTCACTGTCCACAGCCGAGTGAGAAAATGGCGCCGACGTGGGTACCTTATATAGGATCCAAAACCCGCGAGACTCGGAAGGCGGGATGATGACGTTTTGCCTCGATTTCAGATCCGAGTCAGGCGGGAAAAGTCGAGCCTGATTCGGATCGGACTCGGATCGGGGGGGCTCGGATTTCAGAAATCCGAACCCGCTCACCCCTACTACAGATGTGTCCTCAGACACCTAGCCTAAATACGCCATGCGGTGCGAGACGCCTGATGTGAGTGAGCCGCCAGGCCCCCTGCGGCTCTGCTTGCGCCAAGCATGCAATGTGACTAGGACGCACCAGGAGACTGCACTGATTTCATTGATATGTGACACTTATGTGTCTGTGTGCAACTGAGTCTGTGGGGGCAATTCAATTGTTTTTCACGTCACGGTAATTAATGGGCGCACAATGTTGCAATTAAATTGTTTTGGGTGCCCATTAATTATCGTGCTCATCGCGGGTCATTTTCAGACAGGTTTAGTTGCGTAAAACAGATAAGCCAGTCTAAAGGCCAGGTTAGGGTGCCCAAACTGTACATAGACCCCTTAGAGGTCTATGTTGGAAAGAGATAAAGTGGATGGAGGTCATAGGGTCTATTCACTAATACCGCTTATAGGAGCTCCATTCAGACCTGCTCGCTAGATGCATTCGCTCATTCCCAGCGTATGCAATGCCAGCACATGCCCAGCAAGGCAGGAGATCATATGGCAAGGCATTAGCACGCCCACTATGTCTTGGCGTGTGATCACTTTGTGTATGCAGACGCCCACCAGCCATTCATAAGACACCCACTTGCGCACGTCATCTCCTGGAAGTGCATGAAAACATTGGTACATCGAGCACCATCAGATGCGATCGCAGCGCTTTAAGTTGACTATGCCTTGCCGTAGGCACTGCGATCACTTCAGTATGAAATACAATCAGGTGACGTGTACTATGACGCTGCCTGTTAATTATGCACGCCTCTAAAACGGCATTGAAACACTCAGGCATGCCTGCGTTCGTACCTCCACTCTTCTGTTTCTAGTGGCCAGCCCCTGTTACCACCCACAAACGGCTTCTCCTGTCAATCACTCTGCTGGGCTGTCTATGCTGGCCAAGCAAGTGATTCCTGATCTTTCGCAGTGGTTTAGCACATGCACATTGCAATGCATAAACATGCACAGATTGCAAAACTCGGCCAGCTATGAGCCATCGTTTCCTAGCGAGCGGGTCTGAATCGCCCCCTTAGACCGAAATTCTGACCCGGAGGTTGGAATATCCCCGGCGCCGACCCAGGATATTCCTGAGTTGGCGGTGTTCACACACGAGCCAGGTCTGCAGTGACCCGGCTTTTCTGGTGTTGAAGTGGATGCTTGGAGATGATATCATTTCCAAGCGCCACGGAAGCCGGCCAATCGGAAGGCAAGCGGCACGATCCAGGTCACCGTGACCTGGATCGCGTAGTTTACACTGCAGGGTTTCACGTGTTATTCCCGTGTTTAACCCTGCAAGTTACCTTGGTTGGATTGTCGGGTCACTCGACCTGGCAATCCAACCCTTTCCTCTTTTACACCAAGGAGCACCCCGGGTTAACCCTGCAATAACCCAGGTTTTAGCTCTGGTGTAAAAGGGGTATAAGTCTTGGAGAGAGAGAAAATGGTCCCAACTAATCATCTACTATCATTTTTCAAAAACCGCCTGTAAAGTGACAGTTAGGAGCTGATTGGTTGGTACTTTATCTCCATCCACTTTATCTGTCTCCAAGGCTTAGTACATAGACCTCTAAGTCTCAGGGGTAAATTACTAAGATTCGATTTGGTCCCGATTTGTCCCGTTTTTCAACTCAGATAGGTTCGATCAAACACGGCCGTTTTTTTCACTTAAAAAATCGGGAATTTACCAAGCTCCCGGTTTTGACAGGATCATTTTGATTGATGGTGTATTTGGTCGATCCTGTCCGTTTTGAAGTCCCGATTTAAATGGCCGAATTTCTCTCCCGAACAACCATATCAGTGAAATTTGTGCAGACGGTTGTTTTTTTATTATTTTTAGGGTTCATTTTTTTAAATAAAATTGACATGAGGTCCCCCCCCAAAAAAAAGTCTAACCAGCCCCGGACTTGCCAGCCTATCCTGATACCTAAAATTACGGGGAACAAAACGTGTAGGGTTCCACCATAAATTAGGTAAATTGTTTGGGACCCACGTAGACCCAGCCAATGAGCGGCTGCTAATGTAAAGCCGACGCTCATTGGCTCTCGGCCCCGGGTCTAATAACAGCTCATTGCCTGTGATTCGCGTAGTGTAACTTCATGCTGAAGCACGCAGTTACAGTGTGTCCGTGGTCCTTAATGGATTTCTGCGGAGAACATCGTGGAACAAAAGGTAAGTATTAGTGCTTTATTACAGGTACATCCACGGATACTTTACGGTGACAAGGGGACGTGGAAATCGGGTAGGAGGTAAGTACAGTATGTGAGAGTGTGGTAGGTGTGCAATAAACTTGTACTTTCACGGTGTGTGTGCTGTGTGTTTTTTACACATTTCTTTACAGGTGAACTACAGGTGCCAGCAGGCCCTTAATGCCCCGCATGCTGGTACTTGTGGTTCTCCAAGTACCAGCATACGGGGGAGGCTTGCTGGGACCTGTAGTTCTACTGTAAAGACAATGTTGTTAATTCTATTTTTTACATACTACATACATTATCCACCCGCCAAAGGTGCCATGGAGAGTGGGACCCCTTTATTGGAGGGGTCTCCAACTCCTCAGGGATCCTTGGCCTGGGCCGACTATCGGTCAGGACTGATGCTGTGGCTGGGGGGCCCAGTGAAAGGGCTCCCCTGGCTGTGGCATCAGCCCCCCGTTAGAAGGGTCCGGTGCTGGTTTTAATTATAGGGGGACCCCTACGCAATTTTTTCCCCACTCTTTTTGTTCCCCGTAATTTTAAGAATCAGGACTGGCTGGCAAGTCCAGGGCTGGTTATCCTTTTGGGGGGGAACTCACATAATTTTTCAATAAAAAAATAACACAACGTACTGAACATTAAAAAAACATACACAAATCACTCGGATTTGTGCATGTTCAATGACAACTGGCAGCTCAGGAGGTGGTGCAATGAAAACCTCTATTGAGTCTCCGATTTGAGTGCAAAACACCCGACTTTAGCAAAACAAATAATGGTAAATTCCCAATTTGTATGAAATAAGTGAAAAGTACTTCCGAATTGAGCCGATGGTGATATAATTTCTATTGTTCAAAATGGCTGAATATGCGGCAGTAAACCACCCAATTTCAATCTGAAAAAAATGAAGAAATCACCCGACTTTACTGATAGTAATTTCCCGATTTGCAAAAAAGTGATATTATCACCCGTGTCACATTAATCAGTGCAATCTTTTGGTGCATTTTGGTTGCATTTCACACTCGGCGCAAGCAGAGTCGCCCGCATTCTACACCACATGTCGCAAGATCTGGTTAAGGAGTGCTGTTTATAGTGGGGTAATAAGACGCACTTTGCATGCAGCAGCCAATCGGTGTCACACCAATACAAGGCCTTGGTACAAGTATCCAGAGCTAGTTTTATTTATGTGGCAAAATAAACAAAATGATAAAAATAAATCCTAGCCTCCTACCTAAACAGAAGTCTCCCTTTCTAGGGGTGGAAGGACCTAATGTCCAACTCACTCAAACAGAGTTAAATACAAGGTTTGGCCATTTCAAGCCTCACATTCACGTGGGATTATGAAAGTTGTCATTTACAATGTTTTTTGTTTTTTTATGTATATTATGTTGCATAAAATATACTTAAGTCGTGCACGGGATACGCGGCTTTAGCGTACGGGAAAAAGATAGACATTCAGTTGCGGTCAGCATACTACAGAGTCATCACTTATAAACAAACTAGGTACACTTTTTTTTACATTTCAAAATATTCTTTTTAATAACCTTTTTACTTTGATTTCATGAAAATTAAACTTTTTCTACAAGACCACAAATATTTCACTTAAACGAGCCACGTGGAGCTTGCTTATCTATGATTATGTGTGATTGGGAAATATTTGTGCTTTGTAATCACATTTGATTCATTTGAACGTGAGCATTTTCCAAAAAGTTTGACAGTTGAGGTAGTTGTTAGTTTGTTAGATGGTTTATGACTAGAGCCATCTGCTAAGAAAAAAAAGTTTTCCCAACCTACTGTAAGTTATTTGCTTATCTATTGGTTATTTTGGCAATTTATGTTGATTATACAATATGTTTTGTTTGGTGATGCATAGCGGAAGAAACCATACAGTACTGTAATATATATTTTTGTTAATTTGTGTTTACATTGTTGCTTTGGGCAGGAGAATGGTCAGCTCCAACCCCCAAAGCATGCTGGGTCTTTCAGTTTAATACTGATTTGGAAATACTTGCATTGGCTTAGAGATCTGTAAAATTTTCATATATATCCCACAGAACATGTGCCTCATCATGCAACTGGCAGCAAACTTTTGCAAATTTTGCCAATTTGGCCATAAGTTGTCCCAGAGCTACCCCAATTAAAGAACAGAATTACCCAGTACAATTCATTCATCAAAATGAGTGCTTACAAATACAGGGCCTGATTCACACCCGCTCGCGAGCGCATAGCGCTCGCAAGCGTGTCGATGGCCGGACAGTGCGCACGATGGCCGGGCAGTTTCACTCGCTGCGGGACTCACTACAAGATAGGGCGGCTGTCGATTGTGATTGACAGCTTGCCCCATTTTGTAGGCGTGCAGGGGGGTGGCTGGACAAACAGCCACCCCCTTGTTTGTGGGCGGCCCTACTGACATCACCAGTGATGTCAGTAGTGAACTTCCTGCTCTATTAGAGCAGGAAGTTCACTGGGGCTTGCGGTGGACGAGACCCTACCACAAGGGTCTCATCGCAAGCCCGATGGTCGCAATATTCGCGACCATTGCCAGGCCACCCGCTTAGCGAGCGGCCTGGAGTCCGGTGAAAAAAAAAAACAGCCCGTCCTGATTCAGAGCGAGTGTTCGCAAATAGCGAGCGCCTCTGAATCAGGGCCACAGTGCTGACTGGTGTTCTGCAGTTTGTTGACGGACAAGTGGAACTTGAAACTTTTAAGAGGGTATCGCAGAAGTTTGCAACATTGTGAAACGTGCTGTTCCTCTGCAAAACTCCATGGGCCTTATTGGACCACTGTTTCTGTGAAATGGGCATTTCTGGGCAGTAACTGGGTGTCGACCACCCGGATGCACGGAACTGTGCCATCTAGTTGGAGTTTCATGGGAGTGTTTTAGGCCTGTAAGCCAACTTCCGGAACATACTTACTGACTGCTCCCGGAGAGAAGATGATGCTGACAGGTTTGGGGGGCGGGGCCAAACTGTAGATGTCATTAGGCCACACCCTTTCATAGGAAAAGGCTGCAATTCAAGGGTCTGCAAGGAGGGGGCGGGGCTAAATTACACAATTTGTGAAATTTTGGCCCCGCCCCCTCCCTACGAACCCGCAAAGTTTCCGTAAAATCTCCCCATCCTGCCCACTTCACTAGGAAGTGGGCGGAATGCGGGAGATCTGCCTACGCTTCCGGGGGTACAGGGGGCTACCAGAAAAAATTTTGAGCCTCCTGCAACTTCGGGGGGAGTAGGCAAGTGTGCTTCCGAAGCGCGTGGACTGTGAATGGAGGTGGGCACCTGTTATATATGGATCTTTTGCACCCAGCTGCAGACAGAAACACATTGGGCGGGATAGCACTCCAGATGCCAGGATTTACGGCACTCGCATTAGCATAAGCTAGTGAATAGGCTGCCGCCGCCATATGGTGAGACAAGCCGCAGTTGCCGCAGTTGCATCCAATTTAGAGTCAGCCCCAATGTGCATAAAATGTCTCCCCAATGTCGCTGATCTCTAGGTTTGCTCTCTTTACTCATTGTAGTTGATTATTTCATTGCTTTTATTTCCATGCATCGTCCATACAAAGTATTTGATGAGAATCATCTGAAAAAAACAAACAAAAAACAGCAACAGTCAAACCTGTCAGGCTACAATCTTCAGTACACGGAGCATCGATCTCGTCCAGAACATTGAGAAATGTTATTTGCTCCTAAAATGTGTCTTTATGTTGTTCTCATGCAATTGTAGCCGCAATGACTAAGGGCCTGATTCAGCAAGGATCGCTATTGTGGTCGCTATTGCGATTACGCACGCTGTCTCATTGCAAAGCTATGCTAATCATTGCCATACGCAGCCTAATATAAGGACGCCCATTTATCTTACACACATCCGTAATACTTAGCAAAACTGCAAAACCATTGGTAACATGGAGTACCATCGCAGCCTCACGCACACTTCCACAAGGTATGACCTTACTCAGGTATTGCTAACCTCATCGCAGGCAGTGGAAGCCCAAGCAACACGTAGGACATTGCAGTGGATAATTTATGCACGCCCCTGCAACGGCGTTCAATCTCACTGGCATGCCTGCTTTTCGCCGACCAACCACCCCCCGTCCCCTCCCCCTAATGGTACTTCCTGTCAATCACTCTGCGATGGGTCTGCGTAGTCACTGCGATCGCAGTCCTGATCGCAGTCCCGATCGCAGTGGAGAGTTCAGGCACGCGCACTGGGATACTTTCGCATGCGCAGAATGCAACAAAATGGCTGATTGCGTGCATAATCGCAATAGCGGTCCTTGCTGAATCAGGCCCACTATTCAGATGTTTAGTGCAGGATTTTTTTACATTTATATTTCGTTTTCTTTTTATGTCTTCCACCTGGGGCTATTTACTTATTTTCAGTGTGTCCCAAAAGAATACATGTTTTTTGTTCCATATTATTGTTATTCACTAATATTGTTATTCACTTACATTTCATCCTGAGCAGTGAAAGTCTTTTTCCCCACGTATATAATACCTCGGACATCTGCACAATACTTGACCTGTGTGGACTTCACTCCCACATACAGGGCCTGATTCAGAGCCGGAGGCTATTTGCGCTCGCTCGTTCAGAAAAAGGGGCTGGCTATTTAAATTGACCGTTTGCTCTTTGCGGTCTGTTGACGCCTCTATGTCTGAACGAGCGTACAAAACATGCGG